>JAWHQI010000333.1:0-600000 GCA_033032865.1 Dactylorhiza incarnata | reverse complement strand
TCTGAGAAAGGAAGTTGAACAACTTTCTTCTTTCAGAGAGGAAATCCAAGTCATGCAAGACAAGATCAAGAGCTCGGATGAGCTCCTTGGCCTGAGAGAGGAAAGTATCAAAGAGCTGGAAGAACAGCTAACCTCTGAGAAGAAGCTAGTTAAAAAGTTTTCTCAACCTAAAACTATTCTTTCCAATCATTGATAGATTCTCTGCTAAAGCAGGTAGCAGTGGATTGGGTCATGTGGCTGGTCCTAGTAATTCTTCTAAGGGCACCCATGCCAAGAAGAAAGATAAGAATGCAAAGAAAGCTACCACCAAAGAGAAAGGGAAAGCCCATCAAGATCAAGTGGCATTCAAGAAAGTTATCTTTCCTACAAATGTCTATGATATGGAGAGCACTTATGGTCACTTGACACGACCAATTAATTTTGCGCCTGTCAATGACTATAAGGGGTGGACTCGTCCTCGAAACCTCGGTGAAAGTGCTTTCAAAGCACCTTATCAAGAGATAAATCTGAAAGACTATGGTCCTTTTGTTCATGGTCCGAGTGCTAAGAGAGCACCAATAGTGAAGGTTATTGCACTTAAGCCTAAGGAGAAAGCACTACCATGTGTGTGCTGTACTCATGAGGCATCCTCATCTAGAAGGAATGCTCCTGCCAAAACTAATGTTCAAAAAGTCAAGCAGGAGAATACTAAGAGAAGGTAGAACAGGTTTGACTGTTGGTGTTGCGGCAAAATAGGTCACTTTGTCGTAGATTGTTGGTTCAATTCTACTTATGTTAATAGACCACAAGTAAACATTGCAAGACATATCACTCGCAATGTTAACATTCAGCGTGGTTCTCAACTAACACGGGACCAAGGACCCAAATTTGTTTGGGCTCCTAAGGCAAGATAATCTATTTTTGCAGGTATGTCCAAAGGCCAACAAAAATCCAATCTGGTATTTGGACAGTGGATGCTCTCGGCATATGACCGGGACTAGGAGTTTATTGCAGGATTTTGTTCCAGTTGCGAACGGTCCAAAAGTTATTTTTGGCGGATCCAACAGAGGAATAACAAAAAGCTTTATATGGTTTGAAACAAGCTCCTCGAGCTTGGTATGAAACGCTGTCTAAATTTCTTCTTGAGAACAAGTTCACAAGAGGAAAGATAGATAAGACATTATTTCTTAGGGAAGTAAAAGGCAAGATTTTGCTAGTGCAAATCTATGTCGATGACATTATTTTTGGCTCTACGGACAACAACCTTTGCAAGAAGTTCTCCAAACTTATGCAAGGGAAGTTTGAAATGAGCAGTATGGGTGAGCTGAAATATTTCTTAGGACTTCAGGTGAAGCAATCTGAAGATGGAATTTTCATCTCACAGACGAAGTTCACCAAGGAGTTGTTAAAAAAATTGGAATGGAGAGTGCAACCTCTATGAGGACTCCAATGAGCTCAGCTATGTCTCTGGACAAGGATGAGAAAGGGAAACCTTTTAAACCAAGTACAGAAGCATAATTGGCTCTCTGCTCTACCTTACTGCTAGTAGGCCTGATATTATGTTTTCTACATGTGTATGTGCTAGATATCAGGTGAACTCTAAGGAATCTCACTATACTGCTGCAAAGCGAATTTTGAGATATCTTAAGGGTACACCAAATCTTGGTTTATGGTACCCAAGAAGTAATGATATCGAGCTTATAAGTTTTTCAGATGCAGACTTTGCAGGTAGTAAAGATGACAGGAAAAGCACTTCCGGGACATGCCAATTTCTTGGAAGAAGACTTATTTCCTGGAGCAGCAAGAAGCAGAATTGTGTTGCAATTTCAACCACCGAGTCAGAATACATTTCTGCAGGTAGTTGTTGCGCATAACTTCTTTGGATAAAGAATCAGCTTGAAGATTACAACTTGAAGTTTAAAGAAATTCCAATGTTTTGCGACTCCTCTAGTGCTATAGCAATTGCAAATAATCCAGTCTCGCACAGCCGGACAAAGCATATTGAGTTGAGATAGCATTTCATCCGGGAGCATGTGGAGAATGGGGACATCAATCTATGTTATGTCCATACGGATAAGCAGGTTGCAGATATTTTCACAAAGCCACTGGATGAGACCAAGTTCTCTTTCTTCAAGACAGAGCTTGGAATGCTCAACATGGGGTAATAATCAAGTCAGGAATGAAGTCAAGAAGGAAGGAAGATTTTCATATATTCTAACTCTAAAGAAATTCTGAAATATAGAAGTCATCTTAAGAATTCTCGAGAAAACATATTACTTCTCGAGAAATAGTGTTCTCTGGTGAAAAAGGCTAAGTATAGCACTTTTCGAGAAATGCAGTTAACTTCTCGAGAAATGGGTAATCCCTCGAGAAATGATAAGGCACAGATGAATATGCTAGATTCCTCGATTTCTCGAGAAATCAATTAGTTCTCGAGAAATGGATTATCTTTCTCGAACAATCAGAAACATTTTCTTTCGGGAGTATGAAAGGGCAGGTACGCAGATTTTATTTTAAATGTTAAATAGACTTAATTAGCTGTTAAATAAAATCAAAACTATAAATAGAAAATCGAATGACTTAATGTTCACGCAAAATTTATTCCCCTTCTTCTCGAAAGACCGTCGACTGTTCAACTTCTTCTCGCGTCATTCAGCATCCAGTTCAGTTATTCTCGCAATTTCTTCCAGCCAGTGCAAGATTCTCAGATTCAAATCAATGGCCCTGTGTCCTAGAGCTAAGATTGGCGTCGGATGTGAGCTTGAAAGGTTAGGTCTGATCGATCTTTCAGACGATTTTCAGAATCTTTTTTTATCTCATAGATGCCGCTGGGTTATCTTTTATTTTGGAACATCCTTGTCGTATTCTATTCAGAGAGGTAGAGGATTTCTTTCTAAATGTGAAAGTTGTCAAGGAAGGGAGAATGTTAATCTCCTTTGTAGATAATCTGAAGATTAAGATTTCCACCAAATCTTTGACAAAATATCTAAGGCTTCCAGTGATAGATTCTGAAGATGACCTAGACGATGTTGATTGGGACAGAACTATGACATATTATGGTTTAGATAAGGGATATACTTCTGTTAGAAGACAGAAGATGAATGATGTTGGAAAGTTATTGGTAGACATTGTTTCTAAGGTATTTCTCTGCAGGACAGGCAGTTTAGGATATGTTTTTGAAGATGTGTTTTGTTTGATGATGGTAATTGTGACTGGGAAGAATTGTGACTGGGCCACTCTTCTTCTTTCAAAGATTAAAGCAAGTCTCCTTGCTCCAAACTATGCAAGGATACTTTCTTTGTATCTGAATCAGATGAACCCTTCCATGTTTGATATGTCTAAAGGTGCAGTGATTCATCATCTGAAGAAGCTCAATGTCTCCACAATTCAGAGGTGGGACATCAGGATAACCAAGCTAGGTAATGTAGGTGCAAGTTCTCTGGGGGATCCTCAACCTTCTGCAAATGTTGGCAATGAGGTTGTGACTCCAGCTCAAGCTCCAGGTGGGACTTCATCTCCAGCTCCTCCTTCTGATACACCTCATCAAGATGATGTTATTACATTTCCTCCTCCTACTCCTCCAGTTGTTGTTGTTGCTGTTGAAAGCATAATTGTTGATATTGTTACTGAGATTCAACAAGAAAACCTTGAAGAGCAAAGTCCCAGTGGCCAAAGGGCAGGGTCTGGTGCTGATTTTGATTTCTACAATGAAGCAGATGATGATTCAATACATGGTTTATCTTCTCCCCCAGTACATGTTGAGGGGGAGAAAGAGTTCTTTTTGGACACAAACAAGGATGCTCAAGGAGAGCAAGTTGGTGGAGAAGGTGATGTGATCAAAGTTTCCTCTCCTAAATTTGTCAGTTCTATGATTCTTGAAGAACTTCCTGAAGATGTCCAACCTGCTATCATTCCTCCATTGTTTGAAGAAAACTCTCTTATTGGTAAGATAGAGATGTTACTTAAAAAGCAAAGTGATAAGTTTGATTATTCATTTAAAGAAATTCATGCTAGAATTACTGATGTTGAAAAAGAAATGAATAGAAAACTAGCTAAACCCAAAGCCAGTACTGATCAGCTCAAAGAGCTTGTCATTCAGGGTGGTAAGGCCTTAGATCACACCATTCAGGGTGTAGCAAGAGTTCAAGAAGAAGTTATTGAAGTCAGAAAAACTCAGGAATAAATGACTTCTAAGGCTGAAGAAAGTTCTTTCAAGATTATTGATGAGGTGGGAATGTTCAAAGAATCTGTTATCCAAACCCTTACTGTAGAAGTCAGAAAGGGGGAGGACAAGATGACAGAATTATTGGATTACTCTTTATCTGAATTGCAAAGGAATTTGGGAAATCTGTTTGAACAATTGAATTCTGGTGTTCAGAAGCAGATTGCAGAGGTCAATGCTCATACTACAAAGTCTGTTATGTGGATTCATAATGAAATTTTTCCAGATTTTGCTCTACAACCTCAGTTTTCACCTAGACCCACAGAGCAACCTGCATATGTACCTCCTGCTGACTATTCCCAGGCTTGGCCTGGAGAGCAATCAGAAATTCAGTCCAAGGTGCCAAGCTCAAGGAAGAGGAAGTATGGAGAAGGACCTTCTGCTAGCAGGTCAGTTCCTGGATCAAGCTCAGCAGGCTCTGGAAAAGCTGTTGCTGCTGAAGAAGTTCCAGAAGTGTGGAGTCTAGTTTCAAAAATAATTATTCTTGACTCACTCAAGCTTGTAGATGAAGGAGGAATGAAAGTCTTAGACTATTACAGTTCAACTGAATGGAAAAAGTATGAGACTAGTTTAACAAAGAGAAGGATTCATTATAAGAATTATGGTTATAACAATCCTGCAGCTCCAACTCCTCCTCCAAGATACTATCCTAAGCCATATGCTTATTTTGAAAGACAAGAACAGAAGAGAAAAGGCCATTACTGAAGAAGGATTTCTGAGTTCCATCAAATCATTTGATAATTCTGATTGTGTGAACATTAAATCATTTTGACAATCTTAATCATATATAGTTTTTGATTTTGATGCTCATTTTGTTTTCATATTCTTTCTCCTATGTTGTGTAGTATATCTATTTTATTTTGTTGCAATTCATCTTAGTTTATTGGGTTCTGACTTCTACAAATAGGGGGAGATTGTTGGGAATTGTATCCACAATTACCTTGATTTGAAGAAGTCCCCTTGAACTAAGTTGAATTGAGTTTGTATTTGATGTTGCTCTCTAGTAATGTGTTTGCAGGTTTTAAATGGCTAAGTACAAACCAATGTCAGGTTTCAATGAGTCATCAAACACAGGCCTATGCAATGTAATTCCTCATCGTATGGACCAAGGTATTGACTCATGTGAAATCTCTCTATTGGGATGTACTTCTTATTCAAACACAAAGGAAGAGCTAAAGAAAGGTGATGATGTTCTGTGTTCAAGGAAGAAATAAATTTTTTCTAAGTAATTCTGCGTTCGACAAAAGTTGGTGCGTTCGTCGATCTCAGTTCGACGAACGGAAGTATTTTCGTCGAACTCTGCTCGTTGTTCATTTTTGCTGAAGATCTAAGTTCAGCTTTCGTCAAGCTCCGTTCGACAAAATTAATAAATTTCGTCGATCTCAGTTCTGCCTAAGTTGAAAGTAATTTCATCGATCGCGTTCGTCGATCTCCGTTCGATGAACAGAAGAAGTTTTCATCGACCGCTGTTTTGCCAAAGTTGAAGTTGTTTCGTCGATCACGTTCGTCGATCTCAGTTCGACGAACTGAAATTGTTTTGTCGATCTCAGTTTTTGCTGAAGTTAAAGCAATTTTGTCGATCGTCGATCTCCGTTCGACGAAGTGATGAAATTTCGTCGATCGCTGTTTAGCTGAAATTTGAAGTGATTTCTTTGATCGTCTTTTGTCGATCTTCGTTCGACAAACTATGAGATTTCGCTGATCGCTGTTTTGTTGAAAATGAAGTATTTCTTTGAGCTCGGCTAATCTTCTGAGGCCGACGAATTGACTTGAATTGACTCAATGCTGTTTTAATTCTCCATTTCTTTTCCCGAGAAGATTATCTATCTCTCAAGAAGATTTTCTCTCCTGTAAAATCCTTCTATATTCCTTCTCGAAGCCGAAGCCTATTTATTTCTCGAGAAATACTTTGTTCTCGAGAAATTAATTCTTTTGTTCTTAATCTTGTTTTCTCAGAAGCTCTTTTATTTCTCGAGAAGTTTGTTTTGTTCTCGAGAAATCTGTTCAATTCCTGAAATCATTTTTCAATCCTTTTGACGGGACGTTAATTCATTCTGTCTTTTCTGACGGCTCTTTTGATTTCGTTTAAGGTTTATTTTACCTTAATTGATGTCGTTAAGCCTTTGATTATATAAGGCTCTCGTTCATAAGATTCTTTATGATTAATTTTCTGATCAAACCCTAACTCTCCTTCCGTTCCAAGAACGAGAAAGTGCCGCCTCCTGTCGGAAAAGCTGGAGATCGATCTATTGTTCTAAATCAATTGTTTCCAGTGGATGAAAAGGTTCGATTGATCATTGCTCCTTCCTCTACTACATCTATTGGATCAAATCAAAACGAAGAAGGTCAGATCTGAGTTTTTATCGTTCTTCCTCATCGCCATCAAGTCAAAGTTTTTCAAGTCTCAAGAAGGAAGAAGATCTATCAGTGCTTTCAGATCTGATTATGTATTGATAAGTTTCTATCAAACCTTAATTGCATTTGATTGTAGGAGAGGTTTTTCTCCGAGTTGTAGGAGAGGTTTTTCTCCGAGTTGTATGAGAGGTTTTTCTCCGAGTTGTAGGAGAGGTTTTTCTCCGAGTTGTATGAGAGGTTTTTCTCCGAGTTGTAGGAGAAGTTTTTCTCCGAGTTGTAAGAGAGATTTTCTCTGAGATTGTAGGAGTGTTGACACTGAGATTGTAGGATCATTCTTGATCCGAGTTATAGTGAAGTAGTCAAGTCTAGCTGTGGTGCTAGATTGGCGAGGCCGGCAAGTGGAGTACCCAAGAACGGGGAACCACTATAAATTCCTTGTATTATCTGTGTTTGTGATTTGTTTTCTGTGCGTTCTATTTCATCAAGTTTTTAATTCCGCAAAAGACGCAGTTATCACCTATTCACCCCCTCTAGGTGATTTATGTTGGCAACTAGATACTTCACATGTTCTACTATATCCCGAGCCATAAACTCCTCGGGATAACCTGCCCGTCATCAATAACCTTCCGAGCCACCGGCTCGCCGGACCAACCCGTCCGTACCAACAAACACTACTGAGTCACAAGCTCACCTGACTAACTAGTCCGCTGCTTCAACCACTGAGCCTACCGCTCGTAAAACCAAACCAACTAACCCCCCATAACCACGGGGTGTGGGTGTGTGTATTGTTAAGTTAATCTTGTACAACATCTTACTCCTACAGTTTATGGTTAATCTTGGACTTCCCGAGGATTACCCTGTAAGGGGCTCGCTAAGGTTCTAGGAACTGTAATGGGATGACACCCCAAAGTTCCCTTTCTCAAGACACTTAGTGTTGTTGGTATCTACCCATAAGATTACCCCCTCTTTGTTATTACACTTGGATTACCCTAAGTATTTTATGACCCGCTAGGGGAAAGACGATCCTTCGTCAACCCCGAGCACAATTTTACCCTTAACTCACCAAGCACGCCCTCATCACCTAAACTCCTTTTGGTGACCTTCAATCTCTTCAACCTGACCATGTACACCAACTACATGCCACTTCCACTTGGTAGGCCCCTAAATACCCAAGTTTCACACTTTTACTATACGCAAACCAACTAACTATATGAAACTAATAAGTAGAAGTACTCCAAATATTCATCCTCATGACAAGATTATTAATGGAGGGCTATCATGGCATTATAAGACTAACTCCAGAGATTCATAATTTTCCTTGACATTTTAGCATTTATTTAAATTTCTCCAATATTTGCCAAGTATGAATATGAGCATGAAGTGTAAGGGATTCTTATGATATGACTCTCATAAAATTATGATAAATCTATCATGCCCAAATAACAGTAAATAATGAATATCACAATTTTACAGTAAGGAAATGTCCTCTATTTTTAATATTTAACATCTATCCAACCTTGAAGATTTATGAAGGAACTACCAAATATACTTGTGTCAAAATTATAGAAAATTTACCAGACCTCTATTATGTCCAGAAAAGCTTAATTACAGAGTTTCACAATTTATGGGAATCATTTCCTCACTGAAATAATTAATCCAAATAATTCCTAATTTGCACATGTTGTGAAGTAGCCTACTGATAAAGACTTCCAAAAATTTCATAAAAATTCACAAAGCTTCCTAGTGCTCTGAACTGTCCTATCACCAAGTTGCACATTTTTTCAGAGAGTATTGGACCCTCAATTATATTTCTTAAGATTAAGGTAAAATAAGTGCCTTGTAAATGAAGTGCTGGTTAAATCACCTAATTAATTTCACAAAAATTACCAGAGGTCCATCACATAAATATAAAGGTACTACCAAGGTTTCATCACCATCCAAGACCATTTGAACATGTAAATGTCTCTTATAAGAAATTTCTCTAAAGGGGTTATGACCTAATTTAGGGGGAATAAATTCTCCTAAAATTCTCTCAAAATTTCTTAGGGCATAATTACATCCCATGAACACATATCCTAGGTTCCATGGCCATTCTATAGCTTTTGACCACATATCCTTCACAAAGCTCTATATGCACCCCAAGGGGTAAAACTAGGGTTCTAAGGCATATCCACCTCTACACCACCCCATCTTACTCATGAAGGTGTTTTAGGGGATCCTAAACCAGTGGCCAAGGTTTCAACTCATGGTGAGGAGATTTGACCACAATACCCCCAAGATAAACACCATGCCCTAATTTTGACCTAATTAGATCCAACTTAGGTTAACCAATTTCCAAACTAAATCAGTCCCAATTGGGCTGAAATTTTTACTAGGGTCATATAATAACCCTAATAAGCACCCACCATAATTTGGAGGGGATTGGAGGTCATTAGACCCTAAATTTAAATATTATATGAATTATTAAATTATTACAAAAACCTTAGAAAAAAGTTCTACTAAAATTCCCATCTTTAGATATGTTATTGGTGTAGGTACAAATAGCCTAGGTTTCAATTTTCAAGTCAATCCCATGACCCAATCAAAAGTTATTCAAGAAATGGTGGTTGTCCTACACTAGGGACCAGTTCCACCAAAATGGACCTACAGAGAGCTACAGAACTCCTTTTGGGGTGAAATCAATTTTAAAATAAAGTGAATATAAAATAGAATAACAATCATTAATATAAAAAAAACTGTACAGGATATAAACCGATGGCCCTGATTACGTCTTCAAGCTCCATCCAACCGACGTGATTTTCTCTTCCTGTAGGCGTTCCCAACTTGATTTTCCGGCCATCCGGCCACCTCCCTGGCCATCCACCGCTACCACCGCCTCCGTTAAGGTGGTGGCTATCGCCGGGCGGCGGCACGGCCGCCGGAGGGGACGATTCCGGCGAACCCGATGGAAGAAATTCCATGAAAATTCATGGATTTTGCTCACCGGATCGGGCTCAATTGAGCCCGATTTCTCACCTATTTTGATCTAAGATATATCCACAGAAAGAGAGGAGAAGAACTAGACCTTCTTGAAGCACGACGACGATGGCGGCGGTGTTCGGCCATGGCTTTTCCCTTCTCCGGTGAGCTTGCCCGATCTCTCCATTCTCCACCAAAACCTTCGATCCAATATATGATTTCGACTGCCATCAACCTTTTGAAGCTAATGGTGGAGTTAGATTTGAGAATGGGGGGCTGTATAGGGGGAATTTGAGGGGGGGGGGGGGGGATTACGGCCATGGCCATTAATGGCCATTAAGCCTAATTTCGGCCATGGTGAAAACTTCCCATTTCACCCCCCCCCCCCCCCATGTGGGCTGGAAAAACTCCTAAAATTCTTGTAACATCCAGGGAGATGAATCCCCATCAAATGGGAGAGCCTTTGGCCTCCCCTTGGCCATGAATGTCATTACTTCTCTCTCCTCCATTTTTGTGGAAAATGGGATTTTCTCTCTCCTGGCCGAATTCTCTAAAATTGAATGGAAATTTTAGTAATTCCCAACCCCATTAGGTGGTGGACCACCTCAATTGAGTCTAGCCCAAGTGGATTGGGCTTGATTAGGTCAAAATAGGTCATTTTGACCTAAATTTACGGTGGAGTTGACTTTGGTCAAGTTGACCATTTGGGTTGGCCCCAATGGGTGGTTAGTGACCCATTGGACTCCCCTAAGGGTTAGGAAGGCCTATGTAGGGTAAATTTGGCAAAGTGGAGGTCAATTGACCCACATTAGGGCAATTTGACCAAAACAGGGCTAGAGTTGACTTAGGTCAAATTGGCCAAATTGGTGGCCCCATGATGGAGCTTTTTGGTCCATTGAGTCCCTAATAACCTGATAAGGGTAGGGGAAAGGTCAATTTGGCATGGTGGAGGTCAATTGACCCTAATTGGGCTACTTTGACCAATTTAAGGTTAGGGTTGACTTTGGTCAATTTGGCCTCTTTGGTTGACCCCAATGAGTCCTAAATTCTCTGAGGGACCCTCCAAAGGGTTAGGTGTGCCATGGTGGGGTCAAAGGGTCAAGGTGGGTCCCTTAAGTCCAACCCTAAGTTGGTAACTAGAAATTGCTATTTGCAGACCAAGGTGGTTTCCTCCTTCCTTCCTAAGCTTTTATGCTCCCTTTGTGCTTCATATGGTTTTGTCATACCCTAGTCATGAAAAAACCATCCCAGGGGTCTAGTTGTTTAGGGGATGTTACAATTTCTGCATTTTATAAGTCTTAATTTTCTTTGTTAAACCCGCTCATATCCGCTTAAAATATTAACATGTCTTTTCTAATTACTTATGTCCTCTCCATTCCGATGAGTGACTAATTTCCTTTAGTGCATGATGTCGAAGAGCATTGGGATAATTAAATAGTTTTCTAAAAATTAAAATATCTCTTTTCTAAAAATAATTAGCGAGTTTAAGGTTTACCCGAGAAAAATGTTGAGTGGAATCATATAATCGATGTATGGTTCTCATTTCCATTTCCATACACTAGTTAGCCGAGAGGCTCGTGCGTATGGATTGATCGCTCACGGGTAAAGAGAAGTGCGCTCTACCCTCGAGAGAGGATGAGGTAAGTCTCCCGAATTGGGAATAAAAACTCAATAGAGGGATTCACAACATAAAGCGAGTATTAAGGAGATTCGATTAAAGAACGAGAGTTCGGTCGAATATTCTTAATCTCAGGTGGGCGTGCCCTCGAGAGAGGTGTGTTCATACTTATAGAACCTCCATGGCCAAGCCATTTTAATGTTTTGAAAAGTCATATCTTTTACTTCTAAAAAATATTATTTTTGTATCAAGGTAAATCGACATCGGGTGCTATCTTCATCTTAATTTAGAACTCTAGTTATACGTATATTATCGCTCTCTAAATATTATAAATCAAATAAAAAACTTATTCTGATAAAATAATAGCTCGTTCCTTATAAGTAAGAATAATCAAGAGGATCCGCGAAAATATACGACCTCGATATTTTCTAAACCAAAATAACATGTACTATACACGATAAGGTATACTTGCCTTTATCGAAGGTTAGTTTGGATATAAATTAAATAAAAACTTTGCAAAATGAACTCAAAATTAACTCATCAAGTTTTTGGCGTTGTTGTCGGGGACCATTGTTGTTATTTTGAAAAAGGAATCACTATTAATTTTATTACTTATATATTTAAAAACAAATAATATAGAAAAAGCCAAGACCAATTTTTTTTTTACTATTACTATATGACCCAAGGAAACTCCTCAGACGATTCGAACATCCCTTTTGACCCCAAAATAGAGCGCACCCTTCGTGAGCACCTCCGATTTCGTGATCAAAACTTACTTGAGTTTCCCGAAGAGTCTATCAGAGATACTTACACTGAAGCTATGACCGATCCAATTCCAGATGCGGCCCCGCCACGGACCATGACATATTATGCTCGACCTAATTTGGAAGATATGGGATCGAGTATTATACGGCCAACAATGGCTAATAATAATTTTAAAATAAAATCTAACATCATTCAAATGGTACAACGGTCAGTCCAATTTGACGGTTTGTCAGATGAGGATCTGAATCTACACCTTTCTAGTTTTTTGGAAAATTGTGACACTTTTAAGATTAATGGCGTTACCGATGACGCTATTCGTCTACGTTTATTTCCATTTTCGCTGCGTACAAAGGCAAGGCGTGGTTAAGTTCTCTCCTCAGAGGATCCATAACTACGTGGGCCCAGTTGACGGAGAAATTTCTAACAAAGTATTTTCCTCCATCTAAAACCGCTATACGCACAAATATCGCCTTTTTCATTCAGTTCGATTCTAAGTCTCTCTACGAGACTTTGGAGCATTTTAAAGAGTTCTTGCGTATGTGTCCTCATCACGCGCTGCCGTCCTGGCTGCAGGTCCAGACGTTCTATAATGGCTTAAATTTCTCAACGCGGTTGATGATCGATACAGCCGCCAGGGGAACATTAAACAACAAAACCCCGGAGGCCGCTCATGCTCTATTCGAAGAAATGGCCATGAACGCCTATCAATGGAATGCTCCTAAATCGCGCCTAACAAACCAACTGGGATATATGAAGTGGATGTCACTTCTCACTTAGCCTCTCAAGTCGAAAGGTTAAGTAAGCAAGTGGTCGAGATGATTGTTTCCTCCTCCACTCCCGCTTGGGCTCCAAATAATAATAATAATTTTGTCGAAGAAACTGTAGATTACTTAAGCAACCTAGTTCGGCCCCCCTTCAACCCTAATAATAATCCGTATAGTAATAATTACAATCCGGGTTGGAGGAACCACCCAAACTTCTCCTAGAGCAATCCAAACAATGCTCAAAGGCCCCAAAATGTGAATCCGCAAGGATTTCCACAAGGATTTTCGCACAGATTCCAGTCTCCTCCTCCAAAACCTTCTCCGCTCGAAGACATTTTTGTTAAATATGTTGCGTTCACCGAGTTAAATATCCAGAATATTACCAGATCGATTAAAAACTTGGAAAATCAGGTTGGACAGCTTGCAAAGATGGTCTCCGAGCGGCCATATGGAGCTCTACTAGGGAACACGAAGCCGAACCCCAGAGAAAATGCCAATGCCCTAAACCTTCGCAGCGACAAGGAGGTAACCTCCCCAAAATGGGTTGAGCCCAAGGTACATATTTCGACACCGCCCCCTCCACCCTCTCTCTCGATAGATAAATCACCGAGTATTTCGACTGTGCCGAACACTTTAGCACGTCTCTTCCTTATCCTTAAAAATTAAAATACGGCGGAAGGACGAACAATATAAAAAATTCTTACAAATTTTTAAACAAATTCACATAAATATTCTATTCTGCGAGGCACTCTCCCAAATGCCGATATACGTGAAATATCTTAAGGAGTTGATTTCTAATAAAAAGTGACTCGAGGATGTTTCACGTGTTTCCCTTAACGCGGAATGCTCGGCTGTTCTCCTTAACAAATTGCCGTCAAAACTTAACGACCCGGGATAGTTTTCCGTCCCGTGTCTCTTCGGCAAATTGTTAATCAAGTACGCTCTAGCGGACTTGGGCGCCAACATCAATTTGATGCCTTTTTCCCTTTTGAAAAAACTCGATTTGGGCGTCCCAAGCCCAACAAAGATGAGCATCCAACTCGCTGATCGCTCGGTAAAGTACCCAATAGGGATAGTGGAGGATGTTTTGGTCAAGGTCGATAAGTTTATCTTTTCGGTAGACTTCGTCATCCTGGACATAGAGGAGAACGTTGAGGTACCAATTATACTCGGTCGCCCCTTCCTCACAACCTCCCGCACGTTAATCGATGTTAGTAACGACCACCTCCTCCTTCGGGTCTGAGAGGACGAAGTTACTTTACATATTAATCCCTCGATGCGAAACTCCCTATCGAACGATGATTCCAGTTTTGACCTGGAACCCGCGTTTGAAGAGGAATGTTCTTCGCTTTCTGAATTTCTCTCCTTAGCATTAGATAATTCGGATTTGGTGAATCTATCTTCTCTCGACGACATACCGGCAGATTCACCATTCGAACCCTTTGATTCAGAAGCTTTAAAAATTAAACCATCATTTGAAGAACCACCAGTTCTCGAATTAAAACAACTCTCCGATAATCTGAAATATGTTTTTCTCGAAAAAGATTTAAAACTCCATGTTATTATCTCTTCTTTCCTAAGTGATTCAGAGACATCTGAATTAGAGGGAGTTTTAAACAAACATCGTCGTGCAATTGCATGACAGATTTCAGATATCAGAGGAATCAATCCCCCGTTTTGTACCCACAAAATTTTTTTAGAAGATAACCCCCGCAAAACTATTCAGCCTCAACGACGCCTTAACCCGAATATGCGGGATGTCGTTAAGACTGAGATTATAAAACTCCATGATGAGGGAATTATCTATCCTATATCCGACAGTACGTGGGTAAGCCTTGTACAAGTCGACCCCAAAAGGGGCAGTATAACGGTCGTGGCAAACCAGAATAATGAATTGATCCCAACTCATACTATTACGGGTTGGAGGGTGTGCATCGATTACCGAAAATTAAATGATGCCACCAGAAAAGACCACTTCCCGCTACCATTTATCGATCAAATCCAGGAGCGTCTTTCAGGTCATCCTTTTTATTGTTTTCTCGATGGTCATTCGGGGATTTTCCAAATCCCTATTTCCCCCAAAGACCAGGAGAAAACAACTTTTACTTGCCCCTTCGATACCTTCACATATCGAAGGATGTCGTTTAGCCTCTGCAATGCGCCTGCTACATTCCAAAGATGTATGCTGGCGATATTTGGCGAGCTCGTAGAAGATATCATGGAAGTCTTTATGGATGACTTCTCCGTTTTCGGAAACTCTTTTAAAAACCTCTTACAAAATTTAGATAGAGTCCTCCAGCGGTGTGAAAAGATGAATTTTGTTTTGAACTGGGAGAAATGCAACTTCATGGTCTGAGAAGGTTTAGTCCTCGACCATGAGATTTCTTCCAAGGGGATGGAGGTCGATAAGGCCAAAGTTGCAATAATTGACCAACTTCCCACACCCTCAAACGTAAAATCTATTCGAAGTTTTCTAGATCACGCGGGTTTCTACCGACGGTTTATACAAGATTTTTCTAAAATAAAGAAACCGCTGACCCACTTCCTGGAGAATGATTCTCCGTTCATTTTTGATAGCGAATGTGTATAGGCATTCAATTATATAAAAAAATAACTTATCAATTCTCCCATTCTAGTGGCACCAGATTGGTCCATTCCATTTGAAATAATGTGCGATGCGAGCGATATTGTGGTAGGAGCCGTACTAGGCCAACACATTAATAAATATTTTCATCCAATCTATTACGCTTCTCGCACGCTCACAGCCGCCCAGGCTAACTACACCATGACGGAAAAGGAACTTCTTGCTGTCGTATTTGTCTTTGATAAGTTCAGGCCCTACGTAACGCTTTCAAAAGTAATTATTTTCATTGACCACTCCGTCCTCAAATATCTTTTGGCCAAAGTAGATGCCAAGCCCCACTTACTTCGATGGATCCTCCTTCTGCAGGAATTTGACTTAGAGATCCGGGACAAGAAGGGCACTGAAAATTTAGCGGCCGACCACCTCTCTCATTTAGAACACCCCGTTGAAGAAGCGCTCGTCGAACCCGAACTAGACGGTAGATTTTTTGAGGAGCGCCTCTTAACTGTAAATAATATAAAAAATTCTTACACCCCTTGGTTCGCGGATTACGCGAACTATCTAGTCGCGCGGGTCCTTCCAAAAGATTTTTCCACTCAACAAAAGAAAAAATTCTTTTCTGATTTAAAAATAAATTTGGGAGGACCCCTTTATCTTTCGCGTATGCGCGGACCAAGTAGTGCGGAGATGTGTTTCAAGCGAGGAGGGTGCGCAAATTTTGCGACAGTGCTATGAGGGGCCGGCTGGGGGGCATTATCAAGCCAACCGGACCGGGCGGAAAGCATTAGAGGCGGGCTTTTATTGGCCTACTCTCTTTAAAGATGCTCACAATTTTGTGAGTAAATGTGATAGCTGCCAGCGGTCAGGTAACATCTCTCGTCGTGACGAGATGCCCCAAAACCTTTTTCTTGAGTGTGAAATCTTCGATTTATGGGGCATAGATTTTGTAGGCCCCCTACCTTCTTCTTTTAATAATCGTTATATTTTAGTGGCGGTCGACTACATATCTAGTGGGCGGAAGCACAAACTCTCCCCACCAACGATGCGAGAGTCATCATTCATTTTCTGAAGAAAAAAAAACTATTTTCTCACTTCTGCACGCCTCGCGCAATAATTAATGATAGGGGTACGCACTTCTACAATGCCCAATTTACAAAAAAAAATTATCTAAATGCGGTGTTACGCACAAGCTCGCCACCGCCTATCACCCCCAAACAATCGACCAAGTAGAGGTAGTAAATCGCGAAATTAAACGCATTTTAGAAAAAACTGTTTCTTTAAAGCGGAAAGATTGGTCCATCAAACTCGACGACGCACCGTGGGCATATCGTACGACATACAAGACTGTCATCCGTTGTACGTCATATCGATTAGTCTATGGCAAAGCAGGTCATTTACCGGTAGAGTTAGAGCATCGCGCCTTCGGGCTCTAAAATTTTTAAATCTCGATTCAAACTTAGCCTTCGAAAGTAGGAAATTCCAATTAAATGAACTCGATGAATGACGTACGAACGCTTATGACAGTAACAGATTTTATAAGTAGCGATCTAAGCTCTACCATGATTGAAAAATAAAATTTCCCAAAACTTTTGTGCCAGGCGATCTTGTCCTTCTTTATAATTCCCGCCTTCGTCTTTTTTCGGGTAAGCTAAAATCTCGATGGTCCGACCCCTTTGAAGTCAAAGAGGTTTGGCCGTATGGGACTGTTCTTATTTCCCACCCCGAAAAAGACGAATTTAATGTCAACGGTCACCGTCTAAAACTTTAGATCGCGGGCGATCCAGTGGGCGATAATCTTGAATCCTTGCACCTCCCCAATTTATAATCTCACCACGCCAAATTAGTCAAGCTACACGACGGTAAACCAAGCGCTTGTGGGAGGCACCCCATATCTATCTAATATTTTATTATGCTTTTTATGTGTTTTTGCATGGTTTCTTCCGGCCCCGCCAGCTTTAGTTCAGGGAAGTCTTTTTGCTCCCTCTTTATTTTTTTTGTACATACTGCACTTTCATTTTCCCTTCTTCATACTTACATTACATCATTGAGGACAATGTTGAGTTTTAAGTATGGGGGTGTTTTACCTTTTTCATTAAAACAAAAAAAAAACAAAAAAAGGTAAATATAGTTTAGTTTGTAAATATACACTTGAAAAATCTCCACAAAAACAACATATTTCAAAAATATATATTTTTTGTAATTATTTCTGCATTTTATCTTTCTTACTTCTTATAATTAAAAACTTGTAATTATTTCTGCATTTTATCTTTCTTACTTTCTGTAAGTAAAAACTTGAAAAAAAAAACATAAATAAAAACTTAAAAATTCAAAAACTTGAAAAAAATTCAAAAACAATTGCAAAACCCACAAATTTTAAAAAAAAAAGTTTATTTCATAGTAATCTTTTTATAATCGCTAGTTTTATGTTGGACAAACAACTTTAGACCGCAATTATCCCTACTTTATGTCCTTAGGAATCTAGGAATATTCAATTTACTAAGGTTGCTCTCAAACCTTTTTTTATTATTCTAGAATTTTTTTTCGAAAACCCTCTTGTATGCACCAATTTAGCATGACATAAAAATAGAAGAAGAAAAAGATCTTATGTTAATGGGAATAAGACTTCGTTCCGTGAACATAGACACCCAATAAAAAAAATTTATATGATCTTATGTCAATGAGAATAAGACTTCGTTCCGTAAACATAAGCATTGGGTTAATAAAAATAATAGAATTAGTTTCCCTCGTAAACCACGGGGGCACCAAAGAAAACTAAAAAGAAAGGGTGAAAGGATAAAAACCATCACCCATAATTGAAGTACTCTTCTTTTTTCCATAGCTTTTACCCCCTTTTCCCTTAGCCAATTTATTGTATCTGGACTTAATTCAAAAAATCATTTGAGAGCATAATTAGTAACTTGTATTTTTCCTTCACATTTCTTTAAATAAACGTTCTTATAATTTCGATCTAATCTCGTTTACTATTGATTGCGATTTTGTTTGTTATTTGGTTAATCAAGAAGTCTTTTGGTTAAGACATTTCTCTCTACTTAAATTATTTGCATAATTTAGGACTTAACTCTTTATACTTCAGTTTTTTATTTTTTTAGTCTCTTATG
Organism: Dactylorhiza incarnata; assembly: GCA_033032865.1. NCBI lineage: Eukaryota > Viridiplantae > Streptophyta > Magnoliopsida > Asparagales > Orchidaceae > Dactylorhiza > Dactylorhiza incarnata. Next base: position 581,636 of record JAWHQI010000333.1, on the reverse strand, counting down.
ATTAAATAAAACAATAGCCAAAAATTAGAACTTATGTTAATCATGTATTTATCTCTCTTACATTTGCTCTAGAATAACAAAAGCTTAAGTATGTGGGTATTTGATAAGTAGTAAAATATACATATTTTTAGTATAGTTTCTAGTATAAATTAAAGTAATATTGTAAATATTTTATGTAAATTAATGAATAAATTGCTTGTTTTATTATTTTTTTACTAACTTAGTTTTGTTTTGTTTTTCAGCAATTTTGGCATATTTTGTTAGGTCACGCCCTCGGTCACGCCCGTGACCAAGGGCATATAATCTTAAAATACCAATTTCCAGCTCGATCGACATCCCGCCCCGTCGATTGACATCCCATCCCGTCGATCGGCTTGCTGTCCCGTCGATTTACATAGTCACGCCCGTGTACCTCTCGATCAACTTTACCTCCGGTCGATCGACCTCCCATCCCGTCGATCGGCTCCTGGTCTCGTCGATTTTGCAAAGCCACGCCCGTGATAGAAGTCGTGACCCATCAACTCCTTCTAGAAGCCAGCGTACACGCCAACCCCTACGCCCCAGTTGAACCTGACATCGGCCGCCCAAGGTCACACATGCGACACCTCAAGTCAAGGCCGTGTGCAGCCATTTTCCTGGTCAAAAGCTTCCAGAAGGCGGCTGAGCCTATCCTTCCAGCACGCGCAGAAATCACGCCCTCGGTCACGCCCGTGACCGTGGGCGTGTAATTTTAAAATTTTCCCTATAAATAGAGGGGCTCGGCTGAAGCAATTCCATCCAGAATTTTGCATGTTTAGTGCTTTTCTAGAGTAGTGTAGAGCGTATGTGAGTTATTTTCTGCATTTCTAAGTAGTTGTTTTCTCTTTCCTAGTCTAGTTGTAACCTTTATTTTGGCAATTAAATAGTTGTTTTCTCATTGCAACATAGTTTTACATAGTTCTATATAATGTTTAGAAGTAGCTTTTGAGTGATATTCTCAAACCCTATTTTGGGTTCTGAGTGTGTAACACTCTTTTAAGTTATAAAATTTCAGTGTTCAAATTATTCTATAATTGTTTTATACCACCCCAATCCCGGATGAGATGTTAAGTACTTTTTAGCGCTTGATTAAGATGGTTGGGACGGATATTATTTCTTCATTTTTATAAGTCTTTCAATTCTATACCACCCTCATCCCAGATGAGAGGCTAAGAACTATTTAGCACTTGATTAAGATGGTTGGGACGGATATTATTTCTGCACTTTATAAGTCTTAATTTTCTTTGTTAAACCCGCTCATATCCGCTTAAAATATTAACATGTCTTTTCTAATTACTTATGTCGTCTCCATTCCGATGAGTGACAAATTTCCTTTAGCGCACAATGTCGAAGAGCATTGGGACAAATAAATGGTTTTCTAAAAATTAAAATATCTCTTTTCTAAAAATAATTTACGAGCTTAAGGTTTACCCGAGAAAAATGTTGAGTGGAACCATATAATCGATGTATGGTTCTCATTTCTGTTTCCATACACTAGTTAGCTGAGAGGCTCGTGTGTATGGATTGATCGCTCACGGGTAAAGAGAAGTGCACTCTACCCTCGAGAGAGGATGAGGTAAGTCTCCCGAATTGGGAATAAAAACCCAATAGAGGGATTCACAACATAAAGCGAGTATTAAGGAGATTCGATTAAAGAACGAGAGTTCGGTCGATTATTCTTAATCTCAGGTGGTCGTACCCTCGATAGAGGTGCGTTCATACTTATGGAACCTCAACGACCAAGTCATTTTAATGTTTTGAAAAGTCATATCTTTTACTTCTAAAAAAGACTATTTTCGTATCAAAGTAATTTGACATCGGGGGATATCTTCATCATCGTTTAGAACTCTAGTTATACGTATATTATCGCTCTCTAAATATTATAAATCAAATCAAAAACTTATTCTGATAAAATAATAGCTCGTTCCTTATAAGTAAGAATAATCAACAGGATCCGCGGAAATATATGACCTCGATATTTTCTAAACCAAAATATCATGTACTATACGCAATAAGGTATACCTGTCTTTATCGAATGTTAGTTTGGATATAAATTAAATAAAAACTTTGCAAAACAAACTCAAAATTGACTTATCATGGATATACTGTCTATACTCTTCATTCATAAGTAAGACATACCATTTGTACAACCTCGTGTTTGTCGAGTGAGGGGATAAACCCATTCGGTGATCTGGAGCAGAACTGGGCTTGGGCGAGTCGGCCAGGCGAGTGGGGCACTTCAGCTCGCACTTGCCTCTAGTCGGCACTCGCCCCCCCCCCCCCCCCCCCCCCCCCCCCCTCCCCCACCTAGCTTGGTGCGAGTGGCGAGTCCTAGCCCTACCGGGTACTCGCCACTCTGGCGAGTCGGCTTAGCATAACTTAGACTCACTTTTTGGTTTGATAGCATGTTCTTCGGGGATTTCCATTTTGTCCTGCAGATATCCATTCCGAATAGTGGGATTCCGTTGTTGGCAGACCATCTTGGGATGCTTTTAGTAAAACGAAGAGGCGGGATTTAGCTATCCGCAGACTATTTTTAGAAAACTATAAATAGACCCCCAAGGGCACCTTTGGAGAGGATCTCTCACTTGTTTCTCTCTCCTCTGGTTAACTTTGGTCTGCTAAGATCTGACTTGCTGCTTGCCGTAGTTTTCGGGTGGGTGGGTAAGAACTCTCTGGCACTCTCCAAGGTGCCCAGCTCAGCAACTGGTTTGGGAGGGAAGTTCTTTTGATCTTTCGGGTTAGTGGCGGGACCTCCTCGCTGCAGCTCGGGGTCTGTTTTTAGTTTTCCACCCTTTGTGAGTGAGATTCCTAATCCTAAGTGCCCGGTCTAGAGATTGAACTCAGGAGAAGTAAGGTTAAACTACATCTATCTGAACTCATCTCGAGGTGTGGTTTCCGGGCTCAGAGGTTGAACCGTGGTTTCTTGGTTCAACATTTTTGGTGCGGTGAGTGTGGACTGTAGTTTATTTGGAAAATCCCGAGTAAGATCCAATGTCTAGAAGTGAGGGACAAGGAGGCGACCTTGGGAGCTCGCCACCTTCAAGTGAGTTCATGAGAAAGAGTGATTTTGATAAATTTAGGAAGTCAATTCTTGAGACCATGCACATCGCCCTCTCGCCGCCGGATGAGTGCTCGATCCCCACGGTTCTAGTACTCGCACCGCAAGCTCTGGGTGAGGATGTACCCGGCGGGCGACCTGGGAAGGAGGCAGGTGGGAGAGGATGAGCAAGCCATTCACGCGCGGGAGTTATTTCCCATCCTACCGAGTGCTCGCTATCCAGGAGAGGAGACTGGGCGAGTGCCCCCGGCTCGCAAAGCAGGTTCAGGGAGTTCGTTCTACGAGCTGATTCTCTCAGCTCCTGTTCTGGAGGGATTCACGGAGCCCTCCATGTCCCACTACACGGGCAAGGATGACCCCCTACAGCATCTCTAGTGGTTTGAGGATGTCGTCTCCATCAGGAAGATGATGGACGCTTTTAAGTGCAAGCTGTTCTCCATATCCTTCAAGGTGAAGGCGAGGGATTTGTTCCACTAGCTCCCTTATGGGACCATATACAGCTTCGAGGATCTCCTTTGAAGTTTCCTGCAACGGTTCGCCACGTCGAAGAAAAGCAAGAAGGGGGACGATGCTCTCTTTCTGATTCAGCAGAAGGCCAAAGAATCATTGGGAAGCTACATGGACCAATTCCAGGAAGAGGTCCTATTAGTCCACGAGGTGCCATGACACACCTTACAACTGGCCTTCACCCTTGGACTGTGACAAGGGCTGTTCAAGATGGGTCTTCCCCGAGATCCCCCTCTATTATACGAGGAATTGATTGAGCGGGCGGGGCAAGAGATTGAGGGAGAGGCTACCAACAATGCTTTTGTGGCAAAGTTGGTCAAGTGCGCCAGAGGAGAAGAGTAGGGAGGAGGATCCCAGCAGCATTAGATGAGAAGAAGAGAAGATCCAATGACCAGCCCCCCCCCCCCCCCCCCCCCCCACGGGGGCTGGAGCCCGGAAGGAGGTTTCAACCACCCGTCAACCGTCCGGTGTGGAGACCACCAGGAGGATGTCCTCAGGGTCAGGGAAGAGGATTTGCCCAGGGCGGGGGACCCTTCCAAGGAAGAGGGGGCACTTTCAAGGGGGTAGGGACGGTTCAACCCCCCGGGGTGGCAATCGAGCTCGAGACCTTTCTATCCCCCACCTCAGCAAGCAATGATGATAGGCCGAGGAGGAAGAAGAGGAAGAAGGAATCGCCCAGGAGGGGCAGAGAGGGGGAGGGTGGCATTGCCATACTGTGACTTCTACTAGAAGGAAGGTCATGCAACGACTACCTGACCTTAGTTCTTAGAAATGAGAGGAGGGAGGAGAGCCCCGATGGGGCAGCAACAACTTCAGGATGCTGGAAGAGGAGGAGAAGGAGCGGAGGTAGAGGACCAGGTCGACGTGGGAACCCGAGGAGGGATCAGGGTGATCTACGAGGGTGGGGGTAGGGATTGAGGCCACCCGAAAGGGGACCCTCCATGTCATCTATCATTGGAGTGTCGCCTCGACCTCCAAGACCCCACCCCCTGAGGAGAAGATCACCTTCACCAACAAGAACATACCTGAGCATGAAGACCCGTTCTGCGATGCGCAAGTGATCCAAACAGCGATCGAGAACTTTATGGTCTCCAGAATCCTCATGGTCAATGGGAGTTCCGTCAACGTGATCTTCAAGAAAGCCTTCGATGAGATAAAGGTGGAGGCGAAGAGGGTACTCGCCACAGATAGGTCTCTCTTTGGATTATCCGGAGAAAGGAAGTAAGTGGAGGGGGAGTCGAGCTCCTCGTGACTCTGGGAGGAACGTCCAAAAATTACCGGTCCGTCATTGTTGATGCTCCGAGTAGCTATAATGGCATCTTCGGATGACCCCTCATCAGCGCATTCCAGTGCGTGCCCTCCTTCTACCATCAATATTTGAAGACATCGGGGGGGGGGGGGGGGGTCCATATCCGAGTCTAGGGAGACCCAAAGGTGGCCAGGCAGTGCTACATCACGGTCGTCAACACCATCACCTGGAAGGAGGAGGCAGAGGAGGTGGACAAAGCAATGGAAGGATAAGCAAGGTTGGAGGCAGTAGAAGAAGTCGGGATGAAGGAAGTCGTCGCCACGGATGGGAGGCTGGAGAAAGTGTAGGTCAGCAGGAAGATGAGCGAGGAGGAACAGGAGCAGATCCGCGAGTGCATCCAGCAGAACATCGACATATTCGTATGGAGCGCTACATACATACCAGGGATCGATGCAGACGTGGTGTGCCATCGCCTCAACCTCTACCCAAGTGTCCGTCCCATCCGCCAAAAGAAGAGAGCTGTGACAACTACTCTGGCCGGACCCATCCGAGAAGAAGTGGAGAAGCTGCTGAAGGCAGGTTTTGTGTCGGAGATCCAGTACCCAGACTGGGTCTCCAATGTTGTAATGGTGAAGAAAGGAGATGGGAGGTGGAGGATGTGTATCGATTTTTCATTATTGAATAAACAATGCGCCAAGGATTGTTACCCTTTGCCTCAAATCGATGCATTGGTAGACTCAGTCATCGGTTTCCCTATGATGAGTTTCTTAGATGCTTTTTCAGGATACCATCAGATCTGAATGCACATGTAGGATGTCAAAGACGTTTCCTTCATCACAGACGATGGGTGCTATTTCTATAAAATGATGTCCTTCGGTTGAGAAATGTAGGGGACACATACCAACGAATGATGGATCAGGTGTTCAGGGAGCAAAAAGGTAGAAATTTAGAGGTCTATGTAGATGACTTGATGGTGAAAAGCAGGGACGTTGGGACTCACCTTCAGGACCTAGCAAAGACCTTTTCCACCCTGCAAAAATTCAAGATGAGACTTAACCCTCTGAAGTGCGTCTTTGGGGCAGGAAGGGGAAAGTTTCTAGGTTACCTCCTCACACTTGTGGGGGTAGAGCCCAACCCCGATAAGGTGCGAGCGATCTTGGACTTGGAGTCCCCTAGGAATGCAAAGGAGGTTCAGTGGCTGACAGAGAAGTTGTCAGGGTTAAGCAGGTTCCTCTCCAATGCAGGGGAGAAGTGCTCTCCCTTCTTCAAGGTGTTAAGGGGAAGTCAGAAGTTTGAATGGACTTCAGAGTGCGAGGAGGCTTCCAGCAGTTAAAGAGGCAGCTCACGTAGGCACCCCTAATCCAAGGCCTGGGAGAGGATCTAGCTCTTTACCTGGGAGTGGGGTCTGAGGTGGTAAGCTCGGTCCTGGTTTGAGAAGAGGGCAGGAAGCAGATTCCCATCTATTATATAAGCAAGGTCTTGAAGAAAACAGAACTTAAATACCCCATCATTGAGAAGTTGGCGTTCACCCTGATTATCTCGGCCAGAAAGCTTCAGTCATATTTCCAGGCACGCACAATCATAGTAGTAACCGACCATCCCCTCCGCAACATCATGGAAGTGGTAGAGCATTCAGGAAGATTGGTGAAATGGTCGGTGGAGCTGAGCGAGTTCAAAATTTCTTTCGTACCCCGACTGTCAATGAAAGCGCAAGTTGTGGCTGACTTCTTGACAGAGTATGTGGTTGAGGTGGAAGGGTCCCCGTCCCTCGAGCACCTGGCCTGGGAGATACAGGTGGATGAGGCTTCAGGAAAGTACTCCCTAGGAGGGAGAGTGGTCATGGTGAGTCCGCAGGAGACAAAGATTGAGCAAGCAATAAACATCCGCTTTCCACTTACCAACAACCAAGCCTAGTATGAAGCAGTGATAACAGGGCTCCATCTGGAAAGGGAGTTGGGAATCCAGGATGTGAAGGTGTCCACAGACTCCATGGTGGTAGCTTTACAGATCAAGGGAGAATTCAAAACTAGGGAACCGACCTCCAGCAGTACATTACAAAGGTCAAAGGGCTCATTGGGCTATTCCGAACCTTCTCCATTCGGCATATGCCAAGGGAGGAAAATACTCAAGCTGACTATCTGGAAAAGCACGACCCTCATGCGGGAGGAATGGTGATGAAATTTTTTCAGCCATCTATCGAAGAAGGATAACTGATGGAGGTCGATCAGCGGCCCACGTGGATAGACACTTTCATCATTTTCCCGACCTCGGGCAAATTCCCAGAGGAGTTCCCGGATAAGCAGCGATTCAAGTACAAATCCGCCTACTATGTACGTATGGAGGGAGCCTTGTATCAGAAGACCCTGTCTGGACTCATCGCAAGGTGTGTCTCCGAGGAGGAAGTTCTGAGAGTTCTGGGGGAGATCCACTCTGGAGAGTGCGGGAGTGATTCTGGGAGTCAGACCTTGGAAAAAAGTGTGTTAAGACAAGGTTACTTCTGGCCCACGATCAGCAAGTATGCGACAGAGTACGCAAGGAAGTGCCAAAAATGTTAGCTCTTCGCACCGCTATAACTTCTGCCAGCTCAAAGGCTCAGGACCATCACGACACCATGGACCTTTACAATATAGGGAATGGACCTGGTAGGCCCATTCCCCCAGGCCAGTGGGCAAAGGAGGTTCCTCCTAATTATAATCGACTACTTTTCCAAGTGGCTGGAGGTGACGGCGCTAGTAAAGACAACCTCGCAGGTGGCGCGGAATTTTATTTGGGGGGATATAATCTAACGGCATGGGTTTCCCCTAGCTATCGTGACGGACACGGGTCGCAGTTTGCTAGCGAGGAGCTCACCAACTTCTACAATCGGTTGGGCATCGACCTCCACTTTGCGTCTGTCCATCACCCTCGGAGTAATGGACAGGTATAGGCGGCAAACAAGACCATAATGAACCTGCTAAAGAAGAAGGTAGAGAACCTGAAGGGTAACTGGGTGGAACAATTGCTTTCAATTCTTTGGGCCTTGAGAACCACTCCCAACACGGCCACGGGAGAAACCCCCTTCAAACTTTCACATGGCTCTGAGGTCGTGTTGCCAGTGGAGTTCGGGGTGAGGTCTCCTCGGGTGGTGGCCGCAGGGGAAGGAGATGATGAATGGAGGGTAGAGAATAAGGAAGACCAGCGGCTCTCGCTTGACCTCGTGGAGGAGCTTCGGGACCTGGCAACCGTTCGCCAGGAGGAGATCAAGCGCAGGATGGCAAGGTACTTCGACAAATACATTCGAATTAAACACTTTGCAAAAGGGGACCTTGTCCTTAAGAAGGTCGACGCAGTTGGAAGGTCGACGTCGGTCGGAAACTCAACCCCAACTGGGAGGGTCCCTATGTAATTTTAGAAGTGCTAAAGTCGGGAGGGTACCGCCTTCAGGATGTTGAGGGGATGCCTTTAGCAATACCTGGAGCGGCGATGATTTGAAGTGTTTTTATTCATAGTTGGTAATAAAGTTTAAAAATCCCATGTTGTTTAAAAGTTAAATAATTATATGGTAAAAGACCCATGAGTAGGTTCCCGCCAACCGGGCTCTCACAAGCCAGCGGAGTAGGTTGACCACTCAGGAGGCGGGTAGAGATGATGAAAAGACCCCTGAGTAGGTTCCGCCGACCGGGCTCTCACAAGCCGGCGGGGCAGGTTGACCACTCAGGAGGCGGGAAGAAATGATGATGAAAAGACCCCTGAGTAGGTTCTAGCGACCGGGCTCTCACAAGCTGGCGGGGCAGGTTGACCACTCAGGAGGCGGGTAGTAATGATGATGAAAGACCCCTGAGTAGGTTCCGCCGACCAGGCTCTCACAAGCCGGCGGGGCAGGTTGACCACTCAGGAGGCGGGAATAAATGATGATGAAAAGGCCCTGAGGAGGTTACGCCGACCGGGCTCTGAAAAGTCGGCGAGGCAGGTTGATCACTCAGGAGGCGGGTAGAAATAATGATGAAAGACCCCTGAGTAGGTTCCGCCGACCGGGCTCTCACAAGCCGGCGAGGCAGGTTGACCACTCAGGAGGCAGAAAGAAATGATGATGAAAAGACCCATGAGTAGGTTCCGCCGACTGGGCTCTCACAAGCCAGTGGGGCAGGTTGACCACTCAGGATGCGGGAAGAAATGATGATGAAAAGACCCCCTGAGTAGGTTCTGCCGACCAGGCTCTCACAAGCTGGCGGGGCAGTTTGACCACTTAGGAGGCAGAAGGAAATGATGATGAAAGACCCCTGAGTAGGTTCTGTCGACCAGGCTCTCACAAGCCGACGGGGTAGGTTGACCACTCAGGTGTCATGTTATAAGGTTGCACTGAAAGGTCCCCAGAAGTGACCCATCTGACTAGGCTCTTGAAGGCCGGTAGGGCGGGAAGATCACCTAGGAAGATCTAACCTAAATAGGGCAGGGGGTGAGCCGAGTTGGTCTCGCCCCGGCCATTCATCCCTCTTGCCCGCTCTCGCATAGATAATAGCGAGCACGCGGGTGGCGCTGCTCGCGACCAGGATGTGGGCCCAATGCCCTTGCTGAATCTCAGATGGAGAGCTGCCCCTAGCCCGCGTCAAAGAGAGGCAAGCAGACGGGGACCGCAGAGCTCTTGGTCTCGCAAGTCCCTAGGTCTCGCTAGTCCCTAGGTCTCACGAATCACTAAATTATAAGTCTCTAAATCTCTAAGTCCCTAGCTCTCGCCAGATCCACAAGAGATTCAGTATGGGTCCCTAAGAGGCGGCACTCGCAGAATCCCAGAAACTAAGGCGAGTGGCCATGCATGCGAGCAAAAAAAGGAGAAGAAGAGAAAACAGGAAAAATAACAACACTTGGAAAAATTTCATTCATATATCACAAAAGTTTGGGGTCTCGCCCCGTACATAAACAACAAAAATGATTGGGGACTCGTCCCCTTACATAGCAAAAAGAAAAGAAAGAGAAAAGGCTGTCGGTGTTTGATCTTCACTCGTCGTCACCTTCATTACCCGGTGAGTAGGCATACGAGTCGAAGGATGACCCCGCCGGGGGGTCGAGAAGGAAGAGCGTCGGAATCAACTCTTCCGCTATGATGTTCTCCCAACCTGCCCCGAACGCGTTGACATCTCGCAGCCTGGAGAGTGTGGCCTTGGTAGCTTTGATCACCATGAGCCTCCACATCGCCACCATCTCAGCAAGGGTGACAAGTTGTGCTCCCTCACGCTTCACCGGAGGCAACTCCACGGTGGCTTGGGTGAGCTGCTCCTTGAGGGCCTCCACTTTGGCCTCCAACCCGTTGTTTCAGATCTCCATTCGGGTCGCAGACTCAACATCCCATGTTAAGAGAAATGAGAACAGGAAAAAAGGGGGAAGGGAAGTATGATGACGAAATCTACCTCCTTCTTCGGAGCCTATCCAAGGAGCTTCTCGGCGACCTCAAGTCACATTTTGAGGCCCCAGCCTTCTCCTCCGCAAGCTCTCGAGCGGCTTCAGCCTTGTAGAACCTCTTCATGAAGGAGAGGCCGCGGAGAGACGCCATATGCGAGAGATCAGTAACGCGCATCTGGACTCGCGAGCTCTCATAGGCGAGCTCCCACATGGATGACTTCTCAAAAGCGGCGGCCTCCTCTCTCCCATACATCCCATAGGCAAGGTAGAAGGCGTGATCGCCAGCCTTGCCTCGCTCAACCCAGGAGGGGAGGCGAGTAGAAAGGGAGACCTTCTCCCCATCCACCTCCCAAGCGAGCAGAGGGCCGCCTGCGCTATCCAGGGGCTTTTCCCCGAGGCCGAAGTGTGGGTGCAAGTATGACATGTCCACCCCACTCATCCCAGCGTCGACATGGACCACGGGATCCTGGCAGCTCGGTGGGATCTTCTTGGACGTCAGTGACTTCTTCAACTTCTTATGCGAGTTGGAAGGGGGCGGGAAGTCGAGGCCAACCACCGCCCTCTTCCCTTTACTGCTGCCAGACTTGAGCTTGGTCGAGTCACCAGCGCAAGCTTCCGCAACAGCTTTCGCCAGGCCAAGCGGAGAGGTCAGCTTCGCGCCACCTGCGTAAGGTGGGTTCACCGGGATCAGGCGCTCCCCTGTAACAAAGAAATGTGTTAAGATAGGGGGGCGGGGGGCGAGTAGAAGAAATGCGAGATGAAACATATGAGAAGAAGCATACCTTTTCCATGCAGAACAGGAGGGAGCGAGTCGAGAGGTCTCCGCAGATAAGCGGCCTTGAAGTCCTTCTTCAAGAAGAACTTGCAGAAGTCTGCCACGTCTCCATCCATGCGAGGAGTGCGATAAATCGACTCGCTTCGCTGAATCGGCGCGTAGGGAATGTTGCTGAAGTTCCCCTTGACGAAGAGGAATCAGTCATTCCAATGGTGTACCTTGTTGGAGGTCTCGCAGACCTTGACCCGCGAGTCGGTCAGGAAGGCGACCCCATTTGCGGTCACCTGGTAGGTGAATAACTTGCGGAAGGCGGTGAGGCTGAACTCGATCCTCTCCTCGCGCATGTAGCACGCGAATGCCAGGAGCATGGAAACTGCGTTGGTATTGAGTTGTGCGGGCACCGTCCCGAAATACTTCAGGAACTGCTTCACTTCGGGCCACAGGGGGATGCAGAGACCTACCTCAAAGTGCGAGAGGGGGAAGGCGAGCTCTTCCTCACAAAAGGAGTTTATGTCATCGCGGTCCCTAGGGCAGCGAGCAGTGTATCCCTCGGGGAGATACGCCGCCGCGAAAGCAAGCCGGTCCTCCTCCGACACTCTCCCCTCGGGGAAGCAGTGGTCGGCGAAGTTGGCCACACAACTCCCTCGCCCATCCATATGATCGGATTTAGTCATTTTTTAGAAGCGGGAATGTGAACCGTGCGAGTCGAATAAAAAACAAGAGCCTAGACGCAATTAATGTGATAGGTGAGTACCGAAATGAAAGGAGGGGGTTTTATAGAAAAGGGGGGGTCAGGGGGTTTCGCGACTAGAGACATGAATCACTCACCCCATGCCCACTCGCCCCTATCCACATGCGAGTTCTAGTAAGCCTTACAATGGCGAGTGCGAGCGAGCACTCTGGCCTAGCGGATCCCATCATCGTATAGCGATATAAAAAGGAGATCAACACAACATGCGAGCCACATTAGGTAAAAAACGAGGCATATACCCCCGCGAACCTGGGTTCACCTCCAGGGACTCGGCTGCTCATTCGTCCCCTCAAGCCTCGCCTCGTGAAGGGTGCTCATGAGCAGCGTCGTTCTCCCGTTGTAGGGCGAAGGCACGGGAGCACCGGAGTACCCCCTAATAGCCGGAGCACCCCCTGATAGCCTCTGCACCTCTTCCGCAAGCAGAGTGCAGTCCCTTTCAAGAGACTCCATTCACCTCTCTAGGGCGAGGATGCGATGGAAGGGATGGAAGTCCGCCGAAGCCCTCTCCTCTAAGATCTTGCGGAGCATGTGCCCATGCTTCCGCAGGATGCTCGCCAGCCGATCTTTCATCTCGGCAACGTTGGAGGGATCACCAAGGTACTCGTTGATAGTGTCTGGAGAAGGCGGTGCCGAGTACTGCATTCGCCCATCAGAGTCGTCATCCTATTGGGTATCGTCTGAAGAAAGTTTTTCATCATTAGCGGCGAATTGAAAGAAAGTGTTGGATCGATTGGCGCCCTTAGAGGGGGGGTGAATAAGGGAATAAAATTCTTTTTAATAATGTTATGAAAATTATTAAATTGTTTTATAATATGAAAAGGCAAAATAACAATTTAGCTAATTTGTGAGAATATCATAATAACCAAGTTAAGTACTAAATTGTTTTATGATGAAAGAGATTGGACTAAACAATTTAGATAAAATAATTAGAATTGAAAACTTAGTAACCAATATTTTAGAGATAACGCCAAAGGAGAGAAATCAAGTAAACACAAGTAGAGATATGATTGTATTTATATAAAAAGGTGTTTACATAAATTTGATTTCAATATCGCTAGAAATCGGAGGCGTACAAAAGTAAATATCTTTTCCTTTTCTATACCGACTTGTATCCCCACAAAACGGTTGGCTTTAGCCTATCCTTCCCCGGATAAGGCCTCAAGCCGATCTAGCCAATCCTTCCCTGGATATGGCCTCGAGCACTCCCTAGATCTAATCACCTAGAACTAGTCGCTAACACAAGGCGAATTCCCCCTAAGTCCTACCCAGACCTAGTCGCCAACACAAGGCGAATTCTCTACACGGTTACAAAAAGTATGGAATGAAAATAAAGATAACAATAATAAAACTCCCTATATGAGATCTTCTGAAGTCGGAGATGAAGGATCGTTGTAGTATAAGCGAGGTCGAAGCGATCGTCCTTCGGATGTAGCGTGATGTTGTCCTCCTCCAGAATTCTCCTTAAGCTTTTTGTGGGAGATCCATCTTCGGCAGCATAACAACAATAGAGTTGTGTCACTTGCAATCTCTCTGGGATCACTTCCACAAAACGAGAGAAAGCCCGTCAATTTATAGATCTTGAAGATAGGGCCTGCGGTAGCTCCTAGCGCCTGCGGTAGCGTTCGTGTGGAGCGGTTGCGAAATAGTTGGCGGCGTGGCGCTGTGCACGATCTTGAGATAGCGCCAGGCGGTAGCGTTTGTGTGGAGCAGTTGCCAAACCGTCGGCGGCGTGGCATAACAGAAATTCGTCAAACGGAACAATTTCGTCGAACGGAATTTTCGTCGAACGAAATTTTCGTCGAACGCAGGCAAATTCGTCGAACGGAACCTGAGCTAGCGCCTGGCGGTAGCTCTAACGCTGGCGGTAGTGCATTCTTCCAGATGTTTGAATTCAGCTGCTTTCTACCTGCGGAGTATTGCACCTATAGTTCCTGCACACTATAAACACACGACAAGCAAGATCAAATACAATTTGGGATTTGTTATTCTCAAACAAAGGGATGTGACACACATGTCCAACAATCTCCCCATTTTGATAATAACAAATCCTCTTAGCAAGAAATAAACAATAGTGTTTATAGTATATGATAAACAAGATGATAGTGCAACTATAGCATATGATAAGCATGATGATATGCATACTCCCCATATCTTAATGCTATCCCTACATAAATGTAATTTATGTTTTACTCCCCCTAAATGATAGATTACATGAATTATTCTCTCCTTAATCTTCTATATTTCTCCTATACTTCAATTAATCTCCCCATTTTGGTATTATCAAAAGAAGGTAGGATGAGGGTAGTAAGGAGGCATTCTTTAGGCTAGTTATAAATCATGATCGAGCTTTTGTAATATATGAAATGATAAAGAGTTTAAGCATAGTATATATAGAAGAATTCAAATAAAAAGATAAGAGTTGTAAGCAAGCGGAAGATTATAAGACACATCTTTTTGTAAGCATGAAAAACATAAGTAAAAATATGAGTTTTAGTTCAAAATTGAAAGTTGTTTTAACCTTTTTGAAATCTCAAAGTTTTTCATAAAGATACCAAGCATGAAATGAACATATCAAAGAGAGATTATACTACAATGTTACTTAATTTTAAGTTCAAGAGATACCAAAATATTGTAGAGATCATGCTAGGTTATCTAGTGCATTTCTTATATAAAGAGTAGTATAGATAAAGCATTAGAATCCAATACTCATGAGAAGAAGTGTTATGAAAGATAATAATGTGCACATAAGTGTATTTTGGGCAATGTTAACAATTGATTTAAATCAACAAAATACAAGACATATGTAAAGTAAAGTGCACAATAAAACACAAGTAAATTACTTTCACACACTTTTAATGCACATAATTTTTAACAAAGTGGTGTAATAACCAAGGTTTGCACAAAACACTTTACTATTCTTTCCAAGGTGCTCAACCTCACAATGCTTATGAAGACTTATCAGGAGGTTCAAGCAGTGCTTGGTGGAGTTATATTTGTCAACATATAAATTTTTTGTTCACATTTGTGAGACAACATTCTCCGAATACACTTGTTTTGCAAACCCAAAAAATTTTTTAACTTAACCACTTTTCTAAATTTCATAAGTGCAATTCAAATGTAGTGTAGGTAATAAACTTATGCAAGTTTTAATTCATTGTACAAATACAATACACAAGCAAGCATTTTTTAGAGGCATGCTAAGCTTGGTTCTACACATATTTTTCAACACAATTGATGCACTTTTGAAAGTGCACAGTTAACCTCACTAGAATTCTCTAGAGGGAGGGTGAATAGAGATTAAAAATACTTTGTGCAATTATATATATATGTGTGTAATAATCACAGATTTAAACTTCTCACACACCAACAAGAATTAAACAAGTAAAGAAGAAAAATAACAAGAAGAAAATCACAGCACAACACAAGGAAATATAGTGGTTCCCCAAACTTTGGGTAGTCCACTCTTCTACCCCTTTGGTAGGAATTCACTAACTTGCACTGAGTCTTTTGATAAGGAGACTCTTAGAACCAGACTGAGTCTTTTGATAAGGAGACTCTTAGAACCACTACAACTGAATTTTTTGAAGAGAGATTCTAAAAACTCTTTTACAAGGTTTTGAAAATGAAATAAGAATGAGAAGAAGAGGTAGAACAAGTAGAAGAACAGAAAACAATATATGTAAGAAAGAGTCTTCTTCCTAGCAAGAAGATTAGAAGCACAAGTATAGTGAATAGGATCTCTCTTCTATAGTGAGAAGGAGATTGTAAGCTTTTCTCTCTTTTGTGAGAGCTTTCAGAATTTGTAGCAGAATGGCTTCAGAAGAAGGAGAAGATGAAGGCTTTTTCTTTTGCTGTAGCACACTATCTCTTTTCTCAATTTTCTCACTCTTCACTTGGGAGCTCTTCCTCTTTTTCAAATGTATATGGTGGATCACTGGTTCTCATTCTCTGTCGACCTCCTTCTTATTTATAGCTCTGCTTAAAAGATATTGCTAAAGGAGAATAATCAATTAGCAGACAGAGAATTAGAAAGAGATAAGAGTTTCCATAATCAATATTTCTGTAGAAGGAAAAGAATTCATTCTGATTTCAAATAATATCCATAATAATCTTAATCAAATCAGCCAAGAATCAAATACAAGGAAAGGCTGCTTCAGAACGGCTATAAAAGAATAATATCATTCCATAAAAATCAGATCTACAGAAAGAAAGAAAGAGATCTGGCGTGTTTTTGAATTACTTATAGATATCGACGTGCGTCGATTACTATTCGACGTAAACGTCGATTTCATCCTGGCTGGACGTCGAGAGGAGAATAAGGAAGGTGCGTCGACTTTATCATATGCGTCGACTAGAAGTCAGAGGTACGTCGACTATGATTACGTTAAATTCTTCTAAGAGTTACTTCGACTCATTCTGAGAGAAACGTCGACTATATTTCGACGTTGCGTCGAATACTATTCGACGCATATTTACTTAGACTAACTTTTCATTCTTAGAAGTTATATTCTACTCAATTCTAGGGGTTAAGATAAATCATTTCCCCAACAATCTCCCCCTATTTGTCTTAACCCTATTTAGAGAGAAATTGTATCAGTATTTAATCATCTCAATAAAGCATTTATATAGAGAAGAAATATGCTAAGCAATCAGAAGAAATCATATAACAAGTAATTGTCTTTCACAAGATTTAAACTAGAAACTTCTTGTTGTGCATGAAATTGACAAAGGCAGAATAAAGTTTTCTAGATAAGTTTTCAATAGCATCAAAAATATAGCCCCTGGCTCTATCTGGATGCTCCTGGACATTTCTGATGATTGTGTGCAATTTCTCCAGGACTTTGTCAGCATCAGAGAGAGTGTCATTTAGAGAATAGCCCTTGCTGATGATGATTGCTGCCTTTTCATCAATCATCTCAATTGTAATATTTTGAGGTTTCTTTTGAGTAGGCTTGGGCTCAGGTGGTCCTTTGTTGTCAACCTTTGGCCTATATTTTCTCTTTTCTGATTGCTGTTTCTCAGGGATCTCAGTCATCTTTCCTTTCCCTTTCTAGGGTAAGTCATTCCATTTGTCTAATCTTGCAGGTCTTTTGGGCTTCTTATAGGGAATGTAAGTATCTTCAGCACACCCTACACCCCTCTTGTGTTTTTGTCCCTTTTCTAGGATGAGTCATGCCTGAGGATTTTTCTTTTGATAAGCTTCAACATCAAATAGTTTCTTTGGAAGTTTGATGGAAGATTCTGCAAGGATCTGTTCTTTAGTCATCCCCTTTTTGATCTTTTCCAACCAGACATTCCTCTTATCTTCTACTTCTTTCATAGCTGCTTCATATTCATACAGCTCTCTTTCTCTTATTTCTTCATGCATCTTTTCCATGTCAGGATCATGATAATCCTTTACAGGACTGTTAGGAGTGATATTAGGTATTTTTTCAAACCTCTTTATCTCCTCAACAGCCTTTCTATATTTCTTTTCCTTTGCATATTCTTTTCTTTCTTCTTTGGAAAATTTTTGCCAATGAGGGATGGCTTCACTTCTTCTTTTCATTTGTTCTCTTGGTTTTTCCTTAGATAGCTTTTGTGGAGGTAGAGGTAGTAGAGGAGGTAGAGATGGAGGTTGAAGTGGTGGAAGAGGCAGAGGTGGAGATGCAGTTTTCTCTTTAGAGGGTGAAGGTGGAGAAAGGATTTTTTGTAGGAGAGGGAATAGCAGGCGCAATGTCCTCTGGAGGAATATCCTCAAGTAAGGGTGTTTTGAGTTTGATGTAGCTGGCAGAGAAGCCAGGAGAATGATGCTGATATTCTTCCTCACGCAAGGGTGCCTCAATCCAGAATTGCCCTTTTAGGTCATCAAAAAAGGCTGTTTCTTCCTCCCCCTTTTCTTCCTCCCCCTGGACTTCTATATTCTGTACTGCAACAATCTCCCCCTGAACATGTGGGGCATCAATTCTGAATGCTGGATCCACAGCATGATCTCCTTCTGTATGATAGAAGGAGGATTCACCAAGGTGTTTGTTGAAAGTGTAGTCAGAGTGATTGGAGAAGATTTGAGCCTATGGTAAAAATAAAAATGAGGTTGGTTTAATACTTAAAGATAGTATTTAGAGATTGGAGAAAAGTTAGCACTGAGCTTGAAGAAAAACCTGGATAGGGGGGTTTCTGGAGCAACTCTCCCCTGGTTTATATCCTTCAGAAAGGATGTAAACCCTTTTGGCGACAGAGGTTGTTCTTGAAGAAGAACGTGAAGCTCAGGAAGAGAAGCAGATAGGTTGGCCAATTTGGCTTCACAGGTGGTGAGCATGTCGGCGCGCTCATTGGAGAAGGTGGTCAGACGTGTCTGGAAGTCATTCAGAAGTTTTGCCAGAGCATCGTTCATTGTTTTGAGGAGAGCAGATTGAGCAGGGGTTGGCGCCATTGATGCAAAGAGAGAGGTAGAAGACGAAGATTTTGGCGGGTTGGGAGAGTATGAGTTATGAAATAAGAGGTGTTATTTAAAGGAGGTGAAACGTCGAAAAAGAAACAGAAATCAAGGTATATTAGTTAACCAATCGTCAAAAGAAGAAGGGAATATTTGTTTCCTGTTTTATTATGAAGTTGACGGTACGTCGAGTTGGAGTCGATGCATGGACGATGTGTCGAAGCAGCTGTGTCGTTGGTCATTGATGTCGACGTATGCATCAATATGGAGTCGACGCTCCGTCGAAACATTGCCAGCCTAATGTCCTGTCGACGTGTCGCAGACTTGTGTCGAGATTAGATCGATGGTGCGTCGATAAGGGATCGACGTAACTTTGTCTTTAAGAAATCAATGCTAGCGTTGAGTTCCTCTCGACGGTGCGTCGATAGGTAATCGACGTGTCTGTAAGTATTTGCTTAGTTTTTCTGATCTCTTTTAGATTTCTCCAACAATGATGTTTACAAGCTTCCATCAAGCATTCCCAAGGTGTTGAGAAAGTAAGTATGCTTAGTTTCATCTAAGGGCTTGGTAAAAATGTCTGCTCTTTGACTATCTGTAGGAATATATTCTAAGGTTATCTTACCTTTTTCTACATTGTCTCTAAGAAAGTGATGTCTGATCTCTATATGTTTGGTTCTACTATGAAGGACTGGGTTGGATGCTATGGATATTGCACTAGAGCTATCACAATAAATTTTAGAGTTATTGACTTCCAATTTATAGTCAAGAAGCTGATTTTGCATCAAGAGAATTTGTGAACAACAGCTCCTAGCAGCTATATATTCAGCTTCAGCTGTTGAGGTTGAGACTGAAGTTTGTTTCTTACTGAACCATGATATTAATCTGTCACCTAGGAATTTGCAAGTACCAGATGTGCTTTTTCTATCAACCCTACATCCAGCATAGTCTGCATCTGAGAATCCTATTAATTCAAAATTTGTTTCTGCTGAGTACCACAGACCTAGTTCAGGTGTTCCCTTTAGGTATCTAAGAATCCTTTTTACAGAGGTGAGATGGGATTCTTTTGGATCAACCTGAAATCTAGCACATATACAGGTTGCAAACATAATGTCAGGTCTGCTAGCTGTTAGATAGAGAAGGGATCCTATGATTGCCCTATATGTCTTTTGATCTACAGATTTTCCTTTATCATCCTTTTCTATAATGACATTAGTTTCCATAGGTGTTTTCATGGTAGAGGCTGATTCCATACCAAACTTTTTGATTAATTCTTTAGTGTATTTAGATTGTGAGATAAAGATTCCCTCACTGCTTTGTTTCACTTGTAGCCCTAAGAAATAGGAGAGTTCTCCCATACTACTCATTTCAAATTTTGATTGCATTAGATTAACAAATCTTTGACAAAGTTTGGGATGAGTTGAGCTAAAGATGATGTCATCTACATAGATTTGAACAAGAAGGAGTTGATTTTTATGGGTTCTAGTAAAGAGTGTTTTATCTACTTTTCCTCTTTCAAAAGAATTTTCTAAAAGGAAGTTGGAGAGAGTTTCAAACCAGGCTCTAGGTGCTTGCTTAAGACCATAAAGTGCTTTGTTAAGTCTATAAACAAAGTTAGGTGAGGTGGGATTGACAAAACCTGGTGGTTGCTCTACAAACACCTCATCTTGAAGGTCACCATTCAGAAAAGCACTCTTGACATCCATCTGGTAGACTTTCATCTTCATGAAGGCTTCATAGGCAAGAAAGAGTCTGATTGCTTCCAATCTGGCTACTGGAGCAAAGGTTTGATTGTAGTCTATTCCTTCTTCTTGTCTGTATCCTTGTGCTACAAGTCTTGCCTTGTTCCTGACAATTACTCCAGTGGAATCTAGTTTGTTTCTGTATACCCATTTTGTACCAATAACTGGGTAGTTTCTTGGTCTCTCAACTAAGTTCCACACTTTGTTTCTCTCAAATTGGCTTAGTTCTTCTTGCATGGCTATAATCCAGTGAGGATCACAATTTGCTTCCTCAAACTTCTTTGGTTCAACTTGAGATAAGAAACATTGGAGCATCATCCCATTGGAGACTTGGTGTCTTGTTCTTACCCCAGTATTGGGGTCTCCAATTACTTGGGATTGTGGATAATTTTTCGTATTGATCCCTGTCCTGCTTGGATTTGTCAGATGCTCTTCTTCCTCATTAACAATGGGATCATTGTCCACTTGTTCTTCCTGAACCATGTTCTCTTGTGGGAGTTGGTTTTGATTGCTCTTCTCTGATCCTTCTTCATGCTCTTGTTCAGACTCCTCACTTGGTTCTTGTAGCAGGTTTTCTTTCCCAGTGTCTTTGTTCTCTAAAGTCAGTTGTTCAAGCTGAGTCTCTATGCTGCTATTTTCCTGTGGAAAAGGATTGGTGGAAGTTTCCTCCCCCTTAAACAGCATGTTAGTTTCATCAAATATAATGTGCATAGATTCTTCAATTCTGAGAGTTCTCCTGTTATAGCATCTATAAGCTTTTCTAGATGATGAGTACCCAAGACATATTCCATCATCAGACTTCTTGTCAAACTTGGCAATATGATCTTTCCCATTATTTAAGATAAAGCAGACACATCCAAATATTTTAAGTATTTAACAATGGGTGTTTTTCCCTTCAGGAGCTCATATGGAGTTTTTGACTTAGTTTTGTGTATGAGGCTTCTATTTAGAACATAGTTTGCAATGTTGACTGCTTCAGCCTAGAAGGTTTTTGGGAATCCTGATTCTGCAAGTAAGGTCCTTCCTGATTCAATTAAAGTTCTATTCTTCCATTCAGCAACTCCATTTTGTTGAGGAGTTCTATGGGCTGAAAAACTTTGTTTAATACCTATATCCTCACAGAAACTACTAATTGACTAATTTTTAAATTCAGTCCCATGATCACTCCTGATAATTGAAACATGAGTATTGAACTCAGATTGAATCTGTCTTATAAATTTTGAGAGAATCTTATGGGTTTCAGACTTAGCCCTTAGAAAGAATACCCAGTTGAACCAAGAATAGTCATCTACAATGACTAAGGTATAAGACTTTCCACCTAAGATTTGAGTGGATATGGGACCAAATAGATCCATGTGCAGTAAGTAGAGGATCCTAGGGGAGTCATCCTTACCAATTGGTTTGAAGGATGACTTGGTCTGTTTTGCTAGTTGGCAAGGTCTGCATGGAGAGTCCTTAGAGAATCTACCCTTTGGTAGGCCTCTGACTAGGTTATTCTTTGATAATTTACTAATGGTTTTGTGGTTTAGATTATCTAGTCTCCTATGCCATAGTTCACTTTTATTAATAATATTGTTGAACAAACAGACTTCTGTGGGTGAGGAGCTAAAGTCTACTATATATACCTTCCCTTTTCTAATTCCATTGAGTACTATGGCACCAGTCTTGATATCAATAATATGGCAAAATAGTGTGGTGAATTTTACCTCATACTCACCACTGTCACATATCTGACTTATACTTATCAGATTGTGCTTCAGTCCTTTGACTACTGCCACATTCTTGAAGGTGACTTTCCCTTCTTTGAAATCTCCAAAGCCCCTGGTTTGGCTACAGCTGGAATCTCCAAAAGTCACTGGTGGTCCAAGTCTATCCTCAAAGTTGATTAATAGGTTTTTGTATCCTGTCATGTGCATGGAGCATCCACTGTCCAAGTACCACACTAGCCTGGAGATGTGATACATCTGCACATAAAATTTTAAACATTAGTTTGGACCCTCCTAAGTTGGGGTCCCTTCCTCCTATCAGTGGCAGGTTTGATGAAAGAATAAGAGGGTTTTTCAGAATATCCTTCCTCCTTTAGGGGTATTGGCTTATCATACCAATTGCCTTTGGTAATGTTGCAGAAGTAGTGTTCATAATAAAAGGAAATGGATTGAGAAGACTTTTTAGAAGAGGAGACATTTCTGTTAGATTGGTTGCGTCGATATGAATTCGACGTATGTTTAAAGTTGCGTCGAGTGGAAGTCGACGCTTCCTTCATTCTGTGGTTACTTCTAGTCGAAGCATAGGAGAGATTGCGTCGATTGGGAGTCGACGTATTTTGGTGTCTGCGTTGATTGGAAATCGATGCATTATTTGAGTTGCGTTGAGTAGAATTCGACGCACGTCGATAATAATTCGACGCAAGTTTGTTTCTTTTCTGAGGATATTTTCCTAGGATTCCTTCATACATAGTGGAACTATTTTTGTTAAACACAGTGGTTGTTTCTGAATTTTCTTGTGATCCTGTCAAATGATTTTCCCTAGTGAAGTGAATAGGATGTCTCCAGACAGATTTGCTGGGTAATTGAGGTTTGGGTTCAGTGTTATATTCAAGTTGTCTAAATCTATCAGTGAGATTGTTAGAGATATTCTTAAGCTTCTGACTTCTACCATTTAGAGAGTCTTCAAAAGCTTTTACCTTTGCTAGCTCATTTCTTAGTGCTTGATTTTCAGTATTGATTTTATTTAGTTGTTCCTCTGAGAGTCCTAGACTAAGCTCATAGCTTTTATGTTGTGTATTTGTTTGTTTGAGATTGTTTAGTTCATTTCTTAGTTCCTTTACTTCTTTCACAGATTTGACTAGATCTAAACAGAGTTCTTTGAAACTATTTTTGAAATCAGTGGAAGAAAAATCTATATCATCAAATATATTTACTAGAGATGTATCTTCAGGCTTTTCAGTAGCCATCAAGCAGGTTTCCTCTTGCTTAGCCTTTTCCTGATCATCTTCAGATGAGGTACTCACTTCAGATTCTGAATCACTCCATGATTGAGCAATGAATCCTTTCTCTTTCTTCTTCTTCTTCTTCAGATCTGTTCTTTTCAGGTCTTTCTTATTGCTGATCTCTTTAGGACATTCAGGTGCAATGTGTCCAGGTTCCCTGCAAGAGTAACATATAATCTCTTTATTAGGAGTTTTGTCCTACCTGGTTCTTGAGTCTCTCCTTCTGGATCCTTCTGTTTTGATCCACTTCTTGAACCTTCTGGCCAGTAGACTGATCAGCTCTTCATCATTTGTAGAGGGTTCTCCTTTAGTAGCCTTCAAAGCAATGCTCTTTTCTTTTGAGAGTGGAGGAGCCTTTTCTTTCTCTTCTTTCTCAGCTCTTGTTTTCAGCAGCTGTTCATAAGATCTTAATTTACCCAACAGGACATCTGTTGAGATTTCTTTTTGACTTCTGGAGTCTTTAATTGGCCAGATTCTTGAATCCCAAGAGCTAGGGAAGCAAGTCAGCAATTTGTCATTTATCTCAGTGAGAGATATGTCCTTCTCAAGTGTTTTTAGCTCATTTATTATGAGGCTGAATCTGGCATACATGTCAGCAACACTTTCATTTTCTTTCTTCTGGAAGTTTTCATATTGAGAGATAAGTAATGCCTTTTTATCCTTCCTCTCATCAGCACTTCCTTCTACCATTTTGTTGAGAGCTTCCCATATTTCCTTAGCTGACTCATATTCAGCAATCTTTTGGAAGATTTCATCTAAGAGAGTTGAGACTAAGATATTCATAGCCTTGGCATCACATACTTGAGCTTTCTTTTCTTCATCTGTCCATTCAGCCTTTGGAGCAAGTGTTTGTGTGTCCTTTCCACTTGAGTCCTTCTTGAATGGCTTGGGAGGACCTATCATGATAACATCAAATAATTCTCCATCAATAGAGTTTAGATAAATTTTAATTCTTGTTTTCCAAAGTGCAAACTTTTCAAGGTTGCAAATTGGTGGTCTGGTGGAAGCATAATCTTTGATTTGTGTCATGTGAAATTTTTTCTTAGAACTATATATATAAGTATAAAAGAGGTAGGATCTTTTTGATCAAAGAGTTAACCTTCTTAGATCAACCTCCCTCTGATACCAATTGAAAGTGCACAGTTAACCTCACTAGAATTCTCTAGAGGGGGGGTGGGGGTGAATAGAGATTAAAAATACTTTGTGCAATTATATATATATATATGTGTAATAATCACAGATTTAAACTTCCCACACACCAACAAGAATTAAGCAAGTAAAGAAGAAAAATAACAAGTAGAAAATCACAGCACAACACAAGGAAATATAGTGGTTCCCCAAACTTTGGGTAGTCCACTCTTCTACCCCCTTTGGTAGGAATTCACTAACTTGCACTGAGTCTTTTGATAAGTAGACTCTTAGAACCAGACTGAGTCTTTTGATAAGGAGACTCTTAGAACCAGACTGAGTCTTTTGATAAGGAGACTCTTAGAACCACTACAACTAAATTTTTTGAAGAGAGATTCTAAAAACTCTTTTACAAGGTTTTGAAAATGAAATAAGAATGAGAAGAAGAGGTAGAACAAGTAGAAGAACAGAAAACAATATATGTAAGAAAGAATCTTCTTCCTAGCAAGAAGATTAGAAGCACAAGTATAGTGAATAGGATCTCTCTTCTATAGTGAGAAGGAGATTGTAAGCTTTTCTCTCTTTTGTGAGAGCTTTCAGAATTTGCAGCAGAATGGCTTCAGAAGAAGTTGAAGATGAAGCCTTTTTCTTTTGCTGTAGCACACTATCTCTTTTCTCAATTTTCTCACTCTTCACTTGAGAGCTCTTCCTCTTTTTCAAATGTATATGGTGGATCACTGGTTCTCATTCTCTGTCGACCTCCTTCTTATTTATAGCTCTGCTTAAAAGATATTGCTAAAGGAGAATAATCAATTAGCAGACAGAGAATTAGAAAGAGATAAGAGTTTCCATAATCAATATTTCTGTAGAAGGAAAAGAATTCATTCTGATTTCAAATAATATCCATAATAATCTTAATCAAATCAGCCAAGAATCAAATACAAGGAAAGGCTGATTCAGAACGGCTATAAAAGAATAATATCATTCCATAAAAATCAGATCTACAGAAAGAAAGAAAGAGATCTGGCGTGTTTTTGAATTACTTATAGATATCGATGTAAACGTCGATTTCATCCTGGCTGGACGTCGAGAGGAGAATAAGGAAGGTGCGTCGACTAAGGTGCGTCGACTTTATCACATGCGTCGACTAGAAGTCAGAGGTACGTCGACTATGATTACGTCGAATTCTTCTAAGAGTTACTTCGACTCATTCTGAGAGAAACGTCGACTATATTTCGACGTTACTTCGAATACTATTCGACGCATATTTACTTAGACTAACTTTTCATTCTTAGAAGTTATATTCTACTCAATTCTAGGGGTTAAGATAAATCATTTCCCCGACAACTTTAAATAGATATATCAAAGCATGATAAACAAAACAATGTTCATAGTAATTTCAAGGAATAAATTTTAACATTGTAAATAATTCTAAATAATAGAAATCAGTCATGCTTGATATTAGCAATAAAGATCATACATTATTTTTTTTTGAAATTTTTTTAATGAAATAAACATAGAAAAATCACACAAACATATTTTTGTATTTTTGAATTTTGAATTTTTGCAGTTGATTTTTCATAATATAAATAAAAACAGAAAACCATAAAAACATATTTTTGAATTTTGAAATTTTATAATTGATTTTCAATAATATAAATAAAAAACAGAAAATCTCAAAAACATATTTTTTGTATTTTTGAATTTTGAACTTTTATAGTTGTTTTTTTCATAATATGAATAAAATAAAAATAACAAAAATTAGAAACACAATCAAATAAGTAGTACATATGAACTAACATATTTTTATAGATTTTTAGAAATTTTAAAACACAGAAAAATCAGACACCCACGCTAGCGTCGGCGCTAGTGATAGAACGACAAACAGTACGTAATTTTTTGAGAATTTTAAAATTTTGATTTTTAATTTTGATTAAGTGTCCTTAGAGTAAGTCATATGCAAAAATTTTGTAATTTTTGGAGATGTCTTGATTGCTCAAATTTACATAAAACTATAGATTTTTCAAATACATGTGTTTTACAAAAATATTTAAGCTCAAAAAGAAAAATTATGCAAACACAAGAGGACATTTTTTATTAAACAACCCAAAATATGCATGATTTAAGTGATAAGTAAATAAAATGATCATGCAAAGAGTAATATAAGTATGTCCTAAGATTAAAGACTACCCCGACTAAATGTCTACACCCTAGCCTCGTACTAAGTGATGGGTGGGCATGAGGAGCTGCACATATGCCATAGGTTGGGGTGTTAGTCCCATATGCACATACTAGAGAACACTCAACCTAGCACTCTTTCCCCCAGTGCCTCGCAAGGCCCCACTGGAACCCTCCCCGGTTAAGGACAAGACATGACTTAGAGGTTAGGTCTCTAATGCATACAACCCTACGCCCCCGCTATTGTGAGATATGAAGTCATAGGTGAATAATCCTTGGACAACCTATGCTTTTAAACTATGGGTTGATTTATAAACTATGGGTTTTGTTTAATGTGATGAGTTATATAAAGCCGCATAGTTTTTCTACTTTTATGAGATGACGATATGAGATAACTAGCACAATTACTAATATTCAATAAGTGACAATGCTAGTATGATGAGTGTAGGGTTTAATGTCATGTCATAAGATTTATATTAATATTGCATGTATTCCAAAATAGAGTTTCAAATTATAGATCTAGGATAAAGTGATGATTTAGTTTGATTCATTCTTTCATTACAAAGTTGATTCTAGAGTCTACAAATATGAGAGATACATGCAATCAATAGCAATGCATATCAATACACCAAATAATGGAAAGAAAAAAAAATTTATCATAAGATTCATAATTCCTATTATTGATTTGAGATATTTCTTGATAGAACATGAATTATGATTTATGATTATAGAGAATTTTGCATAGAATATATGTTACATCATCATGATGAATGTGAATTCTATTCCTTCTAAACTTATGACAAAATGATTTGGTGATTTTCTTTTGAATAAGCATGTTTGATTTGTAAGTCTAGAAAAATGATGATTATCTAATCATATAAAAGACAAAGATCACATATATAAAGTTTTGAAATTTATAAGATTGCTTTCAATAATTGAATTTATTGATCTTTGGTTTTGCATGATAATATATGATTCATGATATAATATTCATATATATTCTAATGATTAATCCATAAACTATGTGTTTGTTGGAATTTTAGTATTCTATTTATGATTTCAAATCACATAGTTATCATGAAATTTGAATAACATTGTAAGTGTTATACCTAGCATAAATATATAAGCATAGACCAAGAAGTGATGCTAGGATGATGAGTTCAAATGCAATGTTATTACATAGGATTAATGGAGATTATGTTGCATGTAATATGAGAAGTTTTCAAATTAATTTTCTTTAGACCTAGAATGAAATGATTAAACTTTTAATTTGATCTTAATGATACAAGATGATTCTAAGGTCTAAATTACATGCAAACATTAGTGACACACATCACACACATAATATCTAAATTAATATATGAAACAATTATACTAAGGATATCATGTGATGAAAAATCCATAAACACAGAAATTTCCAAAACAAGCAAACTAAGATAGCCTTTTTAAAATGGAGTTGAAATTGGGCAAAATTGATAGCACCAAACGAACTCAAATGGGCAATCCTAGTTCGCCGTTGGATGGATATTTTTGTGCTCTTTCCGAAAATATATTAAACGCGAAAATCAGGCGAGCAGATCAAAAGATATGGATGTTAGAAGTTTTGATCGTAAACTCGCATTTTTGAAAGATTATACATGCGTTTAGATGAATTTATGTTTTCAAATTTTCTAGATAATATTCTTCATTATAAGGGCTATCATATGCAGCAAACAAAAATAGAAAAGAATCAAAAAATGTTGCGCATTTTAATTTTTAGTTTAAGCCCTTTAATAAACCATTTAAATCCAATCTTTAAAATAGTTTCAATAGTCTTGATAATAATTTCAATATTCAATTTATAATGATAATTCAAGACAATTAAGGGTAAAGGATTTAAAAGGATAAAGAACAATCAAAGATGAGAGATAGATCACTTTGAAAAATATATGACTTAATGTTCAATTTTAATTCAAATTTGATTTGATAAACATTAAGCTTAATGTATAAAAGTCATATTTCATGATATATAAAGTGATTATAGCATATTTGTTCAAAAAATAATAAAAAATAAACAAAAGAAAAGAGACAATAAGCATATCATGAAGTAGAGTAATAATATTTCATTTTCTTAATAGTTTCTACTTCATGCATTTGGAAGATACTGAATGATAAGAGATTTAGGTATCCAAAGTTGACCATGTGTAATGGTTCCTTTGGGTACCCAAATATGACATGATGATTTTTTAGGAGATAGGGATAAATGGGCCTTTTCAATTAAAGTTGATGTGTCATTTTTCTTTAAGGGTTTCCATTCATACCTTGGTTGTTTATCTTTTAAATTCATATTATGATTATGTGACATCTTTATATGATTATATTTGTTTGAAAAATAATTCATTTGAGATTTATGTTTATTCAAATTATTTTTCAAAAAAGATTGATGTTGATAATCATAATGAATTTTATTATATGGATTCTTTGAAAGTTTATAAGAGTGATTGTCTTTCTTTAGAATAGATTGTTGAAAGAGTGAGTTACAATATGTTTTAAATGATTGATTCTTATTTTGATGATTTTCATTTCCACTCTTTCTTATAGACATACTCTTATAATATGAAGGATAATATTTTATAGTTTGATTTTCATGAAAATGAGTTTTTAAATTTGAGTCATGATTGAAAATATATTGAGACTTATAATAGTGACTCTTAAGAATTTTGTGAGGGTCATAATTCTTTTTGAAACTAAACTCCTTTTGAGTTGATGTATGAAAATGATCCTTTTTAGAAATGATTTTGTAAGTTACTTTATCTTTGTTATTCAAAATCTTATGATGAAAGTCATTACTAGAAATTAGAACTTTTTCAACAAAAGATTTTAATTGTCTTAACTTACAAGTTAAAGCATCATTTTCAAATATCAATTTTTCATTATGTTTTTTAGAAACTAAGAGCCCTTTTTCAATATCCTTGAATTTTTCTTTTAATAGATTGCAATCAAAACAAGGAGTGGGAATTTCAACTAAAGAGCAAAAGAGAGAAGCCACGTCATAATTAGATTCTACATTAACATTAGCTTTTAACCTTTTATTTTCTAAACGTAATTTATCATTTGTAATTTTCAATTTCTTAATTTTACGTTTAACAATTTGTAGCATATGTAATGTGGAAATAGAATTAGTCACAAAGATAGAAGAATTTGATTTACTTACATTGCTATCGGGAGAGGCAAGATTTGAACATAAAGTTCCTTTAATATCTTTTTGGCACTCCTCTTCCAAAGACAACATTTCTTCTTCTCTTTTGCTTGAAGTGTTGCCAACAAATGAGTCCAATATTGTGACGTTGTATTCTTCTTCCTCCAAGCATAAGTCCTCATCGATTTCTTCTCTTGGATCCATAAGGAATTCCTCATCGATTTCTCTCTTAGATTTATCTTCCTCCAAGAATGAGTCCTTGTCGATTTCTTCTCTTGGATCCACAAGGAATTCCTCTTGTTCATCATCTGTGTAAGGAAGACTATAAGTATTCTCAAGAAATTTCCAAACTTCATAAGCAGTAGGAAGTGTATAAATAAGTTTGAAAATATTTTGATCTAATGCACAATATATACTATTCATTGATTTGGCATTTAAAAACATTTCATTTTTATTTAAAATACTTGGGGGCATTTTAATTGTAATATTCCATACTTTAATATCCAAAGATTTAAGAAATTTTTCCATAAGAATTTTCCACCCATTATAATTTTTGTCTTCAAATAAAGGTGGTGCCAAAGATTTTTCATTTTTAAGAAAATTTCCCCCACTAGTAGAGGCGAGATCATGAGACGCCATTATTCCTGGTTTTTAAACCGTTTGGAATAACCTGGCTCTGATACCACTTGTTGGATCGATTGACGCCCTTAAAGGGGGGGTGAATAAGGGAATAAAATTCTTTTTAATAATGTTATGAAAATTACTAAATTGTTTTATAATATGAAAAGGCAAAATAACAATTTAGCTAATTTGTGAGAATATCATAATAACCAAGTTAAGTACTAAATTGTTTTATGATGAAAGAGATTGAACTAAACAATTTAGATAAAGTAATTAGAATTGAAAACTTAGTAACCAATATTTTAGAGATAACGCCAAAGGAGAGAAATCAAGTAAACACAAGTAGAGATATGATTGTATTTATATAAAAAGGTGTTTACATAAATTTGATTTCAATATCGCTAGAAATCAGAGGCGTACAAAAGTAAATATCTTTTCCTTTTCTATACCGACTTGTATCCCCACAAACCGGTTGGCTTTAGCCTATCCTTCCCCGGATAAGGCCTCAAGCCGCGCTAGCCAATCCTTCACCGGATATGGCCTCGAGCACCCCCTAGATCTAATCACCTAGAACTAGTCGCCAACACAAGGTGAATTCCCCCTAAGACCTACCCAGACCTAGTCACCAACACAAGGCGAATTCTCTAAACTGTTACAAAAAGTATGGAATGAAAATAAAGATAACAATAATAAAACTCCCTATATGAGATCTTCTGAAGTCGGAGATGAAGTATCGATGTAGTACAAGCGAGGTCGAATCGATCGTCCTTCGAATGTAGCGTGACGTTGTCCTCCTCCAGAATTCTCCTTAAGCTTTTAGTGGGAGATCCATCTTCGGCAGCATAACAGCAATAGAGTTGTGGCACTTGCAATCTCTCTGGGATTGTAAGACCCCAATTTTTTTTTTTGCAAAAACCACCGGGTCTTAGGCCCAGAACCGCCGTTTTGCGGTAACACCCTCGCTCGGGAAGGTCGCCACTACAAAACGCCGATCCTGCCGGCCAATTTGATCACAAAGAAAGTAAGGTTTAAATGAATAAACAAACTAAGTCCACATCACATATAATTAAACCATCAAGAGATGTCCACATACATAACTGAAACAGAAAGATACGATAACAAGGGCTTTTGCCCGATACAAATAGCCTCACTACAAAGATCACTCGCGGAAGCAAATCAACTAAAACAAACACTCACGGATCCTGTCATCTGTGCTCCTGAGCTAGACTGCCCCGCCTCCATTTGCACCAGCCTCTGGTGCTGCCCCGTCGCCGCGGTCTCCTAAAATGATAAGGTCCACCGACCGTCAGTCAAAATGACTCAGCCAATTCCCCACCCCTCCCCCAAGGCTCCTAGGCACCGTATGGGGAGGAGGAAGTGGAGGGCAAACAAGGGGTAATACAAAAGCAGATGACAAGGTGAATTCTACACTACGCAGGTGTATATATATAAATGAAGCACGAAATAGAAAGCAGCATGGTGAAAGAATATAATGAACAGTAAGCAGTAAGTATAGTGGCAGATAAATATTATAAAAATAACCATTGATTTATAGGAATGCCCATACAAACCTATAGACCAAGGGGTCGTTTAGCAGGGCCTATCGTATAAAAAGTCCCATACCAATTTATACGATAGGTGTCAGGGGTTGAATGTTATGTTTATGCCATGATATGCAGAGTATGTTATTATGCTATGATCATATAAGTGCAACTCACTCACTACGACTCTATGCGCATAGACCTTTAGTTCCCCCTTTTTGGAGCTAGCAAGACTCCCAGGATACTCCCGTAGTGGCAAACAGAAGCGGTTGGTTGGGCCTCGCCCACCTCTAGGTTGGTATATGCACTACCTAACCTAGACCTATCGTACGCCTCAACGCAAAACCGCGGAGCGCCTGCGTACTCTTACTGACTGGACCGCCAGACTTTTATGGCTAAGTGCAAATACCGCACTTGCCGAGCCCAAGTATCAACGTCGGTGCAACGATCGCCAACACGAAGGACCCACCACCTTATGCACATGCAACATATCTTCCAAAAATTTCGAGCTACAAGCTCCCCGGGCTAACCCGCCCGTCACCAATAAACATCTCAAAATCATAAGTTCACCGGACTAAACCGGCTAGACTCCTATAAGAAAACCCTCGTAATACCCTACCTATATTAAACCTAGGTGCTCTAAGGTGCTAACGAGAAAAGACGATCTTTCGTCAATCCAGGACGACCTATCCCAAGGGTGGCTCCCCACCACCCTAGGACTCACCAAACCCTAATTACTCCAGGGATCCTCACATTATTACATGATTACCACTCAACCCTCACATCTCCAAATCAATGACCACCAGTTTGACCCTTAACCCCAAAGTTGCCAAATTGCTAAACGCAGACCACCCTTAACAATTTGATGCTCATGAAGGGAGGTACCTTAAATAATCAATTCTATGACCCAATACTTTTAATGGGGGTCCATGCTACTTATTTAAGATCAAACCCAGAGTTTCATAATTTTCTCATCATTATTCATATTTAAAACAATTTCTCTAAAATACAACTTCCCAAGGTTTGAACTACAAGTGTACTTTTCTGACTTCCAATTTCTACCACAATTTTTACATAAATCAAGGGTACCTAGAAACCAGCAGATATAAAATTTTAAAAAAATCCAGCAAGATTTACTATTTTTAAAAATTCCAAAAGCCATTTATTTCCAATAAATTCCAAAGGAGGTACCCTCATATGAACTCCAATCCTTATGCAAATTTATACAGAGGTGATTCATACTAAAATATTCATCGCTACAAAATTTGATCATGTTCCATAGAGGTTACATTTGTAATTTCTACAAAGGATATATTTGCAATTAAATCCAAATTGAACTAGAGGTACCAAAATATATCAATCCATAAATTATGAGAAAACTAATGTGGGTACATATTGATATGAAATGACATCCAGCAAAGTTTCATGCAATTACAGAAATCTAACACCCTAAAATCAATCATCCCAAAAATTGACAATAATACGAATAATTACAATTTGGACCTCCAAAGGTTTTCTAATGGTTCTAACAGAATCTTCCAGGGATTAATAACATTAAAACTAAGTTGGTGACAGAAGATGGTTAATTATTAAGTATTATTTCTTCCTAAATCCCAAAACCCTAAATATTTACAAATCTACCCAAGGATTTATTACCTAGGTTTGGCAACTCCAAACCCCACCAATTTCTCACAGTAGCATTCTCTGGTCACCAAGATCATCTCCCCGAAATTTCAAGTCAAACCATTAAAGTTTGACCCCTCTTCCTTCATTGGCCTCTAATTGCACCCCTTTATGGTTTAACCTAGGGTTAGGGTCAAAACTTCTCCAAATCCACCCAAACTTCTTGTGAGGGTATTATAAGAATCATAGAGCCCAGAGGAGTCCATTACACACCTCTCCAAGGACAAACACTCCTAAGTCCTTCATAGGTCCTAAAGGGCACCCTAAGGTTAACCACTAGGGTTTAAGGGCACACTAAGCCCTAACTCCTCCAAAATTGCTCCTTGGGGTGTCCCATACATCCCAAGTCAGTGACCAAGGTCACCCTTTCAATCAGTGGGAGGAAGCCCCTCCACACTCCAAAAATTAGCTTAAGTTCACTTTTGCCCTAAACATAACCCTTAAGCAAACAAATGTCCAAGGGAAACTCCCTACTTTGCCCAAGTCCAAACTACTCACTACACTGGCTAGGGATCAGTGAATGACCACCCAAGATCCTACCAACATTTGGTGAGGAGTGGGGTTCTATTGGGTACCTAGTTGGGGTGCAAATAGCATTTAGCCCCTTTGCAAATTTCTAGGGTAAACCTCCTCCAATGGCCACCAAATTTGGACCAAAGGTTGGCATGGGGGAGGGTGATGTGCACCCCAAATATGAAGCCATTTGTCTTGGTGGGAGAGTGGGGGCACTCACCCAAAGTTTTGCCTAAACCTAGGGAGCCTAAGGTTGTCTTGGTGAATTGCCCCACCAAATCAACTCCAAAAATTATGAGATTTTAACCAGGGACCCTACTTACTCTCTAGTACCACCCATCCAAGTTTGGAAGGGTTTTGAGGTGTTTAGGGCACCTAATAGGGTCCCGCAAGGATTATTGAACTTTTCCAAAAATTATGGTAAAAAGTTCTCCAATCAATCTGATTTTTGGACATGACCTACATATGTATAAGACTAGCCTACACCCCAAATATCAAGTCATTTGGAGTTATATATTGGTGTGGGAATCAAAAATAAACTCTGGTTAGCCTTATGGACAGACCTCACCAAAATGAGTGTTGTGCCCTAACCAGGGCTCCAAATCGAGTGATCTCAATTTTGGATTAAACTAGACCTCAGGGGCTCCAACTTTGATGTTGGACAAATTTTCCCTAGAGGCCTCTATGTATTTTTATAAGAATTAATTAAGCGCTGCATTTTAATCACAAAAAATAGGGATTATAACTAAGGGGCGCACGAATCTTGGCGCAGATCCAACAGCGCCTGGTTATCGTCCCCAATAACCAATGGCTAGGATCTGCCGCGCCTGGGCCACCTTGATCGACGATTTCCCGGCCACCTGACCGCCGCCCCGGCCGACCAACGCCACCACCACCTCCGTTGAGGTGGTGGTCGGCGGTGAGCTGTGTTTGCTCGGCCGGAGGTGGCCGGAATCGCGATCTGGAAGAAGAAGCCCAACCCGATCGACGGGAGGCTTGGTTGGCTTGATTCCCGGCCAATTGGCCACGAAACGAGCCGCCGACGATTGGGATCTAATCCTCAGAGGTCAGGGGAGGGAATTGGACCTGTTGATGGGCTTGTCGTCGCGTTGTCCTCGTGTACACCATGTGAGCTCGGGGTGGTTGCGATGCCATGACGATTTAAGCCTACAGCACACGAATTCCTCTGAGAACTTGTGGGTTTCTCTCCTCTCCGGCTTCTGAAGATGATGGGGAGTCGAATGAAGGTGATGGTGGCTTTAACCACCAATGCCATTAATAGCCTCTTCGAATTCCTCCCAAGGCCGGCCCCCATGCATTCCCCCTTCCTTAATCACTATTGGAACTTGCTGGAAACTCCTCACAGTTGGCAGAGGAGATGAAAGGGAGTGTTAATGGGGGGGCCAAGGGGTGAATCTCCTTAATGGCCATGAATGACCCCTTTCTCTCACCTCAAAAATGGGGAAACCTCTATTTTCTCTCTCCTAATCACCATGGCCGGTTTCTCTACTCTCTCCTGAGTTTAATGCTAGTCTACTTAGGCTGGTTGACCAACCAAATGAGTTAGCCCAAAGGGATTGGGTTAGGTTTGAGAGATTTGACCTAAATTGGGCAATTTTGACTTTTGGTCAAATTGGCCAATTGGGTGACCCTGGGATGGGGCTTTTGGGTCCATTGGGTTCCAAATTAAGTTTAGAAACTATTGATGGGGTCAATTTGGTCATATGAGTCTTAGTTGACCCAATCTAAGCTGATTTGACCAAAACAGGCTAAATTGACTTTGGTCAAATTGAGCCCTAGGGTTGACTTGGTCATGGGGATTTTTGGTCCACTGGGTCCTCTGTGATATGATAACACTATGGGTAGGGTCAATTTAATATGGAGATGGTCAATTAGGGCACTTTGTGAAGAATTGCCATTTTGACCTAAAAAGGGCATTTTGGTCAATTTGCACCCCTGGGGGTCCCATGATGGGGCTTTTAGGTCTACTAGGTCTCTTATGGTATTCTAGACCTAGATGAGTGATCAATTTGACATGGTGAAGGTTAATTGGCTCTAAATGGGCTACTTTGACCAATTTGGGGTTTAAGTTGACTTTGGTCAATTTGGCCTCTTAGGTTGGCCCCAATGGGCCCTTGGTGCCCTAATGGGACCCCTAAAGGGTTAGGGATACTATGGTGGGGTCAAAAGGTCAATTTGAGGCCCTAAAGTCCAACCCTAAGCTTGGTAAAAGGAAATTGCTATTTGTAGACCAAGGTGGTTTCCTCCTTCTTTCCTAAGCTCTCAAGGTCAAATGGCTCTTCCTATGGTTTTGTCATGACCTAGTCATGACAAAACCAACTTAGGGGTCTAGCAGTTTGGGGGATGTTACAAATCCCAATACATAAAAATAAAAATTTCGTCCTCGAAATTCAGACAAGCCTGTGGGGTTTCTACTAGAAGAAAATGTAACATCCCAGAAAAAGTAAATTGTACCTGTCGTAAAAAGCTGCGGATATTTTTGCTGCATCAAGTCCAGTGGCTCCCAAGTGTGCTCTTCCTGTCCATGATTCCTCCACAGGACCTTGACCAGCGGAACCTTCTTACGCCGCAAGACTCGTAGCTCTGTGTCGTCTATCCGAACCGGCTCCAGGTGAATCGATCGATCTGTAGCTACTGGCCCCTCTGAAGTAGACACCTGCTGCTCAGGCCGAAGTAAAGCCTTCCTAAGTGAGGAGACGTGGAATACGTCATGCAGTCCCTCCAAATCCGGCGATAGCTCCAGTCTGTAAGCCAAGGGGCCGATCCGCTCCAGGATCCTATAGGGCCCCATAAACCTCGGACTGAGCTTCTTCCACCCGCGAACCCTCGAGACTCGGTGCATCGGACGTATCTTTAAGAAAACCCGATCTCCCACCTGGAACTCCACCATACGATGACGCGCATCGTAATACTTGGCCTGCCTGCTCTGGGCCTCCAGCATCCTATCTCGAATCAACCTCACCTGGGCCTCCGTGTCCTCCACGAACTCTGAGCCAAGAGCCTTGGGATCCTCATCCTGAATCCAAGACAATGGTGTCCTGCACCTCCGTCCGTATAATGCCTCGTAAGGCGCTCTGCCTATACTAGCCTGGTGACTGTTGTTGTACGAGAACTCGACTAACGGTAACAGTCTCTCCCATGGCTCCCCGCGGTCTAGAATGCAAAGCCGCAAAAGATCCTCCAGGGTCCGATTGGTGCGCTCCGTTTGCCCGTCTGTCTGGGGGTGAAATGATGTACTGAAGGTCAACCGGGTGCCTAGGTAGGTCTGCACCGCTCTCCACTCCCTTGACGTAAAACGTCCATCTCGATCCGATACGATCGTCCTTGGTACACCATGATACCGGACAAACTGCTCCACAAACTTCCGTACTAAAACCCTAACTGAATCATCCTTCCTGATCGGAATGAACCTGGCCACCTTCGTCAATCTATCGACGATCACCCAAATCGAGTCATTTCCCGCACGAGATCGGGGAAGACCGTGAATAAAATCCATCGCAATATCGTCGATCTTCCATTCCGGCACCGGGAGTGGTTGCAACAATCCTGCTGGGTTCCGGCACTCCGCCTTCACAAGCTGGCAGGTCTCGCAGTGGGTCACAAAATAAACGATGTCTCTCTTCATACCCGGCCAGTACATGGTCTTCTTCAAGTCCGCAGCCATCTTGGTAATGCCCGGGTGCACTGAATACCTACTGCAGTGAGCCTCTGTCATAATATCCTCCCGAATCTGATCTCCTGCCGGTATATACACTCGACCTCTAAAACTCAACAGGTCGTCCTTCAGCGAATAATCTCCGGCTGAGCCTGCCTTCAAGGCTCTGAATATCGGCTCCAGCTTGGCATCCTGCCTCCGCCCTTCCCTGATGCGGTCTCGAATGTCATAAGTGGCACCAGTCGCCGCTAAGTACTCCTCGTACAGCTCTGGATCTTCCTCAGATACTAGGGAGATCTGCATATCCTCGAACATCTGCACTAACTCCATGCCCATCAACTTAGGCTCCGCTCCTGACGTAGTAGCTCTCCTGCTCAACGCATCTGCTACTACGTTCGCCTTCCCTGGGTGGTAATGCATCGTGTACTGGTAGTCTGATAAGAATTCCACCCATCGCCTCTGCCGGATATTCAGCTCCTTCTGCGTATCTACATACTTCAGATTTTTGGGATCTGAGAATATGTCGCAGTGGACACCATAAAGGTAGTGTCGCCAGATCTTGAGAGCGAATACGACTGCTCCCATCTCCAAGTCATGCACTGGGTAATTCCGCTCATGATTCTTCAACTAGCGGGAGGCATAAGCTATCACATGCCCATTCTGCATCAGAACGGCACCCATCCCCTGATAAGACGCATCCGTATACACCTGAAATCCTTCCTTCCCCGACGGAAGGGCAAGGATGGGGGCCGAAGTAAGCCGACCCTTCAGCTCCTGGAAAGCTGTCTCA
This sequence comes from Dactylorhiza incarnata, assembly GCA_033032865.1. Classification (NCBI taxonomy): domain Eukaryota; kingdom Viridiplantae; phylum Streptophyta; class Magnoliopsida; order Asparagales; family Orchidaceae; genus Dactylorhiza; species Dactylorhiza incarnata. Next base: position 543,448 of record JAWHQI010000333.1, on the reverse strand, counting down.
CACTGCGGCGTCCAAGTAAAAACAACATCCTTCCTTGTCAGGGAAGTAAGCGGGAGGGCTATCTGAGAAAACCCCTGAACGAACTTCCGGTAGTAGCCGGCAAGTCCCAAGAAACTCCTCACGTCGGTGGTCGTGTTCAGCGGCGGCCAATCCCGTACTGCCTAAATCTTCGCTGGATCCACTGCCAAGCCTGCTCCACTGATGATATGGCCTAGGAAGGCCACCTCCTTCAACCAGAACTGACACTTGCTGAACTTCGCATACAATCGATGCTCCCAAAGCTTCTCCAAGGTTAGTGCCAAATGTCGTGCATGCTCCTCCTCCATCCTTGAGTAGATGAGGATGTCGTCGATGAACGCAATGACAAAGATGTCGAGATAAGGCTCGAACACCCGGTTCATCAGGCTCATAAATGCTGATGGTGCATTTGTGAGCCCGAACGACATCACAGTGAACTCGAACAATCCGTATCGACTGCTGAAAGCCGTCTTCGGGATATCCTCCTCCTGGATCCTCAGCTGATAATATCCCGACCTCAAATCCAGCTTCGAGAAGCAGTGGGCTCCCTCTAGCTGGTCGAAGAGCTCGTCTATCCTTGGCAGAGGGTACGTGTTCCGCACCGTCAGCCAATTCAGCGCTCTGTAGTCGATGCACAATCTGAGTGTCCCATCCTTCTTCTTCACAAATAACACCGGAGCTCCCCAAGGTGAGGAACTCGGCCTAACGAACCCAGCTTCCACCAGCTCCTGCAGCTGGCTCCGAAACTCTACCAACTCCATCGGGGCCATCCGATAAGGAGCTTTGGACACCGGCTTTGCCCCTGGCACCAGCTGAATCTGGAAATCCTTCTCGCGGTGCGGTGGCAGCCCGGGTAACTTCTCCAGAAATACATCAGCAAAATCTCGCACGACCGGGATACTTGACACTGAGTCCTTGACTTCAGTCACCTCAAAGAGCACCTGATAAACCTCGTCTCCCTGCAGGTGGGCCTTGACGGTCTGAATAGACGATAAGAAGAGACGAGAGGTGGGTTGAGTACCTTCGAATGTCACATCACCGTCTCTATGCTTTAGCACGATCTGCCTTGACGGGCAGTCAATCCTTGCCTGGTTCTCATACAACCAACTCATGCCCAGGATCAGGTCGTAGTCCCTCATCTTCAGTACAGTTGGCGGGGCCTCGAACAGTCTCCCTCCAATTTCCAGACTCATGATGCACGTTGCATTTGTTAGAACCTCCGATCCGTCCAGAAATCGCACCCTCCTATAGTCGCTTTTGAAGTGCTGGACTTGGTCCAGGTCCTCGATAAACTTAGCCGAGACGAACGAGTGTGAGGCACCCGTATGGAATAAGGTAAAAGCAGGTTTGCCAAAAACGGATACTAAACCTGAAGGTTTTGATGTTTGGTTCAATGCTAAGGTTAAGCTAAAACTTATAAGGCATTAACAATTTAAACGAAAACACATTAAGTACCTGCGATGACCCTTGCTGGGTCCCGGGGCCTGGCCAAGTCTAGGGCATATGCCTGCTCCCTGTACTGTCTCCGATCGTCGCCCTGAAACCCACGACCTCGACCACGTCCTCGGCCCCCGAGGTGCTGACCCCGTGGTGCTGCCTGAAGTGCTGGTGGAGCATTCCTCTGGGGGCAATTCCTCTTGATGTGGCCGACCTGGTGGCAGTGAAAGCACTCCGGAGGTGGCCCACCTCCCCAAATCCTTGGCATCTCCCTCATCTGCAGAGGCTGAGGAGCCAGCACTACCGGCTCTCTTTGCACCTGCCTCTCCCCCTGACGGGGTCGGACCTCCGTCCTTCCTTCTCCAGCGTCTCGGCCTCTCGGCTGATCTCTTCTGCCACTTCTTCCCTGATCCTCCATTGGTCTCTTTCTCCCACGAACAACTTGCTGGTCTCCCTCCAGCTTCTTGGCCATCTCCAGGATCTTCGTCATGCTGCCGTCGGAGACGAAGAGGAGGGCCTGCCTCATCTCATCACGGAGGCCCTTATAGAACCTCTTTGCATATCCCGCGTCATCTAGCTGGTATGATACCGCAAACCGGGATAGGTGGGTAAACTCCTGGTGGTACTCCAGAACTGACCTACTCCCCTGCCGCAACTGCAGAAACCTATCCTCCAGATCATCTCTTGCCGACTGCGGCACGAAATGCTCTAACAGCGCCGCCTTGAAATCATCCCATGCAACATCTGCTGCCTCCAGTCCCGGATAAGCTGTAGCCAGGAACCTCTTCCACCACCTCTTGGCATGGGATTCCAAGCATGAAACCACTAGTGGCACCTCCATATCTACCGGGCACTGGATTCCCGTCAGCATCTCTTGCATAATATCCACCCACTCCTCAGTTCTTACAGCAGTCTCCATCCCGATGTATGCTGGTGGGGAGAGACCCTGAAAGATGCTCAGCCAGTTGGCCCCGGGGTTTTGCTGGGGAGCCGGTGCCTGTTGTGCCCTGAACGTCTCCAAAATGGCAGTCAATGTCTGTCCCAACTCCGTCTGCTGGAACGGGGTAGGAGCCGGTGGTGGGACGACGTTCGGAGTCGGTGGAACTCCATGCTGCGGTGTAGGTTCCGTCGCCGGCTACATAAGAAAGATTGCACTCGTAAGGGACTTAGCTAAGGAAAATTTCAGTTATAAGTGGACCTTTTCATGTGATTTCCCTTATGGGCACACCATTGCTTCCGCTGCTAGTTTGTCCGCAAACTAAGCTCGTGCGGGGTGGCCCGGGGTTCGTGGACTTCTTTTCTTTGGATCGAGGTTTCCTCTGATACCACTTATAAGACCCCAATTTTTTTTTGCAAAAACCACCGGGTCTTAGGCCCAGAACCGCCGTTTTGCGGTGACACCCTCGCTCGGGAAGGTCGCCACTACAAAACGCTGATCCTGCCGGCCAATTTGATCACAAAGAAAGTAAGGTTTAAATGAATAAACAAACTAAGTCCACATCACATATAATTAAACCATCAAGAGATGCCCACATACATAACTGAAACAGAAAGATACGATAACAAGGGCTTCTGCCCGATACAAAAATAGCCTCACTACAAAGATCACTCGCGGAAGCAAATCAACTAAAACAAACACTCACGGATCCTGTCATTTGTGCTCCTGAGCTAGACTGCCCCGCCTCCATTTGCACCGTTCTCTGGTGCTGCCCCGTCGCCGCGGTCTCCTAAAATGATAAGGTCCACCGACCGTCAGTCAAAATGACTCAGCCAATTCCCCACCCCTCCCCCAAGGCTCCTAGGCACCGTATGGGGAGGAGGAAGTGGAGGCCAAACAAGGGATAATACAAAAGCAGACGACAAGGTGAATTCTACACTACACAGGTGTATATATATAAATGAAGCAGGAAATAGAAAGCAGCATGGTAAAAGAATATAATGAACAGTAAGCAGTAAGTATAGTGGCAGATAAATATTATAAAAATAACCATTGATTTATAGGAATGCCCATACAAACCTATAGACCAAGGGGTCGTTTAGCAGGGCCTATCGTATAAAAAGTCTCATACCAATTTATACGATAGGTGTCAGGGGTTGAATGCTATGTTTATGCCATGATATGCAGAGTATGTTATTATGCTATGATCATACAAGTGCAACTCACTCACTACGACTCTATGCGCATAGACCTTTAGTTCCCCCTTTTTGGAGCTAGCAAGACTCCCAGGATACTCCCGTAGTGGCAAACGGAAGCGGTGGGTTGGGCCTCGCCCACCTCTAGGTTGGTATATGCACTACCTAACCTAGACCTATCGTACGCCTCAACGCAAAACCGCGGAGCGCCTGCGTACTCTTACTGACTGGACCGCCAGACTTTTATAGCTAAGTGCAAATACCGCACTTGCCGAGCCCAAGTATCAACGTCGGTGCAACGATCGCCAACACGAAGGACCCACCACCTTATGCACATGCAACATATCTTCCAACAATTTCGAGCTACAAGCTCCCCGGGCTAACCCGCCCGTCACCAATAAACATCTCAGAATCATAAGTTCACCGGACTAAACCGGCTAGACTCCTATAAGAAAACCCTCGTAATACCCTACCTATATTAAACCTAGGTGCTCTAAGGTGCTAACGGGAAAAGACGATCTTTCGTCAATCCAGGACGACCTATCCCAAGGGTGGCTCCCCACCACCCTAGGACTCACCAAACCCTAATTACTCCAGGGATCGTCACATTATTACATGATTACCACTCAACCTGACATCTCCAAATCAATGACCACCAGTTTGACCCTTAACCCCAAAGTTGCCAAATTGCTAAACGCAGACCACCCTTAACGATTTGATGCTCATGAAGGGAGGTACCTTAAATAATCAATTTTATGACCCAATACTTTTAATGGGGGTCCATGCTACTTATTTAAGATCAAACCCAGAGTTTCATAATTTTCTCATCATTATTCATATTTAAAACAATTTCTCCAAAATACAACTTCCCAAGGTTTGAACTACAAGTGTACTTTTCTGACTTTCAATGCCTACCACAATTTTTACATAAATCAAGGGTACCTAGAAACCAGTAAATATAAAATTTTAGGAAAATCCAGCAAGATTTACTATTTTTAAAAATTCCAAAAGCCATTTATTTCCAATAAATTTCAAAGGAGGTACCCTCATATGAACTCCAATCCTTTTGCAAATTTATACAGAGGTAATTCATACTAAAATATTCATCCCTACAAAATTTGATCATGTTCCATAGAGGTTACATTTGTAATTTATACAAAGGATATATTTGCAATTAAATCCAAATTGAACTAAAGGTACCAAAAAATATCAATCCATAAATTATGAGAAAAATAATGTGGGTACATATTGATATGAAATGACATCCAGCAAAGTTTCATGCAATTACAGAAATCTAACACCCTAAAATCAATCATCCCAAAAATTGCCAACAATACGAATAATTACAATTTGGACCTCCAAAGGTTTTCTAATGGTTCTAACAGAATCTTCCAGGGATTAATAACATTAAAACTAAGTTGGTGACAGAAGATGGTTAATTATTAAGTATTATTTCTTCCTAAATCCCAAAACCCTAAATATTTACAATCTACCCAAGGATTTATTACCTAGGTTTGGCAACTCCAAACCCCACCAATTTCTCACAGTAGCATTCTCTGGTCACCAAGATCATCTCCCCAAAATTTCAAGTCAAACCATTAAGGTTTGACCCCTCTTCCTCATTGGCCTCTAATTGCACCCCTTTAGGGTTTAACCTAGGGTTAGGGTCAAAACTTCTCCAAATCCACCCAAACTTCTTGTGAGGGTATTATAAGACTCATAGAGCCCAGAGGAGTCCATTACACACCTCTCCAAGGACAAACACTCCTAAGTCCTTCACAGGTCCTAAAGGGCACCCTAAGGTTAACCACTAGGGTTTAAGGGCACACTAAGCCCTAACTCCTCCAAAATTGCTCCTTGGGGTGTCCCATACATCCCAAGTCAGTGACCAAGGTCACCCTTTCAATCAGTGGGAGGAAGCCCCTCCACACTCCAAAAATTAGCTTAAGTTCACTTTTGCCCTAAACATAACCCTTAAGCAAACAAATGTCCAAGGGAAACTCCCTACTTTGCCCAAGTCCAAACTACTCACTACACTGGCCAGGGATCAGTGAATGACCACCCAAGATCCTACCAACATTTGGTGAGGAGTGGGGTTCTATTGGGTACCTAGTTGGGGTGCAAATAGCATTTAGCCCCTTTGCAAATTTCTAGGGTAAACCTCCTCCAATGGCCACCAAATTTGGACCAAAGGTTGGCATGGGGGAGGGTGATGTGCACCCCAAATATGAAGTCATTTGTCTTGGTGGGAGAGTGGGGGCACTCACCCAAAGTTTTGCCTAAACCTAGGGAGCCTAAGGTTGTCTTGGTGAATTGCCCCACCAAATCAACTCCAAAAATTATGATATTTTAACCAGGGACCCTACTTACTCTCTAGGACCACCCATCCAAGTTTGGAAGGGTTTTGAGGTGTTTAGGGCACCTAATAGGGTCCCACAAGGATTATTGAACTTTTCCAAAAATTATGGTAAAAAGTTCTCCAATCAATCTGATTTTTGGACATGACCTACATATGTATAAGACTAGCCTACCCCCAAATTTCAAGTCATTTGGAGTTCTAGATTGGTGTGGGCATCAAAAATAAACTCTGGTTAGCCTTATGGACAAACCTCACCAAAATGAGTGTTGTGCCCTAACCAGGGCTCCAAATCGAGTGATCTCAATTTTGGATTAAACTAGACCTCAGGGGCTCCAACTTTGATGTTGGACAAATTTTCCCTAGAGGCCTCTATGTATTTTTATAAGAATTAATTAAGCACTGCATTTTAATCACAGAAAATAGGGATTATAACTAAGGGGCGCACGAATCTTGGCGCAGATCCAACAGCGCCTGGTTATCGTCCCCAATAACCAACGGCTAGGATCTGCCGCGCCTGGGCCACCTTGATCGACGATTTCCCGGCCACCTGACCGCCGCCCCGGCCGACCAACGCCACCACCACCTCCGTTGAGGTGGTGGCCGGCGGTGAGCGGTGTTTGCTCGGCCGGAGGTGGCCGGAATCGCGATCTGGAAGAAGAAGCCCAACCCGATCGACGGGAGGCTTGGCTGGCTTGATTCCCGGCCAATTGGCCACGAAACGAGCCGCCGGCGATTGGGATCTAATCCTCAGAGGTCAGGGGAGGGAATTGGACCTGTTGATGGGCTTGCCATCGCGTTGTCCTCGTGTACACCATGGGAGCTCGGGGTGGTTGCGATGCCATGCCGATTCAAGCCTACAACACATGAATTCCTCTGAGAACTTGGGGGTTTCTCTCCTCTCCGGCTTCTGAAGATGATGGGGGGTCGAATGAAGGTGATGGTGGCTTTAACCACCAATGTCATTAATGGCCTCTTCGAATTCCTCCCAAGGCCGGCCCCCATGCATTCCCCCTGCCTTAATCACTCTTGGAACTTGCTGGAAACTCCTCACAGTCGGCAGAGGAGATGAAAGGGAGTGTTAATGGGGGAGGCCAAGGGGTGAATCTCCTTAATGGCCATGAATGGCCTCTTTCTCTCACCTCAAAAATGGGGAAACCTCCATTTTCTCTCTCCTAATCACCATGGCTGGTTTCTCTACTCTCTCCTGAGTTTAATGCTAGTCTACTTAGGCTGGTTGACCAACCAAATGAGTTCGCCCAAAGGGATTGGGTTAGGTTTGAGAGATTTGACCTAAATTGGGCAATTTTGATTTTTGGTCAAATTGGCCAATTGGGTGACCCTGGGATGGTGCTTTTGGGTCCATTGGGTTCCAAATTAAGTTTAGAAACTATTGATGGGGTCAATTTGGTCATATGAGTCTTAGTTGACCCAATCTAAGTTGATTTGACCAAAACAGGCTAAATTGACTTTGGTCAAATTGAGCCCTAGGGTTGACTTGGTCATGGGGCTTTTTGGTCCACTGGGTCCCCTGTGATATGATAACACTATGGGTAGGGTCAATTTAATATGGAGATGGTCAATTAGGGCACTTTGTGAAGAATTGCCATTTTGGCCTAAAAAGGGCATTTTGGTCAATTTGCACCCCTGGGGGTCCCATGATGGGGCTTTTAGGTCTACTAGGTCTCTTATGGTATTCTATACCTAGATGAGTGATCAATTTGACATGGTGAAGGTTTATTGGCTCTAAATGGGCTACTTTGACCAATTTGGGGTTTAGGTTGACTTTGGTCAATTTGGCCTCTTAGGTTGGCCCCAATGGGCCCTTGGTGCCCTAAGGGGACCCCTAAAGGGTTAGGGATACTTTGGTGGGGTCAAAAGGTCAAGTTGAGGCCCTAAAGTCCAACCCTAAGCTTAGTAAAAGGAAATTGCTATTTGCAGACCAAGGTGGTTTCCTCCTTCTTTCCTAAGCTCTCAAGGTCAAATGGCTCTTCCTATGGTTTTGTCATGACCTAGTCATGACAAAACCAACTTAGGGGTCTAGCAGTTTGGGGGATGTTACAGGGATCACTTCCACAAAATGAGAGAAAGCCCATCAATTTATAGATCTTGAAGATAGCGCCCGCGGTAGCTCCTAGCGCCTACGGTAGCGTTCGTGTGGAGCGGTTGCGAAACAGTTGGCGGCGTGGCGCTGTGCACGATCTTGAGATAGCGCCAGGCGGTAGCACTTGCGCTGGCGGTAGCGTTCGTGTGAAGCGGTTGCGAAACTGTCAGCGGCGTGGCATAACAGAATTTCGTCGAACGAAATTTTCGTCGAACGCAGGCAAATTCGTCGAACGGAACCTGAGCTAGCGCCTGGCGGTAGCTCTAACGCTGGCGGTAGTGCATTCTTCCAGATGTTTGAATTCAGCTGCTTTCTACCTGTGGAGTATTGCATCTATAGTTCCTGCACACTATAAACACACGACAAGCAAGATCAAATACAATTTGGGATTTGTTATTCTCAAACAAAGGGATGTGACACACATGTCCAACAGAAAGGAGCGGGGAGAATTACTTATCGAGCGAGTTCTCGATGACTTTTCCCTCGCGATGCAAGGCGGGATCGCGGTCCTGATTAGAGGGGACTTTGGGCTTCCCGCCGAAGGGACAGGAGAGGGGAAGCACCAGGGACTTCCCAGATCCCACTCGCAACGGATTCTTGCCAGGACCCTGCATCTCAGAGGGCTCACCGACATTGGTAGCAGTGCCCGCAAGAGCTAGAGACTTCTTGGCAAACTCCTCTGACAGTTCTCGGGTCGATGACTTTTGTCGCAGAGGAGAAGGCGCGAAATCAACGAAATTAGGCACTGCAAAATTGAATGTGGTAATTAGTATACCTATAAAATACGAGCCGAGCACAACAAAGGAAAACATCCGCTTACTAACAATGGAGATGTCAGGGTTGACCTGACGACTCGCCTCCTCCTGCTCACCGGTCTGCTGACCACTCACGCCACCTTCCGTGGTCGCGTTAATCTGCGGATTTTATGTTTCAGTAATGACAAACTCACAGAGGCTTTCGCGAGAAAACGCATTAGGGAAAAAGTTCATTTGTTCCGAGACCCCAAGGCCCAAACTGAACCCGTGGTGTGAGGGAAGCTCGACCATACTTGTTCACTCTCCAACAGATACCCATCTCGCTCTCTTGGCTCCTCGCTTCTCCACTCGCGTTGGGTGGCTCGCGAAGTGTTCCCGACAATAAGCCCCAGGAGACCTGCGGAGGTCGGCACACTCTTGTTTTTGGCAGCAGTAAGACGAGTCTGGAGTTCTTGAGAGAGTGGCGTGGTGGTCAACCAATGCACTGCGAGAAAGAAGGGGAGTAGGTTCGAGGAAAGGGGGGGGGGGGTCTTCCCTCCTGGTATATATAGCCCCCGGTGGGGGCCACCGAAAGATTCTCCTCAAAATCAAGGCACTCGCCAAACGCACGAGGCTGAACTATCTTTCCGAGCTTGAGACAAACTCGCAAAGAGCGGGGATTGTGTGCAATCCCGTGTTTGTCGAGTGGGGGGATCAAGCCATCCAGTGATCTGGAGCAGAACTGGGCTTGGGCGAGTCAGCCAGGAGAGTGGGGCGCTTCAGCTCACACTCACCTCTACCCGGCACTCGCCCTCCCCAGCTTGATGCGAGTAGCGAGTCCCAGCCCCACCGGGCACTCGCCACTCCGACAAGTCGGCTTAACATAACTTAGACTCGCCCTTTGGGTTGATAACATGTTCTTCGGGGATTTCCATTTTGGCCTGCAGATAGCCATTCCAAATAGCGGGATTCTGCTTTTGGCAGACCATCTTGGGCTGCTTTTAGTAAAACGAAGATGCGTGATTTAGCTATCCGCAGACCGTTTTCAGAAAATTATAAATAGACCCCCAAGGGCACCTTTGGAGAGGATCTCTCACTTGTTTCTCTCTCCTTTGCTTAACTTTGGTCTGCTAGGGAGATCTGACTTGCTGCTCGTCGTGGTTTCCGGGTGTGTAGGTAAGAACTCTCTGACACTCTCCAAGGTGCCCAGCTCAACAACTGGCTTGGGAGGGGAAGTTCTTTTGATCTTTCGGGTTAGTGGCGGGACCTCCTCGCTACAGCTCAGGGGTCTATTTTTAGTTTTCCACCCTTTGTGAGGGAGCTTCCTAGTCCTGAGTGCCCGGTCTAGAGATTGAACTCAGGAGAAGTAAGGGCAAACTACATCAGTCTGAACTCCTCTCGAGCCATGGTTTATGGGCTCAGAGGTTGAACCGTGGTTTCCTGGTTCAACATGAGGGATTGTTAGAAATTTTGTAATTAAAACATTTAATTTATAATGTTTTATTGGAGCTTAGTATGTTATTTGGTGTTTGACTCCTCATAATTAATGAAAATCTCCAAAACTAAATGGAGGGAATCTAAATATCTGGAGGGAACCTTTCATGAAGAAAAAGATAAACTCATTAGTCCCACCATGGCAATTCCAATCTTGTTAGTAAGTATATAAATGAATTCACTCTTTCTAATTTATTCAAAGGAACATAAGGAGGAACTCTGAACCACACACACGCGTGCGAGCATGCACCGCACCAGATCCAGATTTGGGATTTGGGAAATAATTGAATTGAATTTATTTTTTGTACAAAATAGTTTCAGTACTTTTATTCGGAGTTGCGTCGAATAGAACTCGACGCACCTGACCTGCGTCGTCTAGAGTAACATCGATACGAACTCGAAGCAACCACATTGCGTTGATAAGAACTCGACGCTTGCGTCGATAAGCCATCCATCAGATGGACTTGCGTTGATATGAATTCGACGCGACCTCTGTGGTTTTGCATTTTCTCTTCGCAATTATTACGCATAATTTTCTAACCGTTTCTTTTACGTGTTTTTTTCACTATTACTCTTTTATATTGGAAATTTCCAATATTTCTCTGCACGATTATCTCTTATCAATTATAATCGTTGTAATCAATTACGTGTTAATTTTATGAGACTCATATATATAGGAGAATTTGCTGAATCGATTCAGACACGCTTTGAGAAATCTACTCTCTCTCTGGTTCTTACGATTTTTACTGTGATTCTGCTTTCTTCACATTTGCTTCATCAAGTGGGAATTCGGGTGCTTTGTGCTTCTTCGGTGTTCGCGCACATCTGAATTTTTGGGATCTATCCAAGTGTTGCACCTTGGAGGAGTGAGCATCAGTGGAAAACCCTGCTGGAGGATGATGCAACTTCTTTAGGACAGTGACCACACGCCTTACCCAGACTCGATTCTAAACTATACATATATATATATATATTGGGTTCTGATTTTATTTATTCTCCACCTCTCTGTTTTAAAAACTTTTGTAAGAATCTTGTTTTACAAATATAAGTTTTTCATTAGAATCTCTGTTTATTCAAGATCAATTATTATCTTATTATCTACTAATTTTTCAAAAGAAGAAAATAATAAAAAATATATATATTAATATAGAGATATATGAAAATATTTCAACATTTAACAAACAGAAATTTTTCCAAAAAGTCTTGGAATGGATGTTGCTTTGGGGAAAAAGAGAATTTTTTGGAACCGGGCTCCGTTTTCAAATCTAGAACCGGGTGAAATAACAGTGTGACACGTGTCACAATCTTGAAACACTAAAATTTTCAGCGATTTCCTTGTCTAAATGCGCGAGAATGCAATTTCCTTATCTAAATTTCAGCGAAATGATCTCCCGGGAGACCCAAAATGATCTCTCAGGAGATCGACAATGAAACCCACGCTAAAATAATATAACATTAGTGACCTTCTGAGATGACGCCACGCTTCGCACTGTTATTTCACCCGGTTCTAGATTTGAAAACGGAGCCCGGTTTCAGAAATTTCTCTAGTAAAAGACAGGCAAACATTAAAAGAAAAAAATGTGAAGATATATTCATTTCAAAAATTCATGTCTTTTAGCTTCTATTTTTTTTGTATTTGTATGCAAATAATTAAAATCTCTTCCAATAACAAAATTAGCTCACTTTAGAGCTCTAGTAGTACAAATCTATGAATAGATTTATGTAAAAATCTGCTAATAAGATTCCCCTAAAATTTTTTAATGTAAAACTGCTCATTTTCCGCCTAAAAATTAGTAGACAATAATATTTTCTCAAAAAAAAAAAAACATTATTGTGAAAATTCGCCTGAAGTAAAGACAAGAAAATTTTAATTTTTATGAGCTGGCCGTTTAGATTTTAGGGCTAATAAAGAAATCCGTATCAGCCAGTTCACCCGTTTTCCTTGTACTGTGCAATCCGACCCGCCATTTTCATTTCTCCGAGTTCTACTCCTTTGCCAGTACCATGGTCCGTGCGCATGATTTTGTTCTCGTCTCCATCTCTGCGGCTCTCGGAGCTCTATCCTCGGCGATTGCGTTCCGCCTCATCTCCGATTCGAAGTGTTCTGTCTCTCACAGTTTCCCACCTGAAGAGAATGGATCCCTCGATGATGCCACAACCCAGAGTCCCTTCGATCCATCCAAGCGAAAGGGGTAAGCGTGCTTTGGAATTGCAAGATTAGGGGAGTCCGTTAAACCTGACAGTCTTAGGAAACTTCAGGTATCTTTCATGGGACGACTATTTCATGGCGATCGCGTTTCTCTCCGCCAAGAGATCCAAGGATCCTAACCGGCAGGTTAGTGCAATCCTTATTGGCTTTTCTGTTTTTCAGCCGATTAATTTTGATTACCCTTCACTTCGATTCTTTCATTTCTTTTCTGTTTGAGTGTTTCAACCGCCGAATGCTGTAATAGCTAATCACTTTATAAGATTGATCCTTATAAAGGGAAAAAAAATCACTGAAGCATTAACTTGGTTTATCTGCAAATATATAGCTAATTTGTTTATCCTATTACACTGTTAACAGATAAAATGGCACAATTCTTTCGAACTGAGAATCCTTTTTTTGGACATTCATACTTTATGTTTAGTATGCTATAATGCATAGCATATTAAGCCGTGCAAAACAATTTGTTATTTATTTTCTTCTGGAATGAAGACTGAACCGTTTAGATTGGAAACCTAATTTCGGTTCTAGATTCATCGCACGATTTTAACTACAATGCATGTTGATAGTAGTTCCTTTGCAAATGTATCTTATGAGTTGTTTATTCCAGTGTTGTCTAGATGTTGGTGTTACTAAGATGTCAATGTTAGTAGATAATATGTAAATTTTTTCGTGTAATTGTTAGATTCGCATATAGTTCCCTTGACGTTAGTACACAAGTTTGATTCGAGCCCAAATTTTCTACACAATATCAACCAGCGCATATATATTGTCAATGTATGATGTCATACAATTAAAAACCCATAACCAACGACTTCTCTAACTCCATTTATCAAGTCAAGGATCAATTGTGAGAGTTGTGTGTTCACTACATTTGATATATCCATATAAAAACTCTCTTGAACAAAAAGAAACACCTATGAGAAAGATACTTTGAATCACGGAGTATCAATGTAATAGTAGTGAGATGATTCAAATCTTCTACGAGAATACAAAGTGGATTGTCCAGTAACATCTTACTTTGTTGGAGCTGTAAAATATGTTAGAATCGATCAGATCATGTGATTGTGATATGAAGAACGCACAAGATATTTTTTTTTTCAAATTCAATCACATTGATCGATGATGAATCTGATTCATTAAATAGAACATGCAATCACAAGCAAAGATCTGATTTTTATACAACCGCTCTTTAGAAGCATTTGAGGTTCAATTAATTTGTGAACTAAAGTCACTTTTATAATTCAAAGCATCATTCAAGATTGATCCACACCTTGAATATCCATGTGAACTCCTTCGGTGCTACTAAGAGTGTGTTCGCCGATGACCTTCAAGATGAAGAAGTATGGTAAGGATCAAAATGGATTGAGGAGGTGTGGGAGGTGGAGAACAATATTCTCCTGATCTCACAAAAGGGGAGGCAGTGGCGTATGCCTGATTTTTCCAAATATTTTTTTTCTAATCACATAACACATTTATTTACAATATTCACTCTAGGGCACCTGTTAGGCCTTGTGAGAGTTTAGTCACTAGACATGTTAAACGGGGGAGGGGTAGATCAAAAAAAGACTTGGAATGAAACTATAAGGAAATATATGATGCACTTAGGCATTAGTGAGGCTATGATTAAAGATAGGGCGCAATGGCGACAAAGGATCCATATAGCCAACCCCACTATGGTGGGATAAAGGCTTGAGTGTTGTTGTAATCTAGGACACCCCGGATTTTGAATTGTCAAAATAAAATTCCTAAAAAATTATAGAAAATTCGATTTAATAAATCGAGCAACTTTTGCTTCATGGGCGTGTCTCAAATAAAACAAATCCATTTGACTTCTTCCATTTTAGTCTACTCATTTCAGTTGCTAAATTAATTCTAATTAGTCCGATTAGTTAATAAATTTTAGCTGTTTCAACAATCAAATTTTCATTCTTGATGAGCAATGATTTCTCCAATTAGTGTTTAACCCCTTAGGTTCTCCTATGAATTTGTAGTAAGCTCATAAGTCATAACACTTTGTGATTTTGAATGTTAAGTTAATCTAATTAGTTCAATAATATTGTAAATGAACATATGCACACAATCCATGGTTAACGTCTAGCCACATTTGTTGAATACTCAATCAAACGTGAAGTGGTGATTTTTTTTATGAATACATATATATAGGAGAGAGAGAGAGACGGAAAAACATATACAAGGTGTGGGACTAAAGAGAAGAAGGAATAAATGGACCTGTATATGGGCCTATTTCATGGATTTTTCTAACAATAACTAATAAAGTAATTTTTACCGGCCTAATCTCCAATATGAATTTATTATGAAGTTGTTCAATGTATTTGTTCCTAACAAACATTCTCGAACATGTCTTAGTAACCCTACATTGGCGTCCATGAAACAAGACATTTGTTATGGGCTTGTTTTGTTGGGATCGTTGGAGGCGGGGATACACGGGGAAGCCCTAGAAATGGTGGAGGAGGAGATGAGAGAAGATGAAACCCTAGAGGGTGAAGGAAGGAGAGAAGAGCTTAGAGAGAGAGAGGAATTAGAGAGAGAAGGGAAAGTTTCTTTCTTCATTGATTAATTCCAAATACAAGACAAGACCTCCTTATATAAGGCCCAAATGGCACGAGCGTAAATACTCGCTACAAGGACAATATGCGAAATATTAAAACACCTATAATACTCTAACTTGACTCATCATAATAAAAACTCAACATAATAAAGACTCGATACAACATAATACTAATATAATAGAATAATTGACGGTGGACCCGTAACAACATTCTTCTTAAAAAGTACTATATAAACAAGGCATTCTCTACTTGGAAAATTTAAATATCAAATTTACAGAAATATTTCACGATCACCATCATATGCGTAACCATGCTCAAAGTTATAAAAGATTTAAGGACTACATCCAACATTTTACATTAGTTGTAGACAATTGCAAATAAAAATATATGCAGACTTTTATTGGTAAATAAATAAAAAGATTGTTTATTACTAGAGTATCAAAACGACCAAATAGTTGGCTCGCCGGACATTACTCAAACAATATCCTATATACTAGTTGCAACAGATACAATCACGATGGACAAGAGGGGGGATGAGCATATGTCTGGACGACAACTTCGGTCTTGATGTAGTGCAACAGAGAAGCAACGAAAGGATGGTTTCGATTCAAAGAAGCATTGAAGCCTATCAAGTAGGCTGTAGGAGTTGTTATGATATCATGTAGAAACATAATGTCGTTCAATAATAATTAGGTTACAACTCACTCTTGCTCTTGGTTTGACATAGAGGTTTCTGATTTAGTACGACATGACATGCTAAATGGATCTTGTTTTCAACTCAAAACTGTCGTTCTTTAGTAAGATGAATGATGGAACTCAGCAATATGTTTTCCCCGGCTACAAAATTCATGTATTTAAAACACAACTTTGTTTCTTTTATGCAAGAATGATGATATCTCCTTTCTACCAACATTCTATACACTTTCAAAAATTCCAATCTTTCAGTTTTTTTGATAATAATGTACTCATTTATTCCTTTACACTGACATATATTTTAGTTTATACCATGATCTAACCATTCATTTTTCAATCATTTATTGTATTGTAGGTTGGTGCATGCCTAGTAAGTCATCATGGAATAATTCTTGGTATGGGTTTCTTTTCGTCTTTTACTTATTTTCCTACTTTGGAGCGGCTTAGCAGGTGCTTCAACCTCTTTTTTTTTTTTAATTTTGCGATCTTTAGGATGGATGAAGTTGTAAAATTGTTGCAATGCTCATTTCATGCCATTTATATGATATTTGTGGCTGGATGTTTTGTTTTAAACAATACCAGCCTAGCATGTTTACCTTATGCTGCAATGCTATGGAACCTTTAACATCAATTCTCTTGAGTCCACAACTACAAGAGATGACCACCTCTCTTGAGTCCACATTGTCCTGAGTTCACAATTTATGCTACCTTGGAGCTATCGCTGGTGGTAGGACTATCACCTGGCGGTACCTCCCAGGAAACGTATTAAAACTTGATTAGCACACCAACAATTTCTATATATGTCAATTATACAATACGATTTCATCAAGACTCACTCATAGTGCCTGGAAGCACTTCTCGTCGGTTTCCTGGAAGCTATTGCCGGCGATACCACTACCGCCCGACGATATCTCCAAGGAAATTCACATTCCCGATTTCAGCATCTCCACAAATGACCCTCAGGGTCACAAACGCATCCCAGTATAAACACATTACCTGGAAGCACTCATACAAATTTTCTGGTAGCTATCGCTGGCTGTACCTCCCAGGAAACCGTAAACCACCCATTTCCAGCCCTCTCTAGGCCTTCCCACCCCATGTCCATACATCCTAATGGCACTAGGGTATCACGTATTTCCCAACAAGATCACCATAACCGATTTCGGAGAAAAACACTAAATCAGGCCACACCCTGCGTTTATGGCTTCACAAACAAAATCTAAACGGAGAGATAACATAGGAGAAATACAAGGAACGTAAACACACATCCTAATTACCGGAAGGAGAGGGTTGTTACCTTTAGGGTACGCTTCAGAGCCATGGATCTTGGAGAAAAAAGGTTGAGGACAACCACAACGACCCAAGGAAGCTTTCTCTGGCGACCGGTCGTCGCTCCTTGCGGCGAAGCTCCGACAACGCCTGTTCTTCCTTCTCACGGTCGTCCTCCCTAACTTGTCTCTCTCTCTCTTGCAAAACCTAGAAAGAGGACAAAATGAAATAATAACTTAGGATTAGGGCTTTCATCTCTCTTTAGGCCCTTGGGCGAATTGATCTAGGTCGACCGATTGAGTTTTACGAAGGTTTAACGACTGAGATCGCGAATCTCAAATAACTTGATCCGCCTGGGAGCTACTGCGCCGTGGTAGCACTACCACGCGGCGATATCTCCCAGGCCAGACGGGCCATTCGTAAAGAACGCTACCGCCTGCGATAACACCTACTGCGCGACGGTATCCCCGAGACTGCCCGCGGTAAGAAACAATGAACGAGGTTAAAATGAACTAGTTTTCAAATTAATTTACATCGGCGGTAAATACTTCCGCGGTGCGGTAGCTTCCCACTTACACTTGTGGAAATCTGGACGAAATTTGAAATTGTAAACTATTCATACCTGAGAATACCTCGGGGTACTCCTCGCGTATACATTGTTCTCACTCTCAAGAGAGCTCCTCGCGGCCACAATTGTCCCACCGGACCTTTACCCTTCGATAACTCTTATTTCGTAATTCCTGAACTTCGGTATCTTCAATGCTAACTGGGCGAACAACAGTCGCCAAGTTCTCTCTAATCGGTGCCATAGTTGGTTCGACCATGGTGCTCGACTCCACCACAACTCTTCTCAACGCAGAAACGTGAAACCTTCATGAAGACCTCCAAGCTCTTCCGAAAATGCGAGGCGGTAAGCACACTCGCCTACGCACTCAATCACTTCAAAAGGCCCCAAATACCTCAGACTCAACCTTTTCAAACGCCGAATCCGTGATACGCCTTTGAATGACTTGATCTTCAAATAGACTTTATCACCAACCGAGAACTGTACGTTCCATGGCGCGCATTATAATACTTAGCCTGCCGGTTCTGAGTGATCTTCATACACTCTTTGATGGTCTCGATCATCTCAAACGCATCCGACACCTCTTCCTTGTTCAACAAACATGTATCGCCCGCCTCCGCCCAAGACATTGGCGTCGACACCACCTTCCTACAAAGCCGGTGCCATCTTGATGCTCATCTGAAAGCTATTGTTCTGCGCAAACTCGATCATATAAAGATGATCCTCCCACTTTTTGCCGAACTTGAGTGCGAACATCCTCAACATATCTTCTATAGTACGGTTGGTCCTCTTTGTCTGACCGTCGGTCTCCTGATGAAACGTCGTATTATACTTAAGCTTTGTTCCCAAGATTTTCTGCACAAGCCTCCAATCCTTGGAGGTGAAACACCCATTCCGGTCGCTGATACTGCTCTTCGGTATCCCGTGCAAACGAACGATATTCCGAACATAGAGCTCCACCAAATGCTCCACGCCATCACTCTTTTGATTAGAGATGAAGTGAGCCACTTTGTTCAAGCGGTGCACAATCACCCAAATGACATCGTTCTCCTACTGGGACCTTGGCAACCCGTGCACAAAGTCCATCAAGATGTCATCAATTTTCCATTCTGGAATCAGCAGTGGCTGAAGGAATCCACCAGATCACTGGCACTCTGCTTTTACCACAACACACGTCTGGCACTTACTCAAAAAAGTGTCACGCCCTTCTTCATACCAGGCCACCAAAACAATTTCTTCAAGTCCATGTACATCTTTGTACCGCCCGGATCAATAGAGTACTGTGTGAAGTGTGTCTCATACATAAACTCCTCACGAAGCTTGCCAAAACGCGGAATGCAAACCCGTTCGTTTCTTCTCAGCAGCCTGTCGACCATCACCAGGTCATCACTCTTGCCTTCCCGAGCTTCTGGCACGAAAGGTCTCAGCTCCTCATCAAGTGTGATAGCCTCCCGCACTCTGTTCGCAATATCATAGTGCAACTCAATCTAGCTCAAACACGCCTCTACAATGCCTCCACGAGAAACACAAGAAATATCCAGGGATTCAAAATCCCGCACTAACTAATTACTACGGGACTCAATCCAGTTGCCTTGACCCGAGTACTTCCTACTCAAAGTGTCGGCCATAGAATTTGCCTTTCCATGCGTATATTGGATTTCCACGTTGTAGTCCCCTAAGAACTCGATCCATCTGCACTGCCTCATGTTTAACTCCTTCTGATCAAGGAGATACTTTAAGCTCTTATGATCTGTGAAAATCTCCACCTTCGCCCCATAAACGTAATGCCTCCAAAAATTAAAGGCGTAGATCACTAGATCCAGGTCATGAATAAGATAATTCCTCTCATGAAGCTTCCGCTGTCTCGAACCATAGACAATCACCTTGCAATGTTGAGCCAACACACATCCAAGACCACTGCCCGACGTATCACTAAAAATTTGAAATCCTTCAGTCCCACTAGGAAGACTAAGGATCAGTGCAGATATCAGCCTCTCTTTCAAACACTGAAACGCCCGATCGCACTCCGACGTCCACATGACTTGTGCTCCTTGCGAGTGCAAAGCAACCCGAGAAAAGTTCTCCACTAACCTTTGATAATATCCGACCGAGCCAAGAAAGCTCCTGACCTCCAGAACACTTTTCAGCACTGGACAATCTCTAATGGCCTCGATCTTCAGCAGATCCACTGCCACCCGTTTTCCACTGATCACATGGCCTAAAAACGCGACCTCCTCTATCCAGAACTCACACTTGGAGAACTTGGCATATAACCGGCTCTCCCTCAACGCATGCAACACTAGCCTCAGGTGCTCTCTATGCTCGCTCTCAGTCTTGGAGTAGACTAAGATGTCATCGATAAAGAGTACAACGAACATATCCAAGTACTGCCGAAAGACCCTGTTCATCAGGTCTATAAACAACGACGGTGTGTTCATCAACCTGAACAACGTAACTGATAATTTGAAGTGACCATATCGCGTCCCAAACACATTCTTCAAGATATCATCCTCCCGAATCTTCAACTGGTAGTACCTTGACTTCAGATCCAACTTAGAGTACACAGATGATCCAACCAACTGATCGAATAGATCATCAATCCATGGGATCGAGTACTTGTTCTTCACGGTCAGCTTATTCAATTCACGGTAGTTGATGCTCAGTCGTATGCTACCATCCTTATTCTACACAAAGAGTACTGGAGCGCTCCGCAGTGAAGAGCTCAGACGAATGTACCCCTGCTCTAAAAGCTCATGCATAAACTAACTCTATCGTGGAGTCGATCTCTCTTTGCGGTGGTGCTCGGTGGTGCTCCTGGAAACTCATCAGGAAACACACCATCAACGTCTGCGACCACCGACACATCACAAAGAGCAGTCTTCGGAGAATGAGTCTTCAAGAATGCTTTGAACGCCTTACCACCTTGGTTTACCGCACACACCATTTGCATCGCGAAAAGCAACGTTGATGCAACTCCTGTTGGGACTCTAAACTGGACCTCATCAGGTCTTCCACTCCTCAGGGTTACTAACTTCAGGTTACAGTCAATATTTGCTCGCTGCTCCGACATCCAATCCATGCCCAAAATTATGTTGAACTCCACCAATGGCAGTAACGTTGCCTCCAAATCGAATTCTTGCTGCTCTATCCTTAGGATGACGCAACCTCTCCTATTCGTGCTCAATGAAGATTCATTGACATCCTTACGTTCAACTCAGCTCCCGCGTAAAACAGCTTCATACCAATACCCTGGATAAAAAAGTATCTGACATGAATGAGTGCGACGCCCCCGTATCGAATAAGACCTTCGCGAGTTTAGCATTTGAAGTGAGCGGCGGGTCTTGTTGGGTGGGGTGGGGATGTGGGGGAATTATCGAGACATGCCCGAGAAGAGCCAACGAGCTTGGATTTAGGAATTTCACGAGTACTGGGAGAAGAGAATGCTGACGGGAGAGTCGGTGAGTACACTACTCGAGTTTTGGAATAGAGAGCAAAGAGTAATATGAAACGGAGCGGGGAGTGTTGAATCTCGAGCTCCCGCGAGGTCAGGATGCGCAGCGTCTGCGAAGGCTGGGAGACGGAAGTCATCAACGAGTTCAGCCCGAGCGTGGTGAGCTCGGGATGCTAGCGCGGAGGTGGCGGGTCCTGCGACAGAAGATAATGGTGATTTCACGCTAAGAGGCGGTGAGTCTCACATGAATTGGTTGGCTTATAAAAGGCGAGGCAGGAGGGCCTCAGTCCGACAGTAGATGTAGACGAGAATTGTGGCGAGCTCCCGGGGCAATCTGCGAGGTCCTGAAAAAAACAAAAGGTCTTAGCTGAAAGACAAGACTCAATCGGTGAGAGCGTGAGCTCAATCATCGAGTTTTACGGTAAGAATCCATTGGCTCTGACACCATGTAGTAAAAGTTAAATTTGAAGCCTAAATATTTTACTTCATTCATACATCAAATACAAAGTATTTGTACACATATGTATAGGAGGGAGGAATGATATCCTAACACCAAATCAAGATGTGCGACCAATCTATACATGAGAGAAAGCTCCTAATGGGTCAAGAAACTGGGTCTTTACAGTGGGCTTATTCATATTTTTTCTACACTAAGCAAATATTTTCCACCACTTTGTATTCAAACTTTGGGTCTTATGAGATCATAATATTTATTATCTTATTTTTTTTATCAGGGATTGGCTACAATGGATTTCCAAGAGGTTGCTCGGATGACAAGCTACCATGGGCCAAGGTTATCTTTTTTTATTACCCAAATAGTGAGTTCTAAAACTAGCTTCTATATATGGATAACTAGTTTATGAACATGATTATGGAGCTGCTTATATATCTACATATATATACACATATATATATATATATACACACACATATATATACACACACATATATATATACACACACATATATATATACACATATATATATACAAATATATATATACACATATATATACACATATATATACACATATATATATACACATATATATATATATACACATATATATACATTTATATACACATATATATATACACACATATATATATACACATATATATACATATATATATATGGATATGTATATATATATGGATATGTATATATATATGGATATGTATATGCATATATGTATGTAATATGTATATAATATATATATATACACACACGAGTGACAGACACGGTGCTTCGCCCCTACGACCAACAACGACAGCGCCCAAACTGTGACAATACCCAGACTATGACAGTACCCCGATCGCGATAGGCACGGGGCTCCGCCCCTATCAATTAATTAATGCAGTTTAGAAAAAACATATTATTAATTAATTAATTAATTCGGAAAATAGTTATAAATCATTTTTCGATTTTTGTTAAAAAAACCTCATCATTATTCATATATTATTATTTTTTCATCATTATTTTGATAAATTAAATGGTTTCCATCGTTACTTTTCAAATCAACTTTAATAAAGTTGACATGCCTAATGATTGCTTATCATAGTAGGTATATGAGCTCTACTAAAAACTTTTTCAATTTTATGAATTTTCATCATTATTTTTAATTTGAGAATTGGGTGTAATTACTTAAATGGACATTGTATTTTATTTTCTTAAAATTGATTATAATATATGTTAAGTCATTAGATGATAACAATAAGGCTATATTTGACAATTTTGATTGTTTCACCAAAGTCAACTTTTCCCTTTTAATATTGTAAAGATATACTTATATATATACTTATGCATATATATAAATATCCGTATAGATATATAGATACATATACACACGCGCGCACACACACATATATATATATGGATATATATATATATGTATATATATGTACATGGATATATATATGTATATGGATATATATATATATATATGTATTTAGATACGAATATTGATGAGAATTTTTCGTTAGTCTTGAAGACTTTCTGATGCAGTGGTAGGTCGACTCGGGAGGGCGTTTTCTAAATGCAGCCCAAAATGCGATATTGTGTAAAGTTAGTGCACAAGTGGTCCGCTAAAATTACAACAAGTAATTAGTTATTATAAAGAAAAATTAGCAGGTGCACAAACTTTGCCAAACATTGAAATAATAAGACAAGTAATGATCACAAACTAAACGAGGCGCAATTACTATTAAGCGTGCACAGAATAAACCCCGCAAATAGTACAACAGACGAACTAATAACACAGTAAAATAGAAATCCACCACAATACAAGTTGCCAAAATAAACAACAAAAGGAAATGACTGTTACCACATTTTACACGTGCTGGCGGCGGCTATAACGGTGGTGGGAGGGTTGAGTAACGTCAGGAATGACCAACTTTGTGACTGAGGTTGTGGGAGGGATCACGGTGGAATGGGATATGGGCTTGGAGTTTACTGATGGGGGAGAAGTGGAGGTTTAGGAGAAGCAGGGGCGGGAGAGGGGGCGACGGCCGCAGGAGACTGGTGGATAAATAGGGCGGGGTTGACTGTGGGACTCACGGTGGCTGGACGGGAAGGAGATGGTGGAGGGGAAGGATCAACGGGGATAGTGCGGGTCTCACGGTGAGTGGACGGGAAGTGGATGGTGGAGGGGAAGGATCGGCGGGGAATGTGCGGGTCTCACAGTGAATGGACGGGAAGTGGATGGTGGAGGGGAAGGATCGGCGGGGAATGTACGGGTCTCACAGTGACTGGACGAGAAGTGGATGGTGGAGGGGAAGGAGACAGGTAGGGCTTGCGGGATTGGGGAGGAGGACTTTTACCGGAGGTGGAGGGGCGGAAGAGGGCGGAGACGCGCCAGCGTCGCACCAGCGGGAAGAAGAGTCGGAATCGCTCCGATGCACGACCGAGCGGTTCCTGCTCTTGCGGAAAACCTTCGATCCCTCCACGAACCGCCGCCCGCCTATTTATGAACACGGGAATAACTGCTGCAACACAATTACAACACAACTTCCCCAAATTGGACGACGTATATTGTTTTGGCCAATCGGGTACTAAATACAACTCAAAAATTAAAAAGTAAAATATGAATTTGACTCGGAATAAACATCTGGACGCAGCCACGGACTCTGATTGTCCGTCCGGGCAGCGGATCACCGCCTCCTGCAGATATATACGCGCGTCGGTCGTGGGCGCCGTCATTTCTATATATTTATTGAATGAGAATTTTAACCTGAAGGATGATAAAAGAAATTAAAGCATGCTGAATTTCCCATATTTTTTGTCATGAGCTTAGCAAATAACTAATGATATAATAACCAATGAACTTTACTATAAGCCTTAGGGTCAAACCCATGTTTATTTTATGTAAAGTACATGATTTAGTTGACAAATCAACAACTTAGATCACTGCTAGAGAGTTATTTAAACCCCGGTAACACCTTCAATTGTTAGTTTTGCAAAATATGTGACTTGGGAAAGCAACCAACTGTTATATCGCCGCTAAGAGTTATTTTATGCCCCTTTAAGAGTGTTAAAGCCCATGACTAAAAACCCACATAAGGTCGTTATATTTTTTCCTTCTTGTAGTTAGTCCAAGAAGGGGAGCCTTGGCGCACCGGTTAAGGTGTTGCCGTGTGACCTTGAGGTCACGGGTTCGAGTCCTGGATGCAGCCTCTTGCAAAAATGCATGGTAAGGTTTGCCTACATTTCACCCTTGTGGTGTGACCCTTCCCCGGACCCTCGCTGCGCGTGGATGCCTTTGTGCACCGGGCTGCCCTTTTTGTATTTAGTCCAACATATCCAAGTGTACATTCTTCTTTCTCCTCTACTCTATATAAAGAGGGGAGCTCCCATGTAATATGTGGAGATCTCCTTTCGGTCCTCACAATTAATTCTGTATCTAAGCTTATTTTCATTTCATTCATCACAACACATTGCATAAGTATGCACGCTGAGTACAAAATTAAACCTTTTTATTTCATTAAAAGCATTAATCACAGGTACATTACATAATACCTAGACACAACTACAACATCCTTTATTTTAGCACATTACTGACTCAAACAAGACTATTCAGTCACCTACTTGGTTACATACAGGGCACTGTAAATTCTCCCACATCTCCATATGTCTCTCTACCGCTTCCTCAATTCCAATAAATATTTTAACTCATAGCTTAGCCCATTCCTCTGCTCTCTTTCTTCACTCTTTGTCAGTCATCTTTTCCTTCTTAGGTGTGTTCGGGGAATCGCCTGTTTTCTAAAAAACTGTAACTACGAGGTTAGTCATAAATAATATGACTAAGTGAGTACTTTATATCTTCAATTGTTGTACAAGCAAACACGGAAAGTGAAGAACAATATGCATAATCATTTTAAGGTGTAGTAAAAGAAAGGACACATAATAATAAATAAGATTCTATATTCTTTTATTTTCCGCTATCTTGTTCTTAGGATTCTTCAAGATCATTGTTCCTTTTGTTCAATTTTATTCTTTTTGTTCTTCTTGTAAATTCAATCTTCTAAATCAGTGTGTCTGTCATTCTTATTTTTCTTTAATTTCATTTAATTAGGAATTAGTAAAGGTATCCGTCGATTCATCTTTTCAAATTCTTAGGCCCACCCCTTCTAGTCTTAAACTCCTATGCCTACCCAGGACGATCTTCACACGTAATAGGCCTTTTGATCCCATGGTTAGACATATAATTCCAATCTAGGACGAGCTTCACACACAATAGGCCTTCTGGCCCAATAGACTAAACGATTCTTCTTTCGTAGGTGATTCACGCCGGCTAACCCTTAACATTTCCTATGCATTCTATGTCTTTTTATTCGTCTTATGTCTCTTATTATTATTTTCTTAATGCATTTTATATTTCTCTCTTTTACTTCCATTTTCTTCGGTTAGCGATTATGGATTCTTATTCTTTACATATAGTCTTTTCAATCTTGAATTTAATGTAAAATCTAGTGTAGGAAAAATTGGATAATATTTTTTTGAATCTTCCCTCGGAATTCTAATCGCTTTCTTTTGTTATTCCATGTTTAACTTCTCGGCGATTTTCATGTGCCAGTGATTTCAATGATTTTCTCCCCATCAATGGCACCTGATATGGCAAGATGGGGAAAGGAAAAAAGAATCTGAAGAAGATTTTCATATGTCTTTTGGGAACAAACTTCTTTAATTTAAATGAAGATGCACATACAATAAAATAGGCTCAGTGTAAAATACTATGCAGGTATATAGTAAAATAGTTTAAAATATAAGCATAATCTAATAGGTAAAAACTCACAGTGGTTATCATTTTTCCTTTATCCTTCTCAGGTTCATCATCGCGCCTATTACGAGACGCCATCCTCTGTAGTATCTGTAATTTAGAGATCTCTCTAATGAGTTGCGTCTTTTAAATAAATGTGATGCTGACTCCTAAGATGATTTTGATTTTTAATAGTTTGTCTAAGGACAAGGTGTTATGAACCCTTCCCTTAGATCTCGTAAACGGAGGAGGAGCTATGATCGATGCTTGAAAAGGGGCGAGGGAGAGGGAGGCGGCGTCGATCGGGAGGGAGGGAGAGAAAGCCGCGCGGGAGTTACGGCTAGGGCAACTCACGGGTTTTTCCCGTGGGTTAGAGAGAGAGAGAGAGGAAGGAGGAAAATAAGAGAGAGAGAGAGAGATTTTAAGTTCTAATTTCTTTTCTTCCTAACAAAGCCCAACCGGGCACTATTTAAGTTCACGCGACGCCCCCCATTTGGGCTTACGACAATGGGCCAAAACAACATAACATAAAATAACATAACATAAAATAACAGGCGTCGTCACGCCCATAACATCGCCGCCCTCGCCGGAAGACAGCTTGTCCTCAAGCTGGATCAAATGGTATTGCGGTGCGTTCGTCCCTTGTCTCGTCGTCACTAGGAGGATCATCTACTTCGAGCCAGAATAAGCGTTTGCAACGATGTCCCGGTGTAAAGTGTTCATCACAATTGTAGCACAAGCCTTTCTCACGACGGGCGGCCATCTCAGAGCTGGACAAGCGGCGGCGGACAGTGGACCTCGGTGGATCATCCCGAGGGGGAGCCTTGGCCGGAAGATTGGCTGGAGAGTAAGCGCCCTGATAGTCCCGACGTCCCAAAGGTGGACGGTCTAATAGCAGTCGCCGTTCACAAGCCCTGGCGAGGCTCATAGCGGTGTTGAGATCATGTGGCAGCAGAAATTCCACATCCCAACGTAAACGCTCATGAAGGCCAGCGGTGAAGAGGTGCACTTGTTGTTCCGGTAGAACTGACGTCGCCCTAGACAGAAGAAGTTGAAATTGTTCGAGATAGGTGTCAATGGAGCCCTCCTGTTTGAGATTCACCAGATCGCCGAGTGGGTTTCCCTGGAGGGGAGGACCAAACCTTAAGGTACAAGCCGCACTGAAGTCCGCCCACGAAGTGTGGGGGTGCTCGCGCATAACTTGAGTGAACCATAATTGCGCTGGCCCAAGTAAGTGGAAGGAGGCGATGCCGACGCGGTCGGCCTCCGGCGTGCATTGGTTCGCGAAGAAAATATCGCAGCGGGTGAGCCAAGGAAGAGGGTCTTCGCGGCCCTCATAGATCGGAAAGTCCATCCGGAAAGAGCGAGCGTTGGCGGGGTAGTCCCCACCGGCAGAAGCGGTGGAGCCCAAGCGACTGGTCGAAGGTTGGTCGGCCGGGTGCAGCGGTGGAGGAGAAGGCGTCCCCTGTAGGGAATCCAAGCGTGCGTTGAGGGCGTCCATTTTGGCGTTCTGAGTCGCAAACATGGATTGGAAGAGTGCCATGATCTCTGCGAGTGAGGGAGCATCGTCCGCCATCAGTGATCGAGGGGGACAACTAGCCGGCGGTGTTGGAAGGAGGCCGACGGCGGGGAAAGAGCCGACAGCGGCCGCAGAAGCGGCGGAAGTAGGGGTCGGGTGCTGCGGGGTAGGAGCTGCGGGGCTGGGGTGGACCTCGGGGGAGCACGGGCAGGCGGCGGAGGAGCTGGAGGGCGCGCAGGAGGGGCGGCGCTGGTTTGGGCGGGCGGAGGAAACGCCGGAAGAAGAGCCGGCGGCGGGCTCTGATACCAAACTGTTATGAACCCTTCCCTTAGATCTCGTAAACGGAGGAGCTATGCTCGGCGCTTGAAAAGGGGCGAGGGAGAGGGAGGCGGCGTCGATCGGGAGTGAGGGAGAGAAAGCCGCGCGGGAGTTGCGGCTAGGGCAACTCACGGGTTTTTCCCGTGGGTTAGAGAGAGAGAGAGAGGAAGGAGGAAAATAAGAGAGAGAGAGATTTTAAGTTCTAATTTCTTTTCTTCCTAACAAAGCCCAACCGGGTACTATTTAAGTTCACGCGACGCCCCCCATTTGGGCTTACGACAATGGACCAAAACAACATAACATAAAATAACATAACATAAAATAACAGGCGTCGTCACGCCCATAACACAAGGATGATTCATGTGAGCTTAAAGAAAGTCTATGACTTAAATACGGTAAAATACATAATGACTCGAAATATTATAATCCTTCGCTTGGGGCGTAAGTCAAAATCAAGTCCAAACCTCCATAAATTTGCCAACTAGAAATCTAAAGTAATAATATCAATTCTACTCTATCCACAAATAAACCACATCTCCCTGAATAAGCCACATTCTTTCTAAAATTTCCTCCAACAGCCAACCCTTAGCATAAATATATATTTCTCAAAATCAAGATAGTTAGCCGGTCAATTACCCACAAAGAAATTTGATTTCAGAAATAGGAGAAGTATATCAGAGAAATAATTGAAGAAAAGTTAATAAAATAAAATCTTAAACAGCCAACCTATCCACAATTAAAACCCTTCAGAGTATATACTAGTCGGCAACCGCATAAAGCCTCATATTCGGCCATTGATATAGAGAACTTCAACAACATTTATGTAGTGAAGTCCCAATAATACTGTGGGACACAAGCAAAAGATCATCCAACATCATATAACCCAAGCCAAAAACTATAGCATAATAGCATAAACCATATTTCAGAAAATGAAGAAGAGGGAGGAATAAGAAGAAAAGAGGGAGAGGGAGGAACTCTAACTTCCATAATTATGCCCACAGAACTCATGTGTTATGGGATGCCATCATTATATGTTAGGAGGTGTTATCATTACTCCTTTATCTAGCTAATAGGAGCTATAGGCCTCGAGCCCCGGACCTAGTTCATCATTGCTATCTACTATTAGGTATCATTATCGTTGTTACTCTTTTGTGTGTTGTAAGTCCATATAAAGACATATGTATGGGTGTATGAACAACAAGAAGAAGAAATCTAATTCCTTTATATTGTGTGAGATATTTGGCGGCTCTCTCGTCTAATGAGCAAGTCCGCATAAGCAGTCACGATCAAGGGCTCCGTAGTACCCTCCACCATCGTCATCTCTGACTCTGACTACTACTCCGGCCACCGCTCCGAGTAGGCCCATAACAACTTTGGTATCCAATCTCTGACACGGTACGCAACATCCTGATGTCTGATTCTGGGGGGCATGCATATACCTGCTCAGGATTCCAACTGCATATGTGATGTCAGGACGAGTGTGTGAAAGGTATAACAGCCTGCCCACCAATCTCTGGTAACTGGCAGCATCTGTGTGATCTCCATCGGTATCTTCATCGATCCTATGGTTCTCTTCCATAGGTGCGTTAGCGGGAGCAAACTCAAGCATCCCAGTCTCAGTTAACAAGTCTAACACATACTTGCGTTGCGAGATGAAGATACCCTGATCAGAGCGAGTCACTTCAATTCCCAGGAAGTAGCGGATCCTTCCTAGGTCCTTTACTTCAAACTCTGCAGACAGAAGGGCTTTCAGCTTCGAGATTTCATCTCAGTCATCCCCGGTGATCACGATGTTGTCCACATAAATAATAAGGACGACAATCTTCCCCTCATTCTTCCTGACGAACAGGGTATGATCAGAATGTCCCTGTTGGTATCCAAACTTGACCATGGACTTGTGGAACCTGCCAAACCAAGCCCTGGGGGACTGCTTCAACCCGTATAGGGACTTCCTTAGGCGACAGACAAGGCTTTATTGCCCCTTCTTCACAAATCCTGGGGGAAAGGTCATGTAAACCTCTTCGTCGAGGTCACCATGCAGGAAGACATTTTTGACGTCCAGTTGATGTAGATCCCATCCTAAGCATGCCGCACAAGATAGAATAACACGAACAATGTCCATCTTCGCAACATGGGCAAAGGTCTCCTAGTAATCGACTCCCTAAGTCTGAGTGTAACCGCGAGCCACCAGGCGGGATTTGTACCGCTCAACTTTGTCATCCTGATTTTGCTTAACAGAGAACACCCACCTAGAACCAATGACTTTCTTTTCAGGAGGAAGAGAGGAGACATCGTATGTGTGATTTTTATCCAAGACGGACATTTCCTCCTCCATTGCATGAGCCCATGCCGGAATGCCAACTGCCTCCTGCCACGTCTTAGGGATAGTGATCATAGACAAGGAGGATATAAAACCCTGATGAAGCTGGGAAAGATGACCATAAGCAACATGATTTGAGATAGGGTGATCGGTACACACAGCCTTACCCCTTAGCACAGCAAGGGGAATATGCAGGTCAGCATCAGAATCTGAGTCCAAAGACGGCATCGGCAGCGACGGGACCACAGAGGACCGTTCACCTGTTTGTCGACGATGATATATATGAGGAAGAGGAGAGATGAGGGGTAGATGTTGGTATGTCGGGGAAAACAACGTAGGTATAGGTGACATGGGGGAGGTAGGTGAAGGTGGTGAAGGAGAGGTAGCTAAAGGAGGAGAGGTAGGCGTAGGAGGAATCATGGGAAGAGGCACAGAGTCGATGACCTCATTCTCCCCCTGACGAGCGGAATGAGGCGAATCCACGTAGTAAGATTCCTCCTCACGGAACGTCACGTCCATGGTACAGAAGACACGTCTGGAAGGGGGGTGGAAGCACCGACACCCTTTAGTGGTGGCAGAATAACCATGGAAGACACAACGTAGTGCCCGAGGGTCAAGCTTGTCACGCTGAGGCTGATGGACGTGAACAAAACAAACACACCCGAACACGCGGGGTGGATGATGAGCAGTATGAACAACGGAAGTCGTAGAGAGACGAGTGAGAGGGGTAGAAAAGTCTAGAACCCGTGAGGGAAGATGATTGATAAGATGAGTGGCAGTTACGATAACATCACCCCAATATGATTTTGGGATATGCATGGTGTGGAGAAGGCACCGAGCAACACCAAGAAGATGCCGTTTTTTTCGTTCAGTCACACCATTTTGGGTGGAGGTGTAGATACAAGTAGTTTGGTGGATAATTCCATGACTCGTGAGATACGATCCAAACGCTCCACGATCATCGTATTCCCCCCATTATCACTACGAAGAACACGAATAGTAGTAGCGAATTGGGTTTGGACCATTTTATGGAAGGTTTGAAAGACAGGAAACACTTCATTTTTTTCTTTAAAAGGTAAAACTCAAGCAGTGTGAGAAAAACAATCTATAAAGGTAACAAACCAACGATAGCTATTTAAGGAAACAACAGGAGAAGGTCCTCAAACATCGAAATGTATAATAACAAAAGGGGTAGTACTAGGAGAAGAAACATGTGACAATGAATGTCGAACATATTTGGAAATATCACAAACATCACATTTTAAAGTTTTAACAAGATGCGATAAAGTAGGAAACATTTTTGAGAGATAAACAGGAGAGGGATGCCCAAGACGCAAGTGCCAGCGTCGAGCATCAGCAGCAGTAGCAGCAGAAGAGGAGAGTGCCAGAGACGGCCGGGAAGCATCCACATAGTACAAGCCGCCGCGGTTCCTACCACTGCCAATGGTCCGCTTCGTACCCAGTTCCTGAAAAACACAAGAATCAGGAAAGAAGGTTACCGAGCAGTTAAGTGACCGAGTAAGATTGCTAATACACAGAAGCTTTTGAGGAAAAGAAAGGATATGTAAGACAGACGGAAGAGACAAAGAGGAGGAACGGGAAATGGTTCCTTTCCCTGCAATGGGGGACAAAGTACCATTAGCAGAAATAACCTTGTCCTTACCTGACAAGTGGGTGTAAGAAGAAAAACCTGAGGAGGAGCCGGTCATGTGATCGGTGGCTCCGGAGTCAATAATCCACTCAGACAGAGGAG
Source organism: Dactylorhiza incarnata (assembly GCA_033032865.1). NCBI lineage: Eukaryota > Viridiplantae > Streptophyta > Magnoliopsida > Asparagales > Orchidaceae > Dactylorhiza > Dactylorhiza incarnata. Next base: position 511,251 of record JAWHQI010000333.1, on the reverse strand, counting down.
TGGCAGCGACATTGGCACCGGGCATAGCAGCAGTAGCAAAGGAAGTAGAGGCACCGCTCTGTGAAGTGTCATACTGAGAGTGCAGAAGACGACGGAGAGCGTCCAATTCCGACGTGGTGAAATGTCCTGGGAACTGACCCTAATGGTCGTCATGCACCTCAGTGGAGTAAGCAGCGTCGTGAGGACGAGAACCAGTCTGGCGGTATCCACCCCGACCTGGACCACGACCACGACCAGGGCCACGACCACGGCCGTATCCTAGTGGAATAAAATGAGGATGGAGTTTGAAGCAACCGTCCCGAGTATGTCCCCTGCGACCACAGTGATCACAAGTTGGAACCCCACTAGTATTGTTGGGGCTGCCACGACCAACACTAGTCAAGACAGAACGATCAGGAGGAGGAGCCGTGCTGAGGGACTTTCGGCGGTCTTCGTCGCCAAGAACCATGCTAAACGCCTCCCGAAGGGATGGAAGGGGAGAGCGGTGAAGAATATTTGTGCGAACCATGTCCATGCTCAACCCCATCAGAAACACATGTAGACGAAATCGTTTGTCTCTTTTCTGCAACTGGACTGCATCGACAGTACATGCGGGGGTAAACTGATCAAAGTAATCCAATTCCTGTGCGATACGCTCAAACTCCGAGAAAGAGGACACCATCATGGTTCCCTGACGAAGCTCCATCATACGCCGTGTCAGCTTATAAGTCTGAGTGGAACTGTCAATCTGTGAGTACGTCTCACGTGCCCGAGTCCAGATCTCGTAAGCAGAGTCCATCAACATATAACTCATGTACACCTTTGGAGACATAGAGTGAAGAAGCCAGGAGACAACCAAGGAATTTTCTGAGTCCCATTGTTGCCAGGTAGGATTATCCTTAGATGGTGCCACCTTCGTCCCATCGATGTATCCAAACAGCTGATGACTGCGAATGACATGCTGAGCAGCACGAGACCATTCCAAATAATTTGTCCCAAGGGAACAATGGTGATCTTTAGGAACCCTGAATGGCCAAAAGGGCGTTGAGGGTCGCTCATCCGGGGTGTCACCACACTTGGTAATGGAGAATCAACGGCGACAGACAGATCATCCATGAGGCACCACAAGAGGGGAGCTCACGACGAACCAAAAAACAAGAGGAAGCAAACAAGAAGCTCACGACGAACGCTAGAAAAATCAACAGGAGCACTCGACGAACACAAGAAGCACTCGACGAATCTGCTCTGGAGGCATGCGACGAATCTGCTGGAGCACTCGACGAATCAGCCGGAGCACTCGACGAATCAGCTCTCGACGAATTGCTGCTGGAGGCATTCAACTAAACAGGCGGGCGTAGAGGCGGCGAAAGCAGGCGGGATCTGGAAGTGGCTTCCTGTCTCATCGAGGAAGGAAAGACAGGAGGACGGGAAAGCGATCTGGAGCAGCCGCCGACAGGGAAAGCAACCACGAAGAACACATGAACGCGACACTGAACAGCGGGAGCAGTGAAGAAGACGACGACACTGGATTAGCCGACACTGGATTAGCCGGCACTGGATCTGCGGGATCAGAGAGGAAGAAGACGGCAGAGAGAGACACGCATCATGAGGAGGGGCGGTCGGCTCCTTCAGCGTGCACCTCCGTCGTCAAGGGAACCGCGGCTCACCATCGTCGGAGAAGACAAAACACCGAGGGAAGAGGGGCAGCGGGCGATAGAGGAACTGAGGCGCCAAGCGAAGGAGAGGGGAACGGGATTCGGGATTAGGTCTTCTCTCCTTCTGATACCAAGTAGAAGAGAATAATAATTCTTATATTAAACAAAACCCTATACTCATATATATATAGAGTAAGGGAAAACAACAATGTGCACGGACAGAAATACTCTTACGCGGGTAAAAGACAATAAGACATAAAAAGACTTGAATTCAACTAAGCTTCCCTGGACAATTCCGCAGGGTCTGAGCTTTCTAAATCTTTTGGGACCATAGTTCCAGATGTGATTTGGTTAACTTCCCCTGTATGCTTCCCCTCAGCATGAATAGGTGATTGAATGGGGCTTGGAGCATGTTCTTTCTTTTTCTTCTTCAATTTTCTCCCATCTTTCCCTGAGGACTGTCTTCACACTTCCTCTTCTTAGCTTGATGTTGCTTGGAGCTTTCTCCCGTTTTCTTTGATTTTGGAAAGGGCTTCTCCACCTCTCTATTGTTCTGTAATTCAATTTTTTCAGGTAGTGCAGTGGTGCCTCAGATGACTCTTTAAGCTCGTCTCCTAGGCATTTAGAGAGGTATAGAGAGACAATTCTCCCCATGTTGGGGGCATTTAAGCAACCCTTTAACTTCCTGAAGATGAGCTGACTCCAATCAATCTTCTTGGTTAAAATAATTGCAGTCATGAGTTTGAACATTTCTTTTGAAATTCTGTCATGTGAACCTGGTTTGCATAATAGTACCTTGCCTATAATGTCAGCTAATAATTTTCCTGGAGGGTTCATGTTACTCCTCTCCAGTGAGCCATACTCTTCAGTTGAATAATCAGTCCATTCTAGGGCTGCTTCATGATCTGCCCTAGTCAATTCATCTTCTTCTCCTTCAGATAGGGCTGGTAGGTCAAGTAGCCAACTCAAGCTCCTGGGGGTGATTCTCAAATTATTCCCAACGACAGTGGTTTTGATATTTTTCTCATAGGCGCTGATCTATGCATTTTTGAAGAACTCTTCTACAGATTTTGGCACAATCCTCATTGATTCTGATAGTAATGTCTCAAGCCCTGCGACACTGAGAAGGAATATGACATTTTGTATCTCTTCTGGACAATTTTTGAAGCCGTCATGCACTACTTCACTGCCGGTGTTGATCTTGTGTGAAGAATTTGTCTTTGACGCCATTGAAGATGCATAAGGTTTTTGAGGAGAAAGCTTCTACAGGAAGTGAGAGAGCGCAAAAGACTTGGTGCCAACTTTTGGGGTTTTTAAAGTCTATTTATCCTAATGTTTTCCGTAATTTCTGATTTATTTACATAAAAAGGAAGTTGAATAGGCGCGCACCTTATTAAGTAATAAATCTGAGAATTTCTTTTAATATGGTGTGTCGATATCCTTCCTTGTATACGACAATTTGTTTATGTGTTTCTCCGTCAAGCTGATATTTTTCCTTTTAGGGCTTATTTCCTGCAATCTTTGTTAAGTGACTAATATTTACTAACTTGCACAACATAATAGTTGTATAATAAATGATTTTGTTGAACTAAACTATGACAGATAATTTGAAAGATTGGATAGGCATGAAAATTATTCTAAATTTAACATGTCTAATTCAATTTTGAAGAAATAGAATTTTTCTTCATCCAAAGGCTTACTTCCCTTAGGAACAATGTTTTATCTATCTTTCCTCTTGAAAACTTATTTTCAATAGAAAGTTAGACAAGGTCTCTTACCAGGCTCTAGATTTTCCATTTGATATACTTTGAATCTTTTGTGAGCTGCATATGCTAGAAACAACCTTGTTGCCTCCAATCTTGCTACTGGTGCAAATGTTTGATCAAAATCTATTCATTCTTCTTGTCTATATCCCTTTGCAACCAACCTTGCTTTATTCTTGATGATAACTCCTTGTTCATCCATTTTGTTTCTGAATATCTGCATTGTTCCAATGACATTGTGGTCATGGGGCCTTGGGACCAGCTTCCGGACTTTACACCTCTTGAACTGGTTCAATTCCTCTTGCATAGCCAAGATGGATCAGAGTTGGCTTCTTCAAACTTCTTGGGTTCTACCTGAGAGAGAAAGCTCAAGTGGAGTACTTCATTCATTGTACTCCTCCTTGTTTGAACTCCTTGACCTATGTCACCAATAATCAGATTATATGGGTGATCTCTCATGTGTCTTGTAGTTGTTGACATTCTTCCTGCAGTCTCTTGTGCTCTAGGTCCAACTTGTACCTCAGCCTGCTGTGTTCTTTCTGCACCATCCTGTACGTCTTCTGTTTGACAACTTTCTTCTTTGATTAGTGCATCTGGTGAAGTTATTTCACTTTCTTCTTGCTTGTCATTGATAGACAACTTTTCCAGTATTTGTTCAACACCTACAACACTAAGAGAACTAGACCAGCCTTAATAGATCAGGCTGGTCTCATCAAATACAACATGAATGAATTCTTCTACTACTTGAGTCTTTATGTTGAATATCTTGTATGCTCTACTATGAGAGTTATATCCAACAAAAACACCCTCAAAAGCCTTTTCAGCAAATTTGGTTAGATAGTGCTTCCCATTGTTTAGTACATAACACTTACTTCCAACGATCTTGAAGTAGGATAGGGTTGGTTTTCTACCTTTCACAAGTTCATAGGGAGTCTTGTTGTAATTCTTGTTGATTAATGCCCTATTTTGCACATGGCAAGCTGTGTTGACAGCCTGAGCCCAGAAATATTCTGGAAGTGAGGAGTCACTCAGCATAGTTCTACTAGCTTCAATAAGGATTCTATTCCTTCTCTCTGCAACTCCATTTTGTTTAGGAATTCTAGGAGGGGAAACTCCTGAAAGATACCTAGGCTTTCACAGAGCTTGGTCATGGCTCCTGATTGAAATTTCGTTCCATGGTCACTTCTGATTTTGGCAACAGAACTGTCTATTTCAATCTGGACTTGCCTGACAAAGTTAATGCATATTTCTAGAGCATCTGACTTTTGTTTAAGAAAAAAAACCCATGTGAACCTAGAGAAATCATCAACAATTACACGTGTATAGACTTTCCCTTCTAAGTTGTGAATGGGCATAGGACCAAATAAATCCATGTGCAACAAAGATAAACATCTAGTGGAATCCTTAACCCCAATTGGTTTGAATGAAGTCTTTGTTTGCTTGCACATTTGGCATGCATGACAAGAGCTTTCCTGAACACATTTCCACTTGGGGCCAACTCTAACCAAATTTTCTGATAAGAGCTTGTTGATAGTCTTATAGTTAATGTGAGTCAGTCTCTTATGTCATTGCACACAGAGACTTGCTATATTTTCAGCCATAAGACAGATAAAAGAATCTGAATTTGCACATAAGAAATTAAGGCAATAAATATTTTCACTCTTAGTGCCAGTTAGTGTGATCTCTTCAGATTTCTTAATCAGACACTCATCCTTGTGGAATACAATTACATAGCCAAGATTACATAGTTGACTTATGCTGATCAGATTGTACTGCAATCATTCTACATAAGCTACCCTTGGAATGGTGACTATGCCATTTGAGATCTTACCATAGCCTTTAGTCTTTCTTCTTTCAGATCCTCCAAAAATGACTTTTGGACCATCTTCTACTGAGGAATATTCAGTTAATAGGCTTCGTGTCCAGTCATGTGCCTGGAACATCCACTGTCCAAATACCAGATATGAGTGTGGTTGGTCTTTGGACATAACTGCAAAAGAAAATCATTTCTCCTTAGACACCCAAATCTTGTTGGGTCCTAGATTCTTGTTCGCATTAAAAAATCTCTTCAACCAATCTGAAGTGCATTATGGACTACTTCAGGTTTGGATGCTGGCTTGCCATTAGTTGCCCTTGGAACTGTTGGATTGTACCAGCAGTCAATGACAAAGTGACCAACTTTTCCACAACACCAACATTCAAACTTGTTGTAGCTTCTTTTTGGGCCCACAACAGGAATTGGACAGCTTTTCCTGTAGTTAGAAGGATATCTGAATGATACTGCATGTGAATCCTTGCATGACATGTGGTGATGTGCTGGTTGTGTCTTGGGTTGCACATCCACTGCCTTGCCCTTCCTTGCGGTTCTTCTTTCAGATGCTTTTTCTTGCCTTTGGTTCTGGTGCTGGCACCAAACACAAAAGGGTCATGATCTTTCATTTCAATTTCTTCATGAGCTCCTTTGAAGACACTTTTTCCATTGTGCACATCTTTTGTTCCACTTGTGGAGCACTTATTTTTCCAGTGCCCATAGATACTATATTGGTCATAGCTATTTGAGGCTAGTAGAACCTTTTGAAAGATGGTTGGTTGAATTGGTGTCTTTCCCTTGGCATCTACTTTCTCTCCTCCCTTTCTCTCATATCCTACACCACTTATATATGGGTGCTGAGAAGCTATCAATTATAGGAAGAATAGTCCGTGGCATAGAAAACTTATTCACTAGCTTCCTCTCATTGAGGAGCTCTCCTTCCAACTTCTTGATGGTCCTTTCTTTTTGAACCAATAGATCAACTTGATAATCAGTTATTTTCTTGAACTCAATTATCTTAGAGTTCATCTAATAGATTTCATCTAGCTTCTCATCAAGTTAAGATTTCAGGGGTTTAAGATGCTCAATATCCTCAGCCTGCTTCTTAGCAAGCTTTTTGCTTTTCTTCAATGCCTCAAGGAGAGCACTATACGTCTCAACCATCTCATCAAACTTGTTCTCTGATTCGGAGTCATCCTCATCATTGGATGATGAGCCTGCCTCTGACTCAGCATCAGTCTCATAGTCAGATATTGACAGAGAAGTTTTGATTTTTACCTCATCAGGATGGGGGTCATCCTGATCTTCCCCTTCAGCCATAGCCATGAGCCCACAACTATCATTATTTTCTTCAGTGTCACTGTTAGATAGTGACGGTGGAGCTCTGATGCTTATCCTGGCAGTATTTTATTCCAATTCTTCTGTCAGTGCAGTCAGCCCAACATAGGCTTCTTCTTCATCAGACTCAGAAGATCTTGAGTCACTATCACTCAAGGTCTTTTCCTTCTTTGCCAAGAGGCTCTTCTCAGACTTCTTGCTTGAGTGATACTTCTTCTCCTCAGACTTGTTGCTGCTCTTTCTCTTTGATGGGCAATCAACAATCATATGTCCTGATTTCCTGCACCCAAAGCAAATTGTGTCATCAGAAATGAATTTATTCTGTTTAGATTCATACCTGTCCCTCTTGGGGTCTCTTCTTGATCTGTCTGAATTGCTGTGATGCTTTTTGGAGCTAGAGGAAGAAGAAGGTTTGCTCTTCCATTGTTTCCTCCTTCTCAACATCTTCTTCAGCTGCCTTGTGAACAAGGTCTTGTGTCCATCTGACAGTTCTTCTTCAGAAGTGTTGGGTTCAGACTCCTCTGACTCAGCTGGTCTTCTTGGAGGGGATGATGCCTTCTCTTTGCCTCTTCTAGAGCTCTCAGCCTTCAGGGCTACTAATTTTTCTTTGCTATGCCCTTCTTCACTTTTCCTAGTATTCAAGTGCAATTCATGGGTCAACAATTTCCCAAACAAATTCTGAGGCTGGATGTTGCCCAAGTTTCCCATTTCTCTTATTGCACATATCTTAATATCTCATTCCTTGTTGTGAGATCTTAAGAATTTGTCATTCAGTTCATAATTTGTGAAGGATCTTCCATAATTCTTCAGTCCATTCACTATCCTGAAGAATTTCTCATAGCAGTCTGGTATGTCCTTCTTCTCTTGTCTGAAAGCTTCATATTCTTGATTCAACAAGGACTTCCTTTCATTCCTTACTTCCTCTGTGCCTGCCATGTAAACTATCAAAGTGTCCCACATCTCTTTAGCTGTTTGACAGTGAATGAGGTTTTGAAATGTGGAGTTATCAATGACACTAAGGCTTTGTTTGGCGCAACGTTTTAGGAGTGGGGGACCGCTGATTTTCAAAAATTTCCGCCAAACAAATATTAGTGAGGGCAGTGGTGGCATCAGCCACCGCTAAATTTAGCGGTGGCCCGCTATTTCCGAGTCGCGGAATTTTTTCGCGACTCGGAAATAGCAGCAGCGCTGCAGCCTTTTGGCTGCAGCGTTGCTGTGCTCTTTTTATATAAAAATAATTTTTATAATATATTATATTACTTTTATAATATATTATAGTTATATATACTATATTATATATACTATAATAGTTAGTTATAATTATATTAGTTTAGGGTTTACGCATAATGTATATAATTATATTAAATTATAATTATATTACTTTATATTATATTATATTATATTATAATATATAATATAATATTAAAAAGATTATATTAATATAAGTTATATATAATATAATTTTTTTTAATATAAGTTATATTTCAAAAAGAAAATTTTGATTGAGTTTTTAAAATTTTTTGGTCATGTTGAAACATCACTGAAAACGTTGTTCTTCCAAACAGTTTCACAGATTCTGCCACCACTCTGCAAAACAGCTGATTATTCCCCTACTGCTTCCCACCACTGCTTCTCCAGTCGCGCCCCCACCGCGCCAAACAGAGCCTAACTAAAATGTTTTTAGCTTTTTTATCCATAGTGACCAAGATGACTTCATCTTTTGTCATCTCTGATAGTTTCTCTGGAACTCTCAGTTTTTCATCAATAAATGAGACCTTCATGGGGATGAAGGGTCCCCCTTCAATGGTGGTAAAAATCCTATGGTCAGAGGCCTCCATGAAGAGTTTAACACTTTTCTTCCATATTCCAAAGTTTTCCTTCCTGCAGATAGGAAGTTTCATAGAGCTTAATTCCTTATAGCTTTTTTCAGAAGTCATGATGCTTTTAGAATTTTAACCCTTAAAGGATCTTGTTCAGTTGTGAAACCTTTTTGAACAAACCTCCCTCTGATATCACTTAAAAGATAAAGGTTGTCTAATCACCTAGGGGGGTGATAGTTTTTTTAAGAGTTATATGATTTCCTTTTTGTTTTCTTCTTTTAAGCACAACAAAGCAATGAACAAGCACAAATCACAGCATAGTACACCAAGATGTATAGTGGTTCCCCAATTATGGGTACATACACTTTCCCCCTTCACATATCTAGCAGAGTGCTAGCTTAGGCGAACTTCTCCAAATTTCTCTGATCAAAAGATCTTACACTCAGACTCCTTGACTCCTACATCTCAGGAACAACAGTCCCCTACCTCAGACCTTCAACACAAGGTCCGACAACTCAGATCTTCAATCACAAGATCCTACACTTAGGCCAAAATCAGCCCTACCTCAATCTCTCTAACAAGAGATCTACACTCAGATCTTTTCAAAGGCCCTACCTCAGATCACAATGATCCTACACCTCAGATTCTCACTGGAATCCTACAACAAACTCAGATCCAAAAAGGATCCTACAATTACAAAGAAGTTGTAAAGATTTTCACTCAAACACTAACACTTGAGTCTTCAATAGAAACACTGTGAAGGTTTCTTCTTCCTTGATCATTACTTGAATATATCTGCTTGGAATGAGTTAGACTGAATCAAGAAGACTTTTTCAAGAGAGAAATGTTCTTTAGAAAGAATGTTATTCTGTTGAGCCTTGGAAGAATTCTCTCTCAGGTTTGCAGTTACTGAAGACTTGGTAGAATTCTAAAGCCTGAGCACTTGCAAAATTCTTGCACAGAGATCTCTGTAAGTGTATGCACGTGTGCCTTCTTGTATATATATGTACTTGTTCAATTTCACATCCATTTATATAGAAAACTGGATCGGCAGAGGCCTTGCTTCTGAAAAAGGATACTTCAACGACTAGAGATTTTTCTTAAGGAATGATCTTCAAATGACAGCAATCTGAAATCAATGAGTATAATCCATTTCCTCTTAAAACACTTTGATTATTACAGCAGAAAGCAGAATTCAAATCAATTTGAATAACTGCGCAATTTGCGGCTTGATCTCAGCAAAAGCCGTTAGAATATGCTTCAGACCGACAAAATAATCTATGTAGTCGATAAAATCCTTCAGCTCTTAAGGTCCGTTCGTTTCACAGACATTGATATTGAAGTATTGACTTTGAGAATATGAAAGTCATTTCTGTTGTTCGTACCAACAATTGTAGAGTGAAATTGGCTTTCTGGTGGAAAGTCGACGATATTCACCATAACCTAAAAATCTATCGATCCAATGTTTATCTCCAGGGGTGGATATTGAGATCGCCAACTCCGACTTTCCAAAAAGATATCAATATTTTTTTGCCCGAATGCGCATTTTTTGCCCGTACGCTATTTTTTGGCTCCATACGTGATTTTTTTATGAGGACGCGGAAATTTCGCCCGGACACAATTTTTCCGTCCGGATGCGATTTTTTCGACCGAACACGATTTTTCACCCCTTACGCGAAATTTTTGCCCGGGTGCATTTTTTTTTCGCCCGGGCGCGCTTTTTTCGCACAGACAAGGTTTTTTCGCCCGGGCGCGCTTTTTTCGCCAAGACGCATTTTTTTCGCCCGGGCTCGATTTTTTCGCCCGTGCGCAATTTTTCACCTGGACGCGTTTTTTTTCGCCTGGACGCAATTTTTTCGCCAGGCGCATTTTTTCCCTTCGGGCGTGTTTTTTTCGCTCGGGCGCAATTTTTTCGACCGTGCGCGTTTTTTTTCGCCCGGGAGCATTTATTTCGCCCGGGCTCGTTTTTTTTTGCCCGGACGCAATTTTTTCGCTAAAAAATCGCGCCTTTTTTTCGACCGAACGCAATTTCACGCGAACGCAATTTGTTCGCCCGTACACAATTTTTCCGTCCGGATGCGATTTTTCTGGCCGAACACGATGTTTCACCCCTTACGCGATTTTTTTTGCCCGGGCGCGATATTTTCGCCCAAAGGCGTTATTTTCGCCCGACCTCGTTTTTTTCGCCCGGTCGCGTTTTTTTTTTGCCTGTGCGCGTTTTTTTCGCACAGACGCGTTTTTTTTTCGCCCGGGCGCGATTTTTTAGCCCGGGCTCGATTTTTTCGCCCGGGCGTGTTTTTTTCGCCCGGGCGCGATTTTTTGCTCGGGCGCGATTTTTTTACCCAGGAGCGATTTTTTCGCCCGAGCGCATTTTTTTCGCCCAGACAAGGTTTTTTTCCCACGCGCGTTTTTTTCGTCCGGGCTCATTTTTTTCGCCCCGACGAGGTTTTTTTTCCACACGCTTTTTTGTTCGCCCGGGCGCGATTTTTTTCGCCTGGGCGCGATTTTTTCTCCCGGGCGCGTTTTTTTCGCCCGGGAGCGATTTTTTCGCCCGGGCGCATTTTTTTCGCCCGGCGCCGTTCAGGAGATAAAATCGCGCCCGGGCGAAAAATCACGCATGGGCAAAAAAATCGCGCCCGGGCTGTGCCCGGACGAAAAAAATAGGCCCGGGCGAAAAAATTGAGCCCGGGAGAAAAAATCGCGCCCGGGCGAAACTATTGCGCTCGGGTGAATATAATCATGCCCGGGCGAAAATATTGCGCCCGGGCGAAAAAACCGCCCCCCGGTCGAAAAAACCGCGCCCAGGCAAAAAAAAAAACACGCTCGCGCGAAAAAATGTGCCCGAGCGAAAAAGTCGCGCGCCGGGCTAAAAAACGTGCTATTGCTTATGATAATTTGCAGGAAGTAGCTTAGAAACTCAACATTGATTAATGTCAATTCCTATGAAAGAAAGTCTTCCTGCAAACGAACAGTAAAAAGTAATGAATATCAATTCCCATGACAGAAAATCATCATACAGACGAACAAAAAATTGGATTTAAACTCAATGTCATTTCCCGTGTGTATTGATATTGGATTGAAAGTCAATACTTTAATATCAATATCCGTGAAACGAACGGACCCTTATAGATTTGATGTAGTCGATAACATTATTCAGCACTCATAGATATGATGTAGTCGACAACTTGCACCTTAAGAACACAACCTGTTGCAGTCAATCCGGGGAAAATCCTCTGTCACAGTCTGGACGATGCAATCGATAAATCAAGTAGTCTTCCAGATGATGCAGTCGACAAATTGCTTAACTGTCCAGTCGATTCAGTTGATAAATGACTTAGCTTCCAGTCGATGTTGTTGACATTTTCCTTAGTCATTCAGTCGATGCAGTCGACATTTTGACTTGGACTTTTTTTTGCTTCTACCTTTAATTTCTTTTATTTTTACTGCTTTTCCTCGTGATAATGCCATGTCTAATATAGCATTAGATCATAGGTCAACATGAGTTTTGCACCTTGAGGGATTACAAGGGCAAAACCCTGTTTGGGTGACCATAAGCCTAACACTATATTTGCCAAGCATTTCTGTTGTACCCGTCACATCAAAACTTACGCAGACATCAAATACAAGATGTTTATTGTCATCTTGAGGCCTTCTTCAAATCAAGAATCTTGTGGACAATATTCCCGACAGATGTAATGTGCTCAAACTAGGCCAATGTATGAGTCTTTGTACAAGTTATCTTAACATTATTTAACATATCTTTTGATATCTTCATGGCACAATTAATGTGGGCTTGTTTTATTCAAATGGATCTAGACCGCAACTTATTGATTATGCTGATGCAAGGTACTTTTCAGATCCACACAAACCTCGATCCTGTTGGCACAAAAATTGTACCTCCAAAAGTCACACTAAAAAGAGATGGGGGGACACTGCGGAATGCAGGTTACTTGGGACGGAGGATGTCAGACAAGAGAACTCTAAGAGAAACGCTACTTCGATTGGTCTCATAGAGGATTACAGGAGTGGGTCTAAAACAGATCAAGGTGAGAGGTAGAAAAGCGACAGAAAACGAAACCGCTTACACAGGTTGCAAGCTAGAAGCTCGAAGCAAAAGTCCATTTTCTGGTACCCCTACCCCTCTATTTATAGACGCGGAGGCTGCCCAAACGGCAGATCCAAAAATTACGGGCTGCCCAGGGTACAGGAGAGTCGGGGCAGAGATAAGGGGTGCAAATAACAATAAAGAAGAAAAAAGCCCAGACCGCGCGATCTGCCGATCTCTCTGGAACCTGACTGCCTATGCCTTAGGAAAACTGCTGGAGAGGAGGTAGGCGATCTTCGCGGTCTCCCAAATTTGAGACCGCTGGAACTGACTATTCTGGCCGCGGAAGAGAGGTCGCGCACTTCCGGGCAATCAGATCCCAAATAGGTTAATTGTTTCTAAGTGGTGATACAACTATATCATCATGTTTTACAAAAAAATAATTATTGTTACGTCTTCAATCATGCAGGAATAATTGCAATTCACGAGGCAAGTTGTGAATGTGTTTGGTTAAGATCAATAAGTCAACCTATCCATGAGACATGTGGTGGGTTGTCTTTCGAAAAGGGAACTCCAACGAGATTGTATAAAGATAATGATGTATGTTTAGCTCAGCTGAAGGAAAGATATGTTAAAGGAGATCCAAAAAAACATATTTCATTAAATTTCATTTTTTACTCCTGACATTCAAATGATGATATTGATGTACAACAAATTCGTTCAAGTGATAATTTGGCAGATCTATTCACCAAGATATTACCTACTACAACATTTGAAAGGTTTTACGCAACATTGGAATGTGTCGCCTCAAAGATTTTAAATGATATTTTCATCAGAGGGAGATACTCCACAAGGAATTATGCACTATTTTTCCTTCGGTAGGATTTTTTTTTTCCACGGAGTTTTTCTCTAGTAAGATTTTAATGGGACATATTCCTTGTACAAATGACATCCAAGGGGGAGTGTTCTGAATAATCTTAATGCTTGCCCATTTAGTTCTCAAATTGTCATCTTTATGGATGACTATTAATCTCTCAAACTGACATCTTTATGGATGATCATTGAGTTCACAAATTCCAGAGTTAAATAAAATTTATGTTTTATGTTTTTGTACTTCAAAGTCATCATGGCTGTATTTTTTATAAATATAAGACTTGGAGATTATTCTTGTAATGAAGAAACAAAATAATATAGAGTTGCTCTCGAGTTTTTCTTTGCTTATTTCATCTTGTTTTACAATTGTATGTATATATATATATGTATGTTTATATAAAAGTGCGCGGTATGCATTTGTACCTTCTTCTATGTATAGTAAAAAGTAGAAGTTCTGAATTTCAAACTCTTTTCCATTATACAAGGATTATATTGCAGCTAAATTTACTTGACTACTGCAAATTATGGTGCTTTCTCCCTTCAACAGATGTCTTTTAACGGAGATCAATTGGAAACAAAGTATCCGTGAGTGCCTACTCTGCATATTCAATTAGTCTCTTTTGATCCATTGACATTACATTTATTTGTCTTCTCTTTCAACACATTATTATTGATTTCCAAGGAGTTTTCTATACACACGGCATTTCAAGTCTGTCCCTTGTCCAAACTAGAACTTTGATCGTTCATTTGCCTCATTTGCTTTACTCTGAACGGTATATTATGAACTTGATACCATTTAAGAGTAAACATGAAAGGAAAATAATCAGAATCAGCCTTGGATATGATTTTGAGACATTATGGAAGGCTTAATGTTGCGATGTTTGATGAATTGCTTTGGTATCTTAATTTGAATTAAAATTTCTTGCTTTATTTTGTTAAATAAATGATTATTCATTTTTTTCACGCACTATACTGTTGATGCCTGTTTGTTTTGACAAGTAATTATTCTTTTTGGATAATTACCAATTTTTTATAGGATGGATCTTGCAATTCTATTTCTTGGGTATCTATGGTTTGTAACAAATGAACAAAATGATTTTTAAAATCCAAAAACAGGTTTTTCCATAATAATTTTTCCTCGGTTTTTTTCTCATGGTTGATGTATGACGAATCTACAAGGTTTTCTAAATGGGAGTGGAGGTTGAGTGAATATGCAGTATGAGCTTGCCATGAATTCAGATTCCATGAGTAGGGAGAGGTCCATGACATAGTTGTTTGTGGATAGATGGCAACTGTGGAGGCGAGCTCGAATATGAGTCTATCAGGTTGTAGGTCATGCATAAAGCAACTCAAGCAATGGTCACGTGGAAGATCCGGAACATGTGTTCGTCCACATGAGAATTAATGGATACCATTTGGCAGACCCGTAGAGGCGTTCGATCACATTGTCATAGTAGTGATTATCGTAGAGATGTATGGGGGCCTCTGCTAGAGTCGCTCAAGTGCGACCCGGAGAGGACTAGCAAAGCCGGCGGACCCTTCCATGCCGATGAGAGTCGCGGAGACCTTATGTGCCTCAGTTGTATAGTGGAGGGCAAAATATTGCTCAACATGGATCATCCAAGTAGTGGGTCAATACTGTTAAACATTGGAATGTTGTTGCGGTGGTGTGACAAAGAAGGAAATCCAGCAGTAGTTGCATCCCCGGGGAACGACTCGCTTGGGGATCATCTAGCGGAGGAGGCATAGGCCATCGATTGTTGGCCCGGTTGCATGTTGCATAACAAAGCTAAGATTGACACAAGCCGTCTTGGGCATCGAGGCGAGAGCTGATGGTGGTGAGGGTGCGCTCGACTGCATCCATGCCGGTGTCCATCATTTGACGCATCTCAGGCATAAGATATATATGTTGAAAGTGATTTGGTGGAACTAGTGGTTGAAAGGGGGCAAAACTTCGTGTTGGAGCAACAAGTTACTGGATAATCGTCGATTGGCGTTAAGGCAGCCAGGATAGAAGCTTGAGGTTAAGGTGGAGGCTCGTGCACGGGGCATGCACTACGTGAGAGAAGGGAGGATGCACTGAGTGCAGCACCAACGGATCATGTCAAGGTCACTGCGTCGGCTGTGGTATTTTCGAAACCTAGTGGACGCGGAAGGAGACAAGGTATCTCGAGTCTATCATAGGACAAGGGCATGGTAGATCGCGGAATCGGGCGCTGTATATTGCACAAGACAGACAACATGATCGTAGGTCGCAGGCGGCGTGGTGTCAATCGAGAGTGTCGATGGCGAGAGGGCGGATTGTCGATTGGGTAGGAAGGGCGAGCGCATAGGTGTGGTGGAGTGCAGAACTCACGCTAGAACGACTGGACCTGGAAACGGTTTTGGCGGTGGTTTCGTGCGAGTTAAGTGTTGGACAAAACCGTGGGAGTGAAGGTTTGCACTTGCGTGGATTGCGCCTGGCGACTAAGCAAGAGGGGGGGGGGGGGGGGGGGGGAGCATGACAGGTCGAACCAATGTCACCAAATGAGAAAATTGATTGCACCAACAATGGAGAACAAGATACAAACCACGAGAAATATTTGTGCCAAAATCTCGGGGGTTGATTCCTCCTTAAAGTCATTCTCTAAATGAGAGATCTCAAAACCTAAGAGTTGCAAAAGATGAAACATAAGAACCTCTAGCACCTCCTTATGTAGAGAGTGAGTCTCACTTACGCATTACTATAATGTCCTTCATAAAGTAAAAGACAAATGACTAAAATAAGATACTCAAGAGATAGTCGTCGTGTGTGTGTATCATATCGTGTTGAGAATAGTCCAACATCGGAAAACTAACATAGTCTTGTGCACTTAATATAGATCTTGGGCCTCTCTACCGCCAATCAATTGGTTTTAGGTTGGCTGCTTGGACTATAACAAAACATGAGCACTATGTTGGTTCATGAGATTAGAGTGGAGATAGTGGGTAAAGGAGGGGTTGTACGATAAGAAGACTTGAATAATATCGTCAGGCTGTAGAGGGATCCGATTCGACCAAGGTAGCTGGTATCGTGTATGAACAACTTGTGCGATTTTCGCAGATGTCAAAGATTGTTTTCTTCGAACTCAACCACCTTAACCATGAGTAAATTTGACTATAGACATCAAACATGGTACAATTTGACACATCTCTCGGCGGGAAGGACTAAAATATGCATACCATGTCTGTGAGAAAAACACAGACTTGCAAGATTGGGGAAATATTAAGATTTAAAAGTGTATCATGTACTTTCATTCTTCTTTGATTATAGTACAGCCTGTAACCTCCATGAAGCTGGGATATAGTGCTCCTCATCGAACCACATAAAACTATCTCTTAATTTATTATTTCTTACAACTTTTAATTTATTTTTCTTACAACTCTCATTTATCATTCTCGCAAATGTTGTTTGCTCTAATGCACAATATCAATACATGTTTTTTCCAACTAATATCAGCACCAAGTTGTGACAATACATGAGAAAAGTGAAAGCAATGATCGTTGAAGAAAAAAATTTGATCACGAGATTCAAGGGAAAGAACTTTGGATATTATGTCTACTGAATATTACCAATATCAAAAGAAGTGCACCTGCCTCTTCTATGAATAAATTTTGGCACCATGCCCAAGAGGATCGAGATTTATTGATAGAAGTTATTCATCAGACTTTGTTAATAAACGCGTCCTTCACTATCCAAAACAAGTGTACAATAGATGTACACAAAACTATGAGACATAAATGTACAGTTAATGAAACTTTTCAAATCAGAATGGCATATGGAGATTTTGCAAAAGAGCACATTGATCAATTCAATTTGATCACCAATGGGTCCCACTGACATACAAATCGAAGACAAACTTCAAGCATTGATCCTCCTGACTTCATTACATAATAGCTGGGTAGGAAATTTGACCATTGCTAGCAATTCACATGATTCTACGAAGCTAGAATTGGATGAATTTTGTGATTTGGCCCCAAGCGAGGAGATTAGAAAAGATAGATATGGTGAAGATATAAAAGAATTAATAATAAGGACAAGTTTAAATCTCAGGGATCGTCAGTTTCAGAATTCTCAGTGATTTTTTATATTTTTCTTTTATTTTTCTGAGGGTTATTTTGAGATTAAGGGTAAATGATCTAATTGGTCAATTTGAACCGTCAGATTCATTTACCCTAAACCATTGCCCCTCGCCCCAAAAAATAATTATGGATATCACGCTTTGACCTAGACTATCGAGACTCAATAGTCAATTAGTCATGGACTCATGGCTAGCCTAAAGATTTATTGGACTGATCCATATCATATGATAGAGCGTGATGGTCTTCACCCCAATCCAGATGGGTAGACATGACACGAGAGTTAAAAGAAGTATCTTTCGGTGCTCTATAGGAATCAACTCCTTAACCAGTTATACACCCCTTCGGCAAGGGACTCCGTCTGCTTCCGATTATATAACTTGATTCAACTAGTTAGTGGTGATGAGTGATATTTAGGAGGAGCCCATTGCGGTCACTTTTCCATTTTGATCTAGACTCCACAAGAGATTTGTAGAGAGTTGATTCCACATCACTTGAAGTTTATCGATCAAATATTTCATCTCGCCCTCTGTTACGAGTATTATCTGAAATTTGCAAGACTAAGACAAACATCGCCCCTAGTCTGACCCTTTCGTTCAATATAACTTCTCTATCCACTAGTGCACCTAGTTGTGTTCCCATTGATACGAAAGGCCCGATCGCAGACTTCGATTCATCCAATACGAATGAGGTTCAGTGTCCTAGATGTCATAGTAAAAGACATGTAGCGACTCAGTGCCTTATGGATGATCTATTCCTCAATGTTGAGAATGAGTCTACCTCTGACTTGATAATGTAGATTGGGAGTGTTGTGATTGCCACAAATGTTTCTGAGAGCGATATAGAGAGAAATATAAAGTTAGACATAAGGAGTGTCTATTATACGTATTGCATCATGTTCAGGATGAGATTCATGTGAGTGACTCGTCTACGATTATAGGATTCTCGAAATATTTTTACGTCATATCTCCGAATCAGTCACATACACTTAACGTCATTCTCAATGTTTTGGGAGTAGGTCCTGTTACCCCTCATACTCTTGACAAGTTCTTTGATACCTTGCTCGGTGAGTCACCCGACGAGTTTTCCCACTTAAAGACATTCGACAAACCCTACAATCCGATCCTAGTGTCAATGTCTAGGGTATTCATTAAGGTGATTGTCCCATTTGCAACGAATTTTCCTATACACCACTTGGTGTGCCTTTTGACGAATCACCTCCTTTGGAGATATTTGGCATGCCATAAAGTCACACTTTATGAATATTTTACACCCCACCCAAAGAACCTCCTAATAAACCGTTTCTTCTGTGTGACATTAGTGTATTGTAGTGCCAAAGCCAGTGAGTCTGTCGAGTCAGTTATACTTCATTTTGATCATTTAGCGTGATCTGCATGTCATATTCCGACGTAATTTAAAACTTGTGCGGATAATCACATAGGAGAGTAGATGCTCAAAGAAAGTGAACAAGTGATGATTCACGCATGACCTAGGAGATTCCTTTTGGGAACTTCTATGAATTTCAGTGCTAGGCGAATAGGTCCATACTTCTGAGAGAGGTTAAGTCAAAAAATCTCATGAGTTGATATCGCTAGTTATATAAGTACTCATTTTGTATTTGATGTTGTTAGCATATTTAATGTTTTATTTTTCAGTTTATTTCTCCTGGTGTGCTATTAGCATTGTAGTCCTCTATATGTATGGTGTTCTCCTTCTAATGAATATTATCGAATCATTACTCCAACATGGTATCAGAGCTTCCCGTGACCTAATCCTCCCGTCGCTCCCGCTGTTCGCTCGCTCGCTCGTCTTCACGTTCGCTAGCCTCCCGTCGGACGCCCGCGTCTTCTCTTCCGACAGCGACCGCGCCAGAACTCCCGCTCGGCGTCAACGCTCCCGACAGCAATCCCGCCAGCGCTCCACCTCAGCGTCTCCGCTTCGCCAGCACTCCCGCTCCGCGTCTCCGCTCCCAACAGCAACCCCGCCAGCGCCTCCTCTTCCTCCGCTCTCTTCTAATGGCGCCAGAGTATTGCTCCTGAGATGTTTTCCGGCGCCACCTGCCCTCGTGCTATTTGGATGGATGGATCTCCTTGTCTCTTGACGCCCTAATTTCTTGAGCTTTCTCCTTATCCGGATTTCTATTCCGGTTTGCTCTTCTTCTCAGATTTTTTTTCTGAGTCATGGGGTCTAGCGGAGCGGCTTCTCCCTCTCTCTCCACCGGTGTTACTCCGGCCTCCCTCTCCACCGGTGATACTCCGGCTCCTCTCTCTGGTGGTCCTCCTTCGTCGGTCTTCTACCGTGGAACCACGGATCACAATACCTCACAGATCACTACTATCCGGCTTGATGAATCCAATTACCTCTCATGGTCCCGCTCTATTACCCTGGCGCTCAAGAGTCGGCGCCTCTTTGGCTATGTCTCCGGCCATATGACGAAACCGGATAGGACTTCTCCTGAGTGGCCGCAGTGGGAGTCCGAGAACTCCTTGGTCATGTCTTGGCTCACCAACTCGATGCAAGAGTCCATTGCTCGCAACTATCTCTTTCTCGACAATGCTGCTGATATTTGGCGTCGTGCGGAGTATACCTACTCTCGCCGCGGCAATGCTGCTAAGATATTTCAGTTGCGCCGTCGGATCAGCTTACTCCGGCAAGGTGACCGTTCTCCTTCATCGTACTACTTGGAGTTCACACAACTTTATCAAGAGTATGATTATTTTGATCCTCTTGTCTTTGTTAGTCCTACTGATGAGGCGATGGTTCGGGCCAGGGATGACCGCAATCGCATATTTGAGTTTCTTCATGGATTGCATCGTGACTTCGATCAGATCAGTGTTCAGATTCTCGGGCGACCGCAGATCCCTTCTCTTTCTGAAGTCTACAGCATCGTGCAACAGGAGTTCAATCGTCGTCTGACCCTTCTCCCGGATCCTGTGCCAGAGAATTCTGCTCTGGCTGCTACCATTCCCTCTCTTCTTGGTACTCGTCCATCCCGCGATCCCAAGTTGAGGAATTCTGATAAGGATCATCTCCTATGTGATTATTGTGGCAAGAGCCGTCACACTCGGGATACCTGCTTCAGGCTTCATGGGTTCCCTACCCCAAGAGGGGGTGCTCCACCTCGGGGAGGTCGTGGTCCTGGTCGCTCCTTGAGCCGTCATGTTGCTCCGCGTGCGGCCCATCTTACTGATGCTACTGCCGATATTTCTCCTGGCTACTCTGGTCCTGATGCCTCTGCCACCCCTGTTGGTTTTACTGCGGATGAGATGCAAGCTCTTCGACGCTTGATGCATGGTCTTTCTACGGAGCCTTCTGCCTCTTCCTCCTACGCTCATACAGGACTGCCAGGTGCCCATTCTGCTGTTTCTTCTCCTTCCACCCACTGGGTGATTGACTCTGGGGCCACGGATCATATGACCGGGTCCTCTACAGGTTTTGTTTCCTATACTCCGCTTTCTGGACGTGATAAGGTGAGCATTGCTGATGGTTCCCTCTCCTCCATTGCTGGCAAGAGTACCATCCCCTGCTCATCTCTCACATTGTCCTCTGCTCTTCACGTGCCTGCTTTTACTCGTAATCTACTTTCAGTTAGTCATTTGACAAACTCCATGCACTGCTCTGTGACCTTTTTCCGTCTTCTTGTGTGTTTCAGGACCTGACGACGGGGAAGGTGATTGGCTCTGGTAGCATGGTGAATGATCTCTATGTGCTTGACTCTGGCGTTGCTCCACCTGCTCTTGCTCTTCATTCCAGCACTGTTCATCCGTTGTACTCCTGGCACTGTCGCCTGGGACACCCCTCTCTTTCTGTTATGAAGTTGTTATTTCCAGTACTGTCTACTGCTATTTTTGAGTCTTTTGTGTGTGATGTCTGTAGTGTCAACAAACATCATCGTACTTCATTTAAGCATGCCTCGTTGCCTAGTTCTAGTCCATTTGCTGTTATTCATACTGATATATGGGGTCCATGCTTGCACCCTTCTATTTCTGGTTGTACGTGGTTTGTTACATTTATTGATTGTTTCTCCCGTACTACATGGTTATATTTGCTTCGTCACAAAAGTGATGTGTTCTCTGTCTTTCGACAATTCCATGCCATGATCTCTACCCAATTTCAGTCCAAAATTCAAATCCTTCGCAGTGACAATGGCCGTGAATATGTTGATTCACAGTTTGAACGCTACCTTGCTGATCACGACATCATACATCAGACTACCTGTGCATATTCCCCAGCTCAGAATGGCGTTGCTGAGCGGAAAAATTGCCATCTGTTGGAGGTTGCTCGTTGTCTTTTGTCCACCATGCATCTTCCAAAATTTTATTGGGGAGATGCCGTCCTCACTGCTGCGTACCTCATCAATCGTATGCCCACACGTATCCTCGGGAACCGTACCCCGCTGGATACGCTTTGTGTGCCTTCTACTCGCCTTCCTCCCAAGGTGTTTGGGTGTGTTTGCTTTGTTCACATCCATCATCCTCGTCCCTCCAAACTTGATCCTCGTGCCCTCAAGTGCGTCTTTATTGGTTACTCTCCTACACAAAAGGGGTACAAGTGTTTTCACCCTCCGACCAAGAAGGTGTTTGTCAGCATGGATGTCACCTTCCGTGAATCTGAGTCCTATTACCCTCTGTCGGCTTCTACACCCTCGGGTGTCCCCTCTCTTTCGTTGCCCATACCTCCGCCTTATCCCTCACTTCAGGGGGAGACTCTACCCGTGGAAGTGAGTCCTATTCCAGTGGAGGTGGCCTCCCTCCCGATATCTCCACCTTCTTCTACGCCGCCTCCTTCACCCTCGAGCTTGCAGGTATATTCTCGACGTATAAAGGGGATAAGCACACGTGACTCTGCTATATTACCAGAACAGTCAGTGGATCCTGACTCAGGGCCTTCGCCTTCTGATCTCCCGATTGCCCTCCGAAAAGGTATCCGGTCTTGTACCCGCCATCCTCTAGCTAATTATGTATCTTATGACTCTTTGTCTACCTCCTACAAGGCTTTTATCTCCTCTCTTGCTACCGCTTCTATACCTGTGTCATGGCAACAGGCTCTTGAGGTTCCTATGTGGCGAGAGGCAATGGTTGAGGAAATGAAGGCTCTGGAGAAGAACCATACATGGGATCTTGTCCCTCTTCCCCATGGGAAAAAACCGGTTGGGTGCAAGTGGGTGTTCTCGGTGAAACAAAACCCACAAGGGATTGTTGAGAGGTGCAAGGCAAGGTTGGTTGCAAGGGGTTATACCCAAACTCATGGCATTGATTATCAGGAGACGTTTGCCCCGGTTGCTAAGATGAATACCATCAGGGTATTGGTATCTGTTGCTGTTTGCAAAAATTGGGACCTTCTGCAACTTGATGTGAAGAATGCCTTCCTCCATGGTGACTTGGAGGACGAGGTCTATATGTCTATTCCTCCGGGTCTCACTCCGGCTGGTGCTGCAGGAAAAGTATGTAGATTGTTGAGGGCTCTATACGGACTGAAGCAGTCCCCAAAAGCTTGGTTTGGCCGGTTCCACAAGGCGATGGTGTCGTTTGGCTATTCCCAGAGCAACGCAGACCATACATTGTTTATCAAACATAGGTGTGGGAAAGTTACTATTCTCATTGTGTATGTTGACGACATTGTCATAACTGGTGATGATCTTGAGGAAATTCAAAATCTGAAACAGAAGCTTGCCAGAGAGTTTGAGGTCAAGGACCTGGGAAAACTCAAGTATTTCTTGGAAATTGAAGTTGCCAGATCTAAGCAGGGGGTCTTTCTCTCTCAGCAGAAATACACGTTAGATCTTCTTGAGAAGATGGGGATGAGCGGATGCAGACCGGCTGACACTCCGATTGAGGCAAATCATCGGCTGGGGCGTGATGATGGGGTGGAGATTGAAGATATCTCGGGGTTCCAAAGGCTAGTGGGGAGGCTGATTTATCTGTCTCATACTCGTCCGGATATCTCTTATGCGGTGAGTGTTGTGAGTCAGTACATGCATGCTCCAAAGACCCGACACATGGATGCTGCTCTCAGAATTCTTAGGTACCTCAAATCTTCATCTGGAAGGGGAATCCTGTTTTCCCCGAGTTCCGACCTAAAGATTGAGGTCTATACTGATGCGGATTGGGCCGGGTCAGTGGATGATAGGCGATCCACCTCTGGATATTGCTCTCTTGTTGGTGGCAACCTTGTTACTTGGAGGAGCAAAAAACAACAGGTTGTGGCACGATCTAGTGCTGAGGCTGAGTTCAGAGCTATGGCTCATGGAGTATGTGAAGGCTTATAGCTTCGGGCCTTAATGAGCGACCTTGGTCTAGTGGAAGACGGACCTATCCGTTTGTATTGTGACAATAAGTCAACCATCAGTATTGCTCACAATCCTGTTCAACATGACCGGACAAAACACATCGAGGTGGATAGACACTTTATCAAGGAGAAGATTGAAAAAGGAATCATATGTACTCCCTTTGTGCCTTCCAACGGGCAACTCGCGGACATTCTCACCAAAGGATTTGGTGGAAGTTCATTTGGCCAGTTCGTGAACAAGTTGGGCATGATTAACATCACTCACCCAACTTGAGGGGGAGTGTTAGCATATTTAATGTTTTATTTTTCAGTTTATTTCTCCTGGTGTGCTATTAGCATTGTAGTCCTCTATATGTATGGTGTTCTCCTTCTAATGAATATTATCGAATCATTACTCCAACAGATGTATATATTTAGCTATAAATGATGAGCCTCCTTGTTATTGGAGCCTTCAATCTAACACTACACTACAACCTCAACCACACCCTTACCTCCAGCTTAACCTTCACCTCAGCGACAACTTATACCTTTTTCGGGGTCTTCAACATATACATCGACATAATTAGTTCACGAGGATACCTATGCTACTCCGAACCATGAGGTCGAGATGATCTTACTCCGCTAATGATACGCCATATGTCATATTGGAGAGCATGCACATTTATCCAAGCATTTAGGTGCCATTCAAGGAATTACATTAATTCTTACTTGACATACAACAAGAGCACATTAGTCTCCATTGATCAGAGTTGAATGCTTCTGAGCCATGGACAAACGATGAAGATCGATAACACCTAATTTGATCAAATTTCATGGTCAATAACTTTAGGATCGCCTGGTGGACAGATAGAGACATGCATCACATTCATCGTGATTTTCCATATTTTTATGTATTTTTCTTTGATTTTTATGAGGGTTATTTTGTGATTTTGGGTAAATGATATGATCAAACTGTCAAATTCATTTACCATAAACCGTCCCTCCAATGTTTATATATATCTTGTTTTGATCTAAACTATTGAGAGCCATAGCTAAAGAAAATAATTGCTCGGTCATCAAGCGTCGAATCATGCGCACAAGGTGTCGAAGCCTAGTTTCGTCATTATCCCTGCTCTAGTATACCATATCCAACCATCGACCACCTTATCCATCCCCGGAGAGCTATCTGCAACTTACCCCGGCCACTGCCCTGCTCTCCCTAGTTCTGTTGAGGCCTCCCAGCCATCTGCTTCAATAGTCGTCATCTCACTTCTCTTTTGCCAGCATTGTCGCCACTCTTCAGCAGACATCGCAACTCCCCAACAACTGTTGCTACCCTCAGTAGTCTCCACCTCCTCGGTCCTTCCCCAACCCTCATATCCCTTCCTGAGCTACTCCCTTTCGTTCCCACCCCTCCCCCGAGCCTCCCTCCCCTCCCCTGAGCCACCGACAACATCCACCTCCACCTCACTCCAGCTACCACCCCGTCCCACCACCACTAGCCTCATTTTCGGCCACAGAAAATTTCACCAAAATCTTCTACCAGAAAAAAACCTAAAATCCCAAAATTCAAGAACCCAAAATCATATTAACCCTAGACGAGATCGAGAAGTTCGTGGTTGACATGTTAGCTGCGGGCTTGATATGCCCCCAGTGCTAGTCCTTTTTCGAGCCCGGTGCTCTTGGTCCGCATGAAAGATAGCAGTTGGCGTTTTTACGTGGACTATCGGGAGCTCAACAAAGTTGTTTTTCCTGACAACTATCCCATCCCAGTCATCCATAAGCTATTGGACGAGTTGCCGGCTTTTCCAAGATGGACCTCCTCCCCGTCTATCACCAGATTCGGGTGTGGAAGGAGGATATTCTGAAGACGACATTCCGCACGCACGACAACCACTATGAGTCATCGGCACACCCTTCAACTTGATGAACGTGTCAGCCACCTTTCATTCGACCATAAATGATTTATTCTGGTCGGCCTTGAGGAGGTACATTTTGGTTTTCTTTGATGACATCTTAGTCTATAATTCCTTCTGGCAAGATCAACTCCATCATGTGCGGATGACGCTTACCACCCTCCAGGAGCATGCCTTTCTCGTCAAACCCAAGAACTGCACTTTCTGCCAGTCGGTAATCAGCTACTTAGGGCACATGATTTCCTCTCGGGGTGTAGCTTTGGACCCAGACAAGGTGATGGCCATTCTTTAGTGGCCCACAACCCATTCCCTCTGCGATATTCAAGGCTTTTTGGGACTCACCGGGTACTACCGACCATTTATTAGATATTATGGAAAAAATGTTAAGCCCCCGTCGAGCATGTTGAAGAAGTCGAACGCCGACATTTTTCAGTGGACTCCAGAGGCGGCCACAACCTTCTAGACCCTTAAGCGGGCACTTAGCACCGCTCCGGTCTTAACCCCACCGGACATCTCCCAACCCTTTATTTTGGAGTGTGATGTGTCGAGCACCGTTGTTGGTGTCATACTGATGCAAGTCGGTCAGCACATCGCTTACTTCAGCCGGATGTTCGCCGCCCCCGCTCCGCCTACAAGTCTGGCTTTCGTCCTTGTCGTTCAGCATTGGCGTCCACACCTACTGGGCCACTGTTTCACGGTTCGCATAGACCACCATTACATCTATTATTTCATAAAACAGAAGATCGCCACACTCGCGCAACAAGTTTGTGTCGCAAAACTATTGGGCTACAACTTCTCCATCAAATTCTGCTTCGGCTCTTCCAACCGAGCAGCTGACTCACTCTCTCGGCAACAACGGACCACTATCTTGACAACTATCTCTCTACTAGTCTGGGACTACGCGGCCATTCTTCAGCGCGAGGTCTTCGCTGACCCGCTCCTCCAGTCGATTGTCACTGCGTTACGGACGGACACCACCGTCCGACCGCTCTATATATTATTGGGAAATCACCTGCATCATCACGGACACTTTGTTCTCTCAGCTTTGTCTCAGTTCATCCCATGCTTGTTAGCGGAGTTTCATTTGGAGGGAGGTCACGTGAATGCCTTTCGTACCTATTGCTGCATCACATCATACCTGCATTGGCCCGACATGTTCCAACGGGTCAAGGACTTTATGGCGGTCTATCTGTTGTGTTAGCGCGCCAAATATGAGGCCACATTTCTTGGGTGCCTCCTCAAGTCACTATTCATTCCGACTCGGATCTGGGACGACATTTCCATGGATTTCATATTTCTCCTTCCTCGGTCTAAGACGTTGGATTGCATATTAATGGTTGTGGACCGTCTATCAAAATACACATTCTTCCCCCCTCAGGCATCGTTTACTGCACCTGCTACAGCCTCAATTTTTATTGGCGGTGTGGTCCGCTTGCATGGGTTCCCTCGCTCCATTATGAGCATTCGCTATCCGCTTGCATGGCTTCGCATGAGTACAACTTAAACATCCTTAGACAGACGAGGAGTCTGAAGTGATGAATTGCTGTTTGGAGACATACCTCTGTTCTTTTGTGATCAATCGCGGGCTTGGGTGGATTGGCTATCCTAGGTCGAATATTCTTACAACACCTCCTTTCACACTAGTGCCGACACCACTCCATTCGAGGTTGCCTATGGTAGACCCCCACCATCCCTCACCTACAATCTCCCAAGTGAATGTTCCGTAGCATCCCTAGCTGATTTACTTCGAGATCGCGACTCCATACTTCTCCAGTTGCGCCATCATCTTCAGCGTGCGCAGGACTGGATTTTCTATTGTCAAACGTCGCTGCCGGGATGTGCATTTTTACGGAAGTGGACACCGTGTTCGTCTAGCTTCGACCGCACCACCAAATTTCATTGACACAATGGGCCATTTGAGATTATCACACAAGTTGGCACCTCAGCTTACCACCTTCGACTCCCACCTATCAGATGCATCCACCCAGTGTTTATGTTTTTTATCTGAAACGGCTCATTGGAGACCATCCGTCCGAAGCGCCCCCCGCTCCCGGGGTCACCCTACTGGACTTCCTTCCAGAGCTCGTTATGGACACACATGTTCTCACCCGAGAGGGCATATCGGTCGATCAGGTCCTGGTGCATTAGCAAAGGCGCACTCACTCGGAGGCCTCAATGGTTGACCGGTCTGCATTCCATGCCTAGTTTTCGGACTTTTGCCTTGTGGACAAAACGAATTTTCCAGAGGGCTGCATTGTTACGGATGTCGATGAGGGGGAGGGACCCCCCCCCCCCCCCCCCCCCCCGTGTGGCGAGTTTATCAGCGCCACGAAAGGCACGTCGAGGACGCATTGGCGGAAGACGACCATTAGCACGCGCACATCTATTTGTAAATATATGTATTTTCTTTATGTTGAGGGCAATCTAGATATTTACTGTTTTCCCTAGAGTGTGTTATATAAACCCTTATTGCCTTGTATGAGAGTTATCTTGGAAGTATAGTGAATTTGGAACCCTAGGGGTTTTGCACTCTTCTCCTCTTTCTCTCCCCCCTTCTCTCTTACGGAATTTCCCAACTACATAACATGCGTTGTGTAGTGTTGTTTATATTCAAAACGTGATGGGGATCGCATTTCACGGGCGGGCCGCCCCTTACCGGAACTCGCTTGAGTCTACTTGCATGGGAGGCGGACTTAGGATCATCGGATGGACTAACCGTGCTGGTAGTCGCGTGCAGAATGACGATGACATACTTTTATGTATTTTTATTTCATGTATATTTAGTGGTTTAATGTTTTGGACGATCGTGGCCGTCCGTCGTGAATTCTAAGTCTATAAATAGGCGTCTAGGGGCTAATTTTCAGGGAGCGCAGAATTTGGACTGATTTTCCAGGCTCTTGCCGTCTCTCCACCGTGCCTATTCTGTGAATCCTTGGTGCTGAAGCCAAATTAACTACCCCTCTACTACCCATAACTACCTTCTCATCCATAACAGTGCATAATTCCCTCCCACCCCTCATTAACTACCAAGTAACTATCCAAAACTACTCATAATCGGTGCAGCCCCTCTCCTAAACCCACCATAACTACTTATTAACTACCCATAACCATCCTAAATTCCACTAAACCAAATCCATAACTACCTAATAACTGTTCCCTCCCAAATTATCCATAGCCAAATACCCTCCCTAGGCCAAACGAACCACTCATCTTCCTCCACATTGGCAACCACGCCTATACTCCCTCCCATCAAGGCGTTGGTCCCCATTTACAGCCAACAATTACTCCAGATTTCATCTCCAGCCACGTAATCTTGCAGTCCAGTACCTGAAACCATCAAAACTCCTATTCAGGACTAAATCCATCCCAATTCCCCTGCCTATTAAAGACAGCCACACCATTTCCCCTCTCGTCCAGATCCAGAACTCCAAATCCACCAGAAATCCCAAGCCCAAGCCCCTTTCTTGCAGTTTTCCCCTTTCGGCACACAGAAATCCAGAAAACTGTAATTTTACGTCAATTCCAGGCCTTGTCAACCTGCAGCCCACTCCAAAAATTCCCAGGAACTACTCTAACCGGCCCCTTCCAGCTTCCTATTTAAATTCCTGCACCGGACAACCTTGCCGACCCCTCCACCCACATTCCCCGCAGTCCTACCCTAGCACTCATAGCCTTCTCCTACACTCCTCCAGCCCCTGAAAACTCCACCGAGCTGCTGCTGAATTACTGGACAGCCCCTAAAAACTGCCGTACTGTATTCCCCGAACTCATGTTGCTTATGTATGTTCTAATTTGAAATCGTTGCGTATTTGGTGAACGATCATATTATTTTGGATATTATTTCGTATATGTTTGCCCAAGATTTGTACTATTTCCAGGATTTATTTACCCAGTCTTTAATTGAAGCACTCCTAACTTTAATTCGACTAGCAATTGCTCGTTTTTTTAATACTCTAATATCAATTGTGACTGTTTATGAATTTCTTTATCGTTGTATAATTGCTTGTGCATCACATCATTCTAGACTCATACGACACTCCACTAACACCCACTCATTAGAGTTTCCTATGACACAATTACACTCATTTCATCCGTCCTGCGTCAGATTGGTATCAGAGCCCAGATTCGGGCTTAGTTTAAAATACGCAGGACTAGAACCTATATGTATCAACCATGTTATATCATAGTAGCAATTGCTACTCTAATCCTCTATTTGAGGAATCAGAGTCCACCCATGTTCAAGCACATAGAGTTCCCTCGGGAAGATCCTCATACTATTATGAGTATCCTCACCCCGACCCGTCACTCATAAAGGTCGTGTCCACCCATGTTCAAGCACATAGAGTTCCCTCGGGAAGAGTTACTACGATGAATGTCGTTTTGAGGAGAGTCTCGAGTATATGTTCTGTAGAGTCGCCCCACCGCTTGATGGTTTTTCAAGTCCTGATGCCTTTAGCTATTGGCTAGTGGACATAGGATATTATCTCGATCACTTTGAATTATTCGGTAAGCGACGCTTCAGATTTGCGAAGGTTAGGTTGCTAGGTCAGGCGAGAAAATACTGAGATAACATTGAGAGGATACTTGTGCGAGATCGTCTTCGCCTCACCACTAGTTGGGTGGAGATGAAGCGGAGATTGTGTCACAGGTATTTGCCAACGCCATATAAGAGTTGTCTCCTTGAGCAAGTATTTACCCTCCAATATGGATTCATGTTTGTTGTTGAGTATACAGATTATTTTGATGAGTTTGTGGTGAGGAGCGACATTCATGATGAGCTAGTCGCAGCCGCTGCTAGATTCCGTTCCGGACTTCGGTCTGCTATCTGTGTATCACCGATTAGTCATCGGTTAGATTCTGTCGAGCAGACTGTTGTGTGCTCTGGTTTTAGATCGCACGTTAGGGAGAGTGAGGGAGAAATCCCTCGAGAAATTGGAGTCTCCCTTCCTAGATCCCGGTGGAGCAATGGTTGCGAAGTAGAAGAGGAGAAGAGGCTCACGAACTCCCGCGAGGAGCAGCGAGCACTATCGCGATGAGGGAGACGACTATGTTTCCGAATCCTACGGTCGCGGGCTTCTTCTAGGAGGAATGTGTTAGGGCAAAACTGAGGGAATACAAGGGGGTAGAGAGAGGGAAGGAAAAGAAGAGAGATTGAGATAATAAAATTCTGATTACTCCAATACACGTCCTCAGGGGCGGAGATCACGTCGAGTGTGGAGCGTCATGGATCAAGATGGAAGCCCTGCTCGGTATCTAGGGGTGTCCGTGCCACTCAATCCATTGTGCGCTCTGGTGCCAGAACATAGTGAGGCGATCGAAGTCCCACATCAGTCGCCCTAATGTCCTAAGCTAACGGACGCTAAACGCCACCTCGAATCCCTGTAGGTCCACCACAAAGAGATCGGCGAGGGAGTGGTGGTCTTCGACCATAATTGGAATCCTGCGAAAAATACCCGGTCAGTCCATTTGGTGGTCGTTGGCTACCGACACCTGCACCCGGCTGCGCAGTGTGATCGAAAGATGAAGGCGTGAGCAGTAGTCTGGCTGATAAAACTGTGCGTTGTCCGAGTCCATGAGGGCAAGGAGTATCTGGACCCCAAGTGTGACGACCATCTGTATGGTGCTTGAGGGCATTGAATGCCATGCAAGGAAATCTCTAGAACGCCTGTGTCTGGATCATCGTCATCAGACGGGTCATCCACTTCCATCCAGAATAGACGTTTGCACCTGCGTCCTGGGTCGAAGTCTTATCGCAGTTGAAACATAGGCCCTTGGCACGGCGGTCTGCCATCTCAGACACAGATAGGAAACGACAGAAGGGAGGGCGGCTCGAATCGGTCCCCTTAGCCAGTCCGGGAGCAGGTGTCCTGGGGCACTGCTGTTGCCACTGCTGCTACCTCGAAAAGGCCCTACGGTATCCCTGCGGATGCCCTGAGGTCAGTCGAGAAGGAGGCGCTTCTCACACCCCATGGAGGCTCATCGCAGTGGTGAGATCAGTGGGGGCCTGGAACTCCACGTTGAGACGAAGGCGCTCATGGAGGCCCGATGTGAAGATAGGGACATGTTGGGACGAATTGACAGAGGGAGCACGAGCAAGGAGAACCTCTAAGTATTCGTCATTGTGCCATGTTGTCTTGAGGGCAATGAGGTCGCCAAGAGGGCCGAAATTGAGTAAACAAGACCCTCCAACAAATTGGGCACGAAGTTTTACGGACCGTTCCCGATCCTCCAACGCATCAGCGAGGTGGCATACCAGCTCCAACTGCTGCCGGAGGCCCGCATACACGACGTCTTCCAGGTCCGACGATAAGGTCGCCGTTTTAGCCAAACTCAATCCCCAATGACAAAAGAAAGCTCTCGGTGGCCTCTGTTGTAAGCAACTTCTATGCGCAGCTGCGCCTGAAGGAGCCGCTCCCTTGCGGTGGACAGGATCTGGTCACGACCGATAATCTCTAGGCCAACGGTATCAAGCATGGCAGTGCCCCCGCTGTAGGAGAGTAGGCGTGGAGGATCACGTCCATAAATCAAGCGGAAGGGTGTCATTTGGACCGCGGTGTGGTACGAAGTATTGTAACAATACTCAACCCAAAGAAGCCACCAGACCCAGTCTTTGGGGCGATCCCCCGTGATGCAGCACAAATACATCTCCACGGTGCGGTTGACCACCTCGGTCTGTCCATCAGACTGTGGATGGTAGGTGGTGGAGAAGGCCAACTTAGTGACGCTAAGAGTGAATAACTCCTTCCTGAATCGATTGGTAAAGACCTTGTCACGATCAGAAAGGATGCTCTCCGACATCCCATGGAGGCAAAACACGCCGTCAAAGAAATACACGCAACATTCTCAACAACATGGGGGCTAGCCAAGGCAATGACATGTGCCCCTTTGGAGAAGCAGTAGACGACGACCATAAGAACGATCTTCCCCTAGAAGTGGGCAACCCCTCCACAAAGTCCATGGACACGTCCGCCCAGATTTGCGTCGGTACTGACAATGGCTCTAAGAGTCCCGCCGGAAGGAGATGGGTCGTCTTGTTCGTCTAGCGGATGAAACAGGAGGCGATGAAGTCTTGCACCTGGTGGCGGAGTCCCTTCCAAAAGAACTTTGTGCGGATGCGCTGAAGGGTCCGGTGGACACCCTCGTGCCCCCGACCATGCATACCCTCCAAAATGGTCTGAAAGAGAGAATTGGCATCCAGGTATAGACGTCTCTTGTAGAAGATGAGACCCCCCATTGTGGTCCAGCACGACAGCAGGAGACCTTCCTCAATGTGGCGGTGGAGCTCTAAAGAAGCTGGAGAGGACTGGATCTCATGGCGCAACATGGAGAGGAGGGCGGTTGTGGGAATATAAATGGCGAAGAGAGCCCCCTCAATAGTGTGCTCACGTCGGGATAGAGCGCCAGCCGCACTATTCAAGGCCCTTGCCTTGTATTTCACATGGAAGTCAAACTCGAGGAGCTTGCTGACCCAACGTTGCTGCGGAACGGTTGTGAAGCGCTGCTCCAAAAGGTACTTCAAACTGAAGTGATCGGTGCGGATTACGAAGGTGCGGCTCCACAAGTAAGGTCTCCAGTGTTGTACGACCTTAGCTAGCTCGATCAATTCCTGCTCATAAGCGGGTAGCTTCTGATGGTGGAGTGTGGTCCTGCGGATAAAGTACGCAACAGGGTGCCCCTCCTGGTGTAGGACGGCCCCACGGCCCTGACTAGAGGCGTCGCACTCCACATGAAACTCATGGGAGAAATCTGGCAGACGTAAGACGAGGGAGGAAATCAAGGCCTACTGGAGAGCCTGAAAGGCCGCAGTAGCGGCGTCACTCCAGACGAAGGCATTCTTCCACAAGAGGGCCACAAGTGGCTCGAGAATATTACTGTACCCTCAGATAAAGTGGCGGTAATACCCGGTCAGTCCAAGAAAACTGCTGAGGTCGCACGGTTTCTGAGGGGTGGGCCAAGCAGCCACGCCCTGAATCTTCTCCGAATCCGCTGACACTCTCTGCGCGTGCACCACATGTCCCAAGTAAGCGACGCTCCCCTTGCCGAAGGAACACTTCGAGGCTTTAAGAACGAGGTGGTGGTGGCAGATTAGCTGAAGAACAATGCGAAGGTGTTGCAGTTGTTCTGCGAAGGATTTGCTGTACACCAAAATGTCGTCAAAAAATACCAAGACCAACTTACGGAACAAGGGTTGGAATACCTCATTCATCAGGGACTGAAACATGGAAGGGGCTTTCGTGAGTCTGAATGGCATCACCAAGAACTAAAAGTGTCCATGGTGTATCCGGAAAGCCGTCTTCTCGACGTCAGTGGACGCCATACGCACCTGGTGGTAAACTGAATATAAATCCAGCTTGGAGAAGAAGCGGGCTCCATGTAGCTCATCCAGAAGCTCCTCCACCACTGGAATAGGGAACTTATCCTTCACTATCTTGGCGTTCAGCTCCTTGTAGTCGATGCAAAAGCGCCACGAGCTGTCCTTTTTGTGCATCAAAAGGACCGGCGAGGAGAACATTGAGACTCTGCGGCGGATGATCCCTTGTTGTAGCATCGCTGTGCACTGTCGCTCAATCTCATCCTTCTAGAGGAAGGGATAGCGGTATGGACGGACGACCACGGGTGTCGTGCCTGGTAGAAGGCAGATGCGGTGGTCCTGAATGCGGAACGGTGGAAGGCCGATCGGGGGAGTAAATGTCTCGACCGGGCCTTAGATCACTGCCGAGTGTGGAGCGTCGTGGATCAAGATGGAAGCCCTGCTCGGTATCATGGGGTGTCCGTGCCACTCAATCCGTTGTGCGCTCTGGTGGCAGAACATAGTGAGGCGATCGAAGTCCCACGTCAGTGGCTCTAATGTCCTGAGCTAACGGACGCCAAACACCACCTCGAATCCCTGCAGGTCAACCACAAAGAGATCGATGAGGGAGTTGTGGTTTTCGACCTTAATGGGAATCCTGCGAAAAATACCCGGTCAGTCCATTTGGTGGCCGTTGGCCGCCGACACCTGCACCCGACTGCGCAGTGTGATCGAAAGATGAAGGCGTGAGTAGTAGTCTGGCTGATAAAACTGTGTGTGTTGCCCGAGTCCATGAGGGCAAGGGGGATCTGGACGCCAAGTGTGACGGCCATCTGTATGGTGTGACCCTCTTGAGGGCATTGAATGCCATGCAAGGAAATCTCTGGAATGCCATACAAGGAAATCTCTGGAACGCATGTGTCTGGATCATCGTTATCAGATGGGTCGTCCACTTCCACCTAGAATAGACGTTTGCACCTGCGGCCAGGGCCGAAAGTCTCATCACAGTTGAAACATAGGCCCTTGGCGCGGCAGTCTGCTATCTCAGACACAGATAGGCAGCGACAGAAGGGAGTGCGGCTCGAATCAGTCCCCTTAGCCGGTCTGGGAACGGGTGTCCTGGGGCACTACTGTTGCCACTGCGGCTACCTCGAAAAGGCCCCGCGGTATCCCTGCGGATGCCCTGAGGTCGGTTGAGAAGGAGGCGCTTCTCACACCCTGTGCGAGGCTCATCGCAATGGTGAGATCAGTGGGAGCCTGGAACTCCACGTTGAGACGAAGGCGCTCATGGAGGCCGAAGGGACATGTTGGGACGAATTGACAGAGGGTGCACGCGCAAGGAGAACCTCTAAGTATTCGTCAATGTGCCTTGTTGTCTTGAGGGCAATGAGGTCGCCAAGAGGGTTGCTGCGTATGGGAGGGACGAAATGGAGTAAACAAGAGTCCGTGAACTCCTCCCAGGTGAGCTGGGGGCGCTCCTTGTGGAGTTGAGTGAACCACATTTGGGACGGGAGCCCGGGACCATGAGGTGGAACAAGGCAATGCCCAAGCGATCTTCCTCTGGTGTTTGGTTGTTGAAGAAAAGCTCGCAGCGGTTAATCCACAATTGGGGGTCCTCGCGACCTTCAAAAATGGGGAAATCCGTTTTCACATATCGAGGGACGCCGCTACCTTCGGAGCGAGGGTGGCTATGCTCAGGGCGGCGGCCGGTGTCGGGCCTTCGAGCAAAGAGCTTGAGCCACGCGACGGCTGTTGGATAGTGTCGATCTAGGCTTAGATGGAGGCCACCATCGATTGGAACATTTCCATCAATTTGTTCATGGTCATACCGCCTTCGTTCATGGTGACATGCAGCAGTGGAAAAGTGGGAGAAAGGGGAAAGAGGCCTGAGGCGCTGCGGACGAGGATGTTCGGGTGGTTATGGGCGTGGAAATCGGCTGGTTCCACCAAGTTGTTGTGTGCTCCAGTTTTATATCGCGTGTTAGGGCGAGTGAGGGGGAAGTCCCTTGAGAGATTGGAGTCTCCCTTCCTAGATCCCAGTGGAGCAATGGTTGCGAAGAAGAACGGAGAAGAGGAGAGGCTCACGAACTCCCGTGAGGAGCAGTGAGCGCTATCGCGATGAAGGAGGCAACGTTGTTTCCGAATCCTGCGGTTGCAGGCTTCCTCTAGGTGGAATGTGTTAGGGAAGAACCAAGGGAATATAAGGGGGTAGAGAGAGGGGGAGAGAGAGAGATTGAGATAATAAAATTTTGATTACTCCAAAACATAAACACATCCAACCAAATAGGTCCAAGCCCCTCACTTGGGTCATAAAACAAGTGAGCTAACACCAATGAAAAGTGTGTGACATAATAAAAATGCAACGATGCGATAAATAGAACTATACAGTGCGTTGACGATAGGTGCGCCCCCAATATGGATCCGAGACGTCCATAACACAGACATTTCAACTCACCCTCCTCTATGAGCAGTCCTTGAGATCCGCTAGAGTTACTCAAATAGGCTCACACTCTGACCACCGAATTTTAAGGAGTCCTTCACATCCCGAAGCTACCATCATGCCTACCTATGTCCCCATGGACACAAAAGACGGGGCACATAATACAGATTTCTCTAGTGAGGTTCAGTATCCGATGAGTCATCTGCTACTTGAGTCTGACACGGACTATATGGCTCCGACAAAGAGTGAGTTCAAACAACAACGAGAAGCGCGGATGGAGAACATCATCGGGCGTGGTTTGCCATTTAATCACTACGACAATGCCCGTAAGACCGCCTACATTCATCGAGCTCTCCAACCGAAGTATCATTAAATAAGTAGAACTACAATTAAACGTGACGCGTATAAAGCTTATATCAAAGCAAAAATAGATTTAATTAAATATTTTGAAAATTTAGAAAGTAGAGTTAGTTTAACGTGCGATGTTGTGAGTAGTGGTCTGCAATTAAGACTTTCTTATATTTGCATTACAAGTCTTTGGCTAGATCCTACATCATGTGAGCTATCCAAACACATTATTTATTATACTAGTTTTGAAGTTCCACATACCGGGCAAGTAATCTATCAAGTGATTATGAGTTGTATACTTGAATTTAAAATAAAAGATAAAATTCTGAGTATTTCTTTTAATAACACTACAAATAATACCACATCAATCGAAAATTTAAAAAGACATTTAAAACCGATGTTAAATGGAGTATTTTTTAATACCCGTTATGTTTGTCATATTTTAAATTTAGTTGTTCAAGGTAGTTTGAAATTTATGAAGCCTTATATTAATAAAATTAGTATTACGCTACAATATATATATATATTTATATATATAATTCTAAAAAAAAACGACAAGTGGGACAATTTTTTAAAACTAGAATTTGAAATGCCAATTAAATAGAATTTCACTTATAAAATGTTAAAAAGGTCGTGCGCCAAAAATCGCTCTTAATGGAATATTATTCAACAATAGTATCCATGATCTATAAGATAACGATTGGGAAATAATTGAGAATTATATGAGTTTACTAGAATGTTTTCATAGAGCGACTATTTATTTATTTGGTTTATATTATCCCACGAGTACTCTAGTTATTGATTTTTTTATAAAACACTAAATTATTTTAAACAATATGTATATTGGCAACCGGTAGTTGAAATAATGAAAAATATTATTTTTAAATATATAAAGAAATGTCGCATATGTTTTCATGTGCTGCAGCCCAGTGTTGTAGATGTTGGCCAATATGTCTGACATGTCGCCCGACATAAAAGTTTGGGGCCTAAAACTCCACGTTTTCGTTTTGAATTTGAGGCATAACGCTTTGAAAAAAAATGGACCGATATATCGCCCGTTATCGATATATCACCCAAAAAAACGGGCGATATAACGACCCGTTTTAAAAAAAAAATAACTTATTACTTATTTATTAGGTTTACGGCTCTCCCGAGTTGTCACAACTCATTCTCGCACGACTCATTTTGTTACGAGCTCTCCCTCGGCTCCCTCCTTCACTAGCTCCCCCTCGACTCCCTCGCATTCTCCGCTGGTGCTCTCCCTCGACTCTCTTGCGCTCGCTGGTTGTTCTCTCTCGGACTCTCGACTCTCTTGCTGGCGCTCTCACTCTCTCGTCTAGCTCTTTCCTCTGGTAGCTTCGTCCTCGCTGGTTGTTCTCTATGGCGCTCTCGACTCTCTCGTTGGTTCTCTTACTCTCTCGGCTGACTCTTTTCTCTGGTATCTGCGTCCTCGCTGGTTGTTCTCTCTCGGGCTCTTAACTTTCTCGTTGGCGCTCTCACTTTCTCGCCTAGTGCAGAGAAAGTGAGTATGTAAGCGTTGAAGATTGAAGAATAAAGTATGTTTGGAATTTGATTTTTAAAATTTTGATGTCATAAAAACAATATATAGTTGCAAACTTTTTAAAATTATTAGTTTTATAAATTTTCTATTATTAAAGTATTGTACGTTTAGGGTGCTAAATGAAGGAAGCATGGTTATGTGCGCATAAATCAAAATGAATTCTTGGGTCTGCCCTCTCTGATGTCTTTGGCTTTGATTTGAGGGCATGATTCCACAGCAAACGCGACGGTATAGGGGGCCACTATTTCAGTGGTACTCTGTGAGCAGCCACTTTGTGCATTTATTGTCAAAGGTTAGGTCTTTCTCCTCTGAGAGAAGCCACTTTGTGCATAGTGCCAAAGGTTAGGTCTGTTTCCAATCTTCCCCCGCCCATACCCCCATTGATTGGGGACTATATGGGTTCTGCTGTTGTTGCTGTTGTTGTAAAGTATTGTACGTTAAATGTTTCATATAACTTTTAATATTTAGAAGTTCAATAGGTTGTAAAATAGTTAGTATTGGGACATATATAAAATAAAAAAAATAGCATATAATTATATATATATTTAATTAAATATTAAAACCTGATATATGAATTATCCCCGTATATAAAAACCCGACATGAAAACCCAAACTGACGTCCCCAACATCCGACATCTACAACCTCAGAGGCCACTTTAAATCCTTTATTAGGCGTATCAAGTGTTGAAAATCTTGTAGAAGACATAAATAATTACTTGCACTTAGATTTAAATAATTTGGAATACGAGGATTTAAATATTTCAAGATTTAATACATTTTTTTCAAAATTTTATAATTATTATTATGAATTATTTGGTTCACGACCGCGAAATGATAGAACACGAGTTCAAACTACGGATGATTTTAAAAATGAAATTTATGAGATTGCGTTTAGAAAAAAATCACATGTTAAATGTTTCATATTGTATGTTAAATGTTTCATATTGTATGTTAAATGTTTCATATAGCTTTTAATATTTAGAAATTTAATAGGTTGTAAAATAGTTAGTATTGTGACATATATAAAATAAAAAAACATATAATTATATATATAATTAATTAAATATTAAAACCTGATATATGAAATATCCCCGATATATAAAAAACCGATATGAAAACCCAAACCGACGTGTCCCTGATATCCGACATCTGTAATCTTGGCTGCAATTTTAAATCCTTTATTAGGAGTTGAAAATCTTTTCTAAGACATAAATAATTACTTGCAATTAGAATTAAATAGTTTGGAATACGAGGATTTAAACATTTCAAGATTTAATACAATTTTTACAAATTTTTATAATTATTATTATGAATTATTTGGTTCACGACCGCGAATTGATATAACACGAGTTCAAACTACAGATAATTTTAAAAATGAAATTTATGAGATTGCGTCTAGAAAAAAATCATATGTTAAATGTTTCATATTGTATGTTAAATGTTTCATATAACTTTTAATATTTAGTTCAATAGGTTGTAAAATAGTTAGTATTGTGACATGTATAAAATAAAAAAAATAACGTATAATTGTATATATAATTAATTAAATATTAAAACATGATATATGAAATATCCCTGATATATCCCCCGACACATAAAAACCGACATTAAAACCCAAACTGACGTGTCCC
The DNA here is from genome assembly GCA_033032865.1 of Dactylorhiza incarnata. Lineage (NCBI taxonomy): Eukaryota > Viridiplantae > Streptophyta > Magnoliopsida > Asparagales > Orchidaceae > Dactylorhiza > Dactylorhiza incarnata. The sequence goes on along the minus strand of JAWHQI010000333.1, from coordinate 471,417 downwards.
TGACATCCGACATGTACAACCTTGGTTGCAGCCTTAAATCCTTTATTAGACGTAGTAGGAGTTGAAAATCTTTTAGAAGACGTAAATAATTACTTTCACGTAGATTTAAATAGTTTGGAATACGAGGATTTAAACAATTCAAGCTTTAATACAATTTTTTACAAATTTTTATAACTATTATTATTAATTATTTGGTTCACGACCGCGAATTGATATAACACGAGTTCAAACTACGGATGATTTTAAAAATGAAATTTATGAGATTGCGTCTAGAAAAAAATGATGAACAAGTAGCACATTAAACGAGTTAGGATTATATACTAAGATACGGTTTCGAGAATTTACGAGTAATACGAAAATAGAAAATTTTATGGTCACTCCTCCCACCTATGTATGTGTATACATGAATTTGTATTTATACACTTAATGGACTTCAGGCTTGAGCCCAGAGCTTGCCAACAAGTTTCGCAAACATCCAACAAGAGCTCGCCAATTTTCAGGCCTCTGCTTCGTCCAAATAACTGCGACACCCCCCAACTTTTATAGACTTCCAGTCAGCCCGCCTCCTCATCTCAGGACTCGCCGACGCCAGCTCTCCAATACCGAACTCGTCGACGCCTTTAGTGTCGTGCTCGCCCCCCGCATGCGTGAACTCGCCGCCCCCTCCAATACTAGGGCTCACACAACCCTCCTCAAACTCGCTGCTACCACCGTTCACCGAATCTATATTTCTAGAGCTTGTTAATCCTTGCTTTCAGAGCTCACCGATCCTTGTTTCCAAAAATCGCCGAATCCTTTTAGAGCTCGCCAACCCTCGATATAACTTTTCGCGACTCCTATCCAAAACTCGCCGACCATTTGGATTGAGCTCTCCCATGTTGTTTGAGCTCTCCTGCGTTGCTGGAGCTCGCCAAGACTATAGCCCACAGCTTGAGCTCTCCCTTGCAATGTTGTAGATGTCGTCTGACATGCCCGACATAAAGGTTTTGGGCAGAAAACTTCACGACATCGATATTTTAAGCAAAAATGTCATTTTTAAAAATATCCCCCGATATATCGGTCTTACCCGATATATTGAGCGATATCTCATGGTTGATATATCTGCGAGAGTATTAAAAATATATATTTTCCATTTCTTTTAAGTGTCCGAATAGCAATATCTTTTTTTGTGTTTCATTTTGTTCATCTCTCGAGCCTAGATTCGACGTCTTTCTCATCTCACTCTTATTTGGTGATCTTTGTCATTTATTGTCGTCAACGCCTCTTTCTTATGTAATTTATAAACGTACATTATGTGTATATATGTTTATTGTGTAATTTATAAACATACATTGTGTGTGCAATTGCACATATTTACAAAAAATGTGTTTATATATGAATAAATTTATTTAAATATTAAAATCCGTCATAGTAAAATATCCCCGATATATCCCCCGCAATCCGACACCCGATATTTCAAGCTCAAAGCAAGTTGTTAAAGGCGCGCCTCGGGCGCGCCTAAGGTTCCAGGCTTAACAGGCTCAGATGCTTGCGCCTTCGTGCGCCTTTTTTGCACCTTTGAGTATAAAAGGCGCGTCTGAGAGCGATTTTTGTTGCAAACCTTTTTTTCCCAAAAGAAATAAAGAAATAATATAAGAACTCAATATTTTTTGCATGATTTAGTGTTTGTGAAATATAATCGAGTGTTAAGACTTAGATATGATGCAAACTACCACATTATTTCTATTTTTAAGAGTTATAAATGATAATAATGAATGATTAATGAGTAGAATAGATGAAAAAAATCTGATCAAAAAGATGAACTGATGTTTGATATTTATTTTTTAAAATGAATGTGGTTGCGCCTTGTCTTCGTCAGGCGCGCGCCTGCGCCTAGGCTCCAAGACCCCTTTGCGCCTTGGTGCGCCTTGCGCCTTTAATAACTAAGCATGAACCCGACATTCAACATCTGCAACCTTGCTCCCTTATCACCATGCTCGTTGTTTGGACTCACATCTCCATTTCTTTAACACATGGATGAATGTTGCATCCTCCTCGTCCACCATTCTGGTCACACTTAGCTTCGGCTCTCATCTATGAAGTCCTTGATGAATTAAGAATTTTCACTATCTCCCTCATTGGGAAGAAATTTTGTTTAGTGGGTCCACTCGGTGCACCGAGTACTCCAAACTAAGGATCTTCTTCATCATCTGACTCGCAACCCGCCTGTTGAGCCTACCGAGCAATGGCTCCGGGATGATGACAAAGTTCAGTCTTGGATTTTGAATTATATGGAGAGTGAGCTATATCACATGACTATACACCACTAGACCGCAAATGCAATGTGGGTTGAACTAAAGTCTCTATACTCCAGGAAGGATAACCTTCAACATTGGTTTGATCTTTTTAGGGGCCTCTAGAATGTTGAACCGTGTTCAGAAACTGACTTGACATCATTCATGACACAGTACAAGACTCTCGTCGAGGCTTGGATCGTTAAGGCTTGGATTCAACAACAACCTCCGACTTTGGATTTCGCAACTCAATGGGCTAAGGAGGTTGTTGGGATAACACTGATGATGACACAGTTATCACCATATCTATATTGTGTTTGTGCCAACCTCTATCCTCTCCTAGTATTCCCTCTCTATCAGATGTGTGCTCCATGATTTTGAAGGTGACTCCGCCCACTGATGTCTCTCTGACTCCCTCTCCTGGCAGACTCCAACACTCTGCTGAAGCTCATCGTCCACCTACTAGGGACCGTGGAGGTCATAATGGGTCTCGGGCGCGATGGATGAAATCGTCCCAAGAGACAAACCATTCACTGTAGTCGGGCAAACCATATTGAGGCCACATGTTACAATAACATACGTTCCCACTGCAGCTATCGAATCCTCCTTACCACTTCTCTCCAGCAGTAGATGCTTCATGCACGTCCCACTCAAACATTGACACCCTGCAGGAGGATCTCCAACATTTGTGGGGGCTCGTTACTCATACTTCCGAATCTTTCCTCTCTACCTACAATGAAGGTATATCATTCTTTTCCCATAACTCCTTTTGATAGTGGACTCCGGGCCAGAAATCACATTACTCTGCAAAAGCCTTCTCGATACACAAATACTGCTAGTCCCAAGTTTATCACTGATGCTAATGGAGCACCCCGATTTGAGGATCTGGAGATGTGCCTCTCACTTCATCTATTTCTCTATGTTATGTACTTCATGTTATTGGCTCACAATTTAATATTTTCTCTGTTAGTCGAATTACTCATGATCATGATTGTACCATCACCTTTTCCTCGTTTTCCTTTGTGGTGCAGGATCGACAGATGTTGAATATCATTAGTAGAGGATGACTGTCTAATGGGGTCTGCACTCTGGACCTCCCCACTTCAGCTTTTTCCGCTGTCACTTATGTTGATTGGCACCGACGTCCTAGCCATACTTCTCTTCATATAATGCAGAAGCCTCTTCCTGATTTTCCCTTTTTCTAAATTTACATACGAATCATGTATTTACGAAAAAATCATCGTTTTATCTTCTCCCCTTATTTTATTAGGAGCTCTGCTCCATTTGATTTAATTCATTAGGACATTTGAGGTCCTTATAAAACTTATAGTTTATCTGGATATCGTTACTTTTTTACTCTTATTGATGATCATTCTCGTCTAACGTGAGTGTATTTACTGTGTGATCGTTTTGAATTACTACGTGTCTTTCGCTTATTGATCGCCGACACTCGTACTCAATTTTTCGACCTCAATTAAAATTCTTAGGATCGATAACACTCGCGAATATACTTGTCAGAATTCCAGGAAACTTGTAATACATTGGGTATTATTCACTAAATATTATGTGCATTGTACAACCCCGGTGTCCGCCAGAGGGTGAGTAGAAGCGAAGGAACCAACAGGCGAAAGGAGTAGGAAGGCTAGCGAGCCAAAGTGCCGGGCGAGCCGGGCCCTCGTCGATCGCTCGCGGGAGGGCGAGCGGGCCAGGGGCCTCGTCGGTTACTCGCAGGGAGGCGAACGAGCCGAGCCACTCGATTCGCGAGAGAGACTCTTATGGGTGGCTCGCCCAGTCCCGGATTCATGATCATTTTACCCAAATACCCAAGATGGCCTGTCGTTAGCCACTCCAAACAGCGGAGTTTGGCTGTTGGCAGACCATTTTGGTCTGCGTATAGCAAAAGAGTAAGGCGGAATCCCGCTATTAGCAGACCAGATTTGAAAAACTATATATAGACCTTGAAGGGCACCTTTGGAGGGGATTCCAATCTCAGTTTTCTGAGCTTCTTCCTCCCTAGGTGATCTTGGCTTAGCTCTCAGGCTCTCCAAAGTGCCCAGTCTAAGCTTTGGCTTGGGACGGGAAGCACTCAAAGATCTTCCGGGTGTGTGGTGGGACCTCCTCGCTGCGACCAAGGGTCTGTGTGTAGTTCCGAGTCTCCGGTCGGTTCCTTCCAAGGAATTAGTAAGTGTTAGCTTCCCCTCAACTCGTTGAAGGCCCGAGCTCCACAAAGAAGCCAAGTCCTGGTTTCAACATTTTTGGTGCGGTGAGCATGAAGTGCAGCTAGTTCAAGAAAGCTCCAAGGAAGAGATGACGGGAGATGATGAGCGAGAGGCAGACTTCGGTGGCTCGCCGCCACCCGGCGCGCCAGCAACGGTGGAGATGCTGGCCGACCTGAAGAGAGACTTGCTCGGTGCTTTCCAATGCGCCCTCGCCTCGACATTTGGGGGGCTCGTAACTCCTGCGTCCCAAGTGGCCCCTCCAGCTGGAGTAGGCGAGTGCGCACCTGGACAAAGGCCAGGGAAGGAGGCAATGTCCCAGGTGCCAGAGCGAGATCTGGCGGGACGGGAGCTCTTCTTTAGCCCGGCGAGTGCGGGTGGGGTCCAGGCGAGCGCCGTCCTAGGAGGAGGGATCCCGGCCAGTGGGATCAGCGAGTGGCCCCTCGGCGAGTGCGAGACCGGGAGCCGGTTCGCCCGGGGAGCTCGCGGGGCGAGTGGAGCAGGTCAGGAGTGCGAAGGGGGGGAGTCCCTTCTGCGAGTTGGTGCTCTCGGCACCACTCCCCGAGGGGTTCAGCGAGCCGACCATGACTCAGTATACCGGCATGGATGACCCCACTCAGCGCCTGCAGTGGTTCGAAGACATGGTCTCCATCAGACCTATGTCGGACGCTTTCAAGTGCCGACTCTTCGACACCACCCTCAAGGAGAAAGCGAGGGACTGGTTCCACCAGTTGCCCTCCGGGTCGATATATGCTTTCGAGGATTTGCGTCGCGGCTTCCTGCTGCGCTTCTCAACCTCGAAGAAGAGGAAGAAGGATCCCGAGGCCCTCTTCAACATCAAGCAGAGGCAGGGGGAGTCACTAGCTCATTATGTGGATCGGTTCCAGGAGGAGGTCCACCTCCTCCAGGAGGTGCCAGGGTACACTCTCCAGCTCGCCTTCATAGTGGGGCTGCGAGAGGGGTTCTTCAAGATGGACCTCAAGAGGAGGGCTCCTTTGTCTTTCGAGGAGCTGATGGAGAGAGCGGCGGAGGAGATTGAGGGGGAGACAACAAACTCCGAGTTCACAAAGAGGTTAGCACGGCTAAGCGAGTCGGAGGTCAGGCATCCGGAGGTAAGGAGAAGAGAGGAGGCGAGGGCCCCGGAGGTGGGGTGGAGGCAGCAAGAAGGAGGAAGGCAAGGCCCAGGAAGGGGTTTCCACCAGGGAGGGGGCAACTTCTAAGGAGGCCAAGGAAAGACCCCACCAGCTAGGGTGGAGGCAGGGCCCGAGGCCATCTCATCCCCACCCGCCTCAGCAGGCAATGGCGGTCGGTCGAGGGAGACCAAGCAGGGGAAAAGGAGCCGAAGCTGGAGGAGCCGCTCCTAGGAGGAGGAATAGGGCGGCAGAGGCTGAGAGGAGGGGGGCGGCGTTGCTCTATTGTGACTTCCACGGGGAGGAATGTCACGCAACGGCCACTTGCCCGGAGTTCCTGGAGATGAAGAAAGCCAGAGCGCCGGCGCCGTGGGAGCCGTAGGCGGTGAGGATTGAGGAGGTCCTGTCTCAGGACGAGGAGGATGAGAGGTGTGAAGACCGGGCCAAAGTGGGGACCCGAGGAGGGATCGGGGCGATCCATGGGGGGGGGGGGAGGTTAGGGATTGAGGCGACCCGGAAGGCCAGCCTCCACACCATCTACCATCGTAGCGTAGCCTCGACGTCCCTTGCCCCGCCCCCGGCAGAGAAGATCTCGTTCACTCAGAAGGACATGCCAGGTCACGAAGACCCTTTCTGCGATGCGCTGGTCATTCAGACAGCGATCGAGAACTTCACCGTCTCCCGGATCCTTGTGGATAGCGGGAGCTCGGTCAACGTCATCTTTAAGAAGGCGTTTGACGACATGAAGGTGGAGAGCAGGAGGGTGTTGGTCGGACGGCCCACTGTTTGGGTTCTCCGGTGAGAGGAAGGAGGTAGAAGGGGGAGTAGGACTCCATGTGGTCTTGGGGGGCAGTCAAGGAATTGCCGTTTCGTCATAGTGGATGCCCCCAACAGCTACAGTGCCTACTTCGGACGGCCACTTATCAGTTCGTTCCGCTGCGTCCCCTCCACTTTCCACCAGTGCCTCAAGTTCAGGGCAGGAGGAGTCCAAGTCCGGATAGGGGAGATCCGAAGGTGGCTCGACAGTGTTATGTGACTGTCGTGAACACCATCTCCTGGATGGCCGAGGCGGAAGAGTGGGATAGGGAGATGGGTGAGCCGGCAGGGCTCGAAGAGGAGAAGGAGAGGGAGGAGGAGGAAGGAGAAGCCCAGGAGGAAGGGGTGGAAGAATTGATGGAGGTTCTGGAAGAGAGGAAGGAGGAGGAGGCCGAAGTGCTGGCTCGGGGCGAGGAGAAAGGAGTTTGGGGGTAGCAGTCCCGGCTGGAGGCCGTGGATGAGGTTGTGGAGCTCGAGGTCACCACCCGAGGGGGGGAGGTGGAAAAGGTCAAAATCAGCGGAGAGCTCATCCCGGAGGAGTAGAAGCAGATCCTGGCCTGCGTCCAGGAGAATGTGGACGTCTTCGCATGGAGTGCCGCGGAGATGCCCGAGATCGATGCGGATGTGGCTTGCCACCGCCTCCACCTCGAGCCCGACACCCGACCTATCCGACAAAAGAAAAGGGTCATAGCTGACAAGCTGGAAGGGCCCATCCGAGAGGAGGTGGGCAAGCTCCTCCAAGCAGGGTTTCTATCGGAGATCCAGTATCCAGGCTGGGTCTCCAATGTGGTTATGGTGAAGAAGGGGGGAGGCAAGTGGAGAATGTGTGTTGATTTTTCCTTGCTTAATAAATCATGCCCCAAGGATTGCTACCCCTTGCCTCGAATCGACGCGCTGGTTGACTCGGCCGTCGATTTTTCTGTGATGTCTTTTTTAGATGCTTTTTCAGGTTATCATCAAATCCACATGCCCCCCCCCCCCCCCCCCGATGTCAAGTATGTCTCGGTCATCACGGGGGATGAGTGTTATTGCTATAAAATGATGCTCTTTGGGCTCAAGAACGCAGGAGCTACTTACCAACGGATGATGAACCGGGTCTTCCGAGAACAAAAGGGAAGAAACCTAGAGGTCTATGTGGATGACCTTATGGTGAAAAGTCGAGACCTTGAGTCCCATCTCCGCGACCTTGAAGAGACCTTCGGGACATTGAGAAAATTCAAGATGAAGCTCAACCCCCAGAAGTGTGTCTTTGTGGCTAGCCGGGGAAAGTTCCTAGGCCACTTGCTCACTCCAGCAGGAGTGGAGCCGAATCCAGACAAAGTCAAGGCCATCATATAGTTGGGGTCACCAAGGAATGCGAAGGAGGTTCAGCGCCTCACGGGGAAGTTAGCCGGGCTCAGCAGGTTCCTCTCCAGGGAGGGAGAGAAGTGTGCACCCTTCTTCAAGGTGCTGCGGGGTAATCAAAAGTTTGAATGGACCCCTGAGTGTGAGAGGGCTTTTCAAGCGCTGAAGGAACAATTGACCCAAGCTCCCCTGTTGCAAGGGCCAAGACAAGGAGAGGACTTGTCCCTATACTTGGGGGTAGGACCCGAGGCAGTAAGTTCAGTGCTGGTCCGGGAAGAAGGCAGAAGGCAACTCCCAATCTACTATGTTAGTCGAGTCCTAAGGAAGGCGGAGCTTCAATACCCCATCCTGGAAAAGTTGGCCTCCGCCTTGGTAGTGTCGGCCCGGAAGCTCCGACCCTACTTCCAAGCGCATTCGATCATGGTGGTGACCGACCATCCCCTTCGCAACATCATGGAAGGGGTGGAGCACTCAGGGAGATTGGCGAAGTGGTCGGTAGAGCTGAGTGAATTTGATATTTCATATGTGCCCCGGTTGTCAATAAAGGCCCAAGCGGTGGCGGACTTTTTGGCGGATTATGTGACCGAGGTGGAAGAGTCTAAGCTGCCCAGCTCGGTGGCTTGGAGGATGTTGGTGGACGGGGCCTCGGGGAGGCATTCCTTCGGGGGAGGGGTGGTTTTGGTAAACCCCCACGGAACGAGGATCGAGCAGGCCATCAATATTCATTTTCCTCTCACCAACAACCAAGCCGAGTACGAGGCGGTGGTGGCGGGCCTGCGGCTGGCCCTAGAGTTGGGAGTGCAAGATGTGGAGGTCTCGACGGACTCCAAGGTGGTAGCTTGCCAAGTCAGGGGGGAGTTCGAGGTAAAGGAGTCGACTCTTCAGCGGTACTTGGAGAAGGTCAAGGGACTCATAGGGTAGTTCCGGACCATCTCGATTCATCACGTGCCAAGGGAGGAGAGTGCCGCGGCGGACCTCCTGGCCAAATTCGGTCCCAGGGCAGGGGGGACGGTGTCGGACCTCTTCCGACCATCCATCGAAGAGGGGGAGCTGATGGAGGTGGACCAGCGGGCGTCATGGATGGACCCCTTCATCACCTTCTTGACATCAGGGAAGTTCCCCGAAGGGGATAAGCGGCATTTCATGTATAAATCGACATATTATTCCTTGCATGCAGGAGGACTATACAGGAAAACACTCTCGGGACTCCTAGCCCATTGTGTATCAGAGGAGGAGGTCCCAAGGGTCCTGGAGGAAATTCACTCGGGGGAGTGTGACAGCCACTCCGGGAGCCGAACCTTGGAGGGGAGAGTGTTGAGGCAGGGCTACTTTTGGCCTACCCTCGGCAAGGATGCAACGGAGTTCGCAAGGAAGTGTTCAAAGTGCCAGTTGTTCGCTCCTCTCCAGCTCCAGCCAGCCCAAAGGCTTCGGTCCATCACAGCACCTTGGCCCTTTGCTATATGGGGTTTGGACCTGGTAGGTCCTTTCCCGCAAGCGAGTGGCCAAAGAAGGTTCTTGCTAGTGATGATTGATTATTTCTCCAAGTGGCTGGAGGTGAAGGCGCTGGCCAAGGTAACATCCCAAGTAGTTAGAAATTTTATATGGGGTGAGATAATATGCAGGCACGGGCTCCCGCTAGCCATAGTTACATACAACGGGCCGCAGTTTGCCAGTGACGAGTTCGTCAGCTTCTGCACCCAGCTCGGCATAGATCTTCGGTTTGCGTCAGTCCACCACCCGAGGAGCAATGGGCAGGTGGAGGCGGCAAACAAAATTATAGTGAACTTGCTGAAGAAGAAGGTCGAGAACCTCAGGGGAAACTGGGTAGAGCAGTTATCCTCGGTCCTCTGGCCCCTGAGGACCACTCCGAACACGGCTACGGGAGAGACTCAATTCAAGCTTTCCCACGGGTCCGAGGCCGTTCTCCCAGTGGAGTTCGATGTAAAGTCCCCCAGGGTGGTCGCCGCGGGCGAGGGGGATGAAGAATGGCTAGTGGAAAATGGGGAAGAGCAAAGGCTATCTCTGGACCTGGTGGAGGAGCTCCGGGACTTAGCCACCGTCCGGCAAGAAGAGGTCAAACGGCGGATGGCTCGGTACTTCGACAAGCACATCCGAGTAAAACAGTTCGAGAAAGGAGACCTGGTGCTGAAGAAGGTTGACGCGGCCGGGAGAGGAGCCACAGTAGGAAAGCTCAATCCTAACTTGGAGGGGCCATATATTGTAGACGAGGCGCTCAAGTCAGGAGGGTACCACCTCCGGGATGTGGATGGGGTACTCCTTGGCCTGGCCAAGAGCGGGGATGACCTGAAAAGATTCTATCCTTGAAGTTTTTTGTAATTGACTTGTTATGTGTTCTACGCTCAATATATTGGCTTGAAAGTTTTTCTAAGCGGGAATCCCCAAAGTTTTTGGTGCTGGAGTGCCCCAGATCGATTCCGCTGCCGGGCTCTCATAGACGGTGGGTCAGGTTGATCTCTGGAGAGGCTGGCAAGGTGGAAAGTTTTTGGTGCTAGAGTGCCCCAGATCGATTCCGCTGTCGGGCTCTCATAGACGGTGAGTCAGGTTGATCTCTGGAAAGGCTGGCAAGGTGGAAAGTTTTTGGTGCTGGAGTGCCCCAGATCGATTCCGCTGTCGGGCTCTCATAGACGGTGGGTCAGGTTGATCTCTGGAGAGGCTGGCAAGGTGGAAAGTTTTTGGTGCTGGAGTGCCCCAGATTGATTCCGATGCCGGGCTCTCATAGACGGTGGGTCAGGTTGATCTCTGGAGAGGCTGACAAGGTGGAAAGTTTTTGGTGCTGGAGTGCCCCAGATCAATTCCGCTGCCGGGCTCTCTTAGACGGTGGGACAGGTTGATCTCTGGAGAGGCTGGCAAGGTGGAAAGTTTTTGGTGCTGGAGTGCCCCAGATCGATTCCGATGCCGGGCTCTCATAGACGGTGGGTCAGGTTGATCTCTGGAGAGGCTGACAAGGTGGAAAGTTTTTGGTGCTGGAGTGCCCCAGATCAATTCCGCTGCCGGGCTCTCTTAGACGGTGGGACAGGTTGATCTCTGGAGAGGCTGGCAAGGTGGAAAGTTTTTGGTGCTGGAGTGCCCCAGATCAATTCCGTTGTCGGGCTCTCATAGACGGTGGGTCAGGTTGATCTCTGGAGAGGCCGACGAGTAAGTTATTCACATTTTTTGGGGCTCGGTTCGCCAAATCTCGCAAGGCCTGGATAGGATGAGCCCTGGGGGTCGCTCACGAAAAATGAAAGGCAGCAATTGGTGAAAAACGCCAAGTCCAAGGGTAACGGGGAGACGGCTGGGTACGGTGACTTCACGGTTCGTCAGGTCGGGCCCTGGCTCGCAAAAAGCACCTGGAGAATTCACAAACAATGCCTGAAACTAGCGAGTTGGGGGGGTCCGCCGGCGCGGCGGATAACGAGCAATGTTGGTTGCTCGTAGTGGGCAGGCGAGCGAGGCAGGGTAATGTCGATCTCGCTCGCAAGAGTTCCACTAAGCGAGCCAGAGGCCGGAAGCGGGCCGCACTTAACGCAAGAGAAAACGAATGGTCCATCTAACGAAATTCCTAAGCGTTGAAGGTAAATACTATGAAATTGCAAACCTTGTTACAATCGCCCGGTAGGAAGGGTGCGAACGCAAGCATAAATAATAACGTTGAAGGTGCGAGCACGGATAAAAGTAAGAGCACAAACATATTACAAACGTATTCACGCGAGCATAGAAAAGTGTAGTTGTGCGAGCAAGATAGAAAGACAATTACAAAATAGAAAAATGATTCATGTTTTCTTTTCTCAAAAGTGTTACAAAATAACGGCGAACTCGCCGGGTGAAAACAAAAATTTCACACTGGAAATTAAAAGAGCTAATGCAGGTCGCTGGACGGCTCTTCCTCGCTCCCGCGGTCGTCGGGCTCCGGGATCGGCGCGAATAGGTCCGGGACGACGTCCTCGATGCCGAGCTCCAGGGCATCCGGGGAAAGCAGACCCGCTCCCTTAAGGGTCTCGAAGACGAGGGTGGCTACTCCCATGGAATTCTTGCGGGTCGCCTCCTGTTCGCCTCGAGATACCTTGCGAGCCCCAGCTCGCGGAGGGGATGGAGGGAGCGCGGCCCTGGTCAGCTCGCTGACGTGTGCTTTGAGGAACGCGACCTCTACTTCCAGGTCGGCATTCCGCGAGAGCAGTTGGCTCGCGGTCTCGGCATCCTGAAGAAGAAAACCGTAAGTTAAGCGAAACATCTACAACGAGCGAGATGGGAGTTGAGTGGAGAACGTACCATTCCACCCTGAAGGCTGGCGTTGGAGACCCTCCGAGATGGCCTCTCTCCCTTTGAGGCTCGCGAGCTCGTCGGTAGCCGCCTTGAGCTCGCGCTGGAGCTCTTTGGAATCCCTTTCCGCGGTGAGGTATCGCCGAGCCGTCATGTGGGACAGCTCCAAGGAACGGAAATAGGCTCGCATGGATTCTTTGACGAGCAGACGGGACCGCAGGGCGCCGAAATTGGCGGCGTCCTCGCGGACATAATGCCCGAAGGCGAGGGAGAACGCCTCGCCTCCCACCTTATCACTCTCAACCCAGGAGGGGAGGAGCGACGAGCAAGAGATCCTGTTGAGATCAGGATCCCATGCGAGCACCGGCTCGCCGAGGGAGTCTGGGAGTTTGGCGCCCAGGCCGAAGTTATTGTGGCTGATAGGCTTGGGCCCGCCAGGAGCGTCCTTCGGCTCGCCGCCCTCCTGGGCAGCTTTTTGGCTCGCGGAGCGGGTGAGCGGAACCTCCGCCTCGCTGAGGTCCACGACCTCTTTCGCCTTGGATGTGGAAGGGGCGTCCTTGTTCTTTTTCTTGGCGGGGGGCTTCGCGGCGAGCTGACTCGCAGGCGGCGGCCGCTTCTTGCCAGAAGTTGAGCCGAGAGGTTCTCGACACGCTTTGGCGGCCGCGAGGGCGAGGAAGCTGGAGGAGAGGACTGCACTCCTCGCATACGGGGGATGGATGAGGAGATCCCGCTCACCTGCAAAGGCAATGAAGGAGTTAGTGATTAGAATGAAAAAGGGTATGGGAGCTTGCGAGTGCGAGCCAAACCTTCCCCTTGCGGGACCGGCAGCAGCGAGTCCACCCTTTGTCGGAGGTAGACGACTTCGAAGTTCTTTCCGTCCAGGTACTGGTAGAGCCTCGCGTCATCGCCGCTGAGCGAGGCCGGAGGGCGGTAGGTCGCCTCGTCCCTTTGGAGGGGGGAGAAGGGGATGTTGCCGAACGGTCCTTTCACCAGGACGAATTTTTGGTGCCAGTAATGGGCTTTGTTCACCGTCTCGCAGACGGTGACATGCTGGCTCGCAAAGTGGGTCGTCCCATCCTTGTACGCGTGGAAGGAGAAGACTTTGCGGAAGACGAGCAAGCTGAACTCGATCTTCTCCTCCCGCAGGTAGCAGACGAACGCGACCACCACGACGATCGCATTCGGCGTCAGTTGGCTCAGTAGGATGCCGTAGTACTTGAGTACCTGAAAAGTTCACCAAGGAAAGGTTAGCATGCTCCCTGCGAGGCGAGCAAGAAGCCAAGAACTGTGAGGGTCGAGTAAATTACTTGGCGTACTTCTGGCCAGAGTGGGAGTCGCAACCCATTCTCGAAATGATCAATGGGGATGGCGAGCTCGTCGGTGGACGGATCATTGAGGTTGGCGGTGTTCGGCGGGCGGCGAGCTAAATACCCCGAAGGGATGTACTTGTCCACCGTGGCGAGGAACTCGTCACCGGCTAGCGAGGCGGAGAAGAATGTGTGGTCGCGGAAAGCCCCGACGCACCTGGCTTGCCCTTCTGATTCGCCCTCGACAACCATGATGGTAGTACTTGCGAGCCGGGAAAGGAGCGAGTGCGAGCAGGAGTTAGCGAGAGGACCTGTGTTGGAACAACCCTATTTCTGATTTGGGCTAGGATCACTATATGTTGACTAGGATCAAGTTGACCCCAATGTATAGTTTATGGGTCAAGAGTTTAGGCTGTTAGAACTAAAGAAATCATTCAGATTCTGCGTTCGACGAACTCCATACTGCGTTCGACGAACTGCTCTCTGCGTTCGACGAACGGCATGCTCTCTACGTTCGACGAACGGCTTGCGTTCTGCGTTCGACGAACGGCATGCTCTCTGCGTTCGACGAACGGCTTGCATTCTGCGTTCGACGAACGGCTTGCTTCAAGCCCGTCTCAGTGGTCGACGAAATTTGCTCAGCTCAGCGGTCGACGATTTTGCTCCAGGCTCAGCGGTCGACGAATCCTTCCGTTCGACGAACTCCAGTCTGCGTTCGACGAATACCTTCAGATCGACGAAAGTTCTCCACAGCTCAACAAAATTTAATTCTTCCAGCCAGATTCATTTGAGGTCGACGAACTAAATATTGTGTTCGACGAAAAATCTTGAGATCAACCAAAATTCTCTATACAACAGATTTATTTCAGAAGGATTATATTATTCATTCTCTGAACTCAGATCGACTTCAGCAACGACTATTTCTATCAGATAAGTAAGGATAATATATTTCCTTTATTATTTAAAGATTATAGCCGTTGACATTCCTCGGAAGAGGACATTTCATGGAAAAGGAAAAGGTAAACGGCGCAGCAGATGTACTATTCCCAGAATATCTTTTCAGAATATTTTATTCTTTAATATAAGGGATTTGCATTTAATATCTGTCAGAGATTTCAAAAGAAAACAGGAAGAAGATATACAGCAGTATTACTTCCATAGTTTAACAACATGACATAACACATTAAAAATCTTCTGCACAGGAAAAGTCAGGAAAAATATACAGGAAGAACAAGAAGAACAAAAGCAAACAGCTTCTTCTTCCTCCTCCAGCAGCACATATTTTTCTGAGAACATCTTCAACACCACCTCTCAGTATTTCTGCTGCAAGAATCAGATTAAGAAAGAAGAAAGCTACAGGAAGAAATAGAAGAACAAAAAGCAGATCATCTTCTTCTTCCTCAAGCAGCAATTTCATTTCAACTAAGAACATCAACATTATTCTCTCAGTCATCAGCTGCAAGCACAGTTCTCCAAAGAGCAACAAACAATCTGAGAAGCATTCTTGTCTCTCAGATTTATCAGCTATCAGGAAGATCATTTCTTTTAAGAAAAAACTCCAGCAAATCAACTGTCAAACAATTTCATATCAGACAGGGAGCTTTTCAACATACATCCACTAGAGTCTTCTCTCAGCATCTTGACAGAGAAGAACATCTAAACCCCTCTCTATCCCATCTTGTACAGGGTTAAAACTCCCTTCACAAGTTTACCTCATTGGTGGCAAGACACCTGATCAAAAAATCCTGTTGGTTTTGAGCACTTGATCAAAAGCTCTGTGGTGTGTGGACACCTGAACAAAAACCCCTTAGTGTGAGGGCACCTGATCAAAAATGCTAGTGGATCCTACCAAGTGTGGTAGAAGAGTAGACGTACCCAGGTTTATTGGGGAACTACTATAAAAATCCTTGTGTCTTTGTGCCTGTGAATTTCTGTGTTGCTTGTGCTGTGTTGATTTGTTTTTATTTAGTTTTTATAAATCACTCTATACATATATATATATCACTATTTTAATTCCGCTATAAAACTAAGGGAAAAGTTTTAAACTCTATTCACCCCCCCTCTAGAGTTAATTTAAGATCTAACCTCACTTTCAACCTAGAAGAGAGAAGAGAAGCTAGAGAACAGTTAATGCGGTAGTTAGAAAGTAAAAGATGGCGACTATTTATAGAAATGAAAAGGGCGGGAAGGAATACGAAGCGTCGGGGGGTGCGGATAGCGGAATCGCGCGGTGATTTTTCGGCACCCTTGGGTCTTATCCACTCCAAGCGGGTTGACGTCCTGACGAAGTCCGCTGGCTCGCCGCCGGCGAGCCGAAACTGCAGAAAGGAAAAGTAAAGGCCGTGAGGGCGAGGCGATGTCTCGCGAGCCAGACATATTTTAAGCAAAAACAAACAAGGCGCGAGCATTATTAGCATAACGATACAAAACATACGAAGCACGAAAGAAAGCCCGCGAGCGAGCAGGAATGTCCTTAGTACAATGTTCTTAACTGTTCAGCACCACCACAGAGGCGGGGGGAAATAGCAGCGAGAGCAAGAAACAAATAACAATAAAATATAACTGTTCAGTAATTGTGCCATTTCCAGCGGCAGCGACCTCGCACACCGGAGCGCGGCGGAATTCTCGGATAGTGGTACTCGCCGACCGACTGGACCTCGCACTGCATCAGCCGCATGTAGTCCTCGATTCGCGCGAGGTGCACCCCAGGTGAGGTGACCTCGCTGTGAGCGACCTGTTGCACCTCAGCGACTACACGGGCGTTCGCATCCTCCATGGAGGCAAACCTCTCCTCGTAAGCGGCCCTGTTCATCCGGTCCTGGTCATATAGCTCTCGCAACATCAAGGTGTGCTTCTAGAATATCTCGACGACTCGCCTCTTCATCCATTCTGGGTCGCCAGGGTCCCCCCAGGAAATCCGCGACCTGGCTCGGCGAGGGCGAGGGCGACATCTCCACCTCCCCGTGTTCTGACTCGGTAGTCGGGGTCGGAGGAGCACCTGCGAATGAGAGAAAGTCAGCATAAGGGACAGCGAGAGAGATAAGCGGCAGAAATTATCTAACAATGCGAGACGAGAGTGGTACGGGGTCGCGGGCGAGAAGAGCTCGGCTGGCCCTTGAAGGCCTCGGTAAAGGACGGGGTGATAGACTTTCCCAAGCCTGGGCGGTGAGTCGTCCCGTCATCAGCCCGGGGTTCGACAAGTAGCGAGCCACCCGGGCTCCGCTGGCCCAAAGTGCCGAACCCGGGGGTAATGATGTTCATCTTCGGTGGGGGCGGCGAGCCCGCCGGAGTGGGGACTCGCTCCTCTGAGGTCGCGAGAGGAGACCCTGTAAGAAGAAATGAGGCAGGTCAGCGAACAAGGAAGAGCTAGAGAGGACAAGATAAACGGCTTACCAGGACGCGAGGGTGAGGCTCGCAGGTCAGTGGTCCTCACATCCAGGGGGGATCAATCCTCCCGGGGGATGGGGGGCGAGACCCCATTGGGGATGGCCCTATGAAATCCTTCTTCACGGGAGGGTCCTACGAGCAAGGAAATAGAGTTAAGCAAATACTATTTGGGGTATCAAGTCTTTCTCTAACAGAACCTGCGAGGCGAGCTCGTGGCGGGGAGAGGGAGATAGCGGAGATGACTCATCCTCCCCGGATGGCCGTCGGATGGTATTAGCCCTCTTAACCTGAGTCGGGGGCGGGGCAGATTGTGGAGAGATCCATGGGGCGAGCTCGGCAGCTTTAGCCTTCTGGATCGTCTGCGAGGCCTTGAGGCGAGCGAGTATCTCCTCCTTCTTGGACATCTCGCAGGGAGCAGTGGCGAGCGGAAAGAGAAGTGAGAGGGAAGAAAAAAGTTCATGCACCGGCCGGAAGGAAGGGTATTTATAGCAGTGGGCATGGGACCCACCAAAAGATTCTCACCACGTCACCAAGGGGCCGGCGAACACCAGGGGTTGGATGTTTCTTCGCGAGCCTAAAATAGTCTCACGAAGAGCGGGGATTGTGTACAACCCCGGTGTCCGCCAGAGGGTGAGTAGAAGCGAAGGAACCATCAGGCGAAAGGAGTAGGAAGGCTAGCGACCCAAAGTGTCGGGCGAGCCGGGCTCTCATCGGTCGCTCGCGGGAGGGCGAGCGGGCCAGGGGCCTCGTCGGTTACTCGCAGGGAGGCGAACGAGCCGAGCCACTCGGTTCGCGATAGAGACTCTTGTGGATGGCTCGCCCAGTCCCGGATTCATGATCATTTTACCCAAATACCCCAGATGGCCCGTCGTTAGCCACTCCAAGCAACGGAGTTTGACTGCTGGCAGACCATTTTGGGCTGCGTATATCAAAAGAGTAAGGCGGAATCCCGCTATTAGCCGACCAGACTTGAAAAACTATATATAGACCTTGAAGGACACCTTTGGAGGGGATTCCAATCTCAGTTTTTTGAGCTTCTTCCTCCCTAGGTGATCTTGGCTTAGCTCTCAGGCTCTCCAAGGTGCCCAGTCTCAGCTTTGGCTTGGGAGGGGAAGCGCTCAAAGATCTTTCGGGTGTGTGGTGGGACCTCCTCGCTGCGACCAAGGGTCTGTGTGTAGTTCCGAGTCTCCGATCGGTTCCTTCCAAGGAATTAGTAAGTGCTAGCTGCCCCTCAACTCGTTGAGGGCCCGAGCTCCACAAAGAAGCCAAGTCCTGGTTTCAACATGCATATACACCACAACAAAATGGTGTGGCCGAGCAGAAGAACCGCCACCTCCTTGAGGTTACCTGCTCCCTTATGTTTCAAATGTAGGTTCTTAAGGTCTATTAACACTTCACTATCACCACTACGTGCTAATTAATTGTGTCTTTGACCATTCTAAACTTTTTGACTCTTTTCTCCATCCTGTTTCCATCGACACCTCCCTTTCCTATTACTCATAGTGTTTTTGTATGTGTCTACGTTGTCCATCATCTTGGACATTTCATGAATAAACTGGCCTCATGTGCTATTAAATATATCTTTATTGGGTACTCTCTCATACAAAAGGGTTATGTGTTAGTCTGCCATTGATCGGAAAACAGTAACATCCACTGATGCCACCTTTCTCGAGGATTAAGCCTTATACTCTTCATGTCCTCCTGAATACTTATCACCTGCTATCCCGCATCCCAACGTCTCTATTGACTACTCCCCACCACTCGTGTTACTGACACCTCCTCCTCTAAACTTGTACACTCGCTTCATCCTCACTCAGATGCCCTGGGATAGTTGCCCCCTCCTGATGATGCTCCTCGAACGGCTGATCCGACTGTAGCTCCCACCCAGGATGTAATCCCCTCTACAGCTCATCCTCTCTCCCATTATGTATCCTTTCACCGCTTATCTCCAAAACTTCATAGGTTTGCGGCCTCCCTGTCTTTTATTCCTTTTTCCTTTGTGTGGGAGGCTCTCCAACATCCGTGGTGGCTCTGTGATGAACGATTAAATGGCTGTCCTTTGGGCTAATCAGACGTGAGACCTTATTTCCCCTCCTCCTGATCAATCCCGTCTGGGATGTAAATGAGCCTTCACGGTTAAGTATCGTTCTGATGGGATGGTTGAGCGCCTCAAAGCCCGTCTTGTGGCTTGCAGTTTCACTCAACAATATGGTCTCGACTATGATGAGAAGTTTTCTCCAGTAGTTAAGCTGAATATGGTACAAGTATTGATCTCCTTGATTGTCTATCGTTATTTGCCGTTACATCAACTTGATATCAAGTATGTAATCCCTAATGACGATTTAGCTTAGACTGTCTATATGCAACAACCTCCTTGTTATGAAACCACAGGGAGTCTCTTGTTTGCTGCCTCAAGAAGTTTGTCCATGGCCTCAAGCAGCCCCCTTGAGCTTGATTTGACCAGTTTAGTAAGGTCGTTCGGACTTTTGGTTTCACTTGAAGCTCAACAGACTTCTCCTTATTTACTTATCGTCACCCAACAGGCTTGGTGATACTTTTCATGTATGTTGATATTATCATCATGGGCGATAATCTGAACGACATCTTTATGATCAAGAAGCACTTGAAGACACACTTTCATACTAAAGATTTGGGTCGTTTTCATTACTATGAAGAAAGAAACCGCCACATGTCATGCGCTAGGATGCAATTGCTTCGGAGAAAGGCCCAATTCTTCAACATCTCAACAAAAAAGACATGCAACGACAGTTGAAAATTCGCCAGAAAGAAATCATCGTAGAGTAGCACCCGCCTACCCTCTTTACTGTCATGTGGCGGACGTTCTTCTTCGTCAGGAATCCAAAAAAGAGATTTATGAGAATCCAAGCCCGTAAAGTTAGTCGAGAGAAAAAGAAAAGAAAATGAGCATGCCAGAAACAGGGAGTTGAGGTACCCCGAAATGCTCCCAGCATATAGGCCTATGGTTCAATTCTTTTTGTTGTTGGAGGTACACATACCACTTCTCGGTGTGGAGATATATACGACAAATAGATGCTCAGCATGTAATGTTTGATAACAATGCTTCAGTAGTGAATCTATCTGCACCACATCAATGGCATACAACTGTGGACCTAACGGCCAACCCCATGACCTTTTGGAATATGGGGTCCCCGTTGGCAACAACCACGGTAGTTGTTGCGGAACTACTTTGTGACAAGATTCCACTCCAAACAAAGAGTCGTCTGTTCGTTTCGCGGTAACAGACTGATCAAGAAGTGATGGTTCAGTGACTTCAGTAGTCGATTCACGAGCTTCGCTACGTTCGCTTTGTCGCTTCGCACCTCCATTTTGTGTGCTGCCCTGGAACGATAAACCTCTAAATACATCTCAGCACTCAGCACGTTACTCACATTGCCTTGTCAAGAAATCCAAGATCGATGTTGGATGATAGAATGAAGGCATCTTTATATCCCAATCCGAATACACCAAGGAACATTTCAAGAAGTTTGAGATGGAAAGTGCCTCAATTATGAAGACACCCATGGATACAAGAGCTATAATAGACAAGGATGAATCAGGACAATTTGTGGATCAAAAGACCTACAGAGGAATCATTGGCTTTCTACTATGTTACAGCTAGTAGACTTGACATTATGTTTGCTACATGTATCTGTGCAAGATAACTCTCGATACAAAGTCTGTCTATATGGGAGGGTTTTGACTTTCTA
Organism: Dactylorhiza incarnata; assembly: GCA_033032865.1. NCBI lineage: Eukaryota > Viridiplantae > Streptophyta > Magnoliopsida > Asparagales > Orchidaceae > Dactylorhiza > Dactylorhiza incarnata. The sequence goes on along the minus strand of JAWHQI010000333.1, from coordinate 450,956 downwards.
TCTAGGCGGATCCGTTTTCCAACATTTCTTTCATGTCTCTGGCTCCCTCCTGCATATTATTAGCTCCGCCCTCTTCTTCCAAGCAATGCTTGCTCGTGCTTCCTTGTTCTTATCTCCATAGAAAATGAACCGTACTTTCCAATCTCTAATCCGGCCTCCCTACAATACGCATTCATCAATTTTGCTTCGCCCGCCTTGTTTTTCGTCTATTCTCGAGAGGTCTTGACAATACCCTTCTTCTGAACTGCCTAGGCGCCTAGTTCTATCAGTTCTATAAAGAGGCACATGATCATATGAGAATGTTATGTAGATGCTTAGGTGTCATAGGCTGGTTGGTAAAAGAACCAGGAAGTCTAATGCCTCTAGTTACTTACTTGCCTTTCTTTCTTTTGCCCTGGCATAATTCAGGACTGTCGTTTCCGTTCTCTAAATCTACCTTTTCTTTTTGACCCCTCTTCAAAATCTTTTATGGGGTGCATAAAAGCATACCAAATCTAGCTTCCTTCCCTTTGAAGTGCATTTATCAGATCAGCTCACACTACTTCATTTATGGCCTCTTTTATGGATCTTCCTTTTGTATCCATTCGACCTAAAGAGAAGTCATACAAAGAAAAAAAGGTTCTTTTATTCATTGGATAACGGGAAGGCCTCCTCCAACTCAATGGTATGAAGGGAGAAGGTTTTCTTCCTTTAATGTAGATGAAGCTAGATTAGTGAATGTTAGGACGGACTAGAGGTGCAAATTTGTCCCGGGACGGGCCTAAAGGGGCTCACCAGGCCCCCTTATTTAACCAGAGCCCGGCCGAGCCTACCTGGAAGTTTGCCTAAATGCTGGGTGGACAGCCCAACATTTAAATGTTAGGTTGCCCGCCCAGCATTTGGGCGGACAACTGTCCGCCCAACATTTTAATGTTGGGCTGACAGTTGTCCGCACAACATTTTAATGTTGGGCCCAACATTTATGCTGGGCCCAACATTTAATTGTTGGGCGGCCAGCCCAGCATTCTAGCTGCCAAATGGCAGCTAGCCATGAACTTTGGGGCCTGGTTGGACACGGTTTTGTGGGCTCGGCAGCCCCCCTTATATTGCAAGGGTCCGGTCTGGGCCCGGTTTGAGTAGGGCCCGACAGCAAAAAAGCCTGGGCCTAGCATGGGCCTGACAGGCCTTTTCTGCACGCCTAGGACAGACTATATAGAATCTACCTATAGGATTGGCTTTTCTAACTGCTCCACACCACTCACTTCGTTCGAGCCCCCTCCTCCCTCTAGTGTCAGGGAATAGGTTAACTTCTTAGTATAAGACTAAGAAATCTAGATGCATGATTGAGTGAAGCAACTCAATCATGAAAGAAGGTGATTAGAACTTCTCTACTAAACTGGCATACAGTCAGAATGGCTCTATCCTATGCTAGCCAGACAGGTCGGGGCATCTGAGGTTTAGAGTAATGCAAATAGGACGAGTACCACTTCATCGCTACACGAAGAATTGTCTGAACATATGTCAAGGGCTGGTAAGGTCGTATCTCTTTTGTTACTGAGACACTGTAGTGATGGTGAAAATACCGATTGGTGACGATTCGTGGGTTGAAGGTTTATACACGTTAATCAGTTCTGATTTTTCTTTTGTTGATCAAGGTCTCCAACAACAAATGAAGTGAATTGTGCTCGACACCATTTGTGCAGGTCGCTACTTATGTGACAAGGACCATCACCCTAGAGATTAGATCTGGTATCGTTTTTTACGCCATGTTGCGAGCATGTTTGTACATCGTGAAATTGACTAATGTCATGACAGTGAAGAAAATGAAATCACGTCCTCTGCACCTTGAAGCATGGGTGTTAGCTATGGGGTTCTAACCCATGGCTAGACAAGAAGGGACAATACTTCTAATGTGGTAGAACCTTGTGACCAGAGAATTAGATTCATCTCTTCTTCTAGGAGACTCAGTCTATGAGGATGACTTTCTTCAGTCTTATCATTTCTTTTGTCTGATTGTGGAAAACTCACTCTCGCTCTTGCATTGAGATATTGATTATTTTTTCGTACTTTCTTTCCGGATGAAATGAAATTGAAACCCGTGTTTTTTCATCAAAACAATTTTTATATATTGGAAAGGGGAACTTCAGTAGTGAAGCGCTCTGTTTCATGCCACCCTATTCATAAATCAAAAAGTAATGTAAAGTGAATAATGTATAAAACCCATCATCTCTTCGCCTCTTTATATAAGCTCACCCTCTTTGCTTCGTCGCTATTGCGACTCCTTATTATATGCTTTTTCGCCTCTTCATCGCTATCGCGACTCACCTCCATTGGACTTCCTCTTCGACTTTACTTGGAACTCATTAAGTTTTCTTATTCTCACATTTTTATAAGCACAACTCCTTGGTAACAAATTCTATAGTCAAATGAGTGCTTGTGATAGGTGAACAGTACGAAGTAGTTGAGCATAATAAGCTCCGATGATGAAATGCCTCGATCTTGCCTTTGGTGAGTATGTAATGCGTAATTCGCTTATTTTATACCTTCTTCCGCGTATTCGTTTGTTGCCTCCAGTGCCAGTTTCTTAGGCATTTCATCCTCAGTAGGATTGTGAGCAGAGGTTGTTGTGACTTGGGGAGAAAAGAGATCACTGATGTAGCGTAGGGGTTGTGTAGGTAGCTGATGATGATAGGCTTGGCAGACTGAGGTTGTGAACTCCACGCTTTGCTTTGAGGCATGCACATTCGATGCCATCTTCTTTTACTAAATAACCTCCTTCCCCTCAAATAAGGCTGGGTCAAAGGGATCTATCTTGATTTTTGAACAAGAAAGCATGTTGCTCCTTCTCTTGCATTTGAACCCACGCACTCGGATAAGCCGCCAACGGGGGATTCTAGCACACTTTCTGATTCAATTGCAAAGAGTGCTAGGCACCGAAAGCTTTAATCAATGCAGTCCTATCTACTTCAGTCAGATTGTCAAAGGCATGGGCAACCTTCACTATGCGAAATGAAGGGTTGGCAAGACACTAAAGCAGTAAAACGGGAAATCAAGCCTAATAGAAAATCTTAATATCTGGCTCCTAGATTCGTGGTATTATGGCTAGCCCGGATTCAATAGCATCTCCTGCTGAACTCGTGGAGTGACAGGGGAAAGAGCGCAAGGAGCCTAGCACATTCATGCACACTTGCCAACACATTTTTCCTATTTGAACTAAGACAAGAAGGCATTCTTGTAAAGACCTATTTTGATTAATGTGCGGAAGTTTCATGCTATCTTGCTTGCTAAATGGTTGTAGCGGTGAAGTCAACATATGAGTGACTATTAATTAAGGGTGGGCTATCACGTAACATTCCTGAAAGCAACGACTTGCCTTAGAGAGAGTGAGGTCTTAGTTCTCCGCCAACTCCTCAAATGTTCCCTTCAAAGCCACATACAATGGGGTGGAGGGATGTGGGGAGTAGGGTCTTTGGAAGCGGAACACGAACCGAGCTTCTATCATATCGTAGTTGGATGATGAACTTTTAGTGGGCACTCTGTTCAAATGCGTACGTAGAGCTTCTGTTAAGCATATAGCTAGCGTTCCCTCAAGCCAGTGACCTTCACCTCCCTCCAGTCGCTTGAAGGTGATGATGAAGAGATTCGTGGCCTTCCTTCTCTATAGATGCGATAAGAGTAGGCCGTATAGGGTAGGGGGCATTCTTCACTATGCACTTCACTCACGCTCGCCTTGTTTTCTTATTAAATAAAGCTAGCCCTTTCTTGTTTTTCTGATATCGTCTTCGCTCATATAAGGTAAGCTCACATCCTATCGCTAAGGGGACTAAGCCCCCAAGGCCGGTTATCTCAACTTGGTCGCCCGTAGGGGCTGATAAGCGAAATGGAGATAAGATAGGTGAAGGGGAGAAGCGTTGAGTCTCAATAGACCCTAAAAACCCTAAATTTTTTCTCCTCTTCCTGACTGGGAAGGTTCTCTTCTTCTTCTGGTCCCACTTTAGATCCATTCATTTCTGCAAGCGCGTGCAGGCAGGATACAAAGCTAATCCCCCTCCTATTCGAGGTCGGATGGCCTCGCCCCACAAACACCCAACCTTCCGTCTCCACGAACATGCTACCTAGGAGCCCCACCCATGCGGCTCACGCCATTCAAGGTGGACCTTCCGTCTCCACAAACACCCAACCTTCCGTCTCCCCGCATGCGGCTCACGCCATTCGAGGTGGACCAACCCAGCATTCATTCCATTCACAAAGACTTTAGTTCAATTTAGACCCGGAATCTCATTCACGTGTAGGCAGCGTTGCCGCGAATGGGCTACCATTTACTCTATTTATTCATTGATTCATCATTCCCCTCTTTCCAAGAATGAATGAGCCATCTGAACCTTCCATTTCCGTCAAATGACCCGGCCTCCCTTGGGTCTTCCACCGTTTGGGCTCCCTTTCCTCTATATGCTCCCCTGACGCAAGACTACCACACTTCGCACCTGCGACATTTTTGCCAAACCGTCTTTGCCATTAGTTCTGTCCTCCCTGCAGGCTGTCTGGATGGGTGGGTTGTCCTTTGCTGCTACGTTTTTTTAGGCACTATGGATTACAGGAAATGGAGTGGTTGATTTGGACAGCAGGCGGGTTACACGTTCCATTGTGCCGAGATTTGAGGTGCAGGTGGTGATGATCACCCAGAGGTATGCGTTAGCGCCCTTAACGGGCACTCCAGGACCCACCAACGCTCATGAAAACCCAGGTCGGTCGGTCGGTCGGTCAGTCGGTCGGTCCTCCATTCATCCAACCGGATGTGTGGATAACGAGGCCACCTTCACAACCTTCTCCCTTATATCTAAATGTAGGGTTGTTTGTTGGAGTTGCTCAACTGAACCTTTGCCCGGTGCTCATGACGCGCTACAGAACCTCTGCTATGTCGGGAGACCGAGCAGGGTATAGCTAGCAGCATAGGATCCTACTCAGCGTCAACAACTTCGTGTCGCACAAAAGTAATCCGATATATGGTTCCGTACATTCCACAACTTCTCCGTTCATTTCGAAAACTGATCCTGAAACACCATGAGCAGTAGGTTGTTGAGGTTCGGAATTCAATTTGAAAGTCTAAGCGAGTTAGGCTCCTTCGATCAAGGAAAAGCTTTTCAAGATCTTGCTACCTGAGACTTTATTTTTACATTCAAAAGTGACGAAACCTGAGATTTGAGGTGCAGGTGGTGATGATCACCCAGAGGTATGCGCTAGCGCCCTTGACGACACTCCAAGACCCACCGACGCTCATGAGAACCCAGGTAGGTCGGTCCTCCATTCATCCAACCAGATGTGTGGATAACGAGGCCACCTTCACAACCTTCTCCCTTATATCTAAATGTAGGGTTGTTTGCTGGAGTTGCTCAACCGAACCTTTGCCCGGTGCTTATGACGCGCTACAGAACCTCTACTATGCCGGGAGACCGAGCAGGGCATAACTAGCGGCATAGGAGCCTACTCAGCGTCAACGGGTTCGTGTCGCACTAGAGTAATCCAATATGTGGTTCCGCATATTCCACAACTTCTCCGTTCATTTCCAACATTGATCATGAAACACCATGAGCAGTAGGATGTTGAGGTTCGGAATTCAATGTGAAAGTTTAGGTGAGTTAGGCTCCTTCGATCAAGGAAAAGCATTTCAAGATCTTGCTACCTGAGACTTTATTTCCACATTCAAAAGTGACGAAACCCCGTGAAAAAAGACACTCCCCGACTTCGGAAAAGATGGGTACAGGCTGGTTCTCTTAGGCTAGGCTTAGTCCAGCTCGTAAGGTAACCTCCTATCCGTAGTAGCTTCTTTCGTTCGATGCTATTAGCTTGGTAGAGCTGGTTCCAACTCCTAACCATCTTCTATCCTTGCTTTTAGCCAAGCTTCTTTCTTTGTGTTAAGTTCACCCCTCTCTTATGATGCAAGAGACCTTTTGGAAGCTTTCCCTAGGGGATGGAGCTTCTGTTGTCGATACTAGTCCTTCCCGCCCTCCCTCCGAAGGGGTTGTGATGTCGGATGGCGTGGAAACCGTCAATTTACTGTCCTTCAACCGGATGCCTTTTCAAGGTGTCTGTGTACCGGGATCCATGTTTGATTTTTAACATGGGGATATGGAACTGTTGGAGCAATCGCTTCATCTTGTTTGCATGCATAAGGTCATTCCTGTCCGCTTTCAGTTAGTGTTCATTGCTGAGTGATCGTTCGCAATCTAGCTGGAATAGGTGGTCCCTTCCTCTCTCCCAGCAAGCAAGTGCATTCGATGAAGAAACCATTTTTTTTCCAAAGTTACATGGTGTGTGTGTGTGGGGGGGGGGGGGGGGTCACTGAAAAAGTAAAGTAGACTTTCTTCTCTATGTTTCCATCTCATTCATGAGCGTAGATTGATGTAGATGGATTTTCTACCGGTCAATTTGTATCCCATTCTCCAGGTATAGTTTGATCATAGATCGTCGGATGAGATGATTCTATTTGCCTTTCTCCTCCTTTCGTCATAAGGCGTGTTCTAACTCTAAAAAAACCATTCCTGTGTATAGGTCCCTGCGTGGTCTAACTCTAAGAAAACCATTCCTATGTTTTGGTCCCTACTAAGCAGAGTTAGTCAAAACTATCGTTCCATAATAGTATTGTATGCTATTTGAAGACTTATTCAAATAATAATAAAAAAAGCAAAAACCATTCACAATGCCCCGACGAAGTAATGAGAAGTGAAACAACTCGTGTTGGCATGGAAGTCCGCCTGGTAAATGGATTCCATTCTTTTACTAGGGTTCCAAACCTTCCCCTTAGCTCTCTCATTTTCCTTATCAAGAGATTCTAAAGCTCTTTCTAGTTGGTATTTCTAAGTAGGGAAGGAGGGCTTTGGAAAAGAACAACTCCAAAGTCTTCCCTTCCAAAATCCACTCCTTCAGTCCTAGTACTGAAAGACTTGACTTGAGGAGTGGAGGAAGGAAAGAATTCATTTTTTCTTCCCGCTTCTTATGCTTATGTAAGAATAGTAGAAAGAAAGGAATTGAGAAAAAAAATAAGGCAGCATTGATAGACAGTTGATTGAGAATGCTTTTTTGGGAATCATCTTAGCAAGTAGCTATAGCCATGAGTAAAAGCAGCTGCCTGGAGAGGAAGTTTTCACTGCCATGAGAGAGGGACGATCAAGTGAAGGGAATCACATCCTCTTTCTTTCTCTTTCTATCCAGGAAAGATGATCAAATATTTTCACTTCACCTTTTTCTCACTCGTACTCATTTATCATATATAGAATATCTCAAATGTTTTGAATCAAAAAACAAAGATTGAAGACATTTTCCACTATGGTGATTAAAAAAGAGAAATTGGAATCGGTCGCTACAAGGGCCGCCCTTAAGTGGACATAAGTTGGTGGGCATATAGTAAGAGTGGCGAACGGGACTTTAGTCGAACATGTTGCGGGTTTTTGGAAACTGCTAGTTCCATCCGCTACTTAGCTTCCATTGAATCTCCCTTCAATGATCGATCCCAACATGAGCTTTCAAGCATGACTGACTACTCCGATCTCCGGTCAGAGAGAAGATGTCTATGTGATGCTTCAGGGGCAAGCAGTCGAATCCGACTCTGATTCGCTTCTCCTTAATCCAGTGTACTATCGTCGTCTTATTGGCAAGCTTATTTATTTGACTGTCACCTGACCGAATATCTCATTTGTTGTTGGCGTGGTCAGTCATTTCATGCTATCGAGTGAATCCTCTGGTATCTAAAGAAAGCCCCGGGACAAGGTCTTGTGAATAAGTCCTCTTCTCTATCATTAATTGTCTATTCTGATGTGGATTATATTGGCTCCCTCGATGATCGTCAATCTACGAGTGACTATTGCACATATTTTGGAGGACACTTGGTCACTTGGCGGAGGAAGAAGCAAACGACGGTGGCACGCTCCTCTCCGGAAGCTGAGTATCATTCAATGGCGTCAGCCGTTTCTGAACTCACATGGCTGAATAGTTCTTATTGAACTTGGTGTCGATCTCCCCTCTCCGGACATCCTCTACAACGACAGTCAAGCTGCAATCTTTATCGCCGAGAACCCAGTTTTTCATGAACTCACCAAGCATATTAAAGTTGATTGTCACTCATCCGAGAAAAAGTTCAACTTCGCAAAATTGATCTGCGTCATGTTCCCACTGCCAATCAAGTCTCTGATATCCTCACCAAGGCCTTGCCTCACCTCCCTCTACCGACAATTCGTTTCCAAGCTTGACCCCTACAATTTGTATGCTCCAGCTTGCGGGGGAGCATAAAAGAACTATATATGTAAAAGTCCATTGTAAAGGCGCCCTTCCTTGGCCTATTAGAAGATCTCTCTTGTATAGATTTATCACACACCATGGTTTTAAGTTAAGATGTCACTTCGCCCACCTATATATATGTGTACATGAACTTTAATTTATACACTTAATGTGAAGTAATAAAGTTATTGTGCTTCGTATTTCACTCTTCTACACTAGATATTTTGATTAAGCTCATTGATTTGACATGTACCTTCAATTTTTTTAACTTGCGAGTTTCTTATACATCTGTGGGTTTTCTCACAAAATTTAATTTGTATGCCAAAGTGCTCTGGGATTAACCATTTGCAATGTATTGTGTTTGTACCATCTACCATGATGGTCTCACAGATTGCATATTTAGATTTACACTTTAATTATATGTTATGTTCATAACTTTTTTCTTTCTTACTAATTTGCTAATGTTCTGTTTATCTCTATCAAATAATATTTTTATTGTTATTTTCATCTAATGAGATTTTGTTATTGGTTTCTCTTTGGCTGCAAACTAATTAATATGCTTAATGTCTTTTACTTACCTATACCTGTGCAAGTCTTTCCTGTTAACGGGGCACATGTAATTTATCATTGTTTCTTCAAAAGAAAAATGTCATATGATGTCACATTTAGGGAATTGCTTTTCAGATAATTTCATTGCTTTCTGCATGGAATATAAGCGCGCTGTTTGTCTTGATATTTGGTTTTTCGCAGTTACGTGGTACATGCTGAAGTTAATGCCATCCTGAACACAAATCATGCATCTGCCGCTGGACAGGTTAGTGCTTAGAAACTTGTTTTACTTAGATATCTGAGTTGATGAATGAACTCTAGGGAACCCTTAGGTAAATGCACACAATGCATTAGCTAATTGGGTGGCTTTAAAAAGGAAGATTAATCCAAGAGTGAGTCTGGAGCATATGAAACCTTCCTCGTTGAAGAAAGATCTCATGTTAATTTACATCTATTGAAGTAAGTCTGTGATTAAAGGAGACTGAAAAATGCAATCATGCAGTAATCGATATTCTATTCTATGGACGAGGGCATGTGTTTTCATGATCATACTTGTAAGAATTAAAGAGACAACTAATGGACATACTCGAATGACAGTGGATTTGACTGTCCAAAACACCACCCATTTGAAAAATTCCCCGCCATTGTCTCCTGTCTAGGCCGTGTCTCATCCTCAGCGTGTTACAGATTTGCTTCAGCAAGTTGTGCAATAATTTAGGTAAATATATTCTAAAATAAATTTTGAGATTGTTTCACCAATTGAGTCACAAGTATATGTTGACGCAGAAGGAATCTACAGGTGATGGACACACCCTGCCCTAACCTTAAATGGAATTACGGATTATTAAAGTGAAGGTAGTAGAATAGGAGAAATGCTTTCATAATAATCTCAAAGAACCCTTACTCATACATATACATGAGTGAGGGGAAACCCTAAAAACAGAGAATGACTAAAATACCCTCAACTGGCATAAATACACATAAATGCAGAACGACTTGAAATAATATGAATTACAACTCTCCACCTCAAGTCGGGCGGAATATGTCAGTCATCCTTAGCTTCTGAATGCCATCAGTAAACGTATCACATCCCAAGCTTTTGGTGAACACATCGGCCAGTTGATCTTTGGAATGAACGAAGGGAGTTACAGTTGAGTTTAGTAGTATTGGTCTATTAGTATGTTAGTGGGTTTAGTCTCACATTGTGAGTCAAGTTTTATTTTCCTATATATTCCCCCCTTTGTGGATGAATAACATAACAAGCATTTCTATTTCTCTTGATTTCTACTTGGTATCAGAGCGAGGTTTAGGGTTCGGTTGATCCCGCATCTTGCTCGCTAGCTATTTCCGATTCCGCCTCTCCTTCTCCCTCTCGTTCCCGTCACGCTGTCCTGAACCCCCGTCGAGCGATTCCTATCACTCCCGTGGATGGAATCCTCGCTTGATTCATCCACGGGAGTGACCTATTCCCATCCACGAGCACGCCTGCCGCACCTGCCGCTTCCGTCGAGCACGCCTGCCGCACCTGCCGCTTCCGTCGAGCACGTCTGCCGCACCTGCCGCTTCCGTCGAGCACGTCTGCCGCACCTGCCGCTTCCGTCGAGCACGTCTGCCGCTTCTGCCGCTTCTGCCGCTTCCGTCGAGCACGTCTGCCGCTTCTGCCGCTTCCGTCGAGCCCGTCTGCCGCTTCTACGGTAGAAATCGACCCCGTCTGCTGCTTCTACTGTCGAAATCGACGCCGGATGCTTCTCCCATCGATTCCTGCTGCAGATCCAACTGTTGCTACTTCTCCAGCCTTCTTCTGGCTTCTCCCGCTGCTGATCTGCCGCTGGAGCTTCTCCTCCCTGCTCTTCCTGACGCTGGCTGCTCCTATTTTTCCAGATCCCGTCGGCTCCTTCTCGTCTGGCTGCTGCAAGAGGGAGCAGATCTTCCCCTCCCCTGCTGGCTTGTTGTTCTCGCTGCTCTAGATCTCGTCGTGCTTCTATGCTGCGTTCTGCCACTGTCCGGTTGCTGCCTTCCCTTTTTGGTGCTGATTTTGCTCGCTAATGATGAAGACTTGTGGTAGTTTTGTTGTCTTTATGTGTCTCTTTATTTTTTCTTGTTGATTTGCATTTGTTTTATGTTGTTGTTATGCCTATATGCACGTGGTTTCCACGTGAGGGGGAGTGTTGGGATAAATGCGACTCGGATGATCGTTCTCGTTGTTCGCTTTAGTCCCACACGGCCTCTAGGCTTGTGTCGTGTGTTGTTTGTCTCCCCAAGTTTTTCCTTGATGATTGGTAGGTGGTATGGCCTTTGGTGGTTTTCTCTTATCCCCGCGGTCACGAAGATTTGTGTGTGAGGTGTTATCCCCGCAGTCTCGTAGATTCGTGTGTGTGGTTTCTTTCCTGTGGGTGGACCGTGTGTGGGAGTATCCCCGGTCACCCATCTTGTCCCACCTTTGCCTACCACATTTACCCTTCATTTGATGTTGTCAAGCTGGTGGTTTCCCCTCCAGCTTGAGGGGGAGAGTTGAGTTTAGTAGTATTGGTCTATTAGTATGTTAGTGGATTTAGTCCCACATTGTGAGTCAAGTTTTATGTCTCTTTGTATTTCCTATATATTCCCCCCTTTGTGGATGAATAACATAACAAGCATTTCTATTTCTCTTGATTTCTACTGTTACCACAGTCTTTTTATCCAAGTGATCTTTAATAAAATGTCGATCAACCTCAACATGTTTTATCCTGTCATGTTGAACTGGGTTATGTGCTATGTTAATAGTGGTCTTACTGTCATAAAATAAGGAGAAGGGAGCTGTATCAGTGAAACCTAGATCTTGTAATACAGTGCATAGCCACAGACCCTCATATAGGCCCTGAGACGTAACACGGAATTCAGCCTCAGCACTTGATCTGGCCACCACATTCTGCTTCTTGCTATGCCATGTCACAAGGTTTCCACCAATGAAAGAACAATAACCAGTTGTGGACTTTCTGTCATCTTGACATCCAGCCCAATTAGCATCGGTAAAGACCTCAATCTTCAAGTTATTGTTTTTGGAGAACAATAGACCGCGGCCAGGTGCTTTCTTCAAGTATCTTAACACACGATACACAGCATCTGATGTCTGATCCCGGGAGAATGCATATACCTGCTCAGAATCCCTACCGCAAATGTAATGTCAGGCTGAGTATGGGATAAGTATATAAGTTTCCTAACCAGTCTTTGATAACGTGATACATCAGCATGGTCACCATCTATCACCATCAATCTTATGGTTCTCCTCCAAGGGAGTGTTAGCAGGAACACACCCAAGCATCCATGTCTCCTTTAGAAGATCCAATACATACTTTCGTTGGGATATGAATATACCATGATCAGATCTAGCCACCTCGATACACAGAAAGTACCGTAACCTTCCTAAGTCTTTCACCTCAAATTCAGCAGCTAAGAGGGTTTTAAGACTGGCAATCTCCTGTGTCATTTCCTGTAATCACAATGTCATCCACGTAGACAATGAGAACCACTACCTTCAGTTCACGTCTCCGGATAAACATGGAATGATCGGAGTGAGCTTGCTTGTACCCAAACTTGAGCATAGCTGTGAGAAACTTTCCGAACCAGGCCCTAGGAGATTGCTTCAGGCCACATAAAGATTTCTTTAAGCGGCAGACAAGCCCTTCAGCCCCCTTCTTCACAAAACCAGGAGGAAACTTCATGTACACCTCTTCATCGAGGTCACTGTGAAGGAACGCGTTCTTCACATTCAGTTGATGAAGGTTCCAGTCCAGGCAAGCCGCACAGGATAATAACACCCGAATAGAGTCCATCTTTGCGACAGGAGCAAAGGTCTCTTGGTAATCAACTCCCTGCGTCTGAGTGTATCCTTGAGCAACCAGACGTGTTTTGTACTGCTCCACTTTACCCTCTTGGTTTTGCTTAACAGTGAAGACCCACCGTGAGCTTATAGCTTTCTTCCCAGGAGGAAGAGAGGAAACTTCCCACGTATGATTCTTATCCAGGGCAGACATCTCATCGTGCATAGCTTGTGTCCATACAGGCATCTGCAAGGCTTCCTGCAACGATTTAGGAATAACAACCAAGGAAGGGATGAAACAAAGGCCTGATGAGCTGGGGTGAGATGTTGATAAGCCACATGGTTAAAAATATGGTGTTGTGTACTCGTGGCTTTACCTTTCAACAATGCAAGAGGAATATGCATATCCGCATCATCAGAATCTGAGGACGAAGTAGACACAGACAGTGCAGGAACTCTAGTAGCCTGTGTACCTGTACGACGGTGATATATGTGTGGAAGCGGAGAGATCAGGGTGGAGATCAAAGGTACCTGGATAGGAGCAATAGCTACCGGAGTAGGTAGATGTGGTAAAGTGGAGGTCATGGAAGGAAGGAGAGGAAGAGGGATATGAGTAGTAGCAGTATCACCATTACTTTCCCCTTGACGAAGAGAATGAGTCGAAGGCAAAAAATAAGATTCATGCTCTCGGAAAGTAACATCCATGGTACAGAACATACGCCGGGACGGAGAGTGATAACAACGATACCCTTTGGTGGTAGAAGAGTAGCCGAGAAAGACACAACGGAGAGCTCGAGGGTCATGTTTATCACGACTGGGTTAGTGGATGTGCACAAAGCAAACACACCCAAATATACGAGGTGCCAAATGGGAAGTATGAACCACACAGGTAGTGGAAAGACGAGCTAGAGGAGTAGTATAGGAAAGGAAACGAGAAGGAAGACGATTGATAAGATGAGCGGCAGTGAGAACTGCATCCCCCCAATAGGTTTTGGGAAGGTGCATGGTGGATAGAAGACATCGAGTAACCTCAAGGAGGTGCCGATTTTTACGTTCGGCCACACCATTTTGAGTAGATGTGTGGACACGCATTTTCTGGTGGATAATACTATGAGTGGTGAGATAAGAACCAAAGGCACCACGATCGTCATACTCCCCGCCATTATCACTTCTAAGAACACGAATAGAAGCATTGAATTGAGTTTACACCATTTTATGAAATATTTGAAAACAAGAAAACACTTCACTTTTTTCTGCAAAAGATAAACTCATGTAGTACGAGAGAAGCAGTCAATAAAGGTGACAAACCATCGAAAACCATTTAAAGATAAAATAGGGGACGACCCCCACACATCAGAATGTATCACATCAAAAGGGACAGTACTGGGAAAAGACAGATGTGAAGAAGTATGTCGTACATGTTTAGACTCATCACATACATCACAAGTAAAATGCTGAAGGAAAGGTAAAAAAGCAGGAAATATTTTTTGCAGATAAGTGGAAGACGGATGTCCTAGGCGCAGATGTCAACGACGAACATCATCAGTTGTGGCGACGGAGCAGGAAAGAGCCTGAGGGGTATCTGGGAATTCAGGTTGTACAAGCCACCACAATTTCTATCGCTGCCAATGTTCCGCTTCGTATCCAGTTCCTAAAAACACAAGAATCAGGAAAAAAAGTTACAGAGCAGTTCAGAGATCTAGTAATGTTGCTGATAGAAAGCAAATTGCGAGGAAAAGAGGGGACATGAAGAACAGAAGGAAGAGAAATAGACGGGGAACATGAGATGTTGCCTTTGCCCACAATAAAGGATAAAGATCCATTTGCAAAAGTGACCTTGTCCTTACCAAACAAGGGGGTATAAGAGAGGAAACTTGAGGAGGACCCAGTCATATGATGTGTTGTGCCGGAGTCAAGCACCCATTCAGAGGAAGAGGTAGTGGCAGTATGAGCACTGGGCATCGCAATAGTCGCCAGGGAAGTAGAGCCGCTTGTCCCAGGATCATACTGATAGGAGAGCAGACGACGGAAGGCATCCACTTCTTGAGCTGTAAGAGATCCAAGAGGGGAACAATGTAACTCATCATAAACATCTGTAGTGTAGGCAGCATCATGAGAGCGATGACCACTCTGTCTCTGGCCACCACGACCACGACCAGGAGGAGCAAGATGTGGATGAAGCTTGAAACACACCTCTCGAGAATGCCCCTTCGACCAAAGTAGTCACAGGTGGGCACAGAAGAGCCAGGAGTGGGAATAAGACCGCGACCGACACTCGTCAAGGCTGAACGATCAGGCGACGTCATAACACTGAGGGACTTGCATCGGTCTTCATCACCCAGAACCATACTTAAGGCCTCACGAAGGGAGGCAAGCGGAGAGCGGTGAAGAATATGCGACCGCGCCATATCGGATTCCATGTTCAATCCCATCAAGAAAACATGAAGACGAAAATGGTCCTCATTTTGCTTTATCTGAACAGCATCAGCAGTACACGCAGGAGTGAAGTGAGCAAAGTAGTCCAACTCTTGGTGAAGACGCTCAAACTCAGAGAAGAAAGACGAAACGGTCATCGGACCTTGCCGCAATTCCAAAATATTGCGAGTGAGCTCATACACCTGAGTGGAACTACCGATCTGTGAGTATGTTTCCCGAGCATGGGTCCAGATCTCAGATGCAGAATCCATCAGCTTATAGCTCTGGTAGACCTTGGGAGACATCGAATGTAGGAGCCATGAGACCACAAGTGAGTTGTCAGAATCCCAACGCTTCCAAGAGGGATCGGTCTTCCGAGGCTCCTTGATCGTGCCATCGATATACTCA
This sequence comes from Dactylorhiza incarnata, assembly GCA_033032865.1. Classification (NCBI taxonomy): domain Eukaryota; kingdom Viridiplantae; phylum Streptophyta; class Magnoliopsida; order Asparagales; family Orchidaceae; genus Dactylorhiza; species Dactylorhiza incarnata. The sequence goes on along the minus strand of JAWHQI010000333.1, from coordinate 435,535 downwards.
AACATCGGTTGACCGCGAATGACATGTTGGGTTGCGCGAGACCATTCCAGGTAATTCGTGTCATCCAAGGGAACCGTGGTAATCTTCAAAGAACCAGAGTGGCCATGAGGACGCTGAGAGTCACTCATTTGAGGCTGGATCACACCCGGAGAAGATGCAGAGGAATCAGGGTCACCCATATCGACAAAGAGGGATACGAGAGATCAAGCAGCACGAGGAAACCGCATCAGCACATCAGCGGCAGTAGAGAAGGTCAGCATCATGAAACTTGCACGATCTGGACATAGGATGCACGACCTGGATAGGGATCTGAGCCAGGAGAAGACCTGACAGGGATCTGAGAGTAGACAGAGAAGAGCCAGGAGAAGACCTGACACGGGATGCTCGACCTGGACAAGAGCTGACAAGATCAGCAGCAGGCAGACACACGGGATCAGAACGAGGGCTGGCGGGAGACGGTCGAGCCCTATCGATCAATCGGCGGAGGCAAAAGCGTCATCAATCGGCGGCGGAGAATAACGGCTTCATCAGAAGGCGGCGGCGGCGACTTCTTCAGCAGCTAAGAGCCGCTCGGTGTCATATGGGATCAACAACAGCGGAGGCAGGCGGAGGCTGGCGATCGAGCGGCGGAGGCTGGCGGGGGCTGGCGGTCGAGCGGCGGAAGAAGGTCGAGCGGCGGAAGCGGAACAGGAGAGCGGCGGAAGCGGAACAGACGTGCGGCGGATCCCTCTAATACCAAGTAGAATAGGAGAAATGCTTTCATAATAATCTCAAAGAACCCTTACTCATACATATACATGTGTGAGGGGAAACCCTAAAAGCAGAGAAAGACTAAAATACCCTCAAACTGGGATAAATACACATAAATGCGGAACGACTTGAAATAATATGAATTACAACTAAGGTTTGAATGCAAGCACACAATTTAATGAACGATACTCATTATCTAACCCTAGCTGTAATGCAACACACTGTATATTCTAAGGGGTGCGTTGAGTCCTAATGTGTCTACTTTTTGTTGAGAAACGAAATTCTACATACTATCACTATTAATGATAAAGGGCAGCCCGGTGCACAAAGCATCCCTGCACAGCGAGGGTCCGGGGAAGGTGTAAGACCCCCCTCCCGGAACACACGACACGGCCGAGAGGAGTCTTATGCCCAGGACAGCCGCCTTGCGGAAGCGCCAGCACACGAGCTAGCAGCCCCCACAAGACGCCTATCCTGCCGGCCAAACCAACTAAACAGTGCCGACCCATCAATAAAAGAAAGCACTAAAGTCATAGGTTCACAATAAGTAAATATGTCCAGAACAGTACAAAGAAAGGCAGAAAGCTACACAAGCTCCTGCAAAACATCAGAGTATAATACTAAATGCCCCAAGGGCTACAACTCAACCCGTGCTCACATCTGCCACAAACGGCAACCAAGGTACCGAAGTCACCAACCCTGCACACCTGACCTGTCTGGCCTCCTCCAGCACCGAGCACTGCTGCTCTAAGGAACACTCCTAAAAAGAGGGACGTAGCAACCGTTAGTCATAAAGACTAAGTGGCTTCACATCCGCTCCCCCGGCGACTCCAAGGCACCGAGCGGAAGGAAAGGAAGAAAAGCTGCAATATAAGCAATAATATACAAAGCAGGTGACAGGAATGGTTGCATATACATGACGATTGTATAAGTACCCAAGTACTTGCAATAACTCTAACTAACAGGTACATATATAAGCAAGTACTAGTAACAGAAAGCATAGGCAGAGTATCAATAAGCAAGTACTAGTAACAGGAAGCATAAGCAGAGTATCACTAAGCAAGTACTAGTAACAGGAAGCATAAGCAGAGTATCACTAAGCAAGTACTAGTAACAGGAAGCATAAGCAGAGTATCACTAAGCAAGTACTAGTAACAGGAAGCATAAGCAGAGTATCGATAAGTAAGTACTAGTAACAGGAAGCATAAGCAGAGTATCACTAAGCAAGTACTAGTAACAGGAAGCATAAGCAGAGTATCGCACCTTAACTTATATGAATGCCCATACAAACTTATAAGTTAAGGTTTCCAATTTGGGACCCATCATATAAAAGAGCCCATATTAATTTATATGATGGACCCGATGCGGTGCAATGCTATGATTATGCAGAATGAATGCAATGCAATGATTATGATATGAAGACTCACCCATGCAATGTTTCTATGTCGACATAGACATACAGTTCCCACTTTTCGAGGGTAGCTAACCACTCAGGCGCCCCCCGTCGTGGCCGGACGGTGGCAGTGGCACGGGCTTCGCCATGACTAGGAGGGTATGATCACTACCGGTCCTAGGCCTATGTACGCCTCGACGCTCTTGTTCATAGCGGAGTCCCTGCGTACTACCCGCATTCATGCGGAGTCTTCAAGACGCGGTGGGGATCTATTGGGTAGATGGACACCAAGACATTCCAACCCAACCGGTCTGAGTCTAACTGCCGGCTTCTGTCGGTGTCACGACTAGCGAGCCCGTAGACCCGCCACAACCTATCCTCCCCCGAGGATCTATTCGTATCCGTGTATCAACATACACCAGGACTTCTAATCCAAGTCCTCCTAAACAATCTGTGTATCTACGTACACCAGGACTTCTAAACCAAGTCGGAGTCTTCAAGACGCGGTGGGGATCTATTGGGTAGATGGACACCAAGACATTCCAACCCAACCGGTCTGAGTCTAACTGCCGGCTTCTGTCGGTGTCACGACTACCGTAGACCCGCCACAACCTATCCTCCCCCGAGGATCTATTCGTATCCGTGTATCAACATACACCAGGACTTCTAATCCAAGTCCTCCTAAACAATCTGTGTATCTACGTACACTAGAACTTCTAAACCAAGTCCTTCTAACCCAACCGTGTATCTACGTACACTAGGACTTCTAAACCAAGTCCTTCTAAACCATCCGTGTATCTACGTACACTAGGACTTCTAAACCAAGTCCTTCTAAACCAACCGTGTATCTACGTACACCAAGACTTCTAAACCAAGTCCTTCTAAACGATCCGTGCATCTACGTACACTAGGACTTCTAAACCAAGTCCTTCTAAACGATCCGTGCATCTACGTACACTAGGACTTCTAAACCAAGTCCTTCTAAACCAACCGTGTATCTACGTACACCAAGACTTCTAAACCAAGTCCTTCTAAACGATCCGTGCATCTACGTACACTAGGACTTCTAAACCAAGTCCTTCTAAACCATCTGTGTATCTACGTACACCAAGACTTCTAAACCAAGGGGCTATATTCAACCTTGTTACATAATATACAATAAAAGACAAGCCTATTTAACAGAGCATGATCCATCATCTTCCCCAAACATGAAGATCATTTCACCCCCTTTTTAAAAATCCCCAAATATCATTCCCCTCACTCTCCCACAACGACCATGGGTTTACCCCAAATCAAATCCCATCTCTTCCGTCGAAGAGAAGAAATGATCCCTAGAACCTCGCGGCGAACGATGCCCTAATTTTGAGGTTCCGGCTTGGTCTTTCTATGGAAACTCCATTACAGCTCACACGAGAAGCTCTCTTGAGTCTTCATCTCTCCTATTGTGATCTAAGAGACTAGCACCAAGGGAGAGGGGAGGAAGTCACCTGATTTCCGGACGACGTTCGCGGTTGTCTCCTCCGCGGCATGGCGGCAGTTGGCCAAGACTGATTAAAGAGTCCTGATCCACAGAAATATACAACATGAAATCAATCAACATTACCCAAACTAAAAAGAAAGGAAACAACAGACAACATGAAAAGTTAACAAATTAATAACTTCCCAAAGACTCCCATCCTTCATGGTATCTGTTTAGGGATCATATATTTAATGCGCATTCTATCGGGGTTGCATCACATTTATAGCGTTGACGTAGACTTTTATTAAGGGTTGTCTAAGGAGAGGAGAAAGAGACATGAATGAACTTCCCAATTTCAGCTTCAACCATCAGCACCCAAACAATTCTTAAGAATCACGATCGGCCATCAAAACAAGGAAAAATCGGCTTCCATAAAGGAAAACCCCAAATACAAGTGCACTAACAGCAGCCTTAACTGGACATGAACATACAGCCGGTCGGCCAAACCAAAAGCATCACAACTAAAACTGGACAAAAACTTTTAACTGGAAAGAGGATCTAAATCTGGACTGCACAAGGGCAATAAATCAGCAAAACACTAAATTCCCAAGTAGCAGCCAAGCAAAGTAAAAGCCCCAAATTAGTTTACAAGCTTGGCTCAATTTCCTCACAGCATACCCCTCTCCAAACAGAAATCATAAGCATGACAGGGAACAAAGCAAGGAGCAGTCACAGTAACAAGGTCACAGCACATAGTGGGCTGCATAGGGATAACCAAACAACCCATATTGGACTGCAGAAATTCAGCAACAGTACCCCACAGTAGGAAACTAGCAGCCGACCAACAAGAAGGAGACATAGCAGCTAATTGGGATGACATAACAGTGATAGAATTAAAAGAGACAGCAGTTCAGCAACAATCCCCCATAAAGAGCTATATAGCAGTTAACTGGAAAGCCCAAAACAGTAAAGATCCAAAGCTGGACAGTCACTATAAGCAAAAAGAGCAGCAACTAGCTTTATCTCCCAATAGCAGTGAACATGAAAGTTAGAACAATCGGCCAACCAACAACAACAAAACCCCCAAAGTTCAAAACCAAGACATAGCACTTAAACACAGATCTCCCTTCCCCCTTAGGAATCCAACATCAACACAACAACCAAGAGGGGAAGAGAAATACGAAGGCTTACAATGATTCAGGAGAAGAACCGAGGCCCTGCTTCCAAAATCCACAACCCGGCCAAACTCCAGATCAACCAAAGCCGCAAGCCGCGAATCCCTGCACACGATTCTTGAACAGCCCAAAATATACAGCTTTTCCGTAAGATTAAGAGAAGACAAATGGAACAGGGGAGGAGATCGGCACCGTGCCCTAGAGCGACACCGTCGAGGAGAAGGAGGAAATGAAAATGGCCGATCGGATAGAAAGTAATAAACCCACACGCCACATGTAAATACCTGAATTCTCCACCGCCATTTAATCAACATTTATATTTACCAGCAGCTCTCATCAATTCAAATAGCCAAATGAATATCATATATGTCTAATTAATCTCAATTCCATATCTTATCTTGCTAACATCCAGTCCTTAATACCACCTCCACCGTTTAAACCAAATAAACCTTTTTCTTATCCGCAGCCCATTTAAGCCAAGCCCACATGACCAAAAACTCACTTATTAAAGTTCACATGAAGCTCATTTAAAGCCTCCAATAGCACCCCAAAAATTTCAGCTATAAGGAAACCCTTAATAGCACACCACTTGCATTAGCAAGGCTATCAGCACACCTCATAGCCAAGGTTATCAACCCATCCTGATCAGCACACCAACCTCATAAATTCCCGCTATCCGCACCCCAATGTGCACAACTTTAATGAATTGGTATATTTATAAGTCTCCCAGCAACATAAATGTAACCCAACCAAAATGTAAGCTATATTTTCATATTACAATACTAGACAATTAACTCGAAATCAAAAACGTTGTGATGGACCATGTCAACACTGATTTGATATTTTCATCATAGGGGCCTAGCGCGCACTGGGATGTTACAAATCCAATAAACGAAGAAACAATTTCGTCCCCGAAATTTAAGTTGAGGTTAGGAGGGGTCTTAAGTTCCAAAAATGCTGAAAGGAAGCCACAAGAATCCCACACACACTCTTCCCGATCAACTGCTAGCCTCGCGGAGTCACCGAGAACTAGCAGGGGAAATTCCCAGGAAATTTTAACACCTAATCCCCTAAGCCGTCGGGAGTTAGGAAGCGAAATTTCTGGGGAATTTAGGGTCTAAACACCTCCAAACCACCAAGGATGAGGCCAACCAAAACTAACCCAACTCATTTGAAGCCGCAAGGTGGTTTAGTACAAGAATAAATAAAGAGCTCAACAGTACTACTACTAGCGAGGCTATGAATGATTTTGAAATTTAGCCAACATTTAAACGATTGCCGAACTTGACCATCGTAATCTCCTATACCCAGGGCCGAATAACCAAGGCGTTTAACTGCCACATAGCAAATATAACACTATAAGTATGAAGCTATAGGAACCATTAGAATATAGAGCAGCCCCCAAACAGAGCCCCAACAGCACACCTGCAGCCCACAGTTCACCAAGGAAAACAAAAGTGGCCCCTAGCATAGAGCATAGCAGCCCCCAATTAAAAAGTATAAGAAGCAACCCCAATAAATTTGTAAGTCTAGCCCAAGCACAAGTATGGCAGCAGGGGTAAAACAAAACCCCAATAATTGCAAATCTAGCCCAAGCACAACATCCATATAGGAACCAGATGAATAAAAACTGAGGTAAGAAAGTAGTAGAATAAGGAGAAGGGGGAGATGAAGAAGTTTTCTTGCAGTTTAAGTATAAAGTCACATAACCACCAAGTTTGACAATTTATAACCTTGCCACAACTTCGGGAACTAACAAGAGAGATTCCCAGGAAATTTAGCACCAAATTCCCAAACCCGTCAGGAATTAGGAAACGAACGTTCCGGGGAATCCAAGGTCTAATATTTCCCAACCCAACTAGAGATTAAAATAAATAAATTTCCAGAAAGACTAGCCCGCCAAACCACCAAAACCTTTAGCTAGAGAAATGCGCAAAGATTACAAACCCTCCAAATTTTCTGCTACCAAAATATGCAAGATTAGCCAAGTATAAAGGCAGAACTAACCAAGTGATCCAACCATATAACCATCCTGAGCTAGCCAATCATAACCCAGTGTATAACCAAGATAACCCACAATAGGATGATAGCCGGAACTAGGACCACTGCTAGCACCCCAAAATAGATGTTAACCAAAATTTGGAGAAAAGCTGCTAGCATAATCCAACATAACTATTAACAGAAACTTGGAGAGACCCACTAGCATATTGCTGATATTTCAAGCGTTGAATTTCATTTTATCATGGATCTAGCTATGCTTCCCGTTACTGGAACAAGTAAAAACCCAAAACCGAATTCCATCCACTTATCCTTCAAATTTAACAATTTGCTAGCCTCGCAAAGTCGTCGAGAGCTAGCAAGGGAAATTCCCAGGGAGCTTGGCCTCTAATTCCCCCGACTTGCCATGAATTAGAAACGAAATTCTCGGGGAATTAAGATCTGGTTCCTCACGCCGAAAAGGATTTGCCAACAAGGCTCCATGAAACTTAGCCGCAAAACCAACCGCACCTTTTAACAAGTGTATAAATATATATTCAGAAATAAAACCAACTAGAGCTGAGTCAGGCCATAATATGTAGAAACGGAGCCATCTAAACTTTAGTCGATCAGAATTAGTCCTTTGATTAACTAGGATCCGGCAAACTATCCATCTTCTAATTATTGGTATGAATACCTATCCGGAACCCCGATCAAATTTTCAACAACGACAAGAGCAGAAAATAACAAGGGCAGAGTATGGCAGCACATGATTTAGCCGAGACATAATCAGAAGAGCCCAAAATGAACCCAGCAAACAGCCCCACCAAAAGTAGGAGCCCATGGTTCAGTAGCAAGAGAGGTCCAAGATTTGCTATCAGCACACACACACTTATATATATAAAGATATGAGCCCTAATGAAATTATATAACAGCGCCCCGGGTGCTACCATTTCGTATTCTTTATCTTTAATTGGACGCTTGTAAACACACCTCTTTGATCAGCAATCGATACAATTCCCACTTAACAAACTTTAAGGCGTCCCCCAAAATTTGTCATGCGGTCGTCAGATCAACCTTTGATCCTTGAGAGACATTACAACGCTACGTTACAGTTTACTTCTCTGCATAGCCTTCATTTAGAGTGAAGACCTGCTCATCCTTAAGGTACTCACCTCTATTACTCTGGGAGTGAACTCACCGTAAACCAAAACATGGTGTTCAGTCATCCCCCTTGCTTAAGATGAACTCATCATCAAGGAGTGCCAAATTCCAATATCAACGGCTTGTAACGACTTAAATGGGAAAAACTCATTGTAGCAAGGCTAAGTGAAGCAGGCCACAAAGATTTTTGGCTCCTGGTAGAATCCCAATTGGCCCATCTGCTAGGCCAATAAACGAAGGGACAAGCCCCCGTACGTTTTTGGACTAAATTTCATCCACCGCCCATATGGTACATTCATCTCATGTATGGGCACAAACCTTAGGGGCATATCTTCCTCGACTTGGAGTTCTTACCCTATAGAACCCCGTATCGACGCACTTATATATCAGCCATGATGTATAAATTCAAATTTTTACGGCGACTACCAAGCTGCATTTCATTGTAATGAGAGCATGTACCAATAACATCCAATTACCCGGTACATAACTAGCCCAATAAACGAAGAGATAAGCCCCCATATCTCTTTGACTGAGTTTCTTTTACCACCAATATAACACATTCGTCCCACAATGAGCCTTCTCTGGATCCGAATTCTTATCATGCAGTATAAAAGACATGCTTGGTGGTCTCTTACTAAGTTGATGATAGATTTCAAGCACCAATCTCATTTAGATTGCCCTAAAATTTTGGGTAAGGTGATAATATTACTCCATATCTGAGATAGAAATCTCCGGGTGTGAGTCCCTAGCATCCACACTCACGTTAAACTCTTCCCTTAATCATTTGCGGGCACTTATTGCTTGGCCACATCATCCCCGAGATCGGTATAAGGCTAAGGTATGTCACGACATATCCTGCTAAGTCGACCAAAATGGTATCCTAGTTAGGTTGGCATCAATCCTATGCCAAACCAACTCTAATTGTTGGAATGGGAATACCAATTACTGTCTCGGAATGAGCCAGCATCTATACGTAAGGGTACGAGTTTGGATTAGGTTGGCACTTCTATAGGAAAAAGCGGACATACTTAATGTGAATCACCCATGGGCACACCACCGCTTCCGCTGCACCAGTTTGTCCTCAAACTGATTTAGCTAGTAGGGGTGGCCCAGTGGTTTAATGGACCTCTTTATCTCAGGATCGTTGCAAGCTGATACCATTTGTAAGACCCCCCTCTCGGAACGCACGACACGGCCGAGAGGAGTCTTATGCCCAGGACAGCCGCCTTGCGGAAGCGCCAGCACACGAGCTAGCAGCCCCCACAAGACGCCTATCCTGCCGGCCAAACCAACTAAACAGTGCCGACCCATCAATAAAAGAAAGCACTAAAGCCATAGGTTCACAATAAGTAAATATGTCCAGAACAGTACAAAGAAAGGCAGAAAGCTACACAAGCTCCTGCAAAACATCAGAGTATAATACTAAATGCCCCAAGGGCTACAACTCAACCCGTGCTCACATCTGCCACAAACGGCAACCAAGGTACCGAAGTCACCAACCCTGCACACCTGACCTGTCTGGCCTCCTCCAGCACCGAGCACTGCTGCTCTAAGGAACACTCCTAAAAAGAGGGACGTAGCAACCGTTAGTCATAAAGACTAAGTGGCTTCACATCCGCTCCCCCGGCGACTCCAAGGCACCGAGCGGAAGGAAAGGAAGAAAAGCTGCAATATAAGCAATAATATACAAAGCAGGTGACAGGAATGGTTGCATATACATGACGATTGTATAAGTACCCAAGTACTTGCAATAACTCTAACTAACAGGTACATATATAAGCAAGTACTAGTAACAGAAAGCATAGGCAGAGTATCAATAAGCAAGTACTAGTAACAGGAAGCATAAGCAGAGTATCACTAAGCAAGTACTAGTAACAGGAAGCATAAGCAGAGTATCACTAAGCAAGTACTAGTAACAGGAAGCATAAGCAGAGTATCACTAAGCAAGTACTAGTAACAGGAAGCATAAGCAGAGTATCGATAAGTAAGTACTAGTAACAGGAAGCATAAGCAGAGTATCACTAAGCAAGTACTAGTAACAGGAAGCATAAGCAGAGTATCGCACCTTAACTTATATGAATGCCCATACAAACTTATAAGTTAAGGTTTCCAATTTGGGACCCATCATATAAAAGAGCCCATACTAATTTATATGATGGACCCGATGCGGTGCAATGTTATGATTATGCAGAATGAATGCAATACAATGATTATGATATGAAGACTCACCCATGCAATGTTGTTATGTCGACATAGACATACAGTTCCCACCTTTCGAGGGTAGCTAACCACTCAGGCGCCCCCCGTCGTGGCCGGACGGTGGCAGTGGCACGGGCTTCGCCACTACTAGGAGGGTATGATCACTACCGGTCCTAGGCCTATGTACGCCTCGACGCTCTTGCATAGCGGAGTCCCTGCGTACTACCCGCATTCATGCGGAGTCTTCAAGACGCGGTGGGGATCTATTGGGTAGATGGACACCAAGACATTCCAACCCAACCGGTCTGAGTCTAACTGCCGGCTTCTGTCGGTGTCACGACTAGCGAGCCCGTAGACCCGCCACAACCTATCCTCCCCTGAGGATCTATTCGTATCCGTGTATCAACATTCACCATGACTTCTAATCCAAGTCCTCCTAAACAATCTGTGTATCTACGTACACCAGGACTTCTAAACCAAGTTGGAGTCTTCAAGACGCGGTGGGGATCTATTGGGTAGATGGACACCAAGACATTCCAACCCAACCGGTCTGAGTCTAACTGCCGGCTTCTGTCGGTGTCACGACTACCGTAGACCCGCCACAACCTATCCTCCCCCGAGGATCTATTCGTATCCGTGTATCAACATACACCAGGACTTCTAATCCAAGTCCTCCTAAACAATCTGTGTATCTACGTACACTAGAACTTCTAAACCAAGTCCTTCTAACCCAACCGTGTATCTACGTACACTAGGACTTCTAAACCAAGTCCTTCTAAACCATCCGTGTATCTACGTACACTAGGACTTCTAAACCAAGTCCTTCTAAACCAACCGTGTATCTACGTACACCAAGACTTCTAAACCAAGTCCTTCTAAACGATCCGTGCATCTACGTACACTAGGACTTCTAAACCAAGTCCTTCTAAACGATCCGTGCATCTGCGTACACTAGGACTTCTAAACCAAGTCCTTCTAAACCAACCGTGTATCTACGTACACCAAGACTTCTAAACCAAGTCCTTCTAAACGATCCGTGCATCTACGTACACTAGGACTTCTAAACCAAGTCCTTCTAAACCATCCGTGTATCTACGTACACCAAGACTTCTAAACCAAGGGGCTATATTCAACCTTGTTACATAATATACAATAAAAGACAAGCCTATTTAACAGAGCATGATCCATCATCTTCCCCAAACATGAAGATCATTTCACCCCCTTTTTAAAAATCCCCGAATATCATTCCTCTCACTCTCCCACAACGACCATGGGTTTACCCCAAATCAAATCCCATCTCTTCCGTTGAAGAGAAGAAATGATCCCTAGAACCTCGCGGCGAACGATGCCCTAATTTTGAGGTTCCGGCTTGGTCTTTCTATGGAAACTCTATTACAGCTCACACGAGAAGCTCTCTTGAGTCTTCATCTCTCCTATTGTGATCTAAGAGACTAGCACCAAGGGAGAGGGGAGGAAGTCACCTGATTTCCGGACGACGTTCGCGGTTGTCTCCTCCGCGGCATGGCGGCAGTTGGCCAAGACTGATTAAAGAGTCCTGATCCACAGAAATATACAACATGAAATCAATCAACATTACCCAAACTAAAAAGAAAGGAAACAGCAGACAACATGAAAAGTTAACAAATTAATAACTTCCCAAAGACTCCCATCCTTCATGGTATCTGTTTAGGGATCATATATTTAATGCGCATTCTATCGGGGTTGCATCACATTTATAGCGTTGACGTAGACTTTTATTAAGGGTTGTCTAAGGAGAGGAGAAAGAGACATGAATGAACTTCCCAATTTCAGCTTCAACCATCAGCACCCAAACAATTCTTAAGAATCACGGTCGGCCATCAAAACAAGGAAAAATCGGCTTCCAGAAAGGAAAACCCCAAATACAAGTGCACTAACAGCAGCCTTAACTGGACATGAACATACAGCCGGTCGGCCAAACCAAAAGCATCACAACTAAAACTGGACAAAAACTTTTAACTGGAAAGAGGATCTAAATCTGGACTGCACAAGGGCAATAAATCAGCAATACACTAAATTCCCAAGTAGCAGCCAAGCAAAGTAAAAGCCCCAAATTAGTTTACAAGCTTGGCTCAATTTCCTCACAGCATACCCCTCTCCAAACAGAAATCATAAGCATGACAGGGAACAAAGCAAGGAGCAGTCACAGTAACAAGGTCACAGCACATAGTGGGCTGCATAGGGATAACCAAACAACCCATATTGGACTGCAGAAATTCAGCAACAGTACCCCACAGTAGGAAACTAGCAGCCGACCAACAAGAAGGAGACATAGCAGCTAATTGGGATGACATAGCAGTGATAGAATTAAAAGAGACAGCAGTTCAGCAACAATCCCCCATAAAGAGCTATATAGCAGTTAACTGGAAAGCCCAAAACAGTAAAGATCCAAAGCTGGACAGTCACTATAAGCAAAAAGAGCAGCAACTAGCTTTATCTCCCAATAGCAGTGAACATGAAAGTTAGAACAATCGGCCAACCAACAACAACAAAACCCCCAAAGTTCAAAACCAAGACATAGCACTTAAACACAGATCTCCCTTCCCCCTTAGGAATCCAACATCAACACAACAACCAAGAGGGGAAGAGAAATACGAAGGCTTACAATGATTCAGGAGAAGAACCGAGGCCCTGCTTCCAAAATCCACAACCCGGCCAAACTCCAGATCAACCAAAGCCGCAAGCCGCGAATCCCTGCACACGATTCTTGAACAGCCCAAAATATACAGCTTTTCCGTAAGATTAAGAGAAGAAAAATGGAACAGGGGAGGAGATCGGCACCGTGCCCTAGAGCGACACCGTCGAGGAGAAGGAGGAAATGAAAATGGCCGATCGGATAGAAAGTAATAAACCCACACGCCACATGTAAATACCTGAATTCTCCACCGCCATTTAATCAACATTTATATTTACCAGCAGCTCTCATCAATTCAAATAGCCAAATGAATATCATATATGTCTAATTAATCTCAATTCCATATCTTATCTTGCTAACATCCAGTCCTTAATACCACCTCCACCGTTTAAACCAAATAAACCTTTTTCTTATCCGCAGCCCATTTAAGCCAAGCCCACATGACCAAAAACTCACTTATTAAAGTTCACATGAAGCTCATTTAAAGCCTCCAATAGCACCCCCAAAATTTCAGCTATAAGGAAACCCTTAATAGCACACCACTTGCATTAGCAAGGCTATCAGCACACCTCATAGCCAAGGTTATCAACCCATCCTGATCAGCACACCAACCTCATAAATTCCCGCTATCCGCACCCCAATGTGCACAACTTTAATGAATTGGTATATTTATAAGTCTCCCAGCAACATAAATGTAACCCAACCAAAATGTAAGCTATATTTTCATATTACAATACTAGACAATTAACTCGAAATCAAAAACGTTGTGATGGACCATGTCAACACTGATTTGATATTTTCATCATAGGGGCCTAGCGCGCACTGGGATGTTACAAATCCAATAAACGAAGAAACAATTTCGTCCCCGAAATTTAAGTTGAGGTTAGGAGGGGTCTTAAGTTCCAAAAATGCTGAAAGGAAGCCACAAGAATCCCACACACACTCTTCCCGATCAACTGCTAGCCTCGCGGAGTCACCGAGAACTAGCAGGGGAAATTCCCAGGAAATTCTAACACCTAATCCCCTAAGCCGTCGGGAGTTAGGAAGCGAAATTTCTGGGGAATTTAGGGTCTAAACACCTCCAAACCACCAAGGATGAGGCCAACCAAAACTAACCCAACTCATTTGAAGCCGCAAGGTGGTTTAGTACAAGAATAAATAAAGAGCTCAATAGTACTACTACTAGCGAGGCTATGAATGGTTTTGAAATTTAGCCAACATTTAAACGATTGCCGAACTTGACCATCGTAATCTCCTATACCCAGGGCCGAATAACCAAGGCGTTTAACTGCCACATAGCAAATATAACACTATAAGTATGAAGCTATAGGAACCATTAGAATATAGAGCAGCCCCCAAACAGAGCCCCAACAGCACACCTGCAGCCCACAGTTCACCAAGGAAAACAAAAGTGGCCCCTAGCATAGAGCATAGCAGCCCCCAATTAAAAAGTATAAGAAGCAACCCCAATAAATTTGTAAGTCTAGCCCAAGCACAAGTATGGCAGCAGGGGTAAAACAAAACCCCAATAATTGCAAATCTAGCCCAAGCACAACGTCCATATAGGAACCAGATGAATAAAAACTGAGGTAAGAAAGTAGTAGAATAAGGAGAAGGGGGAGATGAAGAAGTTTTCTTGCAGTTTAAGTATAAAGCCACATAACCACCAAGTTTGACAATTTATAACCTTGCCACAACTTCGGGAACTAACAAGAGAGATTCCCAGGAAATTTTATATGTGTTTTTTGATGGTTGATAATATTCTCAACTCGCCCTTTATTGTCCGCGTTCTTTGGCCTATAACAAGATTTTATTTTTAATTAGGTTTTGGGAGAGTGAGTGAGCCGTTGAGCCTAGGTTGCCCAGATATCATTTTAGAGCCTTTGCATCCAACATAAAATCAACTGGTTTTAGGTAGAGAGCCCCAGAATTTATGTTAAGTTGACGCGACTATACGAGTTTCTCGATGTGGGACTATATTATCAACATTTTAAGCACTAACTTCATGTAAAATTGCATTCCTTGCAGAAATTATACGTCACCATGTTTCCCTGCAACGAATGTGCCAAGGTTATCATCCAGGTTTGTGCTGTGATAACTCAGAGATATTATCATCAACATATTTGTTGTTATTTATTCTCTCCCTCTGTCTCTGTTTTTACGCAGTCAGGTGTTTCAGAAGTTATTTATTTTGTTGAGAAAAGACTAAATAATTCAAATGTTGCTTACACTGCCTCTCACAAGTTATTATCAATGGCTGGTGTTAAGGTAATGTCTGCTTCTCTTTTGATTTTTTTGTTTAAATATAAAGCTCCTTATAGGAAGGGGAGCCTTGGCGCACAGGTTGGGGTGTTGTCGTGTGACCTTGAGGTCACAGGTTCGAGTCCTAGAAGCAGCCTCTTGCAAAAATGCAGGGTAAGGTTTGCCTACATTTCACCCTTGTGGTTGGGACCCTTCTCCGGACCCTCGCTGCGCGGGGATTCTTTGTGCACCGGGCTGCCCTTCTTTTTTATAAAACTCCTTATAGTATTATTATTTTTTAATAAAAAATTAAAACAATTTTTAGAATTTGTAATGTCTTTAAAATTTGCATGAATTTTTACATTAGGCCTGTTAAGGAGTGAATCAACATCTTCCAAAAAATGTTGCAGATACCGCGGTTTAGGCGAGATCGTACCGTCGTTAGGAATTCCATAATATTTTATTATAGGTGTAGGGTTTCTCAGGAAATCTTGCCAAAGTTAGCTAGAATTTTAAGTAATAATTACTCTTATTATGGGTTTTGAAAATGTAAGTGTAGCAATCCAAATCTGATGAGGGCGGTCTGATGACAGGTCCCGATGAAATTTGATATTTGAGGAATGGTTAGATCTCAAATATTATAGATGTCTTTTCAGAGATCGGATTATTTTAGGAATTCTATAGTGAAGTGAGCTTTATACGAGAGTAATCCTGAAATCTATGTTGCATAGGGATGGGAATGGGATATGAGGAACAATAAGATATATGGATAGAGTGAAAAAATCTAGAATATGTGATGCGTTTTTGAAAATTTTAATTATCTAAATATAAGCACAAATTAATATGAAGATATGGGTGACATTCAAATATTCTTCATATTTTTAGGATTATATCTTGCATATCTTATATTAAATGAAAACAATGTTGTCATAAAACATATCATATCCCATATAGGAGCCGGAAATAAAAATATGTAAGCAATTGAATCTCACCACTTATCATTATACATTTTTTTCTTTGACAAGCTTTTCTCAATGCCACCCTCGCAAAACACATTTTTTGGGCATTTTCGAGCATACTCGAATGTATTCGGTAATGTCTCAAAGTATCTGTGAGCATCCGATTTTTATATGTAAAATTAAAACACATAATTCTTGGGTTTCCTATAATTTTCGAGAGTTTCTTGACTCCGAAATATTTTGGATACAATTTGTAAGATCATTGTAAGTATCCACGCTTCATAGGCTGAGATGATTGACATTACTTCGTAGCCCACCTTAGAAAAACAATAAAACTATGTAGATAATATTTCAGATATTATGGGCTAGGTTGTTACATTAAGATCTCTATAAAAATTTTAAACCTATTGTACAAAGTGATAATTTGAGTAATTTTTAATTATTTATTATTAATATTAATAATATTATAGTTTTTCATAATGAGTGAATCTTCTTACTCTGCCTCTATTTCCCCAAAATCTTACTATAGGTGTAGGTTTTATGCAATATCTAGCTGTGTGTGGGTTTAAGAATTTTCCTGCTGTAGCTAGTAGGATTTTGTACTTAGGCATCAGTGAGACTATGATTAAAGATAGGGCGCAATGGCGACGGAGGATCCATATAGCCGACCCCACTATGGTGGGATAAAGGCTTGAGTGTTGAGAGAGTGAGAGCTAGTAGGATTTTTTCAATGGTAGCTGGAGTTTATAAATATGTAGTATTTTTCTTTACAGATTTTGAAAATTTTAAAGCTCCTCTATTAATCATAAAAACTATAGTCATACAAGGAGTTTTATAAAGAATCTTTTATTATTATTATCATACAAGGAATTTTTAATACTATGCTCACCTAAAGTTTACCTAAAAACCACAAAAAGTGGGCCCCACTCAGCACAAAACACCCGACTTTAGGTTTTTTTTTTTTGCGCCAAACCCTAAAGTCGGGTGTTTTTGTGCTGAGTGGGGCCCACGTTTTGTAATTTTCAGCCGAACCCTAGAGGAATCGGGTGTTTTTGTGAGGAGTGGGGCCCACTTTTTGTGGCTTTTTGGTAGACTTTAGGTGTGTGTAGTAGCGCCCTTATTATTATTACTGTTGTCATCAGTACTAATAATAGTAATTATTATTATTATTATTATTAGGATTTAATGAAGGAGTTAATGATTTTTTGCAACCTGTAGGTTAGGAAACTCCTACCACAAACGATGGAGATAAAGCTCAAGTTTGAGTAACCTTAAATTTGAAGAAATTTTTACTTTTACACGTCCAAGAATTGGCCACTTTGTGCCATTTCAACAATTTTCTTCCTTCGAAGTGTTATTTCAACAATTGGAGTACAATTGTTTTTCAACAATTGTAATTTTTTTTAATAATTATTCTTATATATTCAAACTGGGAATTTGCTAATGTTTTGAATGAATTTTCTCTCATTTTGGATTAGTATGTAGCAATATTATTAACACCATTTTTTATTATTCGTAGATCACAAAATTCTATTTGCAAATCATTTGTTTATCCGCACATCAATTTTTTCGCTTGATAGTTCTTTTTTCTATGTTTGAGAATCCAATATTATTATTGATAGTATTGCAAAAAAAACTTAAAAATAACTAGCCCATCAATTCGCCGGAGGGAAACGAGCTAAAGGAACAATTGGACTTGGGCTCTGTTTCGCACGGAGGTGGCGATCACGAACACGGTGGATATGAACCGTCATTCGTGAATGCCCGACCTCACCTGAGGAACTTCATCTAGTTTTTATGTTCAAAAGTAATTTTCTTGTTTGATGGCGTTCATAACCGTCGTCATGCCAAACATACTTTCTATGACGGCGGCATTTTTGTCCACTCACGGAAACAAACAAAATCGCGCTAAACGGAGACTTGATTCGGCTATCTTTTCCAAGGGATGACCGAGCAAAACCAGTTGTTTGGGAATGAATCATTGGGATTTGGTAATGATGGAAGCCCTAAATTGAGCAAAACCAGTTTGTGTGCTAAATTGCTAATAACGACGCTCTTAGCATATTACATGTAGATATCAGATATTTATATTAATCTTTTATGTTTATAATAATTAAAATTTTATCCACATTTATGAGAGCGATATTTCATATATTTTTTCTGGAAATAAACATTAATTTTGAAAACTTTTGAGATAAAATATGTCAAGTACTAAATTCGGGCTTAAAAAGTTACCGACATGACAAATAGAATGTTTCTATTAATGACTAAGGCTTTGTTTGGCGCGGTGGTGGTGGTCGTAAACGTGATGATTATGAACTATCGTTCATGAATGCACGGCCTCAGCCAAGAAACTTCATCCAGCCACTCCATCTCCGGGAGTCTCCGCAGGAGTCGACTCCTCAGGAAAGACCACCGGGGTGGTGACCGCGTCACCCAAAGAAAGTCCCGAGCAAGTCCCCGATTGTCGGAATCCTCACGATCTCCTCCAGACCAACGACGTTGGAGCGAGTAATCGCTCCTCTGGCGGCTCGACTTGCCTTTTTGGCGATCTTCCTCTTTTGCGACATCGACCCCTTCTCAGGAGTGATTTTCCCTACCTCAAGCCTTGTGGAGGAGACATCCTTCGAAGGATCTCTCTTCAAGAGACTACTCATCTCGGACATGGTGAACCTCACATTCGAACTCGCCTCCTTCTGCGAGGGAACTTGTGCACCTACGTCGGGAGCGGCAGGAGCATTTCGAGGATTCACAATAGTTGGGGTCTTCACGGGCAGACCGCCTGTCCCCCTTTTCGTAACGGGTGCTGGAGCCTTGGATGTAGCCATCGCTACCTTGGCTTCCGGCTCTTGGGTTTTCTTCTTGAGCAACTCCTCCAGGATGAACTTGTTGCGTCCAGCCATCATTCGACGATGCATTCACAACAACTGAGGAAGAACAATGCAGAGTGATCCTGATAAGCCCTGCATTGGGCTATTTATAGATTTCAACAGCACAATAACTGGGTCGCAGTACAGTAAACCTTTTTGAAGTCCATGCGGACTTAAAAAAAATGTAGGGATTATGTTAATCCAGAATCCTGCGATCGCAGCCAGAGCAAACCTTTGGTACCCAGAAGTAGGGGCGATTACCATCCTGGTAGTTTCATATGAATTATGGTGAGGGGTTTTGACCGGACCATCATTATAAGGCTATTGCAGGCAGGGTGTTACAATACAGTTCAGTAGCATGTACCAATTGATGGGACCATTGGGCAAGTTAGTGCGCCCATGATTTATGTTGGTGACTTGGTGGGTGGTTGAGGAGGTGCAGTTGATTGCCCTTCAGTGACTCAAGTTTGGTGAGTCAGGTTTTGTGACCATGTTGCATCGACATCCCAAAGATGAGCCGGAGCAGGGATAAAGTCGGCTTGCCGCGAATTCAGTTGACACCTCAAACTTAAGGTGGTATTTTTTTTTTTGCAATTGGAGCTGTGTCAACAATGTTACAATTAGAGGTCATTAAAACAATGATTTTCCTAAAGAGCCTGTCTATTTGGACAGCATTGTGATTGGAATTAGAATTAGAGCTGGAATTTCAATGAAATTTATCGTTCAATTCCAATTCTGAAGCCCAAATTCCATCCGACCAAACTGAGCTTCAATATTTTCAAGTGTTCATGACATTTCGTGCCTTCACAAAGGACAATGTCTTTGTAATGGCTTTTTGATAATTTTGAGCATCAAAAGGCAGTGGCAGGACAAATTTGAAACATATTTTAGAAGACATGATAATGAGCATGTGTAGCTAGTATGTTTAAGGCCAGCTCATGCATTTATAGATATGTGATACCTACCACCGCGTGAGCTATAATGTGCGCTTTATAGGATGGTACCTCCCGAGATAGAATCTTGTGGACCATGAGTCGTGTTGTGTGCTTCCACAAGTCACGAAGATTATATATAATCGCGCGGATACGAGTGTTGGAGCTTAGCGACAATACACCACTCTGGGCAAGAGGATTAGCACTTCTTATTGTTAAGATTTGAGATGCAATGCATTAAGCAATAAAGCCTATGACAAACTATATTCACCATTGATAAATCATTCTACTTTCCCTTTCCGAGTATTTTTCATGTTTTGTGATGTTGAATGAACGACGATTATAATACTTTCATTCTGATGCCTGCCGGGGTCCTTTTTTTCTCTTCGTATTTGTGCACCACGGCATCTTTTCAGGAAGTTATGCATCTCCATACTACTTTCTCCTAAGCACACTTAATTAATGCACCTCAAGATTTTTTTTCAAAAGATAGATCAAAGGCATTGAAAAAACGCACCTCCGACTAGCCTGACTCATCCAAAAACGGCCATTTAGTCACAAAGCTCTTGTTCGAAGCGACATCGTTCGCCAGCTTTCTTCCACGAACTTCTTCAGCCGCAGCCACATTTCGTGCATTGCCCTTGACAAGAAAAAATAATCAATTTCCTTTTGTTAAGCTATCGCTTTTTGGATCGAAAACAAACTTCCTAACAACAATGGATAAGCATCCTTCTCAGCATATATATATGTAATGAAAACAAGTTCTAATTTCACTTCTTATGGTACAACACTTGCCTTCTGCACCAAATATAATTATTGTCAAAACTTGAAGAATTTCATTAATATTTTATGATCTAAACTTTTATTAAACTGTTACAACAATTTTAAATAAATATCATTTTTAGGAAAAAAGGATGTTCAGGAGAAAGTTTCACAAACAAACTCTTTGCCCAGAATCTGGGCTAGCACAAAATCAGTGTTGAATCACTGTTCCATTGGGCATTATCAGGATGCATTGAGGGCATCAAGTTGCCTCTGCAGTTCCTCGAGATCGGTGTCGTCGGCTGATATGCTCGCATCTGCAAGCATTGCTGCCTCTTGATGCTCATCGGCGCTTGGGAGCTCGCGAGTTAGGCCTTTGGGGAGTTGGTCTGAAAACAAAACGGAAACTGGGGATGAGAATACGAATATGGTAGCATGCAGGAGAAGTTAGGGCTGAAAAGGATTTACCTGAATATTTTGGATCGTCCGATGTTTTACTATTGCTATCGTCCAAAACACTGTTGAATGAGCGAAATTTTAGGCATCGGAATTTAGAAATATGATTTGTTTCGGCAGAAATTATTACGTGTGGAATGCCTAGATCCTAAAAAGTGGAATTTGGGCCCAAAATATGTCACGAAAGCTCCAAACACTGGTAAACACAACCGCTGCATTTGAACCGATTCGGGAATAACAAGCTATACATGACTATATTAAGGATTTCTTTCAATAAAAGAATTAATGAAGCTAATCAAAATTAAAGTGCCCATTTCCTTGATTCCTGGAGGAAAATATTCCATTTATGCGGCCTCAATATTATATTTTCATTCTTAGCCGTGAAAAAGTACCTTATATGCCACTCGTTATCCGTATGAAGCGGAATTTCAATTTTCGGAGATGCTTCAGCTTCAATCTTAGCTTTGGCCAATGCATCTCTGGCTGGTTTTTTCAGTAGATATTCCTTCTGCATTCATCAATGCCCGAAAAATTATAATTCACGAGACTTTTCCGATCAAACTGCAAAAAATGAAGCTGATGAAGCCAGGGTGAGAAACATTTATAACCTGCCGCTCAAGACAAGCGGAGTTTACGCACTGCGGGTTTGGCTTCATCTCCATGGTTGGGAAATAATCTTTTAGGGAGTTATACCCCTGCAATATTATAGAAGACAATTGGTTCTTGCTAATCAAATCAATGAGCCTCTTTCGGGTGGCTTCGCCAAAAAGAACGGCGTTGTTTTCTGTCTCCACCGTCGAATGTTCTCGACCATTCGTGGCAGGAAACGGCACGTAAACAGAGGTTGTACGCTGTTTTACGTGCTAAGCAGTGTGGAGACCCTGTGGAGGGCGCCCCACCGAACCCTAACTGGAGGTTAAAAGGTTTTTAGGCCAGAATAAACCTTTCTAATAACAGTCTAATTAATGATGATGGGTAGAATCTACAATTAAATGTAATCAGAATTAGATTACACTTGTTTTTCAAGGAAATAAATTCTTGTTGTAAATTACAAATAGAAACATAAAGAGGTGTGAAGAGCAGCTTACCAGATATGGAGATACTTCTCCAAATTTCAGTAAGAATTTGAGAGCATTCTGAACCAGCAGACCAGCAATAACTCCCTAGAAAAATCAAGTTATTTGTAGTCATATCAGAAGAAAAGAACATAGGATCTGCAAATCTGAAAAATAAATACAAAATGGAATAAATAGAAGCCCACTGAGGATGTTGGATGAAGCAACAGCTAGAAATGGGTGAAAGAAAAATTAACCATCCGGCAAATTTAATCAGTGTATGGCAATCTAGGAGAATACACAATCTCCAAGATTTTGGGTGTAATGGGAAAATATAATTATTCCCTTAGCTATTTTTGGTGATTGTTATGTGAAAATTTATTTTAGATATGTGCAGACCAATTTTACGTGCAGACCAATTTTACATGCAGTCCGGAAAATTATGAGTGCAGACCAATTTGTTACGTGCAGACCAACTCAAAAATCTTTAACAAAATAGTAACTAATATTTTAGATCAGAGAGATGGATACAAATAAAAAAACACTAAGTTCCAGAAGTCAAACTCTTCAAATCTAATGCAAGCTCTACATTTACAAAACTACCCAGATCTGGTATCGAACAACAACGCAGTTGAACGAAAAAAGAAAAAAAAACTTCGACGATGCAGAACAGTAGATAATTAGATGGACAAGTAATCTTGTGAAAAAATAATAATGCCTCACACACTCTTCAAGTCCATTTTTAGATAAACTTTTATGTATTTTAAAATAAGGAGCGATCTGCACATAGCCCAAATCGGTCTGCACATAACAATCACCCTATTTTTTGGTTGTTTTGTGCAAAAAATTGTTAGCCTCTAATTAAAATCCAAATCCCCCAAGTTAGGAGAAGTTATTCGGTCGGAACATTGGAAAACAGCGTCCGAGTAACAAATAAGTGGTCGTAGGTGACCCAAAACTGGCCATGGCGCAAACCAAAAATGGTAGGAATGATGGAATAAAAAATGGTCGTAGAATGTACAAAATTATGCTCAAAAGATGAAAAAAATATGATCTAGGAAGATCAAAAAGTGGAAAGGACACATGGAAACGTGTCATTGAATGCGCAGATTGAGAGTTAGGTCCGCGCTCAGAACTAATTCTTCATGATTTGGCACTGAAGCCTTTTAGATTGAAAACCATCTCATATCTCATTTGGTTTCTTGAAAGTAAAAGGTTTTAAATCCGGTGTAGATTGTTAATTTTGCTATTGGGTTGAATAAAGTTAGACCCCACTCAAATATATCCTTAAAACTCCCACGAAAATAAAGATTTGAATGTCAAACATTAAAGAGTGAAAATAAAATTACTATTTCACAAAAACCGATTCCTATCTAAAAACTACCAAGCGGGCCCTATGAACACCTCCCTAGCTCTCTCTGCAGCTCACTTCAATCACCTAGAAGCTCACAGATTCAATGTAAGAAACCACGATGCATGCAATGGAACCACAACAAACCCTGAAATGAAGATGTGGATGAATGCAAGGTTGTCGGGATCGAGATCCTAGGTGAAATCGTTTCGAGGTTGGATCGGATCGTAGAATCGGATCGAGGATCGCAAGATCCTACAACATTCATAAATTAATACTAAAAATATAAAATTGAACTTTGTATCATCCAATTACATGCTCAATTAACAATGAAATCATTAAATTGAGCAGTATGGAATAATTATATCAAAAAATAATAGAATAACTAAATCAAAAAGATTATATCATTCTAACTTTACTTTCAGTTTTAGGTAGGACGCCAAAAGGCTGCTAACAGTAAAAACGAATCTGGACCGATGAATTGCTGGAAGCCTAAAAGCAGGAAGGCGGACCTGGATTGCTCGTACGCTGGAAGCAGGAAGCCTGGATTGCTCGTATGCTGGATTTCTAGCTGTTGGATTGCTAGCCGATGGATTGCTCGAACGTTAGAAAGGAGGGGAAAACGCCGGCTTGGAAGCAGGAAGCCACTAGGTTGTTGACCACTGGATTGCTCATACACTGGAATTGAAGAGGACATCGATACCACCTAAAATGAAACTAGGTAAGGAAGGAAAAGGAAGACGTTGTCTGGACTGGAAGCGATCAAAGACATCGCCCTTAGCCTCCGTTTGCAGTCGGCAGTCGACACTTGGGATAGGGTAAAGTGACAAGATATGATTATGCGATGGGTTATGGGGGGGTCAGGATTGGGATAGAGTTAAGCGATGGGGTATGGGCGTTGGACCGGTTGAACGGGGTCGGGATAGGGTTGGACATGTTTTAGTTCCCTTTGGCTGGACCAGTAGAATCGGGTCAGGATCACGATCCTAAGATCCGGATCGTGATCCCAATCGTAGAGGTGCCGATTTAGATCATGGGTAAGATCCGGATCGATCTACAAAATATGGATCGTAAGATCCTACGATCCGGATCGCGATTCTGATAACCATGGATGAATGCATGCACGGGCAATCCGATGAACTTATGATAATGAGGGAAGGAGGGAGGGTGGTGAGGGGGTGGCTGATAGTGGGAGGAAGAGGATGGAGCGGCGGAACTTGGAAAAGTGCTGGTGGGGATCGACTGGATGGAAACAGTGGATGGAGGTCAGAGGAGACTTGTCGGAGATGAGGGAGGAGGCAGGTGGCGGCGTTGTGGACATAAACACCCTCGGATGTTAGACCCAACGACGTCGATACCACGTGGGATCCTTGGCGTCGCACCGAGGAGGAAAACCAACTGCGACGATCATGCAGGAAACCAACTCTCGATCCCTCAACTGGTGACCTAATGGGGATATAAATATGGGGTTTAATTTAAGTGTATTTGATGGCCCTAATCACCAGAACGAATAACTTAACCTAACTCCTAAAATAAAGCTAAGAAAAAAAACTACATTAAAAGTAGAAATTTGTGCCGGTTACAATCGCGGACTCCGATCGTTTGTCCGAAAAATAAAAAATGTCGATAATAAAAAATCACGCAAATGCGGCACATTTATTGTAAAGTGTAACTATATATTCACACACACACACACACACACACACACACACACATATATATATATATAGGGCCATTTAACGGGACCTCCCCTCTAACTTTGCTAAATTACTGAGAGCACCCCTCTTAGTTTCGAAATTACAAAAACCTCTCCTTAAGTTTTCATTTCATTACAAAAACCTCCCCTTAAGTTTTCATTTCGTAACATCCATGCACAAAAATACCCCCCTCGGTGAACAGTGTCCACGGGGGTATTTTTGTTCATGGATGCAATGCAATGAAAACTTAAGGGGAGGTTTTTGTAATGCAATGAAAACTTAAGGGGAGGTTTTTGTAATTTTGAAACTAAGAGGGGTGCACTCAGTAATTATGCTAACTTACAGGGGATGTTTGGGTAATTATTTCTATATATATATATGTAGAAATTATAATTATTGAGAAAGGATAATTATTGATAGTAACTTGAACAAACTTAGATTTAGTAGGATGGACTATGAGATGATTGATGATGGCTATGAAGTAGGAGATAGAAACACAATCAAAGAAGTTATACTTGATTTCAATGTGGCCAATGATCTTACAATAGCAAACACCTACCACCTCAAGAAACAGTAAGAACATCTCACACTTACAAAAGTTGAGCCACCTAGTCACAAATAGACTTTTTTCTTAGAAGGAACGAAAAAACTTCTTCCAGGGTAGAGTATGACCAAGCAATATAGAGCATTAATATTTAAAGTATAAAAAATAATAATAGATAAATAATTGTTGGCATATTAAGCAAATGTGTGAAATCGTTAACCTTTAAAGAACGATTGTTAAATGATGGGGATCTGCCGCGGGATCTACAGTGGAGATCGGACCACCACTCGGCTGGACCCGCATTTGTGTACCCGCGCATGAGACATTGATCAAATCAGCGATCCTAGACCACGAGCGCATATGGAGCGCTTTTTACTATTTCTATGTATTTTCTTTTATTTTTTGGACTTTGTTTCGTATTAATCGGACAACGGGCATAACGGTCAATCATAGTCATTCACGTTGGGTGCCCAAGGCCCCTTTCATTATAAATAGGTGTGATGACTGTCATCTTAAGGCATTGTTAGCTTTGTGAAGAAATCTGGAGCCGACAATCACATCGTGGTGCGATGCCGCGAGACACTGGGTGCGACGCCCCAATTTCTTTTTTTCGTTTCCGCTTTATTGTGCCCTTTCGGTAACCCTCTACCGTGAAACTGCTCCATCTCCCGTTACCCACAATTTCCCTTTCCATCCGCAAACCGCAAATCTCGACCTCGATCTCCAGTCCCGATCGCAAGCCGCACTCGCTTCACTGCAGCCACCACAAGATAGCCGCTCCTTCTCCATCTCCCAACGCCTACGTCGCATGTCTCCCCTGCATCCAATCGCAGGTACGAACCCCTCTATTCCCAGTCCTCACTTCCGCCAGTCACCGCCATGTTTCCATCTTTAATAGACGCCCCTCCACAAAGCCACAAACCCCCACCCCATGAATCCCCGTTTCCTTTTGTTGTTTCTCCAGTAACCCACGCCAACTCCACCTTATGTCCAAAACTGAACCCATGCAGCCCTACTGTGCCCTCCACCGCCTAGTCTGATTACTACCACTGCCCCTGTCTCCCGGGTCTCCACCTGTCATCGCCGTCGAATCTTCTTACTTGTGAGTAGCTAGTATTGTGTTTTCTCTTTAATATTGAATATTTGAATGAATATTGCATGACTGTTTGGGAACCTTGACTTGTTAGCGCTTCTGTTTAATTTTTTATTGTTCTATAAAAACTTGTTTGTGAAAGTTGTAGTTGAAAGCACTTCGTCTAAAGGAAAATCGATCTTGTTTGCTTAACTGAAAATCTTGGTGAATGTTGTGACGTGTTGCTAATCATATAGCTTTATTGCTCAATCTAATTCCAGATTAATTCAAATCACGCACGCATCATATAGATTAGAATCATTTGGATCAACCTCGCAACACTCACATAGTCATGCATTAGTGTCACTCACCCTCACAGCCTAACTCTGCGTCAAATTTGATATCAGAGCCCAAGGTTGGGCCACTTGCATGTTACGTAGCGGTTGTCCTTATCGTCCGCCCATGTCCGACATGAACCTAACCAATGAGAGAACAGCCAATTCCAACTCTGAAATGACACTTGCAGAGTTTCAACGACTAATGCTAGATCGGATCGATCAAAAGAATGCTCAATCTGGCGATCTATGTGCTCGCATAGTTATCCTCGAGGATCACAGGGATCAAGCCACTCCTCAGAGGAAGGAGGAAGCGACCATCCCACCTGACGATCATTTTGAGGAAGAAAGAGACTCTTTCCAATCTCAAGATTGGCGTGCTAGGAATCAACCCCCATGAAAGTCAGCCTCACCTATGAGGCGGACCCTTAATTACATTCATGACTGACGATCTGAACCTGCCCTGGATAGGCATTTCTGTCCTCAGGAGGACTATCCACCTCGGCATCCAGCCCCTCATGATCAAGCCCAGGGACGTTTTGGCTATGGGCGGGATGAATACTATGACGGTTATCCTGAGCCGCGTAAAGCACCACATGCGGAGGACGACATCACCCATCGTATACGTATTGATGCTTTTACCTTCGACGGTCACCTGAACCCGAAGAACTTTAGTGACTGGCTCAAGGAGATGAACCACTACTTTGAATGGTATGATATGACTTGCGAGCGACGCATTAAATTTGCGAGGATGAAGCTTATTGGCACGACGAAGATCTTCTGTACCAGACTGGAGAGGTCACTCCATCGAGATGGATACCACCCTATCATTCGTTGGGAGGACATGAAGCACTGATTAAAGGACAAGTATCTTCCCGCCTCTGACCGAGACTAGTTACTGGATCAGCTTTATGTGTTGCACCAGGGAACGCTATCGATGGTAGAGTAGGTCTCGATTCGATGAGTTGACTGTGAGGAGTGATCTGTGAGAGGAGACTAGCATCACCGCCTCCCGATTTCTTTCTGAACTGAGGGCTGAGTTATGTAGGGAATTTATTCCCCATCGCATGGAGACAGTAAAGCAAGTTTACCAGATGTCACTCGTATGAGCAGTACCTTCAATTAGCAGGTGCTCGTCAGGCTCCCTCCAGACCGGACGGCACCTCTGGCCACTACCACTCCTGCTGGACCCTCATGTGCTCCCATGGACACGAAGGGCAAGATTGTCTCCATCGGACCTCCTGCGGCCACCCGGACAGGGAACGTTCTGTGTTATCGTTGCTCTGGCATGGGTCATATGGCAAGGCAGTGCCCAATGATAATTTATTGGTTGAATAAGGCGAGCCAAGTGTTGATGTTGAGGAGGTCGCTGATGAAGAGATCGTTGCCACCGTCAAGGATGGTTGGGAGAGCGGTGTTGAGCGCTCCCTTGAGGTCAGTATTATTCGACATTTTCTCTTCACCCCACGTATCGATGAGGATTGGTATCGCACGACGATCTTTTATATCTTATTTCCCATCGCAGACGGTCCCTGCAAGCTGGTCATTGATAGCGGGAATTGTGTGAACATTGTAGCCCAGAGAGCTTTAAAGTGGATGCAGGTGACTCTTGAGCCTCATCCTCATCCCTACCATGTGATATGGGTCGATAAGACGGCCATACATGCTACCCAGAAATGCATGGTTCTGATTTCTCTTGCCTCGTTCGAGAATTGTGTTTGAAGCGATGTCATACCCATGGATGTCACCCACGTTCTGCTAGGGATACCTTGACTCTTCGATCGTGATGTCACGTGCTTTGATCGCTCGAATATGTGTGTATTCTATGACAAGAGTCGTAAGATTACATTGACACCAACCCAACCCAAGGAGAAACCCAAGGGGAAGGTCACACCCTTCACTAACACGAGTTCATCTAGGTTGTTGCACATTATGCGTCACAATGAGTTTATGAAAGAGAGCGTCAATGCCGACATATTTTGCGTAGTGGCCGCCACCATGGCTCCTGAGGGCCCTACGAAGATTGTTGAGCTACCCCCTGAGGTCCGGCATCTTCTTGATGAGTGTGCTGATATTATCCCGGATGATTTGACTGATGAGTTACCTCATTGCATGACATCCAGCATGTCATAGATCTGACACAAGGAGCTTCGCTCCCGAACCTACCTCATTACCTGATGAACCCTGACGAGCATGTTAAGCTCAAGAGACAGATTGATGAGCTACTGAGAAAGATTTTCATAGGTGAGAGCCTGATCCCCTGCGCGGTCCCTGCACTTCTCACCCCAAAGAAGGACAGGAGCTGGCATTTGTGATCGACAACAAAGTTATCAATAAAATTACTATTAAGTATCGTTTCCTCATCCCTTGGTTGGACGACTTATTTGACAAGATGGTTGGTGCCCATGTATTCTCAAAGATCGATCTTCGCAGCAGGTACCACCAGATTAAGGTTTGCGAGGGAGATGAGTGGAAGACGATGTTTAAGACAAACGGTCTCTATGAGTGGTTGGTCATTACTTTTGGGCTGTCCAACACCCCGAGCACTGTCATGTGGATCATGACCCAGATCCTGCGGCCCAACATGGGCAAATTCCTGGTCATCTATTTTGATGACATCTTGATTTGCAGCCACTCTCCCGTCGACCACCTGAGCCAAATGAGGCTCCTATTTGGGATTCTCTGTAAGGAAAAGTTATTTGTAAACATGAAGAAGTGCTCCTTCCTGACTGATTATGTGCACTTTCTCGGGTTTTATCATATCTGCGTTTGGTGTGTCTGTTGACCCGAACAAAGTCCGTTCCATTCGTGAGTATGTTGTTTCTTCCACCATCACTGAGGCTCGTAGCTTTCACAGCTTAAGCACCTTTTATCGGAGGTTTGTCTAGGGCTTTAGCACCATCATATCCCCCTTCACGAGCTATCTGCGGAAGGGAGATTTTCAGTGTATGGAAGTCGCCACTCGGACTTTCGAAGCGATTAAAGAGGACGGATAACTGCCCTCGTTCTGAGATTACCTAATTTCTCTAAGGCGTTTGAGATGGCATGCGACACATCTGGTGTTGGCATTGGCTCAGTACTGAGCTAGGAGGGACACCCAGTTTTCTACTTTAGTAAGAAATTGAATGAGGCCCAACAGAAGTGTTCCAACTGTGATAAAGAGTTTTACACGATTGTGCACTCACTTAGATATTGGAGAAACTATCTCCTCCCACGGGAGATTGACTTATGCTCAGACCATCAGGCTCTGTGATAACTTGACTCACAGCAAAAATTGGGGCATAGACATGCCAAGTGGGTCGAATACTTGCATGATTTCGACTACGTTCTCAAACATCGCGCGGGTGTTGAGAATAAGTCTGTCGACGCCCTTAGTCGTCATATCACCCTCCTCCATACACTGACCACTAGAACGACTAGCTTTGACCGATTGCCTAAGGATTACCCTACCTACATTTACTTTGACGAGATTTATTCTGGATTCTTGAGAGATTCCCTTGAGCCCACTGAGGGATTCAATATCGTCGAGCGATATTTATATTGTGGGTCTCGTCTATGTATTCCTCGGACCTCCTTCCGAGACTTTCTGACTTGGGAGATGCGCGCGGGCGGCGCCGCTGGCCACTTCGGCGGAGACAAGATGATTGCTTTGATTGAGGATCGCTTATATTGGCCTG
This sequence comes from Dactylorhiza incarnata, assembly GCA_033032865.1. Classification (NCBI taxonomy): domain Eukaryota; kingdom Viridiplantae; phylum Streptophyta; class Magnoliopsida; order Asparagales; family Orchidaceae; genus Dactylorhiza; species Dactylorhiza incarnata. The sequence goes on along the minus strand of JAWHQI010000333.1, from coordinate 404,793 downwards.
CGAAGGGTTCAAAATAAAACACTGAATTTTATAACCCCCCCCCCCTTCCGGTTCCCCACCAGACTTGGGTCGATATCAGTAGGAATTGTGTACTAGGTCTTCCTCGCACTTCGAGGAAGCATGCCTATTTTCGTGGTGGTTAACTGGTTTTCGAAGCTAACTCATTTTATTGTCTGTCGCAAGGCCGTAGATGCGTCCCACGTGGTGACTCTTCATGAGAGACATCTTTCGGTTACACGGATTACCCAAGTCTACAGTGTCCGATCATGACGTATGTTTACAGAGTTATTTCTAGAGGACGTTATGTCATAAGATAGGCACGACCCTGAATTTTTTGACGACTTACCACCCCCAGACTGATGGTCAGACCGAGGTCATGAACATGAGTTTAGGGAAATTGTTACGACGTCTAGTTGGTGAGCATCCTTCGGTTTGAGATTCTGTGTTGCTCGTAGACAAGATTGAGTACAATAGCTCCGTCAATAGGTCTACTAACATGAGTCCATTTCATATAATGTTAGTGTATGAACCTAAGAAGCCTATTGACCTCGTCCATGTTTCCTTAAAGTCCCGTCCTAGTGAGTCTGTTGAGTCCTTCATCCATCACATACATGAAATGCATGAATTGATCTGGAAGAAAATTGCTAGCAGTAATGAATTATATAAGACCCATGCAGACGAGCACAGACGTGAGTAGCATTTTCAGGTGGGCGAGCAGATTATGGTCAGAATTCGCATGTAAAGGCTCCCAAAGAGCCGCTAGAGAGCTACAACCTAAATGAATGAGTCCTTATAGGATTATAAAAAAAATTGAACAAATGCCTACAAAATAGATCTCCTTGCAGATATAGGTATCCAACCCATATTTAATACGAAAGATTTGACACATTACTTTGAGCCTCTCGAGCATAAGGACCCCTACCTTGAGCGCCCTTTCATTATAAATAGGGGTGATGGCTGTCATTGTGAGACATAGTTAGCCTTGTGACAAAATCCAATGTCGACAATCACATTGTGGTGCGGCGTCGCGAGACCCCGAGGTGCGACGTCCCAGTTTCTTTTTTCATTTCCGCTCTAGTGTGCTCTTGTCGCAACCCACTACCGTGAAACCGCTTCATCTCCCATTACCCATGATTTCCCCTTCCAGCTGCAAACTGCAAATCCCTCGCAAGCCCTAATGCAAATCCCGATCTTCATCACCAGTCCCGATCGCAAGCTGCACTCACTTCCTTGCATCCACCGCAAGATAGTCGTTCCTTCTCCTTCTCCCAACTCCTGCGTCGCACATCTCCCCTGCATCCAGTCGTAGGTAGAAACCCCTCTATCCCTACACCCGCCAGTCACTGCCATGTTTCCGTCTCCAATCGACACCCTTCCACAAAGCCACAAACTCCACCCCACGAATCCTCGTTTCCTTCTGTCGTTGCTCCAGGCCCTGCAACCCTATTGTGCCCTCCAATGTCTGGTCCGATTACTACCGCTACCTCCGTCTCCCGGGTCTCCACCTGCCATCGCCATCGGATCTTCTTAGTTGTGAGTATCTAGTATTGTGTTTTCTCTTTAATATTGAATATTTGGACGAATATTGCATAACTATTTGAGATTCTTGACTTGATAGTGTTGCTCCTTAATTTCTTATTATTCTATAAAAACTTATTTAAGAAAGTTGTAGTTAAAAGCATTTCGTGTGAAGGAAAATCGGTCTTGCCGGCTTAACTGAAAAGCCTGGTGAATGTTGTGTCGTGTTGCGGATCCTATATAGCTTTATTGCTCAATCTAATTTTGGATTAATTCAATCACACACACGCATCATATAGATTAGAATCATTTGGATCAACCTCGCGCCACTCACATAGACATGCATTAGTGTCAGCCCACCCTCACAGCCCACCCTGCATCATTAAAGGAGGTAAAATATATTTCTTTGGTGGGGCAAAGACTGACGTGAGATAAGATGATTAGTTTCATGAAGAAGATTAGCAAATATATTTTAGGAGTCCAGAGCAAAATAATTTATTGATAATGAGATCTAGTGGACTAAGCAGGTATATAAACTATTAACGGAAGATAAATAAATTTATAGAGTGAAAATTAAGATCATTGAGGCTTATATTGATGAAAATGGTAAGTCTTGTCAAGAGTGTAGTGTGCAAACGAAAGTCACACCTTTGAATGATTTATATAGAGTGGTATTATAAGCACACCAATATATATTATTTGCACATCTAAAAAGTGCCAAATAAACACAAAAATCCTATCTCTTTTCATTACTAAATCCCACTACCTGCACCCCAGCCCGATCACTCATCTCGCTTACTGGTTCTCGCTGCCACCCCCTCCTTCCCGCCTACCCGGTTCTCGCTGTCGCTGCTCCTCGTTGGTATGTGCTAGTTGCTCCACCCAATCACTCATCTCGCCTGTCCTCTAGAGCTCCCCCGGCTTCGCCCCGAGCATGCATCTCGACTGTCATCCAAAGCTCCTAGTCGAAGCCTTTCAAGAACACTACATTTTTCAAGAACCCTGCAGTTCATGTTGAATTGATGCGATCTCTTCTCCTCAGAGAGATCAATCGCAAGAGAAATCAACATTGAATCTACTAACACACCAAGGATCTACCAGGTAAATAAATGCAAGCGGTTTTATTCAATTCACCTTAAGGATAGATTCTGAACAAGTGAAACTCTGTAGGAGGAAGATGAGCTCACTGCAGGACGATACACGATCAAAGTGAAGAAAAAAAACAGGATTCAAGCTTAGCATACCCTACGATTCACCCAACAGCTATTTATAATTGCCTAGCTGCCGTAATTACAGGATGCGCCATTAACTACCTATTCAAATGAGGTTTTTCCCACTTAATTTTTGCCCAAGCATTTGGCGGAAACACCAATAGCCATTCAAAATGATTTAATCATGGCCGTTGGTTTATTTGAATGCATCAGTAATCCATCCTCCTCTTGTTCCTTGTCCTCAAGGAACAAATGCAAGATAATGCTGTCGTAAGGACCAGAGATCTTCCCGGGTAGCCTCCGCCTCCGTCCCATTGCATCGTTGCATGAGTAGTTGAGTGACCACCTTGCCATATTTGGATGTGATGCGTCGATTCAGGATTGTCAGCGGCTCAATCATCAAGTTGCCTTTATTGTTCACCATAGATGGGAGAGGGGTGCTCTGCTCCAGTGTTGTGCCTTTATGCTCCCACAGCTAAGAGATCTGAAATGTAGGGTGTATTTTGGCGTCCTCTGGCAGGTTCAAGCGATACGCAACTGCTCCGACTTTCTCCATAATCTGAAATGGGCTAAAGAATCTGGGAGACAATTTGTGAGAGGCATGGGATCGCAAACTGGTTTGCATGTAGGGTTGAATACGAACACACGCCCAAGAGCCTACTTTCAAGACTCTTTCCCTGCGTTTTATGTCTGCTAATACTCGCATTCGCTTCTAGGCTTGTGATAAATTGATCTTTAAGATCGCTATGACCTTCTCCCTAGCTTCCAAGGAGCGATCAACTTCCCCAACGGCGGCTGAACCCGTTATGTAAGGAGAGTGCAAAGCTGGCTCCTGTCCAAACACCACTTCATACGGGGTCATCTTGGCGGCGCTATGGAATGTCGTGTTGTACCACCATTCTGTCAAAGTAACCAAGTGATCCCAGCACCTTGGCTTTTCGAAACACGTGCATCGTAGATAGCTTTCAACACAGCGGTTCACCACCTCAGTTTGGTCGTCGGTTTGGAGGTGGTATGCCGATAGCTTCGGCTGTACCTGCAAGAAACAGAACAATTCCTGCCAGAATTGGCTAATAAAAATAGAACCCCTGACACTGATTATTGTATTTGGAAGCCCGTGTAAACGAAATATCTAGTCCAAGAAGATCTGGACTATATGTTCTGCTGTATAAGGGTGAGAAATGCTGATGAAGTGTGCTTGTTTGCTCAACGGGTCAACAACCACTAAAATAGCTAATTTACAATTGCTTTTCGGCAATCCGTTAATGAAGTCGAGGGAAATATCTTGCCAAATTCGATCGGGAATGGGCAGGGGTTGCAACAATCCGATCGGTCTTTGATTATCATCCTTGCACTTTTGACAGACTGAGCACCTATGGATGTATGCATAAACCTATGCCTTCATCTTCTTCCACCAAAACATTTTTTGCGTTAGTAGGTGGCAGTAATGCCTGAATGCCCCATAGAGCTCCATCGTGATACATCTTGAGTAATTTAAGCTTAACTGCCTCCTCATTACCTACCACCAATTTGCCTTTTCGCTAGAGCAACCCGTTGTCGCACTACAATTTTGGCCTACTGAGTCCATTTTCCTCCTTTTCTGCAATGACCTGCTGTATATATGTATCGTGAACCCAGGAATCCTTGATGTGTGGTAGCACATCAAAGGTGAAAATCACCATTACACAAAGCTCCCCCGTGGCCTCTTCCTCACACCTGGATAGAGCATCAAGTTGAAAGACACGGGGAGAGGAGAAAGTAATAACCGAGAGATTCATTCATCCACGTAGGGGGTATTATATAGGGGTTACAATGACACACAATACATGACTCACGATGTGAGACTAAACCCACTCACATACTAATATACGTAAATAATAAAATACTAATAAACTCAACTCTCCCCCTCAAGCTGGAGGGGAAACTCAGCTTGAAAACATCATAAAAGAAATGGTAAAAGTGGTAGGCAAAGTCGGACAAGACAACAGACGATGGAAGCTAGCAAAGAAGAAATCAACAGACGGGTGACCGGGGATACTCCCACATACGCTACAACCCGCTTGATAGAGAGGAAACCACACACACGGATCTATGGGACCGCGGGGATAACACCACACACACACAGATCTACGGGACCGCAGGGGTAAGACAGAAGGGGAGATAAAAAACCACACACGAATCTACAAGACCGCGGGGATAACACCGCACACACAAATCTACGGGACCGCGGGGATAAGAGAGAAAGGGAGATAAAAACCACACACGAATCCACGAGACCTGCGGGGATAACACCACACACACAGATCCACGGGACTGCGGGGACAAGGGATACTAGGAGAAAGTCAACCACCAAAGACCATACCACCTACCAATCATCAAGGAAAAACTTGGGGAGACACAAACAACACACAACATAAGCCTGGAGGGCCGTGTGAGAGGAAGGCGGAAGGCAGGAAATATCATTCGCATCACCTTCGTCCCAAACACTCCCCCTCATGTGAAACACACGTGAATGCAGGCATAACAATACCTAAACAAACATTAGGACACGTAAAGACAATAAAAAAATAAAACGACCAACAAACAACACCAAACATCAGCATCACCATCATCGACGAGAGAAGTGAACAGCAGGATCCACGACACCGGCGGGACCAGCAGAGGAAACTTTCAACGGCGGCAGAGAACAGTCAATAAAGGCAGCAACGGGAAGATATCTTCGATGGCGATCCATATCTCTGGCTGGAGTAGCAGACTAGCAGCGGTGAATATCGATAGCAGCAGGAACATCAGAAGACGGTTGGATCAGGACGGGAACAATGGAAGAAGGCTGGAGCCTGGACCAGGACAGGATCTGCAGGAAGAAAGCTGGATCGACTTCAATAGGAGCAGGCTGGATCTACAGGAGCAGGCTGGAATGACGCAGACGACGGAGCAAGCTTAACCGACACAGACGCGGAACTCAGACGAGGATCGACGGCAACACCATGAGAGGGCAGCAGCGGCGTCCCCCTCAACGATCGACGACAACGTCAAACCCGCCAAAGGACCGCATGAGCTGGGGAGAGCACCTACGGACCGCTCAAAACAGCGGACTGCGAGACCGGGCCGATCGACGGGAGAGCGAGACGGGAGCAGCTGCGGACGCGCGGTTAGGGTTTTTGATTTCCCTCTGATACCAAGTTGAAAGACACGAGGAGAGGAGAAAATAATAACCGAGAGATTCATTCATCCACATAGGGGGTATTATATAGGGGTTACAACGACACATAATACTTGACTCACGATGTGGGACTAAACCCACTCACATACTAAAATACATAAATAATAAAATACTAATAAACTCAACTCATCAGTGCATATGTTGTCCTTTCCCCTCTTATACTGGATCGTGTAGTTATATCCCAGGAGCTTTGCAATGTAATGTTGTTGAGATGGTGTCGCAATCTTCTGCTCAAGCAAGAATTTGAGACAGATGATCTGTTCTGATGATGAAATGACCTCCTATTAGGTAATGCTGCAATTTCTGAACCGTCATTACCATTGCTAGCAACTCTTTTTCATATGCAGAGAGAAGAGAGTTTTTCTTTCCCAGGGCTTTACTGAAGTCAACCACTGTCTGCCTTCTTGTAATAACATCGCCCCTACTCTAACTTCAGAGGCATCTATTTCTACAACAAAGGGTTTATGGAAGTACGACAAGCTCAAAACAGGAGACTGTGACATCACCTGTTTTAGTTGTTCAAATGCAGCATCAGACTTTTCATTCCATTTAAGTTGTTTGAGCTTCAATAAATCTGTTAATGGCTTAGCTATATAACCGTATCCTTGAATGAATCAACGATAATATCCTGTCAATCCTAAGAATCCTCTCAGCTTCTTCAAAGTTGTTGGCGTCGGTCAATCCAGCATGGTAGAGATTTTTAGAGGATCGGTGGCCACTCCCTGACCAGAGATGATGTGGCCCAGGTAGTGAACCTATAGTAGGCCAAAGCAACATTTGCTACGGTTGAGGAAGAGGCGATGTTGCCACAAAACTTCAAAGGTGAAGGAGAGATGTCCCAGTTGTACTTGCCAGGAGCTGCTGAAAATAAGAATATCGTCAAAGAATACAAGTATGAACTTACGCAATTGGTCTTGGAAGATTCGATTCATCAAACTCTGAAAGGTAGACAGCGCGTTTGTGAAGCCAAATGGCATTACGAGGAACTCGTAGTAACCTTGATGCGTCTGGAACGCAATCTTGTGGATGTCATCGGCCTCTATTCGCACTTGATGGTATTCCGCACGAAGGCCCAGTTTAAAGAAGAAGACGGCACCCTGCAGCTCATTAATCAGCTCCTCAATGATAGGGATGGGGATGGGGAATTTATCCTTTACAGTGGCCTCATTCAGCTGTCGGTAATCAATACAAAGTCGCCATGTGTCATCGTTATTCTTAACTAGCACCACCGATGATGTGTAAGGACTACAACTCTGCCAAATAATCCTTGTGTGTAACATCTCCCTTATGAGCCTCTCAATCTATGACTTCTGAAGGGGAGGGTAGCGATAAGGTCATAGGTTGGTATCAACTCTATCATCCTTGAGGGGAATATGGTGTTCATGTTCTCGTATTGGAGGTAATTCTGCGGGCTCTATGAAAAAGTCACCGAAGGATGTTAACAATTCCTGCAACTCTAAGTTAGCTTCTTCACTGAGATGACTCTCTCCTTCAAGTGTTGTGTCCATGGAGTTGCTTTTAATCATGTTTGTGGATGCCTCATTCCATTGAATGCCACATAATGCTAACATGTGAATTTGCCCATAATTAGACACCAAATTCTATAATCGTTTTTGTTTCATCCATGTGCCAGCAAGATTCTTAGACCCCCGTATGGAAATTTTCTTCCACTGACAGGTAAACTCCATCCTCAAATGGCTGAATTCCCAATGTACAAATCCCAATGTGATCAGCCATTGGACTCCCAAAATGATTTTGCATCCTCCCAGTGGCAAGGCCAGCATGTCAAACGCGAAGAACACCCCATGCATCCTCCATTTAAACCCCGCTACCTTGTGGGAGCTTGAAATAATCTTGTCATTGGCAATTGCTACATGAAATTCTGGAATAGGGACAAGCTTACATCGCAGTGACAGATTCCAGTCAGAGCATGGACTGAAACTTGTGGGGACTCTTGTTCTTCTTCTGGTTCAACAAGTATGATTAGCTCATCTCCCCCGCTATCCACCAAAGTTTCTTCTTCTTCCTCAGGTAGGACCGTAGGAGTTCTAGAGCATATGATTGGCACTTCTCCAAACACCTATGCCAAGGGGTGTACTTATTATCGCACCAGAAGCATAGCCCATTGCTTTGTCTTTCATCCATCTCTTGGCCACTCCTCCTGGAGTTTGCATTGTGGAATACCGCCTGTGGTGGTGTGGACGGAAGGGAAGATTTAGCCGTAAAAGAGTTCTTGTCTTCCCTCATTCCAAATCCAGGAAGGCTCAGTGGAAGCCGCTTATGCGAGATGTTGATCTTATGTTCTTGTATGCAAGCTAGGGAGTACACATCTTGTAGGAATTTGGGTTAAAACATCCGGATAACATACTCAATTTCGTCTTTGAATCCTGCCAGACAGAAGTTGATCGCATACTCTTCCGGGATATGAACTCTATGAAGTAAGACGTTGAAGTCATCCAGGTACTTTTGAACAGATCCTCGTTGCTTCAATTTTTTTAGTTCACTCATGGGATCATCAAAAAGAATAGAGCCAAATCAGTGCAATAACGTCTAGTTGTACTCGCAATTTGTCCATTGGCTTGTGATGTGTGACTTCATGTAGGCCTGATGCCAATACAAGGCCTTCCCCTACATGTGAACCAATGCAATTTTAACCTTCAGATCCACAGGAGTGTCATCGATATTGAATAATTGCTCACTTATGTAGATCCATTCCTGCAAAGCTTCGCCAAAAAACTGTGGAAAATCCAGTCGAGAATAACGCGTCGCCAAGTGAGACGAAGAGGAATGAGAGGATCGAGTATCTTTCGATGATCCCTGACCCCCAAAGTCCCCATATCTATCGATTTTGAGGCTGTTGAACATCTCCCGCACTTCCTCCAGAATCCGGCTCTAGTGATCATTCAACAATTGGATGGAGCGCGCTATGGCCTCCTGGTTTTGTTTGAGCATCTCCAGCTCGTTTTGAAGATCTTTTGAATGTGTAGCTTCTGACGCCAGCATGATTTCAACTCCCTGGTTATGCTCTGATACCATTGATGCGATCTCTTCTCCTCAGAGTGATCAATCACAAGAGAAATCACAATTGAATCTACTAACACACCAAGGATTTACCAGGTAAACAAATGCAAGCGGTTTTATTCAATTCACCTTAAGGACAGATCCTGAACAGGTGAAACTGCAGGAGGAAGACGAGCTCACTGCAGGACGATGCACGATCAAAATGAAGAAGAAAAGCAGGATTCAAGCTTAGCATACCCTATGATTCACCCAGCAGCTATTTATAATTACCTAGCTGCCGTAATTATAGGATGTGCCGGTAACTACCTATTCAAACGAGGCTTTTTCAGCTTAGTTTTTGCCCAAGCATTTGGCGGCAACACCAACCGCCGATTCCAGTGGATGTAAAATGAAAATGTTTTTTTGTAACAAGAATCAATCCGTCCAACCTAAGCCTGATCATTCCAAAGAGGCTGCCAAGGTAATCTCCCCCTCTACAAACCATAATTGTATAACTGGGTGAATTTTTTAAGAATTGGTGATCAAGCAGAAGAAAAAGAAAGACGCGAAGGTTAGAGAGAAGGAGATGAATGATTTGTTTAAGGTTTCTGTTTGCCAACCTAAAGTTCCTCTTGGTATATTGATAATTGATTTTAAGACATGCTTCCCAAATTTTCTTCTATTTATAAAGTAATATTGTGGTTCTTCGATTCCATGGGGTCTTTACTCAGGTGCTGATCCTAAGTCTATTCTATGCGAGTTCTTTAGTAGCATGATATACACATTTTTTCAAAGAAGCTGCCAAGGTAATCAATAGCATGATATACACATCTTTCCTACTAGAATGCAACTATGTTGGAAATATATGCCTGAGCGGGTATCCCTTTGATGTCTAGCATCTGTAGGGGCCTCTTAGATATGATGAGAAGTAAATCAATCAGCAAAATTTGGAAAAATATTTACTCCACGCTTATTTTAAAATTTGTTCTTGAACTTACATTCTATTTCGTTGAATCTAAATCTATATGCTCAAGCAGGTTGAAAATTTAATCTGACACCGAATTTAGTCATGAGTTTATATCTGGATTAGAAATTTAATTTGACCATAAATTTGAATTTGAAAATTTTAAGACAATTTGGATATTAAATCCTAACAAGATAGACTGATTTTGTAAAAGAAAAAGAAATTTTTCTGAATGTTGGGTTGAATAAATTGTGCTTATAAGTCAAAATGAATAATATGATCATAAAATCCTATTGAAGTTGCTATCGACATTATTTAATAATTTGATTTTTGTGTGATAATAATATTGTCGATGTGCAGATATAATTATTTTAGTTGTGAATATAATTTGGCTGTGAATAATCAATATCACTGTGCTTATAGCATCACTCTTTATATACTAGATTTGATACAAAAAATAAATGATATATATATAACTAAGCCAAGATATCTAGAGACTTCAAAGGTCGGGAAGCTCCGGAGTTGTGGGCCTAGGTTGGACAGTCGCTAGATTCAATATCCTTGGTCAGCATATAGAGAAGCAAACACCGGTAAGGGCTTCTCAAGAAACCTGGACGTGCAACGAAGGAAGAATCATTCGCGTCGACACTCGACATCGGTGTCGTCTAGGGCATATAGAATCTGGACGAGGATGCATGGGGCAAGCGTCAGCCCCGACGAGGACATCGGAGAACTAGGATCCTTGATCAGAGGATTACGTGCGCAAATGGAGACGATGCAGGTGACGAAGGCAGGTTTGAGTGTGTGTGACGAGAGCAAGATCAGCAGACGTGAGGCGGGTTTGCTCCGATACCAACTTGGATATAATAGCTAAGAAATGATTAATTCACTCATTCACACACTCCTTCCCGTACATATACATGAGATAGGGATAGACCAAATTATAAGTATGCCATTACACTTAAATATAGAGAAAATTAGAAATATAGCCTAATATGTCTTGTGACCTGAAATGTTTATTCAATTGTACCTTGGTATATTGATAAGAACGGCTACTCCTACGAGAGAAAAGAGACTAACCTGCGTAATGATCTTCGATGCCCTAGGGAGTCCGCCTGACTCCCCACATATACCCGGCCTTCATGTGGACCGGCCGGGCCCGCCATTTCTGATTAGGAGAGCGGTGGGACTGAACCGGATGGTTCAGTCCCGCGGTTCTTTGCCTCGTGGTGATGATAAACCAAGCCGAAACGGCCCCGGGTCATATCATTCCCGCCATCTTCGAAAAACTGCTTGTCCTCAAGCTGGAATTCTGGATAAGTCTCTTTGAGCTCTTCGTACGCCACCCAAGTGCGATCTGATTCGGCCATGCCCTTCCAATGGATCAACAGCCGCACGGTGGGCTTCCCGTGTACCGTCTTAACCCTTGCTTCCACGACACGCTCTGGTTGTGGCCGAACTTCGCCGAACTCGGTAACTTCCGGTAAGGGGCTAACCGGGGGAACATTCCCCAAGGACGCCTTCCTGAGCACTGATACATGAAACGTAGGATGAATCCGCGAGTCCGGCGGAAGCTCCAAGGTGTAAGCCACTGCCCCGACCCTATGCAGTATCCGAAAGGGCCCGTGGTAGAGGGGGGCTAACTTCTGATTCTTCACGCCAGCAACTGACAGTTGCCGGTAGGGTTGTAGCTTGAGATATACCCAATCGCCTTCTTCGAACTGTTGGTCCCGTCGGTGCCTGTCTGCCTGGGATTTCATTTGTTGTTGTGCCCTCTGGAGATTCTCCTTAAGCTGGTTTAGGACGCCGTCTCGTTGCCGCAGCACTGAATCCACCTCCGGGACCACGGATGACCCCTTCTCGTAATGCCGTAGTGTGGGCGGTGTCCTGCCGTACAGGCTCTCGAAGGGTGTCATCTTGGCGGCCGTTTGGTAGGCCGTATTATACCAGTACTCCGCCCAATGGAGCCAGTTACTCCATTGGCGGGGTTTGTCTGCAATGAAACACCGCAAATAAGTCTCCACACTCCGATTTAAGGACTCCGTCTGCCCGTCTGTTTGGGGGTGGAAAGTCGTACTCATGCGCAGAGTTGTTCCCGTAAGGCGAAAGAGCTCCCTCCAAAACCTGCTGGTGAACGCGGTGTCGCGGTCGGAGATGATAGAAGTCGGTATCCCGTGCAGTCGGACCACCTCCCTGACGAACGCCTCCGCCACAGCCTCGGCGGAGCAAGGGGGGAGAGCACAATGAAATGCCCATACTTGGTGAGCTGGTCCACCACCACCAGAATGACTGACTTGCCTCGTGACTTGGGCAGCCCCTCAATGAAATCCATGGCCACACTCTCCCAAGTCAGCTCCGGAATGTCTAGTGGTACCAACAATCCGGCTGGGGCGGTGGTGGCGTATTTCTGTCGTTGACATTCCGAGCAATTCTTCACATGCCGTTCCACATCAGCCTTCAAGCCCTTCCAGTAGACATTCTGTTTGATGCGCTGATATGTCCTCAGGACGCCCGAGTGCCCGCCGCGGGCGTGTCGTGAAACTCGTGGAGCAGTTGTTGCCGCAATAAAGACCCTGGTGCCACCACCAAGCGTCCCTTGTAATACAGATGGCCGTTGATGACGTGGTATCCCTCTTCCCTTTCCCTGCCTGCAGTAATATCCGTCAGCAGCTGTCGCAGCTCTGGGTTGGCCAATACCTCCTGATGAATGTCCTCAACTATGCTCAAGACCGGCGCCGACATGGCAAAGATGGAGCTCGTGGCGGGTAAGCGCGAAAGTGCATCAGCGACCGTGTTCTCTTTTCCCTTCTTGTACTCAATCTCGTAGTCGTACCCCAACATCTTGGTCACCCATTTTTGTTGCTCTAGCGACGATACATGTTGCTCCAGGAAGTATTTTAAGCTTTGATGGTCGGTCCGAATTATGAAGTGCCGTCCGATAAGATACGGCCGCCACTTTTCCACTGCGTGAAGAATTGCCAACATTTCCTTCTCATACACGGACAACCCCAAAGCCTTCCCTTGTATCGCCTTACTGTAGTATGCCAACGGCCTCCCCTCCTGCATCAATACTGCCCCCAAGCCGGCTCCCGAAGCGTCTGTCTCCACTATGAATGGTTTGGAAAAATCTGGTAGTGCCAACACCGGTGTCGTGACCATAGCTTCCTTCAGTGCCTGGAATGCCACGGTGGCCTCCTCCCCCCACGCGAACTTACCCTCCTGCAGCAATGTAGTGAGCGGCTTGGCGATCTTTCCGTAGTTCTTCACGAACTTCCTGTAGTAGCCAGTGAGCCCGAGAAATCCCCTCAGCATTTTGATATTAGTGGGCGTGGGCCAATCCGTCATACTCTGGATCTTCTGTGGGTCCGGGCGCACCCCTTCCCTGTTCACTAGGTGGCCTAAATATTCCACCTCCTGTTGCCCGAAAGAGCACTTCGACCTCTTTACATACCACCTTTGTTCCTTGAGGATCTGCAGCACCAACCGCAAATGTCTCTCGTGCTCCTCTAAGCTGGGGTTGTAGACGAGGATGTCGTCAAAGAAGACCAATACGAACTGCCGCAACCACTTCCTGAAGGTTTCGTTCATCACCGCTTGAAAGGTCGACGGCGCATTCGTCAACCCGAAGGGCATCACCAAGAACTCATAGTGCCCTTCGTGTGTGCGAAACGCCGTCTTCTCCACGTCTCCCTTCTGCATGCGAATCTGATGGTATCCTGACCGCAAGTCCAGCTTCGTGAAGTATTGAGCTCCGTGCAACTCATCCAGCAGTTCGTCAATGACCGGGATTGGAAATTTGTCCTTGATGGTGGCGCTATTGAGGGCTCTATAGTCAATGCAAAACCTCCAGGTTCCGTCCTTTTTTTTGACCAAAAGTACAGGAGAGGAGAAGGGACTCGTGCTGTGGCGGATGGTCCCCTCCTGCAGCATTTCTCGGACGCATCTCTCGATCTCCCCCTTTTGGGCGTGAGGATAACGATAAGGTCGCACGTTGGTGGCCTCGGCGCCCTCCTTGATCGGAATCCGATGATCACATGCCCTCGGTGGGGGCAACCCTCTTGGTGTCTCAAAGACCTCCTCAAACTCCTTTATGATTGCCTGCAGGCCTTCTGGAATGCCCTCTGCTTGCTCCGCCAATTCTCCGCTGGACAAGACCCAAGCCATGGGATAGTCCTCCTCGACCCAGTGCTGCAAGGACAGAACGGTGGCCTCCTTCACTATCGGGCCTGTGATGCTCTGTAGTCGGTGCTTCTTCCCCCCCCCCCCCCCCCCCCCTGTGAGAACTCCATCGACATGTTCTCCCAATCTGTAGTAACTAACCCCAGCTGTCTCAGCCACTGCACCCCCAGGACTACGTCAGACCCTCGAACCGGGAGGATGTATAGGTCCACCTCACACCTGAAGCCCTGTATTATAAGTGGCACCCTCTTCACGGCACCCGTGCACTGCAAGAAATTCCCATCCGCTACCAGCACCTTAAACACCTTATCCGTCGTTGGGGGGATAGCAAGCTTCTTAGCCACCTCGGTGTTGATGAAATTGTGGGTGCTCCCACTATCCACCAGTATGGAAACCTTCTTATCGGCCACCTTCCCTGACAGCCGCATAGTGGAGGGTTGTCCCCCCCCCCCTTCCAGAGCATGCACGGAAACCTCTATGTCCTCCAAATCAAGGACCTCTCGCTCCTCGGAGTCACGGCCCCCCTCTGTCTCCAACCCTTCCTCCTGCTGTGGCATGAAGACCTGAATTTCTTTACACTTGTGGCCCGGAACGAACTTCTCGTCACAAGTGTAGCATAGACCCTTGGCCCTCCGCTCCTGCATTGCCTCCCATGATAACCGCTTCACTGCGGCCTCCTTCCGGGGTTGAGTGCTACTTGTGCCCGTGGTCATCCCCTTGACCGTTTCCTGCCCTCCTTCTTTGTTGCTCCACCGGTAGGTCTTGGTCGCCTGGCGTCTCCCCAGCTTCTCCTCCTGTAGCCGGGCCATCCCGATGGCCTGTGCTATGCTCCGGGGTTGAAAAGCTTGCACCTCATCGCTGATCTTCTCCTTTAGTCCGGCCATGAAGCATCCCAGCAGCGCCTTTTCGGTCCAGTGAACGCGATTCGCCAATCTTTCGAACTCCTTACGATATTCATTGACGGTCCCCGTCTGCTTCAATTTGTGTAGCATCATGTCGAAGTCTTCGTACTCGGTCGGTCCGAACCGGGCGATGAGCCCGTCACAGAATTCCTCCCACGTGGGGTAAGGCCGCTGTTTCCTCCACCAGCTCAGCCACTGATAAGTCTCCCCTTCCAAGTAAAAGAAGCAATGTGCACCCACTGGTGCCTGGGCAGCTCCTGGTACTCGAAGAACATTTCGGCCCACTCAATCCACTCCAAGGGGTCCCCACTTTTGTATTTCGGAAACTCCATCCTCGTCAGCCGAGGTTGTACGGGTGGACGGTGTGGCGGCGGCGGCCGCCCTTCCTGGAAGTCGGGAGGCTGTCCCCAACCTGGGTTCCACCCCCCGCCGTTCTCCATTGCTCTACCTCTGCCTTGTGCAATAGGCCCTCGGCCCCAATGTTCCTCCGCCGGAGCCTCTCCTCCTCGGTGTGGGAATCGAACGCCACCGTGTCCTCCTGGCCCGATCCCATTGCTTCCTTCGCCTTCCCCCCACGCCGTCGGTGGCTGCCGGAAGTGGTGGTTGCCTCCCCTTCCGCTGTCGGCACCCCGTGGGTGCCTGAAATCCTCCCGCCATGTCGGCGGGCCCGGACGATGCTGATGGGAGCCTCCGGGTTCACGGAAGAGTCCGCCGAAGCCTCCGCTACCCTGTTGTTGCGCCGTTGGACCCCGCTGGAAGGAGCCGTGCGCTCCCTGCATTCCGCCGAGTCCGCCGAATCGATCGTCGGGGCCTGGCGAGGACCGCGTCGGCTCCGTCGATCGGGCCCCGTCGGTTGCGGCCCCTTCCGCATCGTTGCCGCCCTCTACCGCGACGGATTTCCCGCGATCCGCGCGTTCGATGCGGCTCATCTGCTCCGCCAGAGCCGCGGTCGCCTCCAAGAAAGTCGCGCGGGATCGTTCCTCGCCGGCACTTATTTGTTGCGCTAACTCTCCCTTCAACGCCTCCAGCATATCGCGAAGGCCCTGCTGCCCTTCCTCTAGCGCTGTTATGCGGTTTCCATGGCCGGCCATCCCGATCCGAAGGAGCAAACTGCTTTGATACCAGTTGATAAGAACGGCTACTCCTACGAGAGAAAAGAGACTAACCTGCGTAATGATCTTCGATGCCCTAGGGAGTCCGCCTGACTCCCCACATATACCCGGCCTTCATGTGGACCGGTCGGGCCCGCCATTTCTGATTAGGAGAGCGGTGGGACTGAACCGGATGGTTCAGTCCCACGGTTCTTTGCCCCGTGCCGATGATAAACCAAGCCGAAACGGCCCCGGGTCATATCATATATGCTTTTGCAAATGATGACAATTTAATTGGACAAACATCTACAGAGCTAAGTGAAAAATTATAACAATGAAGAGATTGTTTATAAAATAGAGAGGTTCAAACTAGTAAAAATAAAATGAGTACATGGTATGCAGTTTTAGTAGTGGTGTAAATAAAATTAGGTAGGTCCAAGCCCGGGATGTGTGAGTGCGAGCCTGGTTTTACCAGAACCAAGCCGGACAAGTACCACAATTCAAAGGGGTCCTGCCACGGCCCATCTAGCCATACCAAACTATGCCTAGCTCGGGCCTGGTCGGGCAGATCCTCTTACTTGTGGGGGACTTGGCATTTCATTATGTTATTTTTAAAATACACATTAAATGTGTATTTAATATTAGATAAACATTTAAATGTGAATTTTTAATTGGGCGTTTAACGCCTAAGCATAATAGCAATGCATTGTTCACAATCTTCACATAGTTATTTAAGAGCTTTAATAATTGGGTAAGTCGCACAAAATAATAACTGTGCAAATTTTGCTTTATAATTTGTCACCAACTATAATGTTGGGCATCAAGAAAAAGCTCAGGGCCCAGGTTCCAGCCAGGCCCTGGTATAGGCCTGACTCGGCACCAGGTAGCTTGTTGCACGGGCTTGGCCTGAGCCGGGCACTAAGCTAGGCCAAGTAATATGGGACCTATTAGGGTCCCTAGGCCTGACTAGGGCCTAAATTGGGACTGCTCGGGCCCTAGACTTGACCAGAGCATGGATCGAACCAATGCCTAACTGATCGACTTGAGAGGGTTTTTTGGGCAATGGACTTTTTTGACAGGCAAAAATGTCAGTGCGGGTTATAGTACAATTATCGATCCATCTTTATTATAATATATCTAGATGCGAAGGATTTAAATACCTTTAATCGATTATTTCGAAGAATGCAGAAGTAGGAGAGGATATAAACTTTAGTTAAGGGTGGTAGTTAAAATAGAAATATTTTTTGATGCAACCTGCGTCGCATCATTGCATTTTAATTTTATTTTATTCGCATATGTATCGAGCATGTCACTCGCGGACATTTATCTCTTGTATTTTCGTGCAAATTATTAGCACGCATATGTTTTATTTTGCACATGTCACTCGCGCACGTTCGTACGGCTTATTGGTGTGACCAACCAATAAGACTGAATAAAATGGCCCGTCAAATTAAGTAATGTGATAATTATGACCAGTACACAAAAAATTAATTTAAAGTTATAATGAAGCATTTTAAATTGCTTCATGAAGGAAGCATGGTTATGTGCACATAAATCAAAATGGATTCTTGGGTCTGCCCTCTCTGATGTCTTTGATTTGAGGGCATGATTCCACAACAAACGTGACGGTATAGGGGGCCACTATTTCAGTGGTAATCTGTGAGCAGCCACTTTGTGCATTTATTGTCGAAGGTTCGGTCTTTCTCCTCTGAGAGAAGCCACTTTGTGCATAGGGCCAAAGGTTAGGTTTGTTTCCAATCTTCCCCCGCCCATACCCCCAATGATTGGGGACTATATGGGTTATGTTGTTGTTGTTGTTGTTGTAATGAAGCATTTTAAATTGATAAAATGAGAATTAAATACCTATTTAATTCTCATTATTTTTGGGAATTACTTTACATGTGAAGAATACCAAGTGGGGGGGACCTTAAATCTCCTGCCTTTTGAAACCCCTTAATTTAAGACAATAAAATTATGCCCTAAAATGATTCATATTTATTTATGTCCAGCCACCCCCCATCACGATTTGGCAGCTTGGGAAACAAACTCTGTTTCTCGATCACCCAGCCAATATCCTCGTTCCCAGACGCGACGCCCCCCCCCCCCCCCCCCCCCCCCCCCCCCCCCCCCCCCCCCCCCCCTCTTTCGACTCTAGACGACCTCGCAGGTGCTCGTAACCGTCGTCCAATGTTCCCTAGGGTCCCGGCGACCTCTTTTGTACCATCCTACGATAGATTCGTCGATTCCTCCACCGTTCTTCCAAATGTCTCGTCGCTGAAATAGCTATGCCTAGCTCGTTACCGTCTTCCACGGCCTCCCAAACCTCCAGCGACACTTCCCCCGTCGATTCTCCTCGCCGATGAAAGCCCAGACCCGCTCGTCTTCAGATTTCCAGTCCAGGTCCAACTAACTCGGGCTCAAGATGCCTCCAACGGCCTCTTTCGCCTCTGTCCAGCTCTCGACTCCCATGGTCCAGCCACCCCAAGCCTTTCACGCCTTTGTCAAAGTCTCGATATACATATTAGACCTACCTCGAGTGTCCACCTCATTTTTTGTTTCATCCAGCCACCTTCCCCGAACCACCATCACAAAATGCCCCTGTTAGAACTAGCTCCTCAGCCTAGCCACCAGCCACTAGAACTCATGTTGCTTCACTCTCGATCTAAAGGTATATCTTTGGTCGTTCTCCCGCTCGTAATGTGTTAGATTAATAATAAGCTTATTTTAATTGATTTTTAAATTTCAGAGCGTGTTTGCCCTAATTTTCATTCTTACCTATTTTTCGTCAATCTGAAAAACTTTATTGTTCTTCTTTACATACGTGCTTATGGAAGAATTAATTCATGTTGTTGACTACGTTTGATTGCAAGACCCTTGTGTGTCTTATGCGACTTTGATTGAATTAACTCATTCTGCTGCGCATGGAGTCGAGCTTCGTTGTTACATTTAAAATGATCTCAAAATTATTATTGCAAATCAAATCGGGATTTTCAGGTTACATCATTTTTATGAGTAATATGTATAAGAGGAAATCATGAAGACTTAAAGGTAACTTTTATAAATCACAATTAGGCTGACGAGATGCTGTAATAATACAAGTATTGAAAAGTTAAAAAAAAATTATTGATAACTGTAGAAAATTAGGAGAAAAGAAATAGAATGTGCAATTTTATTCTTCCACATAGGGGCTATTATATAGCATTACAAGGACACACACAACACCGATAGTCGGTGTGGGACTAAACACATAGACATTAATAAATGCTAAAATATTAATAACTCTAACACTCCCCCTCAAGCTGGAGGGGAACCCTCCAGCTTGTCAACATCAAAAGAAAGGGTAAATGACTAAATGTGGTAGGAAGGGTGGGACAAGACGGGTGTCTGAGGATACTCCCACACACGGTACAACCTATAGGAAAGAAACCACACACACGAATCCATGAGACCGCGGGGATAACACCACACACGCACAGATCTACGGGACCGCGGGGATACAAGAGAAAAGGAATAAGTCCGAGACAAAAGACCATGCCACACACACCCAAGCAACAAAAACTGGGGGAACACACAAAACAACGCGAAATATGCCTGGAGGCCGTGTGTGACTAAGGCAGGAGTCGGGAAAGAGGCATCCGAGTCGCCGTCATCACGAACACTCCCCCTCACGTGTAACATATGCATGAAAGCATAGACTACACCTGGAGGCAATGTGTGATTAAGGCAGGAGTCGGGAAAGAGGCATCTGAGTCGCCTTCATCACGAACACTCCCCCTCACGTGGAATACATGCATGAAGGCATAGACTACACTTGGAGGTTGTGACGAACACTCCTCCTCACGTAGTTCACGTGCATGATGGCATAAATTGCATGGTGACACTAACAACACAATAACGAAGACGACGACAACAACACAACACAAAAAAACATAACAAAAACAACAAAATCAGCACCATCATTGATAAGAGAAGCGGGCAGCGGGATCCAAGGCAGCTGGCGGGATCAACAAAAGCAGTAGCGGCAGAGGAGCTCAACTGAACAGTAACTTCACACGGGTCGACAAGAAGATAGGATGCCGAATCCCACAAAGAAGCAAGGTGAAGAGTAATTGTTGCACGACGCCGAGGAAGAATAGGCGCAGGACGCCGAGCTGGTTCCGTCGGAAGAGAACAACATTAGGCGCAGCAGCAGCAAGGAGGCTGACTGGATCTGGAGCCATTGACGAAGAATCTCCCGTCGATGCAGAGGGGGATGAATGGCCCGCTCCCGTCTTCGGAATCAAACGAGGATTCCGTTGACTGGAGCGGGGTGGAGAATAGCTCGACGTGAGCCCTAGCAGCGCAGGACGGGAATGAGAGGAAGGAAGAGGCTGGAAATCATAAGAGGGGTTGCGGAGAACCTTAGGTCGCCAACAATTTTAGGGCAAAAAAGTTCTTAGAATCTTTTCCGCTCTGATACCATGTAGAAAATTAGGAGAAAAGAAATAGATGGTGCAATTTTATTCTTCCACATAGGGGTTATTATATAGCATTACAAGGATACATACAACATTGATAGCCTGTGTGGAACTAAACACAGACATTAATAAATACTCAAATGTTAATAATTCTAACAATAACTAAGTTGAGTGTGGCGGAAATGAGAAAGTTAAAATGGACATGTAGTAAAACTAAAAAAAGATAATTTAAAGCATGATTATATTAGAAGAATGGCAGGAGTGATATCTTTTAAAAATGATATTGCGTGGTTTGGACATGTACAAACAAACGTTGAAACTCTTAAATGATACAGGTAAGTAATGTGAACATGAGTTTTAAGTTTTTATTTTTTTCATAGGTATTTGAGTTATATTCTCTTGGATTTTATTATTGTAGGCATTATTCTAGTCATTAGTAATTTAATAGCATTTTGTGGCATTTTAGACAACTTTTTAGAAAATAATTAGTAGATTATTGGTTTATTAACAATTCTATGATAGTTTTCATTTAGTAGTATACGAACTGTCTTGTCATGGACTAATTCCTACTTGTGGATGTGGAGACCTTCATAAATCTATTCTATGATTTTGATCATTGATCAGGTAAGAGACCAAAATAATCCATCTGGCTTTCAAGTTTGTCTTGTAAGGCTCTGTTTGAAGCAACGGTGGGGCTCTATTCCAGTAGCAAATGAATCCTGGTGATTGATGGAAGTCATCCTCTCCGGTGGGCAATGGAGCCCATCGGAAATTTTCTCCTTTCCCACTAGAGGCAGAATGTCACCAGAGCCTCACGCGATGTTTGGGGCACCTCTATCTTGCACAGCTCCGATAGCAAATGGAGCTATACAAGTGCCCCAAACAGACCCCAAGTTATCTTAATTTTCCCTTCTTTTACACTTCTATTCTAGTTTTTCCAAGGTCATCTGCAGGAGATGGGTACCCAATACAGACCGGCTTTCTAATAAAAAACAATCCAAAAAATAGGTTGATTTAAGTCGAACCAAAATAAACTTGCCTAATATTTAATTATTTTTAAATTATGATGGCATTGATCCATGACAGCTCAAAATTAGTAATATTAGTATATATACTTGATGCATAATATAAGTAAAAGGCCAGATTGTCGGTAAGGAATTAATATGAGGTTATGGCTCAAATAATAACTTCAAGATTATTTTTATATTTGATTCCCTCAGAGTCGACAAGGATCTAAGTGAAACTCTTAAATGATAATTTGAATTATGAACCGATCCTGAGCCCATTAAGATTGTAACCTATTTAGATTCATATCATTCCAGTATATAAGAGTCTTTAGAGGGTAGGACTCATGACCTGGTCAACCCAACCCACTTGATAACCCTAACAATAATGATAACAGTAACAATAACTAACAAACATTTAAGTAATCATAGTTATTATGAGAATCTAAATTCAGTTTAGAGCACTACAGTTAGCAAAAAAAATTATCTAAGGTAAAAGCACAAACAATGAGAGGAAATGATACTAACCATTGTCGTTGGCAATGATGCAGCACAGACCCCTTCTCTCTTGAGTGTGCGTTCATCAACTCCAGATGCAACAACCTATGCCATATAAAATTGTAGTTTGTCAAGAGAATTAAATATGAAGAATTGATTGATTTAACTGGTTCCCAAATTATCCAGATGGTATGCCAACCAAACTGCGCTGAAATAAATCTTTTTCAAAGCATTAAATTAAATTTTAAAATTTATAATTTGTTTCTCATATTGAACACCTTCTAGTGACACCTTAGATCTGCAAGAAAAGTGAGTAAACATAGAATCCCTTAAAGAAGTGTATTTACCAAGAAAAAACAATGTTATTAGCATATCATTTCCTGTTATTCGCTGCCCAAAAAATTTCTAGCCGTACACCATTTTGTTATTCACACACCCAACAAATCTTGATAAAAGGAAAATTGAATTGCCAGACACCGATTTCATGCACCCTCAACGTTCGACTGATCAACACCAATCCTCATACTCTTGCTACATGACCTCACATCAACGCCATTTCCTTTACTCTCCTCGATACTCAACTTCTACTAAAGGAGGGGATGGGACTCGGGGATTAAAAAGCCTAGAAGAAAATGCTTATCTCGAAGAAAGGGTAGGAATCGGAATAGACTGAGCGTGATTAGTGCATGACAGGAGAAGAAGAGATGAGTTTATTGGAGAGAGAGTTGTGGGAGGATTTAAGAGGAGGGCTAGATCTATTTTGGTGTGAATAAAATTTAGGAGTGGAAATAGAAGTCAGATATTGACTTGAATTGTTTTTTTAGCAAGAATAGTGTGCTAATAACGTTGCTAAAAACAACCAAACTAGCTAAGTGCGCCCTTTAAATTTTCAAAAGGTGCATCTCAGATAAACCTTGAACATTATCTGGCATTGATTATAAGAGAACTTAATGGACTGTGCTCTCTTATAGTGTCGTTTACCGGGACCTCACTTAGCGGGACCTCACTCTAAGTATGCAAAATTATATATTGCGCCCTTCTATCTTTTGACATTACAAATACCTCCCATGCAAATTTACATTTTATAACATGCACGCACAAAGGAATCTGAGACTAAAATAATAGTTTTCTTATATAATGAAATATTTGTACAATGCCAAGGAATCTGAGACATAAAAATAAAAAAATTTACTAAATACTAAGGGCGGGGTGGAGTGAGAATCAAATGCGGGAGTGGGAGTGCGAGTGGGCAAGATGATGTTGGGGTGCCAACTTGGCTGAGGGGTGGAGGGGTCATGTTTACTATGGGTTTAGGCAGCGGGCTCGGAAGTGAAGAGGGAAGGGGAGGCAGCAAGCTAGGGTTGCAGGAAAGGATGTCTGCCAGTTGGGGAAGAAGTGGAGACAACGATGGGAGTGCAGGCAAGAGAGGGCTTCAGCATCACAGGGAGGAGATGCAAGCAGCCACAACACCGTGCGGAAATCTTGTGATCAACGATTTCTAGAAGGAAGCCAAACTATCGATACAAAGACCTAGTATTTGGTGAGCATAAAAATAGGAGGGATGAGGTTAAATAAATTGATGGATCAGATCGCCGGATCAAGACATTTAACCTAATTCCTGAACCTCACTTGAATTATATATATAGGGTTATTTATCGGGACCTCCCCTCGAAGTTTGCGAAACTACAGCTTGTACCCCTCTAATTTTCAAAATTACAATTACCCCCCTCAATGTTTACATTTCATAACATCCATGCACAAAAAGACCCCCCCTGAAGATTTACTCCAACGGGGTACTTTTGTGCATGGATGTTACGAAATGTAAACTTACAGGGGAGTTTTTTGTAATTTCGGAAGTTAGAGGGGTGCAAGTTGTAATTACGCAAACTTTGAGGGGAGGTCCCGGTAAATATGTATATATATAATGAAAAATTGCATTGAATGTGATGTCTGCCACTCATCGTCCAAACAAAGATATCATATAACGTCAATAACTAAAATCGAACCTGAGCGGGTTCTGGTGCACGTACTCTAAGGGAAGAAGTTATCATCATTGTAAAAGCTCATAGGGCCCATTGTAGATTCTTCATCTCTCTTGTGTTTAGTCTAACATTCTCCTCCTCCTCTACATTATATAAAAAGGGGGGCTCCATTGTAATAGTTAGATTGAAATAATACATTTTATATCTCAAGTTCTCACATGGTATCAGAGAAGGGAAAAAAATTTCACTGCTCTCTCTCGCTCACTCCTCTCGCGTGAATTCTCCTCAAGGGCGGACCCATATTTATGTAATTTCTTTATTACTGTTGCCCTAGACTTCAAGTATAAAAGGGCTTCTTTGCATCTCGTTTCTGTAACTAGAAAAAAGATAGTGAAAACCCTAGTGCGGCCGTGAATATAGGCAAGGTTGCCGAACCACGTAAATCTGTGTGTTTTCTGTGGTGATTTTTCATTTTCCTTTGTTGCTTTCGATCTTCGTTCCCGTGATATGTGGCCCAATGTAGGCAGCCTTATATATATTATAATTTGAATCTATTCATAAAGTTTTCAATGAAATAGATTTGGCATAACAGTCTACTTCATCCTAAGTTTATGGATTTGAGTAAAAGGTCTTAATTTCTCCATGACAGCAAAATAGAGAAGAACATAATTTGTATACAAGTTTGCCAAAATATGCTTTTTTTACAAACAAAAAAACTTATTATAAAAATGTAGACATTTCTTTCTATACCTGGACACATTGTACAAAAAATCATTAAAAATCTCAACATTTTTTCTATATTTAGACATTGTACAAAGAAAATCATTAAAATGTGGACATATTTTTTTATATATTTAGACTATACAAAAAAATTCATTAAAACAATGCGAACATCATGTAATCTACTCGTCGAACTCGTCCGTCCCAACAACTTCTACTCCCTGCTCCCAACAACTTCTACTCCCCGTGATGACTTCTTCGTATTACGACGAATTCTACTCTCGCCAGTTCCACTCACGTCGAGTTCAGCCTGAAACTTCAATCTGCACAACTTGATCCCACGGCGAGTTCTCCTCTCACAAGTTCAGCCTGCGACTTCTTCCGCTAGGAAAGTGGGCATATGGAGGGGTAGTGGCGTGGTTGAGGAAGAAGCCGCGAGCTTGCAGCTGTAGGTGATGCACAAAGGAATATGGTGACAACTAAAGGAAGAAGTGGACACAACGATGGTAGTGGAGCAGGAGAGGGATTC
The DNA here is from genome assembly GCA_033032865.1 of Dactylorhiza incarnata. Lineage (NCBI taxonomy): Eukaryota > Viridiplantae > Streptophyta > Magnoliopsida > Asparagales > Orchidaceae > Dactylorhiza > Dactylorhiza incarnata. The sequence goes on along the minus strand of JAWHQI010000333.1, from coordinate 379,515 downwards.
AGCACCACGGGGAGGAGATGCAAGCAGCCACAACACCGTGCAAAAATCTCGTGATCAACGATTTCTAGAAGGAAGCCAAACTATCGACACAAAGACCTAGTATTTGTTGAGCATAAATATTAAGAGGGATGGGGTTAAATAAATTTGATGGATCAGATCGCCGGATCAAAACATTTAACCTAATTATAGAACCTCACTTGAATTTTATGTATATATATATATGAGTGTGTGTGTGTGTGTAATAAAAATTGCATTGAATGCGATGACGAACACTTGTCCAAACGATGATATCATATAACATCAATAACTAAAATCAAACCTGAGCGAGTCCTGGTGCGTGTGCTCTAAGGGAAGCAGCTATCCTCATCAATTCTCCTCAGTTTATAAGCATTTTCCCCTGTTGAAGTCCAATTGTAAAATCTCATAGGGCCCATTGTAGATTCTTCATCTCTTTTGTGTTTAGTCTCACATCTAATGGAGAGTGTTCCTCCTCCTCTACACTATATAAAGAGGGGGGCTCCATTGTAATAGTTAGATTGAAATAATATATTTTATATCTCAAATTTTCACATGGTATCGAAGAAGGGCAAAAATTTCCGATGCTCTCTCTAGCTCACTCCTCTCGCGTGAATTCTCCTCAAGGGCGGACCCATATATGGTCTGTGTGTGTGTGTAATAAAAATTGCATTGAATGCGATGACGAACACTTGTCCAAACGATGATATCATATAACATCAATAACTAAAATCAAACCTGAGCGGGTCCTGGTGCGTGTGCTCTAAGGGAAGCAGCTATCCTCATCAATTCTCCTCAGTTTATAAGCATTTTCCCCTGTTGAAGTCCAATTGTAAAATCTCATAGGGCCCATTGTAGATTCTTCATCTCTTTTGTGTTTAGTCTCACATCAAATGGAGAGTGTTCCTCCTCCTCTACACTATATAAAGAGGGGGGCTCCATTGTAATAGTTAGATTGAAATAATATATTTTATATCTCAAATTTTCACATGGTATCGAAGAAGGGAAAAAATTTCCGATGCTCTCTCTAGCTCACTCCTCTCGCGTGAATTCTCCTCAAGGGCGGACCCATATATGGTCCGGTGTGGGCAGCCTTATATATATTATATATTGCATCTATTCATAAAGCTTTCAATAAAGTAAATTTGGCATAACGGTCGTGACTTCATCCTATGTTTATGGATTTGAATAAAATGTTTTAGTTTCGATTCTCCATGACAGCAAAATAGAGAAGAATAGAATTTGTATTCAATTTTGCCAAATTTTGCTTTTTTTTACAAAAACTTATTATAAAAATTTAGACATTTCTTTCTATATTTAGACAGATTGTACAAAAAAATCATTAAAAAATATCAATATTTTTTTTATATTTAGACATTGTACAAAAAAATTCATTAAAATTTGGACATTTTTTTCTATATTTAGACATTATACAAAAAAATCATCAAAACAATGCGGACATAATGTAATCTACTCGTTGAACTCGTCCGTCCATGCAACTTCTACTCCCTGCTCCCAACAACTTCTACTCCCCGCGATGACTTCGTACTACGGTGAATTCTACTCCCGTCAGTTCCACTCACGACGAGTTTAGCCTGAAACTTCAGTCTGCAAAACTTGATCCCGCGGTGAGTTCTCTCACAAGTTCAGTCCGCAACTTCTTCCGCTAGGGAAGTGGGCATATGGAGGGGTAGTGGCGTGGCTGGGTAAGAAGCCGCGGGCTTGCAGCTGCAGGTGATGAACAAAGGAATATTGTGACAACTGAAGGAAGAAGTGGAAACAACGATGGTAGTGGAGGCAGGAGAGGGCTTCGGCACCACAGGGAGGTGATGCAAGCAGACACAGCATCGTGGGGAAATCTTGTGATCAACGATTTCTAGAAGGAAATCAAACTATCGATACAGAGACCTAGTATTTGGTGAGCATAAATATAAGAGGGATGAGGTAAAATAAATTTAATGGATCAGATCGCCAGATCAAGACATTTAACCTAATTCTAGAACCTCACTTGAATTTTATTTATATATATATGTATATAATGAAAATTTGCATTGAATGCGATGTCGGACTTATCGTCTAAACGATGATATCACATAACGCAATAACTAAAATCGAACCTGAGCGGGTTCTAGTGTGTGTACTCTAAGGGAAGCAGTTATTCTCTCTCCTTGGTTTATAAGCATTTTCCCATGTTAAAGTCCAATTGTAAAAGCTCTTAGGGCCCATTGTAGATTCTCCATCTCTTATGTTTAGTCTCACATCTCCTAATGGAGATTGTTCCTCCTCCTCTACACTATATAAAGAGGAGGGCACCATTGCATCTATTTGTAAAGCTTTCAATAAAGTAGATTTGGCATAACGGTCTTGACTTCATCCTAAGTTTATGGATTTGAGTAAATCGTCTTAGTTTCGATTCTCCATGATAGCAAACTAGAGAAGAATGGAATTTGTATATAATTTTGCCCAAATTTGTTTTTTTACAAAAAAAAGTATTATAAAAATGCAGGCATTTTTTCCATATTTAGACACATTGTACAAAAAAATCATTAAAAATCTCGAAATTTTTTACTATATTTAGACATTGTACAAAAAATCATTAAAATGTACTTTTTTTATATTTAGGCATTATACAAAAAACATTATTAAAACAATGCGGACATAATGTAATCTACTCATCAAACGTCCATCCCAGCAACTTCTACTCCATACTCCCAACAACTTCTACTCCCCGTAACGACTTCTTCGTACTGTGGCAAATTCTACTCTCGCAAGTTCCACTCACGACGAGTTCAACCTGAAACTTTAGTCTGCACGACTTGATCCCACGGAGAGTTCTCCTCTCACAAGTTCAGCATATAAGCATCAGCCAGAGTGCTGAGCGTGGTCCCGATCGATGGAATTCCAGCATATAGGGTTGGGACCTCGCTTAGCACTATGTTGATTGGAATATCTCATTCACCTTCCATGTGCGATCTCAACACATGAGACATCATCTCACAGATACTCTTCCCAACCTTACATCTCCCACCTCTACTGACTGGGATATCAATGATGCTTTTGTCCGCACATGACTTGCAAACAGACATTCTGATGCTTGTTTGCCTATTATTCGACATGATGAGACAGTGAAGACCGCTTGAGATCATATTGTTGCTCTTTACTAGAAAGGTACAAAAATGTCTCGCGTCTACACCATATATTCGGATCTATTTGCTCGACTGACCCTCTCTCTCGATGTTGCTTACCAGGAAGTTCAGTCTCTCGGCACTGAAATTCCAAAACATCGTTTTTTCTCTGCCAACCTTGCAACCCAACGAAGCATTTTTAAAAGTTCCTTGTTGTTTGTTATCTTCTACATCTTCCCGAGTCCTACGAGATGATCCGTCAGCAGATATCGGAAGAACCTGACATTCTCATGTTGGATGTTACTGCCACTCATGTCTCTACAGTGACAAACCTCCGAAATCGACCTTTAATACCCCCTAAAGAATTATGCTCATGTTGTTGGTCATGTAGCACAATGTGGCCATGGAGGCCGCACCGGTGGGCGTGGGAAGAGTCGGCCTCTTTGTTCTCACTGTGGAAAACTCGGTCATCTTGTAAAGTGTTGTTTTGCAAAGCATCCTCATCTCCAACTTCAGGCTCACGTCAGTACTACTAACTCTAAGACTTCTTCTCAGACCACTTCCACTCAGCCATCCAAGTCAGGCAGATGGTTCTCCTCTGCGGATATTGAGGCTCTGATTAATGCTTCTAAGGAATTTACCTTTGTCGCCACTTCTTTAGGTAGTGTGTGTTGCTACTCAGAGTAAGTGGCTCAACGATTCTGGTTCCACCAATCATATGGCTGAGAAATCTCTTGTCTTCACTCACCTTAAGAAGCATATCTAGTTATCACAAGTGTTCGTGGCAGATGGTTGTCTTGCTCCAAATTGTAAAATTGGATTTGTTACTACCAACTCCCATTTTAAACAGGACAAAACTTTATATTTCCCAAAAAAAATTGCAATTCATTCTCCATCAAAGCACTTACAACACATTTACAATATATGTCACATTCATTCCAAATCCTTGTTATTCAAAAATTCTATAATGAAATATGCACTCAAATTGTTATTCCTTTGAAAATTGTGTACATAATGCTAAAGAACAATATTAGCCGACAGTTTGTTATGGCATAGGCTAGTCACCCTCAGGGTTATTTTATTAATATCGTACTGCGTCTTTCTATATGTATCAAGTCTAGTTGTCATTTGGGGTGTCGCACCAAACTATCTTTTACTTTAAATCTAGTTGTCTTCTAGGTATTAAATGTCGAGACATTAAGAAGTTATTAGTTAAGAGTTAGTGGTTGTCATTATGCATCTCATAAGCAAACTTTTGAAAATCGGACTAGACCAGTTGGACCGTGAACCGACCAGGTATCTAGTCCGATCAAGCCTCAAAACCGGCAATCTACAGGAATCACCCGAAACCGGTCAACAGGGCTGGCTAACCGCCAACCCGAAACCGTAGTGGGTTTTGAAAGCCCGTCCGGTGAAAGTTGGCTGGCAAGATTCGAACCCAAAACCTCTTGGGGGGAACAGAATTCGAACTAACAAGCCAAGAAAGAAGTTACGATGTTCTTTATATATAATATAATGGTATAGATACTATATATATATTCCAATTATATTAATTTATGTGTATTAGGTACATAAATGTCAATTTAAGCATTGTCTCCTAATTAAATCATTTGGGTTTAGACGAGTTTGATTTATTTCAATGCTTTATTTATTATAATATTAAAATATAATATTCTACGTGCAAATACTCTATATATTTGTATTATTTATAATTTCTATTAGAAATATAATATTATTTAGATAATTATTAAAAATTATAATAATTATTTAATTATGGTTAAACCCCAGTTAAACCGGTCAAACCGATTAGACCTAGAACCTTTACTTTCACCGGTTCAATATCCGGTCCGATTTTCAAAACTTTGCTTGTAAACCTTTTTAAAGGCATGAGTTATGTGAAATGAGGAATCCAAGAAATCAATCTTTATTCTCTTGTCTTTGTATGAGATTGTGGCAGTTCTCTCTCTCCCGAGTACACCCCGTCAAGGCAGTTGCGGTTCCAGCTCCGAAGTATCCTCCTCCGTCATCTCTGCCTCCGAAAATCCTCCGACAACTCTACCGACGTTCTACGACTAGCTCATACTAACTTGGTATCAGAGACAAAAAGGCTCTACCTCGAGCCCTCAACCCCCTCCAGTCGCCGACCCCCTTTCCTCCGCGCAAGCGAGCCTGTCTGCCCTCAACCCAGCGCACAAGCCAGGTTCTTCTTCCCACACGAAGAGTTCTCACAGGTTACGTTTCGGAGCCGACTGCTTCGGCGTCGAATTAGATCATCGACCTGTCGGTGCACTCACCTTTGACCGCCATTGTCGCGCTCCCGTCCTCCAGTCAATCAAGTGAATCATGTAGCGCAAATGACTTGCGTCATTCCTAATCCCATCGTCTTCCCTGTCCAGCAATCAAACGATCACCGTCATTCAGTTTCAGCCGGCCTCGGACGGACTTTTTCCATTCGACACTACATTGACCTTCAGTAGCTTCGACGCCACTCCAGCTTGCGTCCTGTCCTAGTCCTGATTCTTTGTTCGATCCCCGCGCCTGTTCGAGATCCCAGCACTCATGAGTGGTTCGAAATTAGTTCTGCCCCCTCGAGACCAGCAATCAACCTCTCTTGAGACGCACGTGTCTGTCTTTTTCTTCCCAAGGCAGCAGCTACATCAGTTTTTAATTACTTGATTAATTATTCACTCGAGTAATTGACTAAGTAATTATTTCGGCATGAAGATAAGTGTCGTAGAACAAGCCACCCTTCGTTCGATGTTATTAGAAATGTCGATGTATATGACATCGCGCTTTTGCGACTCGCCGCTAGCATCGACAAACTCTACTTTGGAGGCCCAATCCTCCGGAGTAGCCACTAATCCCACTAGAGTAGTCGTTGTTCCGACCAACGCTTGAGCAGCTCCACCAATCTTCGCAGTTCTTATCGCCCACCATCGCCTCCGGTTGTTTCCCTTCCGCACAGTCATCATCACCATCAAACTCTGTCGCCGCCATCCTCGTCACACTCGACGACATAAAAGTAAACAATTGCTCATCACACGACCGACAATTCTACCTAACCAAGTGCAAGTCATTGACATTTCGGCTAGTCCAGCAATCACCCATCCACCGTCACCTAGTGTTATGATCATTCAGAAGGATGCCCCTCTGCCATACATTGTTTGTGTGAAGATCGTCGATGACACTCCTCTCGCACACATGCAAATTGATATGGTTTTTAACAGACATCAAGCATCTGCAAATTCTTCGCCACCCTGCATCAAGTACAGCGACGACATCTTTTCCACAAGGCACTGCTACGCGACATTGTTTTGTCGAGAGTTTCAGGCAACTGGTGCCCCGTCACAACTTCACTCCCAGAGTCCTTACCATGGTTCCGAGCTTGAGGGTAAGCTCTAAAAAAAGGAGGGACCTAAGTGTTATTTTATTAATATCGTACCGCAACTTTCTATATGTATCAAGTCTAGTTGTCGTTTGGGGCGCCGCGCCCAGTTATCTTTTATTTAAGTACAATTATCTTTTAGGTATTAAATATCGAGTCATTAAGATGTTATTAGTAAAAGTTAGTGATTGTCATTATGGGTCTTGTAAGCCTATTTAAAGGCATGGACTATGTGAAAGGAGATTGTGGTAGCTCTCTTTCTCCGGAGCACACCCTGCCTAGGCAGCCGCGATTCCGACTCTGAAGTATTCTCCATCTTCGTCATCCCCGCCTCCGGCCGCGCAAATGTTATGGGCGATGGAGAGGTACGGGCGGCGGCGGTGAAGCTCCTGGGCGTTGATCCACGTACTGTCCAAAAGGTCACGACCGCGCCATGCCACTAGGTATCTCTGGTAGATTCCATGGCGGGTCTGGAACTCGCGAACGTCCAAGATGTGCTCGATCTCCTCGACTGTGGGGGTGAAAGTAGACTGGAAGCCTGTCTCTGATCTGTGTCCCAGCGGCAGAGGTGGTATCGAACTAGTGGGTGGTGGGCCATGAAATGGAGCTAGATCCGACACATTGAAAATCGGGGACGTGCCGAATTCCAATGGTAGGTCTAAAAGGTAGGCGTTCTCGCCCAGCCGTTTCCTCACCTGAAAGGGTCCAAAACGACGTTGTTGAAGCTTATGATACGACCCGGTGGGAAACCTTTCCTTCCGAAAGTGGACCAATACCCAATCTCCTGCCGAAAAATACAGTTCACGGCGGTGGGTATCCGCCGCGAGCTTATATTTTCGGAAGCTGCCTGCAATTGTTTATTAATAGACTTATGTAGCAACTTCAAATCATCAATAAAAGTGGTAGCATCGAAAGAAATACGCTCGTGGCACGGAAGGGAGTGGCGATCCAGGAAGTGTGGGATGGAAATCCGTAAACAATTTCGAATGGAGATTTTTGGGTGGAACGATTCACGGAGCTGTTGTAAGCGAACTCGGCCTGGCAAATAGCCATGTCTCATTTCTTAGGGTGCTCACCGGTCAAACATCTCAATAGGTCACCCAAACTCCGGTTGACCACTTCGATCTGCCCGTCTGTTTGGGGGTGATAAGCGCTGCTGAATTTTAGTTTTGTGCCAAGCTTGCCCCACAGAGTCTTCCAAAAGTATCCCATGAAACGAGTGTCCATATCAGACAAAAATACTCGCGGAACCCCGTGAAGTCTAACTACCTCCTTAAAGAACAAGTCGGCACGCGCTCCGTCGGACGCCTTCCTACAAGGTATGAAATGAGTCATCTTAGAGAATCTATCAACCACTACAAAGACAGCATCAACTCGACGGGCGGTGGCGGGTAGGCCACTAAGAAATCCATGGACACCTTGTCCCACGGTCGCTCGATAATGGACAATGGTGTGTATAATCTCGTGTTTTGGGAATGCCCCTTAAATAGTTGGCAGGTCTGACATGATTGAACCAGTCTGATGATGTCTTTCCTCATGCACCGCCAGTAGTAGCGCGCTGTGGCAAGGTCCAACATTTTAGACTGCCCAAAGTGTCCACCTAATCATGAGGAGTGTAGCTCAGTGAGGAGCGATTCCCGTAACGGACCCTGACAAATACATAAGCGCGTCCCTCGGAATAGGTATCCCTCGCTCAGAGTGAAATGACCCGAACTATCCGCGCCTCTCATACGACAATCCTCCCAAATGGTACTGAAGTCTGGGTCAGTGGCATAGGACTCCCGCTGTGAATCTAAGTCTGTGACTCGCGGCTGAAGAGAAACAAGTAAATGTGCGCGTCTACTGAGGGCGTCGGGCACTCGGTTGGCCGCTCCAGGCTTGTGCCAAATGTGGAAGGTGTACTCCTGGAGGAATGCGGCCCACTTTGTGTGGCGTCTGGCCTCCCTTTGGGAGTTCAGGTGTCGTAGCGCATCGTGGTCCGTATTCAATATGAACTCACGCTGAATCAGATAATGACGCCAGTGTCGGAGAACCTGGGCGATAGCAAAGAACTCAATATCATAAGTCGAGTATCGCGTCTTCGCGTCATCTAGCTTCTCACTATGGAATGCCACGGGTCGGCCCTCCTGACTCAGAACAGCCCATATACCAACGTGGGATGCATCGCAGTCAACCTCAAATACTTTCTCGAAATTAGGAAGAGTCAGTACGGGTGCACTGGACATCTTCTCTTTCATGAGAAGGAACGCTGCCTCAGCCTCAGTTGTCCACGTGAACTCGCCTTTTTTGAGGCAATCTGTGGTAGGTGCTATGTGGGTGCTAAAAATCTGGATGAAACGTCGATAGAACGACACTAGTCCGTGGAATCCTCGGGCCTCAGTGAAATTCTTAGGAGTGGGTCAGGACACAATCGCCCTCACTTTCTCCTGATCTACTCGGATTCCCTCAGACGAAACTATATATCCCAAAAAGGTGAGACTGTCAGTAAGGAAAGTGAACTTCTTCAGATTGATGATCAGTCCGTGTTCACGCAGGATCTGAAGGACCTGGCGCAGGTGAGTGATGTGCTGGTCAGGCTCAGTGCTATAGATCAAAATATCGTCGAAATAGACTACAACGCAAGTCCCGATCAGGGGTCTAAGGACCTGAGTCATCAATCGCATGAAAGTGCTCGGAGCGTTGGACAGGCCGAAAGGTAATGACCATCCACTCATATAACCCCTCCTTGGTCTTAAAGGCGGTTTTCCATTCGTCTCCAGGACGTACCCGAATCTGATGGTAGCCGCTCCTGAGATCGATCTTCGAAAACACTTTCGCGCCGCTCAGCATATCGAGCATGTCATCCAATTGGGGGATCGGAAAACGATACTTGATAGTAATCTTATTGATAGCGCGGCTATCAACACACATCTGCCATGTCCCGTCCTTTTTGGGGACAAGAAGGGTCGGGACGGCGCATGGACTAAGGCTCTCGCGGATAAGCCCCTTTTGGAGGAGTTCGGATACCTGTCTCCTAAGCTCCTCGTGCTCTCGTGGGCTCATACGATAGTGGGGAAGGTGCGGGAGGCTGGCTCCATGGATGAGATCGATGCAGTGTTGTATATCCCGTAGCGGTGGTAACTGATCGGGTAACTCATCAAGTGTGAGTTCGCTAAACTCTGCCACGAGCGGCTGCACTCGGGTTGGTATCTCAGTGGGGGTGGTAGGGGATTCTCTCCCCATCAGCATATAGACTAAACCCTCGTCCTCTACCTCTCGACAGAACTGACGAGCGGTCATAAGCATAGTGATGGACGGGTAGGATGTGGTGGTGAGAGCAGGAGTGGGGCTAACGGGTGCGCTAGTAAGCGGGCTAGATGGGGGTGGGAGCCTCTGAGGGACCAGAACGCTCTTCTGTGGAAGAAGAGCAATCCGGCGTCCCTGGTGGTCGAACGTGTGGGCGTTCCTACATCCATCATGAGTGGCGTGTCGGTCGTATTGCCATGGGCGGCCTAACAGAATGTGACAAACGCCCAGAGGGGCGATGTCACACCATACAGAATCGGTATATGCGCTCCCAATGGAGAACGTAACAAGGCAGCGGTGAGTGACAGCTATCGTAGCGCCGCTAGTGACCCAAGATAGCTCGTACGTGCGCTCTAAGCTCTGGGTGGGTAACCTCAGCCTCTCTACCATGCGTTGGGAGACAAAGTTCTCCATGCTCCCACTATCAATAATAATGGAGCAAAAGTGCTCCTGAATACGGGCGGTGGTGCGAAAGATACTATGTCGCAGACATGCGTCGCCAGTGGGAACGCGTGGGGTCAGAAGGCTGTGCTGCAAAACAGAGACCAAATGTGTAGGCTGCTCGCCTTCTATCTCATACTCGACCTCAGGTGGTCTGAATGCATCTGTAGTGACATCATCGTCCCAAATCCCATATTCCGGCTCTCATCCATCATATGCCTCGACTATCGCGGTGAATCGACGACGGGGACACTCGGAAGACTTGTGTCCAGGCTCCATACACTTGAAACAGCGGAATACTGTTCGAGAACCCCCTGCCTCTCTTCCTTTGGTGGCAGCAGGTGCTACCCCGGGAGGAGTGGGGGCGGGTAATAGCGACCTATTAGGGGCCGGTGTACTCGGAATGGTCGTCGGGCTAGGCCGAGCAACCAAAATCGGGGGTGAGGTGTGTGGGGCCCGGTCAGCGGGTCTCTGCACTCCTGTCCTCCTATGGAGGGCTTCCACTCGACGGGCTCGACTGGAGATCTCCTCCAAATCCCGGAAGTCATGTAGCTCCAACTGATTTCGGATCACATAACGCAGTCCATCGAGATAGCGGCCTACAACCATATGGTTAGCCTCTTTCAGATTTAGTCGTGACTGGAGCACTAAGAACTCGTCGGTGTACTCATCAACAGTTCGCCTATCCTGCCGCAGAGTGTGGTATCGCAGATATAAGGTCTGCATAAAGTCCGTCAGGACATATCTCTTCTTAAGTTGAGCTTTGAACTCAACCCAAGTGGTGATCGGAGGTTGCCCCATCGTGAAACGCATACGTTCGAGCTGACCCCACCATGTGAGGGCGGGTCCCTTCAGTCTCAAGGTGTCATACTCCACCTGCTGGTGGTCGGGAATGCGCCTCCAGCTGAGGTATCGCTCCAACCGTTCACTCCAATCGAGGCACACCTCTGGCTCAAGGGTGCCTTCAAAATCCCCAATGTCTAATCGGACGTCTGCATCCCACCTAGGAGGGTACCGTTGGTCCCGATAGTCGGGTTGTGGGTCGTGAAGTGGTGGGACTGGGTGTTGTGGGGGTGCAGGTGGAACTGGATGTTGTGGGGGTGGGGGTGGGGGTGGAATTGGGTGTTGTGGGGGTGGTTCTCCTAAGTGAAATTGGGCCTCTAAGTTGTTGACGGTGGTGCGCAACCGTAAGACAACTTGAGACGTGTCCCCCATGGTGGTAGTGAGTGCAGTGATAGCAGTAATAAGATCCTCCATGCGTTTCCCCATGTCGCTCATCCCTCCCTCGAGGCGCTCGATTCTTGATTCCGTGAAATAATTTTAGAAAACTCTGAATCAACTCTTAGGAGAGAAATACGCTCGGCTACCCCACAATAGGAGTGAGGTATCCCGGCAGCCACACCAAATTGATGTAATCTTATTTGACCATCCGAATAGTCGGGGCGACGCCTTGGCAAAACCCTAATTTTCAGCGCGGAATCACGATAAGAGCTCCGAATTTTCAAGAGAGCGGGTGACCAATTAAGACGAAATAACCGGCGTACGCCTTAGCAAGAACACGACAAATTCCGCAAACAGAGTCCACGACAACGAAAAAAAAGAGGCAAAGTCAAGCAAAACACGGCACAACGAGATCGATGCGATGAGCGCTAACTTCCAAATGAAGATTTATAGTTGTTACTCGTCCAATAATATTCAACAAAACAACCAGGAAATAGGGTAGCGTAAGGAATGATCTCACCCCGGGGCTTCGCAAGCCCGATCAAACACGATCCAAGTGGTGAGTGGCTAGTCGACACGCTGGAGGAGGGAACACTGAGGCTGGCGGCTTCCGGCGGCGGTAAGAGGAGGTACCGGCTGCGAGGTTGTCGCCGGCCCCGTGATGGTGGTTGCACGAGCAGTGAGGAGAGGGAGGTGCGCCGATTGAGCCTACAGAAGGCTCCACGGAATCGGACGGCGAGGAGGAGTCTGGCTGGGCAGATTGGTGGTTCCACGGGAAGAGGATGGGGGGACGGGGGAAGGACTGGAGGTGGACGACGATGCACGAGGGTTGGAGAGGAGAGGGGGGGAAGGATCGCCGGTCGGCGCGCACTGCAGAACGGAACAGCGGCCGCGCGGGGAGGACGAATCGCAAACAGGCGGGGAGAATAATATCGGGCTTGACTGCGCCGGTTTGGCACCGTGAGAATGTTTCTCACACAACCAGCTAACCCCATAGGGCATCCTCCTTTCCTATTTATAGCAAGGTTGGGCTGAATATATTGGAATTTAATATTATCAAAATCTCTTTAATTTGGAAGAGCAACACTCACCTCACCGCCTCTCGTCACACCGAGCCGATTCATTCAGGGTCACGTGAGTTGGCCGAGCTCACGTGTCGGGCACAAAATTTGCGCGGCGCGCAACAACGAAAACAAGAATAAACTACCAACAAACTAAATAGTGCGACAAAAATAAAATACAAAAATTGGAAACTTGGAAGATTTAAGAGGACGTCGTGGTTGCACCACATTGTAGAGCCAGGCAACCACAATCTCCTCGTGCTCGACTGCACTGCAACAACACCTTCCCCGTCGAAACCGCAGTCTTCGTCGAGCCCAACAACCGTGCGTGTTTGAGGCGCCCTCGTCGTCTTCCTGCTGAACGGCCTATCGAGCCAACAGCGCCTGCGCCCACGCCTCCTCGTTCGAACCACGCGCCTTCAGTTACTTGAGCCCCGCGCTACAACATATTTTCGACCCAGTAACTCCTGTCGGCAACTCCTCCCCACTCTACCTGCTATTTTGATTTGCATTGATCCCTCCCTACACAGCGCTCTGCTTGTCTTTTTCGAGCCCCACGCAACAGCCAACATCTTTTCGAGCCCCACGCAACAGCCAACATCTTTTCGAGCTACTGATTTGCCACCTTTTCTTGAGCACCCCAGCGCAGAAACCTGCGCCCTTTTTCTCGAGCCCCCAACAACCTAATTTATCTATTAAAAACAAAAAGAAAAGTGTTCTTTTTTTGACTCGTCATAGGGAAGCGTCGCAGCTCTCGCGGCAACTCACAATCAGTCGCCTCAGAGGAATTCAGTCGTCCAATCACGCGCTCTCTATCTCATGTTACTCCCAATTTATAGCCGACCATAATATGCATTATGGGGGACTCGCCCGCTCTAATGAATACTATCAGGAACTTAATGCAAACATTCATGAAATCCATAGAAGTGCGCCTTCGGGACACTGAAGAATGTCATCAGGAGGACATGGCCACACTCGCCAACAAGCTTAATGATTTGTCAGCCGTCATTTTGGTCGTTACTACCCCACCTACTGATCACGCTTGCAGTAGTCAAGCGCCTCCACCACTTCTTCTTTGACCTGATCCCTCGGCAAGGGTACCACCTGAAAGCAACATCATGCCCCATTACACTAAGTTGACATTTTCAACTTATGATGGGAAGGACAATCCCTTAGGCTGGCTCATCAGATGCGAACAATTTTTTAGTCATCAGCAGACACCGGTGACGGAATGGATAAGTTTGTCCTCCTTCCACATGTTTGATATCGCTCAGTTATGGTTCGCCCGTTTGCAAGTGGACAATCCTGGAATGATCTGGCGTGACTTCAAGAGGGCCTGCAACTTGCGCTTCGGCCCCCCGATTCACATGAACCCCATTGGTGCCCTCACGACTTTACGACAGACAGGGTCGATTGATGGATATCTACAACAATTTCAGATTCTTCTGACGCACGTCATGATACCCCCTGAGATGCAGGTCGTCATCTTTACAGCAGAGTTTCGAGGTCGACTACATTTGGACATCGAATTTGAGGTCCCCGGGGACTGTTATGAGTTTAACAAGATTGTGCGACCGTCGACTTCAGTTGGCGTAGGAGGCTTACATCACCACCAGCACAGGGACTCCGGAGGGACGTGCTGAGGGCACTCAAACCCTGCAGATCCGTCGACTGTCACATACAGAAATGTCTGATTGGCGCGCACAAGGGTTATGTTATAATTGTGATGAGCAGTATACTCGCAGACATAAGTTCAAAAGACTTTTTATCTGCACGTGGAGGACTCTGATGATGAAGGGGTTGGGTGAAGTAGGCATCGTCGTCTATCTCTCTTGAGCTTGAGGTCAAGCTCTTTTTGCACGGCGAGAGAGATGTTATGGGCTTCGTGCCCGGTTATTATCTTTAGGGTTTTATTATGTTGTCTTGATTAAGTGTTTGTGTTGATTGTCGTTATGTCGTATTTTTAAGTAAGTCCGAGTGTGGGACTTATTTACATTTATGCCCTTTTGTAAGTTTATTTAAAGGACCCATTGTGTCTTGTAATGGCAAGCAAGAATTAGTCTCTTTCCCTTGTCTTTGTTACAAGATTTTGGTAGGTCTCTCCTCCCGGGCACACCCCGCTTAGGCAGTTGTGATTCCGGCTCCAATGTATCCTCCGCCTCCAACCATACTCCGGCGAGCCCATAACTATTGTTTTAAATGTCCTCCGACATGTCCGAAATGTCTCCCGATATGTCATTTTTTAGAGCAAAACGATATGTTTTCTAAAAAAAAATAGATTGTCCTTTTGTAAAATATAAGCCGACATATCCGATTTTTTCTGATATATCGCCCGACACAACTTTTAAATATATCGCCCGCTATTTTATTTTATGTTATATTAGCAAACTAGTAGCATATGTTTAAATCGCCTATGAATATTATATTATATATGTTTAAATCGATTATACTTATTGTTTCAATTTTTTTAACATTTTATTCTTACAACCAATTTTGTATGTCCTAGATCTACTCGAAGAAACAACTTTTCTTGGCAAGAAGCCCACCTGAAATCCAATGCTTATGGGCACTGACAGACTTTGGGATGAGACATCTCCTCTCAAGGATATTACTCCTTACAGACATCTGATTGGTAAGCTCATCTATCTAACTGTGATCAGACCTGACAAACTCTTTCGCTATTGGAAAGGTCAGTCAGTTTATACAGGCTCCCATTGAGAGTCATCTTGAAGTTGCATTAAAGATATTGGTATATATCAAAAGATCTCCCAACAAAGGTCTTATGTTTAGAAGAAATAAACACTTCGTATTTAAGCATATTCACATGTAAGTTATGCAAATAATAAATGAGATTGAAAATCCACACCAGGAACTACACTCATGTGGGAGGAGATCTTGTCACCTGGAGAAAGAAAAAAAATGATGTCCAAGTCAAATGCAGAAGCTTAATACAAAAGCATGTCACAGACTGCTTGTGAGTTAGAATGGTTGAGGACACTTCTGAAAGATTTGGGTGAAACTACAACTACCATTTACCAATATTTTGTGATAATAAAATTGACATCTACATATCTAAAAATCTCGTGTTTCATGAAAGAACAAAACATATATAAGTGGATTGTCACTTCATCAGAGGGAAGTTATCAACATACGTATATGTACTCTGTTTGTAACATCAAATAAAGAGTTGACCGACATATTCACTAAACATATTTCATCTTTTTCTGATATTTGCATTAAGGTGGGAATTTGATATATATGCTCCAACTTTAGAGAGAGTATTAAAGCCCAATTGTAAAATCCAATATAAGGGTCCATAATATATTTTTCATCTCGGTTGTATTTAGTCGCATATCCACTAATAGAGTTGTTCCTTCTCTAAATTATATAAAGAGGGGACCTTCATTATAATAGTTAGATTGAAATAATACATTTTATATTTCAAGTTCCCATATCCCAAATGAATGGAGATTATCATGCTCTCAATGCAGCCATATGAAAATTTGTGTAGCTCCACAAACGCCACCCAAGTATAATAGGTGAATGAACGTCCTTTCCAGTGTAGCAAATAATGCGATGTAGTTCTGTCTGATGTCGTCTCGAACCTGTGATCTGGAATAATTCTAGCGTCCTGAGAGGTCGTCGTGCCGCTACAGATGTCGAAGGCGCCTATTCCCCAAACACTCAAATTCATAGCAGTCCTCGATAGGAATCTCTCAAATCGGGTGTGAATCATCACTCAATCACTTTCTTTGAATTTATGCTTTCATCTATGACAACCTACGTAACTTTTAATATTTCAATATTTAACTTATGGATATGCTAAACGGTAACAGATAAATCGCACAAATCATGCAAATGATTATCAACTGACTCACTAAAATGTGACCATCGTACATTAATTGTCTCATAGAAAAGGTGCATCATCGCAAGGTTCATCGGGCGAAATGTCAAAGAATTTTGTGGGGGGCAATGAACGTCTGAATAAATGCTCAAGACATCAGTCCTCAAGCACAAGAGAGGCATCCATTATATAATCTACACCAGACTCTTGACTCGCTTGGGAACCGATTGGTAGATATTATTTAAGGAGCCTTTAAGAATCATGCGCTCGAAGAAGAGTCTTTCACCAGAATTTTATCCTTACCAGTTCTTTCACTTGATGAAGGACATCTCGCGGACGGATGCAGGGCCGGGATCGCGTGGCTGGAGCGGAACGACCCACTTTGGAAGCCGCGGGCTGTCTAGCTCGCTTTATCTTTTATGTTTTATTTGGTGTGCGAATAGCCCTGTATGGCATTTATTTTATAAAAACTCTTGTATGTGGTGTGCTGTTAGCCCCTCCTCATAGTATAAGAGGAGGGTTGTTTTGCTTTGTTGGCACTTTTGATGAATGAGAATGCTGAACCCTAAAACAGCCGACTCCCCCTCTTCACTCTTCCCGTAGGAGAAGATCTCGGTCCGGAAGGACTCCGCCTCCCGTCCGCCCCTTCCCGCTCAGTTTTCCCCACTTCTTCCCGTGTGGAAGTCGCCGGCCGGAAGGTCTCTCGCCGTCCCCGTCGAGGTGCTGCATCAGTTGGTATCAGAGGTCTCCGTCGACTCCTACGCTCGGCTTTGTTTCCTCCCGCTCGCGCGCGCCTCGCTGACGCTCCCGCTCGCTGCATCGACGCTCCCGCTCGCTGCATCGACGCCGTCCACGCTAGCTCGCCGCTCGACACTCCCGCTCGCCGCTCGACACTCCCGCTCGCCGCTCGCCGCTCGACACTCCCGCTCGCCGCTCGCCGCTCGACACTCCCGCTCGCCGCTCGCCGCTCGACGCTCCCGCTCGACGCTCCCGCTCGACGCTCCCGCTTCCGCTCGCTCGACGCTCCCGCTCACCGCTCGACGCTGCATCCTGCAGATGGGCGACACCCCGCGTGACGACGCCGACCTATGGACGGCTATTGACGGCATCACCACGCAGTTGGTGACCCTCACGGTCGCGCTCACTGATCTCCGACCCGCGCCCATTCCACCACCGCAGCAACACCAGGCAAACGTCGGTGCCCCAGATGATCGACGTTTCGGATGGCAATACCGCCGCCGATAGCCTCGGGCGGAACAACTGCGCCCGGCCGCCTTCCCCCGCGCCCCATTGCACGACGAATCGAGCTCGGATGATGATGATCCCCCGCCCCCTCCTGTTCCGCCGCCCTGGGAGGAGCATCAGCGCCCGCATAGCTACCGCCTGCGGCAGACATCCCACATTTCCACGGGAACTTAGGCATTGAGGAGTTTCTCGATTGGCTCTCAGAAGTCGAACGGTTTTTCGAGATGGCCGAGGTAGAGGACCACCGGCAAGTGAAGATGGTTGCTTATCGTCTCAAGTCCGAGGCAGCCGTTTGGTGGGATCAACTGCAGTTCAACCGCAACCGTGAGGGTAAAGCCCTGGTGCGGTCGTGGCTCAAGATGAAGAAGTTGTTGCGACATCGTTTCCTTCGACCTGACTACGATCAACATCTGTTCCAGTACTACCAGAGTTGTTCTCAAGGTAGTCGATCGGTGACCGAATATTTGGCAGAGATAAGCCGTTTGGCCGACCGCAACGGCTTAAACGAAACGGATGGTCAGCGAGTCACCCGATTCTTACATGGACTGCGTCCGTCCCTTCGTGAAAAGATTGGCCTACACGTTTTACGCACGGTGGAGGAAGCATACAACATGGCCCTGAAGGCCGAGCTGATGGAGAAGGTGGCTCCTTCCCCCGGCCGTTCAGGAACCCGCCGACCTTGGGTCGACGCCTCGTCTTCAGGTACCCGGGACCCGTCGGGCAAGGACTCCGCCGCCCGGACGGTGGCACCCTCCTCCGCACCTCGGGGGCGACCCCCGGATAGGACACCCCCCGGCTCCTCCTACAAATTCCAACAGTCGGGCCATTTCGCGCCCCGCTGCCCCCTACTTCGACCACCACCCCAACCCGTCCATGTTGTGGAGCAGGACGACGTCGGGGCGGAGGATTTCGGGGAGGCCGACGAGGTCATTGACGGCTACGATGACGAGGGTGATTTTGCCACGTGCGTCGTGCATCGCCTCTTATTTACCTCACGACAGGATGAACATGTCCAATGCTGCAACATCTTCAAAAGCTACTGCAACATCAAGGGAAAGATTTGTGACGTTCTCATCGATAATGGCGGCTGTGAGAATTTCGTCGCCACGCGGCTGATCTCCTACTTACAACTTCCCACCGAACTGCACTGATGTAGGAAAGGGTGTTTAGGTTCACTCACTCGTGCGCGGTCGATTTGATTACCCCCAACGCTTCCTAATCTCACACAAGCGTGAACAAATGCAGCCAACTCGCGGAATGATTTTATTCACCTTATTTATCACGCACGGGCAGCCACACCACGAGGGAACGGAAGGAGGCTATAGGCCAACTTCGCTCCCGGCTAAAAGGATCCACACGATCCGGTCGAGCGGTTGTTGTTGTCTACCAAAGAGAGATCCTCCGAAATGGTAAAGATTTCGGAAACGGAAAATCTCCCCCAACAAGAACAAAAGAGGATCGCCACACCTCGTCGAATTAAAATGAAATCCAAGATCGAAATACAAATCCAAAATAAAGAAAATTTGCGAGAAAATCAACGGTTCAAAGACCACGTCACAGATCTAACCACCACAGAAACTATCTAAGAAAGGAAAATCTTTGAGTAGTAATTTTCGTTACCCCTCTCGGAAAAGTAGATCCGAGATGTAGGAGTCCTAAAGATTGTTCGTCCGTGGAGACCACCGAAGATGAGTCACTTGATGTAGAGCACGTTCGCCTTCGCCGCTTCCACCGCGATCAAGCCCTTAGAGCCAAATCCGAGCCGAGAGATCTCCTTTCCCAAGCCTTGGGGCTGGCCGAAATTCTTCAAGAGAGGGAGAGGGGTGGTCGGCCTTGGTAGGGAGAGGTTGAAGAGGGAGAGGGGAGGTGGAAGCCGAAACCTTCAAGAGGGGAAGGAGAGAGGGGCGGCCAAGGAGAGGGAAGAGAGAGGGGGGATTCCAAGAGAGGAAGAGGGGGGGGGGGGGGGGGGGGGGGGGGGGAAGAGGGAGAGAATTCCAAGAATGGATTTCTGCTTTCAAATTTCAAATTTTCATAATCTAAGCATAAAACAATACATCAAGGCTTTTTATAGGCTACACCACTCCATTGCCACCATTCATCCAACCCAAAATTAAGATGGCTAAATGCAGTCCATCAAAATAAAATAAAATAAAACTGAAATTCAAAGTCCCCAATTAAAAGCAATGCTGAAAATAAAATGCGTATATGAAAATATATAATTATAAATATTATCCCAAGAGTTGGAAAATAATTTATAATCATATATTTGCATGTATCCCAAGAAGTGGAGATGTCGGCGCGACGTCGACGGTGGTTGTCGCGGCCAGCGCGACGTCGACGGTGGTTGTCGCGGCAACGTCCGAATCCTCAAGTTGGCGGCAGCGCCCATCACAATCATCAAACTCCAAGTGGCGGACAGCGTCCACATTATCAGCAACGTCATCACGAACAAGCGGTGGGATCGCATCACCATCAATCGAACGGGCTCGAGCAACACGAGCGAATGGCGGGACATCATCGCCATCAATCCTCCCCCACTCAAAATCACTCATCACCGATGAGTGGCCCGGAAGGGGAAAGTAGTCGAAGGCAAAACCCACATGATCCAAATATGGCCCGAGCAGCCCACTGATAGTCGTGCGGGCAACACTCATCAAGGAAAACCTGTCAGGCATAACAATAGCAGCAACTTGAAGAGACACCCCCTGGGCAAAGAGCCAAGAGTCCTCTGAAGGGGGGTGATCACGCCATCGAATCAGACCCGAAACATGTCGCCAAGTAGAGGACGGGACACGCCAACCTGGATAAACCTGTCAAGCACAGAGTTGGTCTTTGGGACCTTGAAAGCAGTATTAGATAACGAAGGAAAATATGCTAAAACATCAACAGACAACATACCTCCAGTGATAACCTTAGGAGAAAACAATCTACTACCCTGCTCACCTCTCAACCCAATAGAATGACTAGTAGAAAGTAACGGAGGGGGAGACAGATTAAGTGGTGGTAGAAAGCATGACGTAAAATTTGAAACATCAAAAATAGGGGGCAAACCCCACTCAGCAGAAACCTTCATATGAAAAGTACTCTTTCCTAAATTCAGTGAAATTCGAAAAGGTTTAGCGTTCGGACTCATGATGTCCTCTAAGGCGCCGGAAAGCCACCGTTCAGGGTTGAGACATTCCATAACTAAATCCTCCATTTTATAATGGGATGCTCTCTTTTGCGCGCTACACATAACGTGATAAGACCAAACTGGGCCGGCTAATGTAATTCTCTCATGCTTGGGCTGGTTAGGAAAATTTGGAGCAATCACCAAGTTATTGATTAAATTGAAGGTCTTGTCCTCCATAACTACCGCGCCATGTTCATCAATAACTCTAAACTCACCTTCAGATTTATCGTCAACCTCCTGAATGATCTTGGGATGTTCAACTGAAGGCGTCATAAGGCTAAAAGGATCACGTAATGGTTGACTAATCGGGATAACCTCAGTCTCACATACTAAGCTAAGCGTGGTTGTTTCAGCAGGGACAATATTGTCCTTAGAAAGGCTTGGACTAACAGGGCCAACCTCAGCTTTAACGATTAAACCTAATGTGTTCGTTTCGGAGGGGCTAATACAGTCTATAGGACGATTTTGACTAACAGTGTCAAAATCCTCTTTCGTTGCTAGGCACAGTGGTGTCGACTCAGTAGGGTTACAAGTACCTCCAGGTGGGACCAAAGGCTTCTTAGGCGGAGTGGACCTAAGAGTGATAAGTTGACCATTATGTTGGAATTCTATCGTGTTGTCATGGTCATCGTGGATGACCACATGGTCAGAAAGCCATGGGCGTCCTAGCAATACATGAAAATCTTTCATAGGAAGGACATCACACCAAACGCGCTCAGAATAGACTTTGATGGTGAGGGGCACCAAACATCGCCTAGACACTAAAACAGTGCTCTCGTCAGAACACACAAGTCGATAGGGACGGGGGTGCGACTCGGTGGTCAAACACATCCTCGTGATAGCATTTTCAGAAACGACATTTATGCGGCAAATACTGTCGACAACTAGTTTGCACCACTTCTCACCGTGCTTAAAATTTTTCGAAAATTTTCTTGTTATGTCACGGTCAAACCTAATCACTCTTGCAACGGTGTCCCACCCTTTATCTAACGCTCGAGGTTCAGTGTTATAACTTTTATTAGTGCGGTCTGGCACTCCATCCCGAGGAATAGTGGTTAGAGTTCGGGGGGTCTCTCTAGTCATCCTAAGAGTGTGAACACAATATTAAAATATTTCAGATTTTAAGCCGTTACAAGCATAAAATTGATTTTTGAATTTCAAAAAATTTGAATTTCAAAAATTTGAATTTTGAAGTTGAATATTGAATTTGAAATTTGAATTTCAAAAATTTGAAATTTGAATTTGAATTTTGAATTTTGAAGTTGAATTTTGAATTTTGAATTTCAAAATTTTGAATTTTGAATTTGAATTTTGAATTTCAAAAATTTGAATTTGAATTTTGAATTTCAAAAATTTGAATTTTGAATTTCAAAAATTTGAATTTTGAATTTAAATTTCAAAAATTTGAATTTTGAATTTAAATTTTGAATTTTGAATTTGAATTTTGAATTTCGAAAATTAGAATTTTGAATTTTAATTTTGAATTTCAAAAATTAGAATTTCGAATTAGAATTTTGAATTTGATTTTCGAATTTGAATTTTGAATTCCTAGGTATTCGCAGGCCAGATTTTGAAAATTTTGTGATTTTGGCAACAAATCGTGCAAGATTAATTAAGATTTGGTTGTTTTGGAAAGGAATCGTGCAAGATTAATTATATGTCGGCGTCCTACGATAAGAAATAAATTAGGATGGTATAAAGTAAGATAAAAAAAATTTTTGAAATTTATTTTTTGCTAGAAAATAACAGATTTAGGACGCTTAACGCAGACCAGAACTTCTAAACAGGCTAAAATTTTACGAAAGTTGATTTTTTCTCCTACCTAATAGCTAGAATAATAAAATATATTTTTTGATTTTCTTGCTGGCAAAATAATGGAGAATTACCAGAATTTTGTTTTTTGAATTTCGCAAAAAAATGAGAATTTTAGACCGCTATTCGCAGACCGACGAAATTTTATTTTTTAAATTTTGAATGCCAAATCGTGTGAAAATTGTCAGTGCCGTCGTTCTACGAAAATCCCAAGGAATGTAAATTTAGAAATTGACACGAACATCGCTTTGATACCAAATTGATGTAGGAAAGGGTGTTTAGGTTCACTCACTCGTGCGCGGTCGATTTGATTACCCCCAACGCTTCCTAATCTCACACAAGCGTGAACAAATGCAGCCAACTCGCGGAATGATTTTATTCACCTTATTTATCACGCACGGGCAGCCACACCACGAGGGAACGGAAGGAGGCTATAGGCCAACTTCGCTCCCAGCTAAAAGGATCCACACGATCCGGTCGAGCGGTTGTTGTTGTCTACCAAAGAGAGATCCTCCGAAATGGTAAAGATTTCGGAAACGGAAAATCTCCCCCAACAAGAACAAAAGAGGATCGCCACACCTCGTCGAATTAAAATGAAATCCAAGATCGAAATACAAATCCAAAATAAAGAAAATTTGCGAGAAAATCAACGGTTCAAAGACCACGTCACAGATCTAACCACCACAGAAACTATCTAAGAAAGGAAAATCTTTGAGTAGTAATTTTCGTTACCCCTCTCGGAAAAGTAGATCCGAGATGTAGGAGTCCTAAAGATTGTTCGTCCGTGGAGACCACCGGAGATGAGTTACTTGATGTAGAGCACGTTCGCCTTCGCCGCTTCCACCGCGATCAAGCCCTTAGAGCCAAATCCGAGCCGAGAGATCTCCTTTCCCAAGCCTTGGGGCTGGCCGAAATTCTTCAAGAGAGGGAGAGGGGTGGTCGGCCTTGGTAGGGAGAGGTTGAAGAGGGAGAGGAGAGGTGGAAGCCGAAACCTTCAAGAGGGGAAGGAGAGAGAGGGGCGGCCAAGGAGAGGGAAGAGAGAGGGGGGGATTCCAAGAGAGGAAGAGGGGGGGGGGGGGGGGGGGGGGGGGGAAGAGGGAGAGAATTCCAAGAATGGATTTCTGCTTTCAAATTTCAAATTTTCATAATCTAAGCATAAAACAATACATCAAGGCTTTTTATAGGCTACACCACTCCATTGCCACCATTCATCCAACCCAAAATTAAGATGGCTAAATGCAGTCCATCAAAATAAAATAAAAAAAACTGAAATTCAAAGTCCCCAATTAAAAGCAATGCTGAAAATAAAATGCGTATATGAAAATATATAATTATAAATATTATCCCAAGAGTTGGAAAATAATTTATAATCATATATTTGCATGTATCCCAAGAAGTGGAGATGTCGGCGCGACGTCGACGGTGGTTGTCGCGGCCGGCGCGACGTCGACGGTGGTTGTCGCGGCAACGTCCGAATCCTCAAGTTGGCGGCAGCGCCCATCACAATCATCAAACTCCAAGTGGCGGACAGCGTCCACATTATCAGCAACGTCATCACGAACAAGCGGTGGGATCGCATCACCATCAATCGAACGGGCTCGAGCAACACGAGCGAATGGCGGGACATCATCGCCATCATGCACCCCCACCCCTAATCCGTCGGATGGATCCAGCGCGGCCCATCGGTTCGAGTGACACGCCGTTCTCATGTCCCGGTTGCCATCGGGAAGCACTATCGAGCCGACGTCTGGTGCGACGTCGTGGAAATGGATGCGAGACACCTCCTTTTGGGTAGGCCGTGGCAGTATGATACCGACGTGTCCTACAAGGGCCGCGACAACACTTCTTCACTTGGGCCGGAAAGAAGATTCTCATTGTCGCCCGGTTAGGGAGCAAACCGAAGGTCAGCCGGCCCACGGAACAAACCGGGCGCAGTCTATTGGTGATGCATGAAGACACGGCCCTGTTCGAGCGCGACTTGGCAGAGGCTAAGGAAGTGATAGCCCTTGTTCCTTACGGGCTTTCCTCCTCTCCCGAGCCACCGGCGGGGGAACTAGCCCCGGACGTGCGGGAGCTGTTGCGCGAGTACCACACTATCACCGCCGAGGACCTACCCGACCACCCGCCCCCGCTTCGGGACATCCAGCATCAAATTGATTTCATTCCGGGGTCTCGCCTTCCGAATCTGCCTCACTTCCGCATGAACCCCAAGGAGCACGACATCTTGCGCGAGAAGGTCCAAGAGCTGCTGAAGAAGGGCTTCATTGCCGAAAGCCTTAGCCCTTGCGGGGTGCCGGCCCTCCTGATTCCAAAGAAGGACGGCTCTTGGCAGATGTGCGTCGACAGTCGCGCCATCAATCGCATCACCATCAAGTACTCGTTTCCTATACCGCGCCTGGATGACATGCTGGATATGTTGGATGGCTCTCAGTTGTTCTCCAAAATCGATCTCCGCAGCGGGTACCACCAAATCCGTATCAAGCCAGGAGATGAATGGAAGACGGCTTTCAAAACCCCGGACGGCCTTTTCGAGTGGCGGGTAATGCCTTTTGGTTTATCTAACGCCCCAAGTACTTTTATGCGTCTCATGACACAGGTGTTGCGACCTTTCCTGGGGAAGTCGGTGGTAGTCTATTTCGACGACATCCTAATTTTCAGCAAAAGTCGGGCGGAACACATCTCTCATTTGCGAGAGGTGTTGGGGGTTTTGGCCGACCACCAGCTTTTCATCCACCTCAAGAAGTGTACGTTTCTCGCGCCGCGTTTGAATTTTTTGGGCTTCGTCGTCGGTGTGGACGGCATTCACGTTGACACCGAAAAGGTCCAGGCAATCCAGGATTGGCCGACACCTACGACCATTACGGAGCTGCGTTCGTTCCATGGGTTGGCTACCTTCTACCGACGTTTCATCCATGATTTCAGCACCCTCACGGCGCCAATGACGGATTGTTTAAAGAAAGGGCGGTTCCTTTGGGGTGAGGAGGCCGACCGGTCCTTCGAGTTAATCAAGCAAAGGCTCAGCTCTGCTCCGGTGTTGGCTCTACCTAGCTTTGACAGACTGTTTGAGGTTCAATGTGACGCCAGCGGCATTGGGATCGGGGCTGTCCTCTCGCAAGACAAACGACCAGTCGCGTTCTTCAGCGAAAAGTTGAGTGAGTCTCGGCGGAAATGGGCCGCCTATGATCAAGAATTCTATGCCGTCGTTCGGGCCCTCAAGCATTGGGAGCACTATCTTCTCCACAAAGAATTTGTTTTGTATACAGATCATCAAGCTCTTAAATACATCAACAGTCAGAAACGCATGGATGGCGCATATCCGATGGACCACCTACTGCAGCGATTTCCGTACATTATTCATCACAAACCGGGCGTCAGCAACACAGTGGCTGATGCACTCAGTCGGCGGCATTGTTTATTAGCCACTATGCACCAAGAGATCATTGGGTTTAACATCTTGTCCACCCTCTACGCCGACGACGTCGACTTCAAGGATATTTGGCGCGCCTGCTCACGGGGCGGCTCGCATGGCGGTTTCCTCCTTCTCGACGGTTTCTTACTCAAAGACAACCGGTTATGTATCCCCGCACCTCATTGCGCGAGAAACTTATGCGTGACTTACATGGGGGCGGCCTAAGCGGTCACTTGGGTCGGGACAAGACGCTCGCTAGCCTCCAGGAGCGCTATTTTTGGCCGCAGTTGACGAAGGACGTTGGTAACTTCGTTCGGAAGTGTTACGTGTGCCAACAGTACAAGGGTCAAGCACAGAACACGGGACTCTACATGCCCCTCCCGGTTCCCTCGGGCATTTGGGAGGATCTGTCCATGGACTTTATCTTGGGCTTACCGCGCACTCAGCGCGGCGTGGACTCGGTGTTCGTCGTTGTGGATCGTTTCTCCAAGATGGCACATTTCCTTCCGTGCCGCAAGACTTCCGACGCCTCCCACATCGCCCGGCTTTTCTTCCGAGAGGTGGTTCGGTTGCATGGTGTCCCCACCTCCATCACTTCCGATCGAGATCCCAAGTTCCTTAGTCATTTTTGGCAAATGTTATGGAAGATGTTCGATACGTCTCTTAATTTCAGCAGTTCCGCCCATCCTCAATCAGACGGTCAGACAGAAATAGTGAACAAGACATTGGGAAATCTCATCCGATGCATCTGCCAAGCCCGCCCAAAACAGTGGGATCACGCCCTCGCACAGGCCAAGTTCGCGTATAATAATGTCGTGCACAGCTCCACCGATCGGACCCCCTTCTCAGTGGTATACTCGAAGGCCCCTCGGCATGCCCTTGATCTGGCTCGTCTACCCACGGCCCCACCCTCGACAACACAACTTGCAGACGATGTCCGCGATATCCAAGCGGAGACTCGGGAAAAGCTGCTCCAGCCCGACGCCAAGTACAAGGCCATGGATGACAAGCATCGTCGTGAGCAGATCTTCTCGGTGGGCGATTTGGTCATGGTTTTCCTCCGAAAAGAGCGCCTACCCGCGGGCAACCATCACAAACTCATGCCCAAAAAGTATGGTCCTTTTCCTGTCATCCGTAAGATTAACAACAATGCCTACGTGGTCGATCTCCCACCGGAGCTCAATATCTCCAAGACCTTCAACGGCAGTGACCTGTCGCTCTTCCACCCGAACATTCCTCTTTACCCCGAGCACTCGGGGTCGAGTGCTTCTCAAGAGGGGGCGAATGATGAAGGACATCTCGCGGACGGATGCAGGGCCGGGATCGCGTGGCTGGAGCGGAACGACCCACTTTGGAAGCCGCGGGCTGTCTAGCTCGCTTTATCTTTTATGTTTTATTTGGTGTGCGAATAGCCCTGTATGGTATTTATTTTATAAAAACTCTTGTATGTGGTGTGCTGTTAGCCCCTCTTCATAGTATAAGAGGGTTGTTTTGCTTTGTTGGCACTTTTGATGAATGAGATTGATGAACCCTAAAACAGCCGACTCCCCCTCTTCACTCTTCCCGTAGGAGAAGATCTCGGTCCGGAAGGACTCCGCCTCCCGTCCGCCCCTTCCCGCTCAGTTTTCCCCACTTCTTCCCGTGTGGAAGTCGCCGGCCGGAAGGTCTCTCGCCGTCCCCATCGAGGTGCTGCATCAGGTCGGGGATAAAGTAATCTTGTGACCCTTCGTAAAATATGTGTGTTTTACCAGAAACACATGACATCGCAATTGTACAACCATATTTGACCTAATAACACGTGGGCAACATTCATAGAGAGAACATCACACCAAACACTATCATCGAAAGTTACTAAGATTGATTGATACAAGACACAACTGTGTGATCTATAACGTCGTCTCGTCTACTAAAACTACGTGATAGAGATCAGGGAAAGGCTTGGTCTTCAACCGCATATGCTCTAGCCCTTTGAAGCTACTTTACTAACACAACTCTTATTGTTAAAGGCTAGCTTACAAGCACCACACACTGGAAAAATATGTGTATAAAATAGACGTGCATCTCCAAACCACCTAAGCAGGAGTAGATAATAGAAATTTAACAATGCCTAACTTTAGGGTTCTAT
This sequence comes from Dactylorhiza incarnata, assembly GCA_033032865.1. Taxonomy (NCBI): domain Eukaryota; kingdom Viridiplantae; phylum Streptophyta; class Magnoliopsida; order Asparagales; family Orchidaceae; genus Dactylorhiza; species Dactylorhiza incarnata. The sequence goes on along the minus strand of JAWHQI010000333.1, from coordinate 351,375 downwards.
CTGCATCGCTCTTCCGACCATCTTTTCAGTCATGAAAATATGTCCTTCAATTTTTGCTGACATGTCCAGATCAAACTCATTTTCACCATCAAGTTTCCTCATAGGGCATTGAGCCACTATGTGACCTCTACCCTTAGACCCAAAGCACTGAATTCCACCAGGACATGATGATCTGATGTCTGGGATCTTGCCTTTCGTGTCTGTGGAAACATGATTGGGCAGAAAGATGGACTCAAACTTAGGAGGGTTCCTAATGATAGGCTGGTCAAGTTGCGTACCAACTCTGCCACAGTCTCGGCCTCTCAGGAATCTCAGATAAAGCTTGTGCAGGAGAGCAAAATGAAATAACTGCTACATAGACTCTAAGTGATGAGAATCAACTTCTATGTATATCAGGAAGCGATCACAGCAGGCTTCTCCAAAATGTCGCTCCTCACTCTCGTTGAATCGAGTCATATAATCGGTAATGGGCACGGCCCTTTCCTCGGGGCATATAACTCATCAAGAAGCTGACTCATAGTTGATACAAGAAGATACTTCTTCAACTTCTACTTCTTATCTGTACATTTAGAGATAACACGAAGACCTTCGCGCTCCATCATATGCTCTAAGCAAGTCAAATAAATCTTTGCATGGCTGTGAAGTCTCATATTCACAAGCCTAGCCCTATGCTCATTTAACATCTCGTACATACACTCATTTAACATCTCGTACATACGCTCATTTACCATCTCGTACATACGCTCATTTAACATCTCGTACATACGCTCATTTAACATCTCGTACATACGCTCATTTAATATCTCGTACATACGCTCATTTAACATCTCGTACATACGCTCATTTAACATCTCGTACATACGCTCATTTAACATCTCGTACATACGCTCATTTAACATCTCGTGCATACGCTCATTTAACATCTCGTACCAGCCAAAATAATCATCCATATCTAAAACCCAATCAATAAAAGTCCTTTGGGTCCAACTGACAGCCAAAGTATGGCGTATCTATCTTCATGCGCCATGTGATGTCATTCTTGAGATGGTGACCTCTACTAGGCCCTGATAATCATCGCATCACTCGTCCATACCATAGTCGAATCATGTTCGAATATCGACACGATCCCTGTGTAACTGGGGTTGGGGACGAAGATAATCTGCATGGTGGTGGCAGGATCTCTCCTTAGGAGCTCTCTATAATCGAGCATAAGCGGGCTCGGGATCCTCTAACGTTAGGGATGGGGGGCCGAGTCATCAGCTGTCGACATGGATGGTTACTGAAATCGTCGAAACCACAAGCCTCTCCTAACTACTAAGGAGGGAGCCAAGTAAATCTCTCCAATGAGGGGTGGCTTGATCCAAACTCCTAGAATTCTCTAACTCTTCTATCGAAGTCAAATTTCTTAAGTACTAAGATCGTTTATAGGCATACTGCTGTGACAGAACCAATTTAATAGGAGCTTCCGAAATTCAATGTTTGATTTCTCCGTGGTAGAACACGTCGGTTGGCATCAGGAATACTAGGATCTGCCATTGGTGATTTGTAGGTGTTACCACTGCTTAGCATAAATGAAGTCCTAAACCTGAGGCTTTGATACCAAATCTAGCGCAAGACAAGGTTATAGGATTTGGCACTAATTAAATGTATATGAAGTCGCAATCAATGAACATGATAACAACTAATCCACCCTAATACAATGCACATAATGTGTCAACATGTAAAATTTTGACGCGTAATTAATATAAAATTAATACTCATACGTTATACCAAAAACCACAATTGATTACAAATAATTTCAATAGCGCTAATAGATAACAATCGCACACAATAGAAAGTGCAAGGAAGTTAAATGTAAAGCGAATAAAATTACACGTCTACTAAAATTTTATTTTGCAAAATAACCAACACTAAATATTACCAAAAATAATGAAATATTTGTACAATGCCAAGGAATCTGAGCCAAATAAAAAACTTACTAAGTACTAAGCTCAAGGTGGAGTGAGAATCGAATGTGGAAGGAGTCGAAGTGGACTTGGATGATGCTAGGTGGCAGTTGTGGGTTTGAGAGTGACAGAGGAAGGGGAGATCAAGTTGTGGTGGAACAAGGGGTGTGCGGTTGGGAAGGGTATAGGAAGAGGTGGTGCAGAGGTAGCAAGCTGGGGAGAAGCAGTTATCGGGTGCATGGATGGGTGGTAACTGAGGAAGGACTTGTGGGTTGCGGCTGTGTGGGATGGGCAGAGGAAGATGGAGGAAGCTAAAGGAAGGAGAGGCAACAGTAGCGGGAGTGGAGGAGGGTGGCGTCAAAATGAGATGTTTGTCTTCGACACTGTGTGGAACTTCGTGATGGATGACTTCTAGGAGGAAGCCAAACTATCAATACAAAGACTTATAGTATTTGGTGAGTATAAATAGAGGACAGATTATGTTAAATGAAACTGATGGATCAAATCGCCCAATCGGGCCATTTAACCTAATTCTCAAAACATCACTCAAAAAGATAATAAAAATAAATAAAATATTACAGAAAAAATTGACCTCTGATTGTCTATCGGCAACGAAAATCGTTCTTAAGCAGGTCCCGATACATGTGCTCTGAGTGAAGCAATTGATTCCCATTAGCTTCTTTTTGTGAGATCGCAAGGTGAAGAACACATTGCATTGCATGAGAACATAGGATCAAACTTCACACTATACTTTCAAGGCAAAGTTTGAAAACTCAAGGAAATTTAGGGCTGGTTGGAGGCCTGGATCTTATGAGTATTATTAATTGAACTTGAAGGCTGATTAAGAGAGGTGGCAAGCCAAGCCTAGAGGTAAAGTGATGATAATTGGGACGTGCAAAATAAACCATGCAAGTTGTTGTGTGACCCATTGGACCCAAGGAATGACTTTCAAGAAACAACCCACCAAAAATCTTATTCTAGAGAGTCACTCACATGGAACTTGATCAGATGTGGGTATCTATATCGCCGCTAAAATGTCTAGTGGATTTTGGGGTTTGGATAAACAATCTATCGACATTGTTGCTTGAAGAGCAAAAAGGCCCAAGGAACAGAAAAATATTAATGAACGTCAACTTTGGTGTTTAAACATAGCCAATATTGACGTCGATCCTCATGATGGGGACACGATCAATGCCAATGTTGAGTTATCAGCACCATTTATTGGTAAAAAAAGGAATTTTTGCTAATGAATTTTTGATCACAAAATCACATACTATCTATATTAATATGAAAATTATGTACATACCAAGGGCGGGGCACATGCAAAACAAGCTGTTTCCCCAGGAATAAGCAATTGTATATGACCCGAAACAGCATCTTCAGAAACGCCTGGAATAAAATTCATTTGGACAATTAAAAATGTGTCTTAACAATTATTGGTTCTTCTCCTACAATAAGAACTGTTTGACAATCCCTTGAGGTTGAGTTTCTAAATTCAAGAAAATCAAAGACTAAAACAAGAGCGCCATTTTCTGTAAACTAAAGGGTAATGAAAACCAATTCACAGATAACAAAAAACATACACAGGCTGAATTCCTAGTTACAAACAAAATATTATCCACTATATATGTAAGGCACAAAGATAAATAGCATGTGAAAATTTAATTCATAGGAAAATTTATGTTGCAAGAGTTAACAGAAAAATCATATCAAATACAAAAACATTTTTACGTGTACTTAAGCAAATAAAAAGAATAGACATAATGCCACGTTGTATGGCACCACTGAGTTGCATTTAACAGCTGATATTAGTACAAACCCCATTTTATAAGAACATAAATTATTCCATATGCATCATGTTAAAAGGCAAGCTATCACAGGCTCACCGGCTGGTGACTGTATCTCAAGCGGTGGCTGAAGGAGAATAAATAGGGTTTCCATACCCTGAATTGAGAAAAACAGAAAAACCTAAAGGTGCGTTCTCTTTTAACATGGTATCAGAGGGGGTTGCTCGGCGCCGTCGACCCTAAGGCTCGGTTGTTCGTCCCTCGCCGGTCCCCGCTTCTTCTCGTTCTCAAGGATCACCTATCTGTTCTTTCATGTTGTCGACGAGATCGATTCAACATCGACGAGATCGTTCCGTCTCCATTCCACTCGGCGGTTCTGGTCGTCGATTCCAGCCGTCGTTCTCGTCAGCCGCAGTTTCCCTTGACGATCATTCATGTTGTCGTTCCTGTCAATGATCATTCCTGTCGTCGTTCTTGTTGTTCCCGTCAGCCGCGGTTCCTGTCGTCGTTCTTCTTTCTGCCACTGTTCCTAGCCAGAGCCAATTATGCCTCTCCACTTGTATGCAAAATTGGATCATGAAGGCCATCTTCCTCCATCCGTAAGCAGTTCCTCCTCCAACTATTATTTCTCTTGTTGTTGTCTGTTCTGCCGGTTCTTCTCGTTCCAGTTGGTGGCTCTTATTCCTTGGGGCCCTAATGGAGGATACACTAAATGGTGTGAATGTCCCTGAAGGGGCAGTTGATTCCTCTAGACACTATAGTGGAGGAAGTTCCAACATGGATTTCAATCAAAGTGTGACTCACATTAAACTAAATGGGAGCAACTATCTCCTATGGGCTCAGGCTATGCGGATATTCATTGGGAGTCGTCGAAGACTTGGGTTTATCACTGGATCCAAGCCGTCCCCAAGCAAGACTGATCCCTTGTACGAGGAATGGGAAGGTGAGAATCTTACTGTGATTAAGTGGCTTGTCAACTCTATGGATCCCAAGATTGCAAGTCAATTTCTTTTTTTCAAACGGCTAAAGAAATGTGGGATCAAATTGAACGGAATTACTCCAAAAAGAAAGACTTTGCAAGAATATATCAACTCCAAACTCAACAGATACACATAACAGGGATGAATGACTTCGAGAAATATTATAGCAAACTGACTCACAAGTGGGCGGAAATTGAATCAATACTCTGCTATTCAAATTATTGAAGATTACAAGACTGAACTTATGCAACGAAGGGTGTTTGAAATGCTTTCTGGTCTTCCTTCAGAGCTTGAATTCCAAAGGGTTCAGATGTTGGGGAGAGATTTTGTACCTGATTTGGAGATTGTTGCATACTATATTCGTAGGGAGGCGAGTCGTATAAACTCTCTTCGTACAGATGTTCATATTGGTCATGATAGATCTGCTCTTGTTGCTGAACAGAAGAAGTAGCATTCCAGAAATACAAGACAAGATAAAAGCAAGATGAAGTGTCCTCACTGCGGGAAGAAAGGTCATGGAAAAGATAAGTGTTGGGACTTGCATCCCAACTTGGTCCCTCCAGGTTGGATTCGTCGTACTAATGGGAAGTATATGAGATCTCAAACTGCCGTGTATAGCAATTTGGAGAACACTGATCATCTTCTAGCTGAAAATGAAAGTTTAACTAGAGAACCCAAGGCTTTGAAAGCCAGTGTTGGGAGACCTCTTACTACAAACTTATCTGGTACTGCTGCTCATGTTTAAACTACCTCTTTATCTACTATGGAGTCATATTCTCCTTGGATAATTGATTCGGGAGCCTTGGACCATATGATAGGATCTTCTAAGGGTATTACTTTTATCTCTCCCGCATTTGGCAATGTTAGACTTGCTTATGGTTCTTCTGCTTCGGTGACTGGTAAAGGGATTATTCAACTCTCTCCATCTATTTCCCTCAAGTCTGTTGTTGTCGTTCCTTCATTTCCTACAAACCTGCTTTCTGTGAGCAGTTTAACCAAACAACTTAATTGTGCTATCACATTTTACTCTTCTCATTGTGTTTCCCAGGATCTGGCGAGTAAGAAGACGATTGGTAGTGGACATGAGTTAGGTGTTGTTTATGTTATGGACACTAGTCTTGCTTTTGGCGCTCAGAAGTCTTCAATTGTTGATCGATTGATGATGTGGCATAAGAGATTTGGACATGCTAGCTTGAAGACCTTGAAGTTTATTTTCCCGCATTTTTTTTATGTTACTAAATCTAGTATTAATTGTCAATCTTGTAAACTTGGAAAACATTGTAGAACTACCTATGCTCCTAGCAGGAGACGGAGTGTGAGGTGTTTTGACTTGATACATTCTGATGTTTGGACATCTCTTGTCTGTTCTGTGAATGGATTTCAGTATTTTGTTTCTTTCATTGATGATTACTCACGCTTTATTTGGGTTTACCTTATGAAAAGGAAGAATGAAATTCATGAAATATTTCAGCTATTTTATCATTATGTGCAGACTCAGTTTGATGTCAAGATTAAAATACTTAGGAGTGATAATGGAGGAGAATCCTCAGGTGGGGAACTTCAGAGGTTCTTAGGAGATCATGGCATAATTTTCCAAACTTCATGTCCTGGGACCCCTCAACAAAATGGTGTTGCTGAAAGGAAGAACTGTCACATCCTTGAAACTACTCGTTGCTTATTATAGGAGATGAACGTCCCAAAGGGGTTGTGGGATGAAGGTGTTCTCACGTCTGTCTATCTAATTAATCGGATGACCTCGGATACTTTGGGAGGAAAGTATCCCCTAAAACTCCTTTGTCCAACTCTCCCTCTATTTAACCTTCCTCCTAAGATTTTTGGATGTGTTGCTTTTGTTCATATTGTGGGACCTCAAAAAGAGATAAATTAAACCCACAAGCCATAAAATGCATTTTTGTTGAATATGCCGCTAATCAAAAGGGGTATAAGTGTTACTCACCCTCTCTTCGTAGAAAGTTCATATCTAAAGATGTTACCTTCTTCGAGCACACACCATATTACTCAGACGAAGGCAAAATTGTTACATATCAAGAGAAATCTGAAAAGGAGAGTGATATGATGTCGCCTCTTCCTGCTCTTGTAGATGTTCTTCCTCCTAGTAGCTTGAATACTCCGGCTAGGAAGACTGTTCCCACCAAGGATCTTCGCATCTATAAAAGAAGGACCTTCAAGTTTACCAGAGAAAACCAAGCAGAACTGTTGGGCAAGAATGTCATACTCATGCTCCACCACCCACCACCACTCCACCAGATCCAAACACTGAGACTACATCTCCTCTCCAACTCCATAGTGGTCGTACCAGATATCCTATTGATAAATATGTTGGGTATCACTCTATCTCCCCTTCACTAAAATCTTATCTTGCTTCAGTTTCTTCTATTTCCATTCCTAACAATTTTTCAGAAGCTAGTTTGAATCCCCACTGGCTGACGGCTATGAAGGAGGAGATGAAAGCTCTCCAACATCAAAAGACTTGGGAAATTGTCCCTATTCCGCATGTGCATCATGCTGTCAGGTGCAAATGGATATATACTATTAAATATCTTCAAGATGGCACTCTTGATAGATACAAAGCAAGATTGGTTGCTAAAGGATTTACTCAGGTTGATGGAATTGACTTCCAAAAGACGTTTGCCCCCGTTGCTAAACTGAATTCTATTAGAACCTTGCTATCTATTGCGGCCCACGAGTCTTGGCTCCTGTACCAGCTTGATGTAAAAAATGTTCTTCTCCACGGTGAATTGAAGGAGGAAATCTACATGACTCCCCCACCGAACATGGATGTTCCTAAAGGACATGGGTGTCGCCTTAAGAAGGCCTTGGATGGCCTCAAATAATCACCCAGGGCTTGGTTTGCTAAGCTAAGTGATAAACTCCTGAGTTTAGATTTTTCCCGTTGTACTTCTGATCACTCAGTCTTTGTCCACAGGAAGGAGAAAATTACCACTATTCTTATTGTATATGTGGATGACATCATTATCACAGGAACTGATGATCAGCACATTACCCTTGTAAAGAGGGAACTAGCTTCTGCTTTTGAAATTAAAGATTTGGGTCTTCTTCGGCATTTTCTTGGAATTGAGATCGCTCGATCTGCAGGAAGAATTATGATCTCCCAGCGCAAATATGCTTTAGATCTTCTCAGCGAAATTGGATACTTGCGAGTTAAACCTGTGGATAGCCCCGTTGATCCCAATTACGATATTCATAAGGAAAATTCACCAGAACTTGAAATAAAGTTAGAATTTCAACGCATAGTGGGAAAATTGATCTATCTGACTATTACCAGACCTGATATCTCCTTTGTTGTTGGTTTGGATAGCCAATTCATGCATTGTCCTAAAGTTCATTATAATCAGGTTGTTCTTCGGATACTTAAATACTTAAAAAAGATCCCGGAAAAAGAGATCATTTATCAAGGCTATGGCCATCTTAAGGTTCACGGGTACTGTGATGCGGATTGGGCTGGTTCCTCCTCTGACAGAAGATCTACAAGTGGGTGCTCTATCTTTGTGGGTGGCAATCTTGTCTCCTAGAGGAGTAAGAAACAAAGTGTGGTTGACCGTTCCTCTACTAAAGCAGAATATCATGCTATTGTCGTCATTACATGTGAATTGATTTGGGTGAAATCTATTTTGGGAGAAATGGGCTTTCATGTTTTAGAGGTCATGTCCTTACACTGTGATAATCAAGCTGCTATTCATATTGCCAACAACCTCGTCTTCCATGAAAGAACAAAACACATTGAAATTGATTGTCATTTTGTGCGGGACAAAATTCAGGATCAAACCATTACTACTGTGTTTGTGTCATCTGGTGATCAACTGGCCGATATGCTCACCAAGGCGGTTTCTGGTAAATCTCTCCAAAAATACTCTCTCAGGCTCATAATGATGGATGCTTATTGTGTCAGCTTGAGGAAGGGTGTTAAAAGGCAAGCTATCACAGGCTCACCGGGTGGTGACTGTATCTCAAGTGATGGCTAAAGGAGAATAAATAGGGTTTTCATACCCTGAATTGAGAAGAACAGAAAAACCTAAAGGTGCGTTCTCTTTTAACACATCATCCTCAAGCCATATATTAACTTTGCATGTTTTAACACTTCTCAACTGTATGGTAAATATTAAAAACATCAATAGTGATTTAAAGACATGGTATGATGCATTCAAACTTTTCTGGTGTAATAGAAGACAGCAAGAAATACACAGATAATGGCGGAATTAAGTATGTTCAGCATGCCCTGATAATTTCATAAACACACTCTAGTATATCTTAAAGAGGCATATGTTGTACAAAGTAAAATTTTCAATATTGATGCTTTCTGTAATACTGACATGTATAATTTCTTGAGACATATTAGACAAATTATAATTTAACCATAAAAGAAATAAAAAGGATTATCCAAGAATGAATAGACTAAAAATTGGTGCCCACAATGTTATCCAAGAAAGGTTTTATTCTCTATCTCTGTTTTCAAATTTCTATTCAACAAAAATTTCAGTGTAGTTTTTCAGGTAAATACTTAAAATTGTTAAGCATGATTAAGCATTATTACACATAATTGATTTCAACTTATACTAAGGACTGGCTAACAGGTTTCACATGTTAATTAATAAAAAAATGCCTCCTTCCATCATTTTACCTATGCGTAATTATCAACATCTAACTTATTAGGTAACTATTTCAAAGTTTCTCCCTAATCTCCTATTCCTCCCAGCTGTACAACTTGTTCCTTGTATACTTTCTCCATGCTACTTTTAATTCCTATCCTTCTTACCATTCTCTAGCACCCTTCATCTGTAGAATATTTTTTGTAAATTTCAAGAATGGAACATCAGGAGGCCAAACCTTCATTTATGGGGTCATTCTAGAAAGTATGTGTGCGTAAACCATTATTCATCCAAAGACAGGGACAGCAACTTCTAAGTTTAAAAAATTAATAATTTATTTGATTTCACTTGATCCCATAGTAATTTTATGTTTATCAAGATTGCTTTAGACAGTGATTTCGTGATCATTTTGTAATCTTTCTGCCGTTTGTCAAAGGAATTTATTTAAGTTTGTTAAGACTTAAGACCTAGTGTGAATAAAGTTCCTTAGCTAAAGAAATTATGGATGGTGTATAAATCCCCTCTATAGTGGATGTGAAGTCCACTTCTAAAAGTGAAGCTCTGAATGCTAAAGACATGAAAACATGAAATCACTTGAAACTTAACCAAAATTCATCAAACTTGAAATTAACTTTACTTAAATTACTACGATCAATTTTGAGCAGGTGCTGACAGCGTGCGAGTATTCTATGGGCTCGACCACTTGTTGAGGAAGATAAGGTTGTTTTGGGGGATCTCCGAAAAGGGTCGTCACTTTTGGAGTAGATCGAAGGACGATGCGTCGATTAGATAGAAGAAAATGATGTGAGCGTCGATCGATGGAAGTTGTGGCCTAGAAATCTGATCATGGAGATCGATGGAAGCAGCAATATAAATCTTTGACGGTGTGTCGTTGATCGATCACATGCATTAACTTCATTTCCAGTAGAGCTAGGCAACCACATGCAAGTTAATCATTGATCGACTATGCTGGGAAGTGTGGAGATGCGAAGGAATGAATCCGATATCAAGTTGTTACGGCCTAAAATCTTAATGATGCAATTAGCCCTTACAGCCGAATCCGATAATAGGGTGCTTGAGGGAGCTACCAAATCCTTCTTAATTAGAGATTGAGGGAGATGAGATGATTAAATCTTGCTTCCTTTTATTAAGCCCCAAGGGAAATAATTCACGATCGTACATTTGCAAAAGAGTCCTAATAATTGGAGTAATTACTAAAAAACCCAAACAAAACTGTAAACAAAATACAAGATATAATCAAAAGTATTAAACAAATAAGTTGTTGCGAGCTAATCATTTCGAATATGACCATAACTACAAAAATCATTTTTAACAACCTTCATCCACATTATCTTACACTTTTTCCTACCTGCCCTTCAACAAGAACACTATATACCAGTCAAATTGATACATGTTTTGTCATTTTTGTCCAATTGAACATGCTCAAAACACCAATCTATCCTCTATCAACCTAAACTCGATAAACGCCACTTCCACTGATTCTCTTATAGAATCATTCTTTAATCTTTTTTTTTTTATTTTTGTCCGCAATTCATCTTAGTATTCTTCTTTACACCAAGCTCGGGTTCGATCTCAATGACTGTTTACTGCCCAGCATTCAGATTCATGCAACATGGTAGACCCAATAGCGCCTTTACAAAATTTGCCTTAGGGCCTTAGGTCCTTAGGTCATCCTCTTATGTCATAAGAATCTCGAGGCACTTCTTCATTTTGATTATTCGGACTTAACCCTAAAGGTTATATCCTCGTCAATTTCTCACACTTCAGAATAATAGATTCAATGTATTAAAACAAATCGCACTTAGGTATGGGACATATTATATGGACTGACAAGACTGTCAGAAGTTCAAGTGGTCAAGTTGGGAACATTGATGGCGCTGTATGGTTTCAGAGGCCACAACCTTTGATATGGGAGGATTTACGGAATGTGCAATACATTTCAAAAAGCTCATCCAGACACAATTTACTCTCTGTTTACAAGTTATGGGTTCCTAATGATGGTGATGTCTTTTAGTATTAACTTCGGTTATTTTAAAAATAAAAACTACTGTTATTTGACAATTATGTATCTTCTCGGACTTAACTATATTTTAATAAAAAGCGATTAGGGTTTATCTCTTCTTCTAGGTAAAATACAGATGGTGTTCTCCTAGTTTCTCCGAGGGTTTGTTGGTTCGACATGTCCAACCCTTCTCCGAGTTTCAATTGCATTAAATGGTATCATAGTGGGAGTTTCTTGATTTGTTATGGATAACAATGGCGAAAATCACAGCCATCCTCATGGACAAGAAGCTGAGGCTCCTTGGAATGCAAATTTGGCGGGCAACAACCAACGTATTGAATGTATACAGAGCGACTAGAGCATCCGATGAACTAGCAATTTCAAGAGTTACAAGAAATGATGGTTTATTTTGACATCAATAGTAGGATACAAATTGATGATAGGGGGGTACAGGACAGATATAGCTCGTAAAAGGTCACTCTCAATCGTATTTTTAAAGTTCTCGGCTTTCAAGGAGAAATGTAACATCAAATCAAAATGACAAGTTTCGGTTCAAGGACAATATTCCTACCTTTGTCGGGAAAACATGAACATGGAGAACTTCCTTGTCCAATCAGTCCATGTAATATGTTGATACTTGTTCTACATCATATATATGTACAATTTAATTATTTTATACCTGTTTATACAACACCTATCAATTACAGCAAAAAAACAAAACCATTTTAGTTCAATAATAAAATTAGATCTATAAATCTTTTTCTCAATTTCTCTCCGCCTGCATTGCATGGGAAAGAATGCTACTTTCTTTACACAGATACTGTTCATATCCCTTCGACTCTCATTTTTATGCTATTTTCACAGGTTTCTAATGAATTCATTTATTCTTTTGATCGTTTTTTTTTTCATTTCCACCCATAAAGAATAGACGATATAAATAACACGAAATCCTATACATTCAAATCTCTGAAAGCAAAGAAGCCTGCAACTAGTTCTCAAGTAGTCAAGTTACTTGTATTATTATCTTTTATATTAAATGACGAGTCATTAAGAGGTTGTTAGTTGTTAAGAGTTGTTAGGTGTCATAATGTCATGTAAGCCTATTTAAATGCATGGGATGTTTGAATGAAGGAAATAAATATTGAGTCTCATTTCTTGTCCTTGCATGAGATTGTGGTAGCGCTCTCTCTCTCTCCCGAGCAAACCATGTCAAAGCAGACACAGTTCGGCTCCGTAGTATCCTCCGTCATCTCCACCTCCGGCACCTTTCGACAAAGAGGACAATGTTTTACGGGTTTTTTTGTAACTTGGTATCATAGCTTCTTCCTCACATTTTGTGGCCCATAAACTCCACTCCAACTGATACGTCGTAGTCGTATCAAGAACGAGAACTGGGAACTTGCATTGCATTAAACAAACATGAAAATAAAATTAGGAGATAACTCTGGCGAAGTATCCGGAGGTTGGGTCCTCCTTGACACTTCACTCTCCAAGAGAGCTCAAACACTAAGACTCCAAAGATAGATCATAACTCCCTAAGGGACTCCTTATATAGATGGAGGCCCCCACTACAGGACAAGACTACATGACTAAAATACACCCCGCGTGCGTATCAATACACCAGTCCATAAAAGCGACCTTGTACTCAAGGTCGAGCTAGGCAAAGTCCCATTGGCGTGTCAGCGAGATTCGGGTGGCTCCTCTGGTGGGCGGACCAGGTGAAACATCAGAAGCGTAGAGGCATCAGGGCGAGCCAGTTGCTGCAGAGCTGTGGTACTAGTGACAGAAATGGCCGTCGAACTCGGCATGAGACTGCATGAGAGGTGAAACACTGTCATGCCCGCAAAATAGCTCATCCTCAAGGACGAGCGATGAACAAGCCAGTTTGGCCAGGGCCGCGGTCGGAGGCCAGATGCTATGAAGACTGATGGGGAAAACCCATCCAGGTCCTGAATGAGGGTCGTATGGCCATACATCATTAGGTTGATGAGGAGTATGTAGTGATTATTTGGAAGGAGACACGATGGGAAGGCTGGTCGAAGTGGGAGAGTGACAAGATGTGAGGGTAGGGTAACAGTGGGCTCGAGAGATGTGGAAAAATGAGTTAGGAGATAAGAGAGCTGACAGGCGAGGGGGGGTCTCCAAGAAATGGCGGGGGCAGAAAAAGCATGTGGCGACATGTGAAAGGTTGGCAATGCGCTAGTTGGAGCCTCTGTCACGGATATGTCGGCAGGCGAGCGGATGGGAGGGCAACTGGTGGGAATCGAAGGATGGGGGAATTATGGGGGTGCGTGTTGCGGTCAGCAGCGGGAGAACGAAGGGGGTGTCGGAAAAGGAGGAAGTGGCGAAGGTTCTAATGGTCTAAAACCCACTGAGGGGTGGCGGTGGGATGGATGGAGGAGGAGGCTCGTCGGGAAGCAATGTGGCGGGTCGGTGCTGTAAGGGGGCATGTGGAAGAAGTCGATGATGAATCTCAAGCACCATGACGAGGAGAGTATCCAGGGAAGCTTCAACTCGATCGCAGTGAGCATGCACTGAGTCCGGAAGGAGAGACATGGTGGAAAAAGGGAGGGCCGCCAGAAAGCGGCAGGAGGCTCGGGAGGGTTGCAGAATGTTGCAAACGCTGCCAGATTGCTGCAGGAGCCGTCGGAGAGCTGTTGGGCTGCGTTCGGAGCCGCAAGAGGGTTGTGGGGGTGGAGAGCGGACGTTGGAAGCCTGCATAAGCCGCAGGAAGGCGACCCGACACGGCAGAAGGCGGTGTTGGGTGGCAAGAGGGCAGCGACGGGGGTGCTGGCGGAGGGTGGACGACCGCTGGAATCACGGACTCGGACGAAGACGTTCAAAGCTGCCACTGTAATCGTCCGGAAGGCTGGAATCGCCGGTGTTGGAATCGTGCAGAAGGCTCGCACGGCGCAGTCGTCGCGCAAAGTACGCTGGAATCGGCGGAAGCACTGGACTCGACGAGGCAGCCGGCGATGCAGGAGTCGTGGAAGTCGACGATGCGGAGCGGCGTTGAGCAGAAATCGTGAGCGGCAGATGGCTATACGCAGAGAGACGGGCGCCTTTCGGTGCAGGCCCTTACGCGTGCCAAAGGCAGTGACCATCCTCCGCTCATGAGGAAGAAAGATCCCAAATTAGGTTTCCATCGAAAACCCTAATTGAGCAGCGGGTCGAACCCATTAATACGTCGTAGTCATATCAAGAATGACAACAAAGAACTTGCATTGCATTAAACAAGCATGAAGATACAATCAGGAGATAACTCCTGCAAAGCATCAGGAGGCTGGGTCCTCTTTGACACTCCACTCTCCAAGAAAGCTCAAACACTAAGACTCCAAAGATAGATCACAACTCCCTAAGGAGCTCCTTATATAGATGGAGGCTCCCACTATAGGACAAGACTACAGGACTAAAATACACCCCGCGTGTGCATCACCAACCCTTTCCTTCCCTTACTGAATTAACCAGAGAAGGAGGGGCATTTATGCATCGGATCGTCTCCATCCGCAAAAGGCAGCGGCCATTCGCCGCTCCTCATGACTGCAGCGCAACATACTTACGCCTCTGTCCAAGGCGACGGGTCCCAACATCAATCTCCCACACCGCAACCGGAGGAGATATCGATCGTCAACTCCAACGCCGCCACCACACCTTATTGACGCTCCAGAACGTCAATGTGAACCCAAAACCTCGGTCTCCTGGTACTCACCACAGGCAGAAGACAGAGGAGCCTTCCCTCCCATCGAGACACGCGTGCGGGCTTTGATGCCCCCATAAAGCCGCCTGCGCCCTTCCTATATTTCCTCCCATCGAGCATGTGCACCAGTAATTAATTAATTATCATTCCAACAAAATGGATGGTTTGTCTTCTTAATAAGGGTCATCATAGGAAAGCGTCGCAGATCTCATGGCACTCCGAACACGCCACCCACATCCTCTCACGTGGACTCAAGACAGCCCATAACCCGCTCCTTTTCCTGTTCCTCTCGCAGCATGGGGGACTCCACCGACCAAATGAATCAACTTATTGCCTTAATGCAGGCATTCATAGCTATTCAGACCAATGCTGAAAAATGACACCAAGAAGTTCTTGTTGTCATTCAAACCAGACTCGACAGTCTCACACCAGCTGTCCAAATCATTACTGTTCCATCACATGACCAACCCATTATCAATCAGGTACCTCCGCCACCCCTCCACAATGCGTCCACAACTTTTGTACGACACGAACCTCATGTCGTTCCCCGTTATACTAAGTTGTCCTTCCCTACTTACGATGGGAAGACAAATTTGTTAGACTGGCTAAACCCGATGAGTGCAATTTTTCGGCCACAAACAAACAATGATAGGGCGTCCTTCCACCTTCTCGATTCAGCTTAACTATGGTTTGCCCGTTTGCACGTCGAACAGATAGGGATGACTTGGGACGACTTTCAAAGGTTCTACAACATGTGATTCAGCCCTCCAGTTCGCAACAATCCCCTCAGGGCACTCACTACATTACAACAAACAGCTTCTTTGGATGCATATCTGGAACAGTTTCAGGATCACATCTATACAATCGGAACAGCACGTTGCAATCTTCGCGACAGGACTTCAGGAATGTCAACGACTGGACGTCGAGTTTGAAGGCCCCCAAGATTTAGTTACTACCATGAGTTTGGCCAGGCTTTGTGAGTGTCAACTACATATGGATTGCAGCAATAATAGATCCAGATGCGCCACCCAGGCACCCAAACAGACAAACTCGAGGGTGCCCAGCATCGACGTATGCCATTTGCGGCACTAGTTGAACGTCGGGCAAAGGGGTTATGTTATAACTACGGTGAGAAGTATACTCGCGGCCATCGTTGCGAACAATTTTTTTATCTGGAAGTGGCGGACTCTGATGACGAAGGAATTGGATAAAGATGACCGGTAATCTGATCTCCCTCGGAGCTTCAGGACAAGCTCATTTGAAAACCGGGAGTGATGTTATGGGCATCGGTCCTAGTTCTGAAGTTATTTTTCTTATTATCTTTTACATTAAATGATGAGTCATTAAGAAGTTGTTAGTAGTTAAGAGTTGTTATGTGTCACTAATATCATGTAAGCCAATTTAAAGACACCGGATGTTTGAAAAAAGGAAGCAAACATTTTATTCCTTGTCCTTGCATGAGATTGTAGTGAGTGTCTCTCTCTCTCCTGAAAACACCCCATCTAAGCAGCCGCAGTTTCGGCTCTATAATATCCTCCTCCTCTGTCATCTCCAACTCCATCCACCCTCAAGTGTAGCGACCAACATTCTATGGGTTTGTCTGTAACACATCCGTTCAAATTCAATCACTCATCAATGCACCCAAATTAAACATGAAAAAGAGCATAACCTGTGAACCAACATCATATAGTTCCATAGCTCTCTTCTTCATGTGAAATTGGTCAACTAATGCAACTAAAGAATTCAATAATCTACATTCCATGACATACCAAGAACAACGTTCAAGAGTATGTCTCGCGGTAAATGAGCATCAAGGTCATTCAGGTTGAGGGAGATAAACATGTTGCCATCTTCATAGATGAACATTATAAAATTGGGAAAATTGGAAAATAAAACAGGATCTTACCAGATTCAATCCAAGTCTGGTTTAGTTCATTGCAAGCCTGCGCAGTCACAATAGTATTAGGTAAAAATCAAACTATATTACCAAACAAACGTATACAAGATTTAGTGAATTAAAAAAAATTTGAAAATACATTCTTACATGGATTAATCCTACCAGTTGAAGAATTGGAAAAAGTAATGAAGTTGAACACATGCAATGGAAAATTCATTGGATGCTGTTATAGTTGAAGAGCGTAGAGGAAAATAAACGTGATAATGATTAAACCAACCCCCTTACTCATATATAGAGTAAGGGATAAAACCAAAAAAGCAACAAGGACAATACTACCCTTCAGCGGGTATTTACACAATAATATAACAAAGACTTGAATTCAACTTTCCCCCTCAAGTCGAACGATAGAGGTCCGTCATTCCGAGTCTGGAGATATCATCTATAAAGACATCGCTCCCTAAGCTCTTTGTGAAGACATCGGCCAACTGATCTCTAGAGTGAACAAAGGGGGTAACTAAATTTCCTTTTTCGATATGATCTTTGATGAAATGGCGGTCAACCTCAACATGCTTAGTTCTGTCATGCTGGACTGGGTTATGAGCAATACTGATAGCGGCCTTGTTGTCACAGAATAGAGAGATAGGAGTGTCATCCTGAAGGTCCAAGTCCCTTAATAAAGTGCGCAGCCATAAGCCTTCGCAGAGCCCTTGAGACATTGACCGATACTCGGCTTCAGCACTAGATCTGGCCACCACATTTTGTTTCTTGCTACGCCATGTGACTAAATTGCCACCAACGAAGGTGCAATAGCCTGTAGTAGACTTTCTGTCATCACGGCTTCCGGCCCAATCCGCATCGGTAAAGACTTCGATCTTCAAATGATTGTTCTTTGAAAACATCAAACCCCGACCCGGAGCCTTCTTTAAGTAACGGAGGACACGATATGCGGCATCCTGATGTCTAATCCTAGGAGCATGCATATATCTGCTCAGGATCCCAACAGCATATGTAATGTCAGGGCGAGTGTGTGAGAGGTATAACAACCTTCCTACCAATCTCTGGTAACTTGCAACATCCGTGCGATCTCTGTCAGTATCTTCATCGATCTTATGGTTCTCCTCCATAGGTGTGTTAGCAGGAGCACACCCAAGCATCCCGGTCTCAATTAACAAATCAAGCACATACTTGCGTTGCGAGATGAAGATTCCCTGATCGGAGCGAGTTACTTCAATTCCCAGGAAGTAGCGGAGCCTTCCCAGGTCCTTGACTTCAAACTCAGCAGACAGAAGGGCTTTCAGCTTCGATATTTCATCTGAATCATCTTCAGTGATCACGATGTCGTCCACATAAACAATAAGAACAACAATCTTCCCTTCATTTTTCCTGATGAATAGAGTATGATCAGAATGTCCCTGTTGGTATCCAAACTTGACCATAGCCTTGTGGAACCTGCCAAACCAAGCCCTGGGAGACTGTTTCAACCCGTAGAGGGATTTCCTTAGGCGACATACAAGGCTTTCTTGCACCTTCTTCACAAATCCTGGGGGAAAGGTCATGTAAACTTCTTCATCGAGGTCACCATGCAGGAAGGCATTTTTAACATCCAGTTGATGAAGATCCCAGCCCAAGCAAGCAGCACAGGATAGAATAACACGAACGGTGTCCATCTTAGCCACAGGAGCAAAGGTCTCCTGGTAGTCGACTCCCTGAGTCTGAGTGTAGCCGCGAGCCACCAAACGGGCTTTGTACCGCTCAACTTTGCCATCCTGATTTTGCTTGACAGAGAACACCCATCTAGAACCAATGGCTTTCTTTTCAGGAGGAAGAGGGGTGATGTCCCATGTGTGATTTTTCTCCAAGGCTGCCATTTCCTCCTCCATTGCATGAGCTCATGCCTGAGTGCCAAGAGCCTCCTGCCATGTCTTAGGGATAGTGATCATGGACAAGGAGGATATAAAAACCTGATGAAGCTGGGAAAAATGACCATAAGCAACATGATTTGAGATAGGGTGATTAGTACACAAAATTTTACCTCTTAGAGCAGCAAGAGAAACATGCAGATCAGAATCTGAATCTGAGTCCAAAGACGGCACCGGCAGCGACGGAATCACGGAGGACTGTTCACCTGTTTGCCGACGACGATATATATGAGGAAGAGGAGAGATGAGGGGCAGATTGTGGTATGTAGGAGAAAAAGGCGTAGGTGAAGGAGGTGTAGGAGGAGCGGCAAGAATAGGTGAAGGGGTTGTAAGAATAGGTGAAGGGGTTGTAGGATGAGTGGCAGGAATAGGAGGAATCAGAGGGAGAGGCACGTCAATAAGCTCATGAATAAGCTCATTCTCCCCCTGACGAACAGTGTGAGGCGAATCAACATAGTAAGATTCCTCCTCACGAAAGGTCACGTCCATGGTACAGAAGACGCGTCTGGTAGGAGGGTGGTAGCACCGGTACCCCTTAGTGGTGGCAGAGTAACCAATGAAGACACAGCGAAGAGCTCGAGGATCAAGCTTGTCACGTTGAGGCTGATGAACGTGAACAAAACAAACACACCCGAATACGCGGGGTGGAAGGTGAGAAGTATGAACAACGGAAGTCGCAGAGAGACAGGTTAGAGGAGTAGAAAAATCGAGAACCCGGGAGGGAAGACGATTGATAAGATGAGTGGCAGTGAGGATAGCATCACCCCAATATGATTTTGGGAGATGCATGGTATGGAGAAGGCAACGGGAAACATCCAGGAGGTGCCGGTTTTTCCGTTCAGCGACACCATTTTGGGTAGAGGTGTATACACAAGTAGTTTGGTGAATAATTCCATGACTCGTGAGGTATGTTCCAAACGCGCCACGATCACCGTATTCCCCCCCCCCCCCCCCCATTATCGCTACGAAGAACACGAATGGTAGCCTGGAACTGGGTTTGCACCATTTTATGGAAGGCTTGGAAGACAGAAAACACCTCATTTTTTTTCTTTAAAAGATAAACCCACGCCGTGCGAGAAAAACAATCTATAAAAGTAACAAACTATCGATATCCATTTAAAGAAACCACAGGGGAAGGTCCCCAAACATCAGAGTGTATAATAGCAAAAGGGGTAGTACTAGGAGAAGAAACATTGGAAAAAGAGTGCCGAACATGTTTGGACATATCACAAACATCACAGTTTAAAGTTTTAACAAGATGCGATAAAGTAGGAAACAATTTTGAAAGATAAACAGGAGAAGGATGCCCGAGACGCAAGTGCCAGCGTCGAGCAGCAGCAGTAGCAGCAGAAGATGAGAGAGCAAAGGACGGTCGGGAAGCATCCAGATAGTACAAGCCACCGCGATTCCTACCACTGCCAATGATCCGCTTCGTACCCAGTTCCTGGAAAACACACGAATCAGGAACAAAGGTTACAGAGCAATTAAGAGACCGAGTAAGATTGCTAATAGACAGAAGATTGCGAGGAAAAGACGGTATATGTAAGACAGACGAAAGAGATAAGGAGGAGGAACAGGAAATGTTTCCCTTCCCAGCAATGGGAGACAAAGTGCCATTCGCAGAAATGAACTTGTCTTTACCTGACAGAGGTGTGCAAGAGGAAAAACCTGAGGAGGAGCCGGTCATGTGATCGGTGGCTCCGGAGTCAATAATCCATTCAGACAGAGGAGTAGCAGCAGCATTGGCGCTAGGCATGGTAGCAGTGGCAAAAGAGGTAGATATAGCACTCGGTGAAGCATCAGACTGTGAATGCAGAAGACGGCGGAGAGCATCCATTTCCGATGTGGAAAAATGTCCAGGTGACTGACCCTGATGGTCATCCAGCACCTCAGTAGAGAAAGCAACATCGTGAGAACGAGAACCGGTCGGACGATATCCCCCTCGTCCGGAACCACGACCACGGTCAGGGCCACGACCACGGCTGTATCCAGGTGGAATGAGATGAGGATGAAGTTTGAAGCAACCGTCCCGAGTGTGTCCCCTACGACCACAGTGATCACAGGTCGGAACACCACTAGGATTGTTGGAGCCTCCACGGCCCACACTGGTCAAGGCAGAACGATCTGGAGAAGGTGTTGTGATGAGGGATCTTCGACGATCTTCGTCGCCAAGAACCATGTTGAACGCCTCCCGAAGAGACGGGAGGGGAGAGCGGTGAAGAATATTTGTGCGAACCATGTCCAGTTCCATGCTCAACCCCATCAGAAACACGTGTAGGCGAAATCGTTCGTCACGTTTCTGCAGCTGAACTGCATCGGCAGTGCAGGCAGGGGTAAACTGATCAAAGTAATCCAACTCCTGAGCGATGCATTCGAACTCAGAGAAGTAGGAGGATACCGTCATGGTTCCCTGACGAAGCCCCAGCATACGCCGTGTCAGCTCGTACGTCTGAGTGGAACTGCCAATCTGTGAATATATCTCTCGCGCTCGAGTCCAGATCTCGTAGGCAGAGTCCATCAACATATAACTCCTGTACACCTTCGGGGACATAGAGTGAAGGAGCCAGGATACAACCAGGGAATTTTCTGAGTCCCATCGAGGCCAGGTAGGGTCCGCCAAAGGAGGAGCCACCTTTGTCCCATCAATGTATCCATACAACTGATGACTACGAATGGCATGCTGAGCAGCACGAGACCATTCCAAATAATTGGTCCCATCCAAGGGAACCGTGGTGATCTTTAGGGAGCCAGAATGTCCAGGAGGGCGTTGAGAGTCGCTCATCCGGGGGGTTACCACACTTGGTGAAGGGGAGTCACTGGCGGCAGACGAATCATCCATGGGAACAAAACAGAGGCAAACAAATGAGATCAGATATGTCGAAGATCAGTGAACCAGAACCATCCAGCAGGCATAATGCAGCAAATCAGCGCGAAAAATCAGTCATAGACAGCAGCAGACATGAACATCCTGTAGCAGATCACTGGCAAAGACAGCGCAGGAAGGCAGCAGGCAGCAGCCCAAACGGCGGTACAAACAGATCCTGCAGCAGCCCAAACAGCGCACAAACAGCACATATCCTAGATCTGGGATTTGCGTCGGCCAGGAAAAACACGAGCAGCGCAGCTGGGAGTCGCGGCAAATCGGAGAGGAAATGGCGGAGAAGCTTCAGCGCACCTGGATTTGCGGCAAATCAGCGGCAAAGGAAACGACGGGAACGTCCCTAGCAACCAGCATCACGGGCGGCGGCTAGGGCACGCAAGGACGGGAGCGGAAACATCCACGGTGGACTCTCAAAATGAAGGAGAGGGCGCGAGGGAGAGGCGGCGACGATCGAAGGGGAAGGCGGCGACGAGCGGAGCGGAGGCTGCGACGATCGAAGGGCGCGGAGTGCGGCTAGGGCACGGGTTTCCCTCTGATACCAAGTTGAAGAGCGTAGAGGAAAATAAACGTGATAATGATTAAACCAACCCCCTTACTCATATATAGAGTAAGGGATAAAACCAAAAAAGCAACAAGGACAATACTACCCTTCAGCGGGTATTTACACAATAATATAACAAAGACTTGAATTCAACTGTTATCACCTGGTTAACAACCATGCGAGCTTCGTAATTGTCCACGCAACTAAGGACCAGATCAACTCCTGTATTTCTTCCATTACCATCATTCTTTGGATTTCTCCTTCTCAAGCTCTCCATGAAAACCTCAAAACCTTTTACAGTTGTGATGTTTAATGAGTAGCTCTGAAAAAGTTAAAAAGATAGAAAAGGAAGCAACTAGTTCCTCTATCAGCAGATAAGGGGGCATCAATAAACTCAGCTCAAAACAGAGAAAAGTGAGTTCATATGCATAATGCAAGTAGAGATGAAACTACATCAAATGGTAGAAAAAAATGATCTTTATGGCCATGAGTATCAATAATTCAATATAATAACATCAGGACTTAAATTAGGCGCTGTTTGATTTTGTACTACATAAGTTCAAAGCGAAAGGAATGCAAACATAAGTTATTTTTCATTGTTTGGTTGTTGCAAGTCAGCTACATTTAGACTCTGTTTGGGACGACTGTGGTGGCAGGAAAAATAGTGATGAAAATTTAATTGTGGGATTAGAGCTGCCTTAAAAAACAATGGTAGAAAAAGCAGTATGAGGACAAGGGCGACGTGGACTTTGCGGGAAGAGAATCATGAAAACGCGGAAAGCTCATTTTAGCTTTTCTAGAAGTAGGAGAGTTCGTTGCTTTCGAAAAAGTCCTGAAAATATGACACAAGCATTTTTCCCACTATTAGGTATCAAACGACCCCAAAAAAGCGGTGGTAGTGGGAATAAAACTTTTTCCGCGACCACCACCACCCCAATAAGAGCCCAAAACAGCGATGGTGGTGGGAATAGAACTTTTTCTGCCACCGCCACCACCTCAATAAGAGCCTTACCTACATCAGGCTGCTTTTAGCTTATTTACTTCAAAAAAAGAGCTGCAAAGCAAGTGTAGCATCTGATTGCATTTACTTTGCAGAAATTTAAATTACTTTGCATATGGACCAAATAACACAAGTTACTCAAATATAATATATGCAAATGTAACTTTTTAAAATAAAAAAATAGCGGTTTTATTAAGATAAGCAGCTGCACACACACAAAGCAGTTTCCCAGTAACACTTTAAGGGCATGTTTAACCGGGCAGCAACTCGCCGGTGCACCACCGACAAAGACGGAACGGGAGAGCACCCAAATAGGACTGAAGGCTTTCGTCATTCAACGCGGAATGCTAAAAGCTAATTTTGGCATTCCCATTCAGTCTAGAACTGGATGCAGGGAGCTCCAAACAGGCCTTAAATCTTACAGCATTGCTTGCCATATTGCATTTTAAGCTTTAATACTATAAAGCACCAGTCAACTAGTACCAAATAAATCAATCAGAAACTGATATACATATTCATCTCTACTTTATGCAGAAGTATACAACTGTAACGCATGCTTTAGTTCTTTTTTTCTTTCTTCCTTTTTTCCTTTGATGCAGCACCATTACACCTAATTAAAGTTTATAATCTACAAATATCACTAACCCAATCATGGTCTCCGATAATTTTACAGTTCCTTTCTCCAAATAATATTCGAGTAATCTTATATTTTAGTGCAAGGTTAAACTAACAGGAGTACTACATCCTTGTTTTCTAACATGATATAAAAGAATTTATCCAGAAAATGTATTAAAAGAAACATACTTCTAAAATAACATCCGGATTAATATCTGAAAGGGTCTGGACAGCAGCATCTGTTTTGGTCATGCCAACCTGCACCACAATGATAAACTGTATGAGAAGGGATTTACTTAAATGAAACCCTTCAATCCTAAGAACTAAAAAAATAGAGGGAAAAAGTTGTTGTCAAATGCAACATGGGCAGAAAATATAAGAATCTAAAACTGAAGACAGGAACAAAATAAATCCAGTAAATAGATGATATGCCTGCTCAGGACGAAAAAATAATCTATTCATGTTGGCCAACTCTACTGTATCATAGTCATATAACAATAGGCGTCCAATGCCACACCTAGTAAGCATCTCGGCTGCAACACTGCCAACACCACCAATACCCTGTAGCAATGGCAAATTGAAAAACAAACAATCATACAAGTAACTGAGAAAACAAAGAAATGTTATTTAGGAACAAATTTACTGTATTAAACAAGCTCAAATAAAAGAAGAAGGCTACCAATTAAATAGCGAAAAGATAAGAGTATGTAAATACAGTATGAATGATTAAAAGGATTTCATATATAAATTGAAGCACATACATAGAATCAGCATAAAAGACCCTATTCTAGTGTGACGCTAGCATTTCACAACTCTAGCAATCATAAACAGGCCATATTTTGTTGCTTATGGTTCCGCTTGGCGTGGTTATGGAGGTGGCAAATGCAGTGTTTGTGAACTACGGTTCGTGAATGCCTGACCTCACTCCTAAAACCCCGTCCGTGTTTAGGCTCAAAAGAAGATTTTTATGCGGCGGCGGTCGCAACACTTTGCGTGCCAAACAGATGTAAAATGACGGTGGCGTTTTGTCCAAATTTACCAGGGAAAAAACATCGTGACAAACAGACACATGATAAAGTGTGAAAAGAAATATTTGATTAATTTTCCAAGAGAAGATAGTTTCCTAAATATGATGCATTAACAGGCTAAAAAATGATAAAATTTTGCACTTATGAAATATGATGGAGCTATTTCAATCAAAAAATAAATTTTAAGTTCTATTCAAATGCTGCATTGGTAACCACTCGCAACAATAGAAACCGAAAAATCTCAAATTTTTCCATAATGCCCATTCTCTAAAGTGCCATCAGTCTTACTCAAATGATGTAAGAGAACATGAAGTTGAATATATGAGTTTAAGTTTAATTTTTCCGCACTTTGTTACACGTGATATGTCACGTGTGGTTCCTCCTATATATGTATTCCAACCGTTCTATTAGGGCAACATAATAATAATATTTTCATTTCTCCACTTGGTATCAGAGGCGAACCTCTCGATCCCGCCTCTTGCCCGTTCGCCGCTCGTGTCGATAGATCGCCGCTCGTGTCGATAGATCGCCTCTCGTCCTGCTCGATCCCGCCTCGCTCATTCCGCCTCTTCTCGATCAACGCTTGCCGACTCTCTTCGGTTCGACCTCGACGCTCGGCAGCTCTTCCAATAGACCTCTGGCGATCTAGGTATGGCCCTGCATCGATCTCCCGCTCTCGCCAAGGGCGTTCTCCAGTTCCGCCGCTCCTCTAAGTGTCGCCGCTTGTCCAGTCAGCAGCCTCCTCCGTCCGTCCGCAGACTCCACAGCCTCTCTCAGCCCGTTCTGCGGGCGGTCCTCTGTCTCCGACCGTTTTGTCCTCCATGGCTGCCGCCGGAGACATATTGGTTCCATCCTCCATGACTCGTATGATGTGTTTTTTAACATCTTGATTTCTTCATTGTTTTTTTTCGGAAGGACCTCAATGGGCGATTCCTTTGACATCTCATCCTCTCCTTAGATTGTTCCTTCTAGTGATCCTCCTCGGAGGCACGATCAATCTGGCTCTTTGAAGATCACTACCGTCGCCTTGGATGGCACGAATTATCTTGAATGGTTTAGGGCAGCGCAGCATGCTATACAGAGTCACCAGCTATATGGACATATTGATGGAACCGTTGTTGATCCACCGCGTGCCGATCCCTAGTGGAAAAAAAGGGATGCGGACAATTCCTTGGTTGTATCCTGGTTACTTCACTCTGTCCCCTCAGGTGTACCGCAGCTACATGCTTCTGGATTCTGCTCACAAAATTTGGAAAAGGGCTCGTGAAACCTACTCTCAGGCTGGGAGTTCGATGCAGATTTATGAGCTCACTCGCCGTGTTTTGGAGCTGAAGCAGGGAACCTTGTTTATCTCTGCTTACTACTCTGAGTTCGAACATCTTTATCAGGAACTGGATTACTTCAACACTTTTACTGTTGCATGCATTGCAGAAGCGCAGGCTCTTCGGAAGAATAAAGACCGCCTTTCGTGTTCACATCTTTCTTATGGGGCTCAATATTTGATGTTGTTCGACTGCATGTCCTCCACCGCAAGCCTCTTCCCTCTCTTATGGAGGCCTTCAGTATGCTCCTCGGTGATGAGAATCGTCGTCGCTCTCTTGGTTCTTCTACGGATCAGTTTGCTCTTGCTGGGATAGGTCGTGGTCCTCCTACTTACTCTTCTCCTGTGTGCGGCCATTGTGGGAAGAAAGGGCATACTAAAAAAACTTGTTATTGTCTACATCCTCATCTTGCCCCACCTGGTCGGGAATTGGTGCCCGTGGGAGAGGCGGCCATCGTAGTGGTGGTCGTATGTCTGGTGCTCGCTCACAGTATTCTGCCCATTTCACTGAAGTTTATGAAGACAACCCCCCCCCCCCCCCCACCACCACCACCACCGCCTCTGAGGGTCTTTCTGCTGGGGAGCTTGATGATTTCCGTCGTCTGCTCCGTTCCCATTCCGACTCTGCATCGACTGATTCCGCTATAGTCTTTGCTATGTTCGGTATCTCAAGTGCCCATGTTGTGTCTACCTCCCACTCCGAGTAGATAATTGACTCAGGTGTCACTGATCACATGACCGGATCTGCCTCAGGTTTTTCTTTTTATACCCCTCTCTCTGGTCGTGATAAGGTTATTATTGTCAATGGTTCCCTTTCCTCTATTGCTGGCAAAGGAACCATCTCTTGTTCTCCTGCCCTTTCTCTTTCTTTGGTTTTGCATGTCCCTTCATTTTCTCGCAATCTTCTCACTATTAGTCATTTGACTAATTCTTTAAATTGTTCTGTGACCTTTTTTTCCTGATGTTTGTGTGTTTCAAGATCTGGCTACGAAGCAGACGCTTAGCAGTGGTAAGAATATTGGCGGATTGTACTTGTTGAACCAGCAGTTGTCTCTCAATGCTCTCTCCACAACCCGTGCTCCTACTCTCCATGACATCCGGCGATGGCATCTTCATCTTGGCCACCCATCTGCTTTATATCTTACCAAACTGTTTCCTGTTTTCAGTGTTTTAATTAATTCGTTTACTTGTGACACCTGTGAATGGTCAAAACATGTTCTTCATAGTCTCAGTCATGTTTCTTTTCCTAGTTCTTACCCGTTTGATATGATTCACTCTGATATTTGGGGTCCCTCCCCGGTGTTATCTTTATCTGGCTATAAATAGTTTGTGACTTTTATTGATTGTTATTCTCGTACTACGTGGCTCTATTTACTAAAACAGAAACGTGAAGTTTTTACTGCTTTCGTTCGTTCATCAAATGGTTAGGGCACGGTTTAATGAGACAATCTATGTGTACGTAGTGATAATGGTGGAGAGTATGATGATCAGGGTGAGTTTGGTGTCTATCTTGCCAAGCATGGCATTCTTCACCAGACCACCTGCGTCCACACTTCTACTCAAAATGGGGTGGCGGAACGGAAAAATAAACACTTACTGGAGGTCGCTCAGTGTTTGTTGATTGACATGCACCTTCCCAAGTCCTATTGGGGTGATGTTTTGACTGCAGCTCATCTCATTAATCGTCTTCCACTACAAGAAAATAGGTTTTTAGTGACGAAATATTTGTGACGGAATTTTTTGTCACGAAAAATATACTTTTTGTGACGAAATTTGAGGTTGGTCACTAAATGATAATTTTCAATTAATTAGCGACTAAAACAAATTTTTTGTCACTAAAAATATTTTTTTGTGACCAAAATAATATTACGTCACTAAAATCTAATTTTTAGTGACCAAATTATATTTTGTCACTAAATAATTCTATTTAGTGACGAAAATATAATGCGTCGCAAAAAAAAGAGATATGAGATCCCTCCATAAAATTCATTGAACCACCCGCGTAGTTCATTTCGGCGCCGCTCTTCCACAGACGAGTTCGAGCCCTAAGTACGCGATTTCCTTCCGCTCATCATTTCTCGCCTCTCGATGACGAGCCCTCTTTGATCCCTCTCTCGACGACGAGCTAGCTAGCCCCCTTCAACTCCCTTGACGACCTCCGCTCGATCCAACGCCATCTTGACGACGACGAGCGCTCTCCTTCTTGACGATGTCCTCTGCTTGATCTGATGACGCCAACTCTCTCGACGACGACAACCTCTTCTCGATCAAAGGGCCAAGGGGGTACATAGATTTAATTGAAAATATAGTGACGAAATATATTAGTCACTGTTAATATTATTAATTATTCGCACTAATATTTTCTTTCCCTCCTTAACTCCCCGCTCCCTCCGCCAACATTTCGTCCCATCGCGTATATTTCATTTTCCCGATTGGCATTAGGGCTCAAATCGCTCCCACAACCGCTCCTCTCCCCCATTATTTTTCCCGATCCCGTCCATCCGCCATTTCCCCAGCGCCTTGCACCTTCTCTTCCGATTTTCGACTCCGCCGCAGCAAGCCCTCACCCCAAGCCGATGGAGAAGAGAGGTGATGTGTTTCACTCTCTCGACAACATCCCCCTCTATTTCCCGCTAGGGTTCGACGAGCCCTACCGAATCTCCCTCGAGCACAACAGATTTTCGCTTCCTCCTATGTTTTCGACATGAACTCTCAGTAGAACTCGGCGCTGGTTGTGCGTGGCTCGGCAGAGGCCGATCGAGCATTCTGCTCTTCCTATTCTCACGGTGAGCTCCTTCTACGCGTCCTCCTCTCTTTTATTTTGTTCTAGGCTGAGTAAATGACGTGAGTAAATGAGTTAGGGTTTTCTTTCTCTTCTTCATTATTCTGAAAATTGATTTTTGGACATATGTAGCCTACAGTCATGGCTATGGTTGGTATGGCGTTTTGAGATTTCTTTTATGGCCGGTTGTTATTCCACAGAGGTGGGAATTTTATTGTTGTTGGACGGCTTATGTGGGATGAGGGGATTAATTGCTGTGAGAATTTAATTGATTTGGGGACAGATGTGATTTTCTGATGTACATATTATTTGTTATTGAGAATCTATTAGCTCATATAGGTTGGATATGTTTATTATGGGGATTGTGCAGTTTAGGCCGGCTAGGGTTTTGACTTTGAGATTTTAATGCCTATGAACAGTATGATATGATATGAGAAGTGGGCATGTTAATGTGTGTATGATATGAGAAGTGTTGATGATTTTTGAGTAAACAGATAAATGTTGATTGTTTAGTTAATTTTGGCATAATCATGAAGGAATAGAAGTTCGTTTTCTTTTGGATTGAAATCTAATTTTTGCAATATATCAAATTGTTAACATAGATATCAATCTATTTTACTGCATCTTCCAAGAACTTGATACAGGGACCCCATCATGCATTGGTTTTCCCTTGTAGCTCTTTTTTTAGTTCATTGGATGTCATCGTTTTCTCATGATCTAATTTATTCAACTAGTTTTTTTCTTAGTTTTCTCACAATCTTATCATTTTTGTTCTCAATTGGTTAATTAATGTTTGCATCTTCCAAGAACTTGATACAGGGACCCCATCATGCATTGGTTTTTCCTTGTAGCTCTTTTTTTAGTTCATTGGATGTCATCGTTTTCTCATGATCTAATTTATTCAACTAGTTTTTTTAGTTTTCTCATGATCTTATCATTTTTGTTCTCAATTGGTTAATTAATGTTAAACATGTTTATTTATTGATGTATAGCCAGCTCAATGGATAAGAGTTGGATGGATCTCAGTGATCGGCGTCAACTTGTATACATCAACGGAGTGAATTCTTTTCTTGATTTTGCTTTCACTCATTCTGCTAGAGGAAACACTATTCGTTGCCCTTGTTATAGGTGTGGAAATAATAATTTCCACACTCGGGAGATTGTGTTTGTGCATCTTATTCTGAATGGAATTATAAAGACATATAGATGGTGGTCAAGTCATGGAGAGGATTATTACAATATTAACCCAACTACTGGCAGCAATGATGATGTTTTTATAGAGGAAGAAGAAGAGATTTCAGAGCATGATGATATGCATGATCTCCTACATGATTTTAATTCTGGTTTTAAAAACATTAATGAGATTGGAGAAGAACGAGATCATGAGGACCCCAATGAAACATCTAGAAAATTTTATGATTTGTTAAATGATGCCAAACAAGAATTATATCCTGGCTGCAAAGAATTTTCAAAATTTCAATTTATGGTTACTTTACTTGCACTCAAATCTGATTATGGAAGGACAGAGACGAGTCTCTTCATCAAGCAGGGCAATCATGGCTTCATCCAAGCTAGGAAGAGGAACCTGATGAAGGAGCTGGGCTGCAAGAAGAGCAAACTCGGAACGCAGAGCAACGAGGAACTGATGGAGATGGCCCTCCGAGAGGTGGCGCTGAAACTCTAAGGAACGAGGACAACCGCAGGGGAGAGGGATCATGGAGTCCAATTCGTGCCAGAGAGAGCTCATCATGGTGAAAAACTCCTGAATGGAGCGCCCTTCCTGTCGAGCAGACTGAGAGTCGCAGATGAGACGATGACGCCGAGCTCCACCGCGGGGAACAAACCGATCCCAAAGGTATTCCCACATTGCGCGGGCTGAGGACAGACGACTGATGGAGGTGAGGAGCGGACGGGAAACAAATTCTAGGATGTAAGCCCGAATGGCTTGATCGCGACGCCGCCAAAGGGTGTCGTCATCTGGAGTGGTGGTAGGTACGGTGGTATTGTCAGAGCTGGCAGTGGCGGTAGAGGTCGCAGCGGTGGTGGGAGGAGAACCACACGAGGCATGATTGCCCTAAATGTGGCAGTTTTTATTATTATCATGCTTGATGAAGGGCGCTCCAAATTCTTTCTTATAGTTATAATATTCCTAAATGTTTTGAATATATTCTTCTTCATTGCTGCTGCTTTAGGGCATGGGTGGCAGAATCTCATTGAAGCACATGTTGACGTCAAAACCACTGATAATTACAGCTTATGAATGTTTTGCATTGCCTTCGCCAAAAGAATGCCGAATCAAGTCAAGCGAACCTGCTATGCTCAAAGCAATCAAATCAGACAGGTAAACCATTATGTTCATGGAAATGTATGTATATATATATATTTCTTTTTCTAAAACCAATATATTTGTTTTTTTTATAGATACGTCGTAAAATGAGAGAGATAATGATCAGTCAAGCTTCATCAATGCCGTGTTTTTAACTCAACAAAGAGCAAATACCACAAAGAACCCTCACATGGAGTCAGCAGCAACAAAGGAGAGGAATATCTTCTTAGAATTTGTATTGAGTGGGTTGGGATTCATCAAGAGAAAGAACCATTGCTATGTATTGAATATGTTCTTAGAATTTGTATGTGAACCTACTATGTATTTAGTGGTTTGGGCCATCTCCCAATCACTTTTTTTCTATTAATAAAATAACTTATGTTGAATAAATTCTATTTGCGATTAATTAAATTTATTATTGTATTTGAATGTCTAAAATTAAATTCTAACGAATACTAAATGAAATAATTATACAATTTTTCTGTGGAATTAAATGGAATTTAGTGACGAGATATTTCGTCACTAAAATACACATTTAGTGACTTAATGAATTCGGTCACCAAAATTTCATTTGGTGACCGAACCAACTTGGTCACTAAAAGTTCATTTAGTGACCGAATCAATTTGATCACTGATATTACATTTAGTGACCGAATTCATTCAGTCACCAAAACTTCATTTAGTGACTGAATCAACTTGGTCACTAAAAGTCCATTTAGTGACCGATTTTGTTCGGTCACATATTATATTTAGTGGCCGAACCAATTCGGTCACTAATTACCTATAGTGACCAAATTAATTTGGTCACCAAAACTTTATTTGGTGACCAAGTCAATTTGGACACTAAAACCTCTTTTAGTGACTACAATTATTTTAGGCACTAAATATATACAATTAGTGACGAAAATCTTTTTGGTCACTAATTACATTTAGTGGCGGAGCATTCGTGACCGCCTAGTGACGGGCTAGATTTGGTCACTAATTGTCTTTAGTGACCAAAATCTAATATTTAGTGACGAAAATTTTCGTCACTAAAAGTCAAATTTCTAGTAGTGTTCCCTCTCGCTCACTGCACTATGATATGTCTCTTTCCCGTTTATCCCAGAAGCACATTGTTCACACTTCCCACACCTCTCCTCGCATATTCGGTTCCGTCTATTTTGTTCATATCCATACTCCTCATCGCGACAAATTGGACGCTCATTCTCTTAAATGTGTGTTTGTGAGGTACTCTCCTACCACCAAAGGTTATCGGTGTTATCACCCTCCTACACGTCGCTTCTACTGCACCGTTGATGTTACTTTTCGTGAGGGAGAGTCGTATTTTGGTTCTCGTCAGGGGGAGATGAACCGTAATTTTGACGGGACCTCTGACTCTCCTCTTCTGATAGTTGCTTCCCCTCACATTTCTCCCAGTACTGCGTCTATTCCTCCCAGTACTGCGTCTATTCCTCCCAGTAATGCTCCTATTCCTCCCAATACTGCTCTTGATACCATTCCCCCTCCTATACTTTATACATACTCTCGCAGGTCTCGTCTCGCTGAGCAAGTACCGTCCCTGGATGTCCAACCAGTGTCATTGCCCGCTTCTACTCCAGATTCAGATGATGACCTTCATGTTCCTCTCGCTCTTCTTAAAGGTAACACTGGTGGCACCAAGCACCCCATTGCCAATTACGTTTCTTACCATCACCTCTCCCTTGCACACAGAGCTTTCATCACTTTCTACTATTGTGATTCCTAAGGCCTGGCAGGAGGATATTCATAAACCTGAGAAACAGGTGATGGAAGAAGAAATGCGTGCTTTAGAGAAAAATGAGACATGCCAACTCGTGTGTCTTCCCCCTGGGAAGAGAGCAGTTGGATCACGCTGGGTTTTCTCGGTTAAGCAGAATCAAGATGGGGTGATGGAGCGATATAAAGCACGGCTGGTCGCTCAAGGGTACACCCAACCCCAAGGAATTGACTACCAAGAGACATTTGCTCATGTTTCAAAGATGAATTTTATTCGTGTAATTTTCTCATGTGTTGCATGTCTTGAGTGGGAGTTACAACAACTTGATGTAAAAAATGCCTTCTTGCACGATGAACTGGCATAAGAAGTCTACAGGACAATTCCCCCTAGCTTTACCAGCCTGTCGTCTGTCTAAATCTCTATATGGCTTGAAATAATCCCGTAGAGCCTGGTTTGGACGGTTTCACAAAATTATGCTACAACTAGGTTATACTCAAGGACGTGCTGATCATACTCTATTTATCAAGAGGAGAGGAACTCAAATATCAATACTCATTGAATATGTGGATGACATCATCATTACAGGAAATGACTTGGAGGAAATCGCACACTTGAAAGAACAGTTGGGCAACAAATTTGAAGTCAAGGATCTGGGAAAGCTGAAATACTTCCTGGGAATTGAAGTAGTAAAGTCTCATCGGGGATCTTCATCTCTCAACGAAAGTAAACTCCTGATCTCCTGGAGGAAACTGGCATGCTTGGGTGTGCTCCCGTGGATACACCCATTGAGGCTAATCACAAAATTAATGTGGATACTAAAGGGGAGAAAGTTGACATCTCAAGGTATCAGAGATTGGTTGGGAGACTCATACTTATCTCATACTCGCCCTGATATTACGTATGTCGTGGGCGTCCTAAGTAGATTCATGCACTCTCCTACAATTCGCCATCAGCAGACTGCATATCGTGTGTTAAGGTACCACAAGAAATCTCCAGGACATGGGATTTTGTTATCTGCTAATCAATCTTTAAAGATTGAAGTCTTTACTGATGCTGATTGGGTTGGTAGCCAAGATGACAGAAAATCTACCATCGGATATTGCTCGTTTGTGGGTGGAAATCTCGCCTCTTGGAAGAGCAAGAAACAGAATGTTGTTGCACGCTCAAGTGTCGAAGCAGACTACATGGCTATGGCGCAAGGAGTATGTGAGGGATTATGGCTGAAGTCAATCCTCTAGGATGTGGGGCTCCTGATGAACGAACCTGTTATAATCTATTGCGACAACAAAGTTGTCATCAGTATCACTCACAACCCTGTTCAACATGATAGAATAAAGCATGTTGAGGTAGACAGACATTTTATCAAAGATCACATAGACAAGGGCAATATATGTACACCATTCGTGAATTCTCAAGATCAACTGGTCGATGTCTTCACCAAAGGACTAAGTCATGACAACTTCACGGACAATACTGTCAAGTTGGGAATGATTGATATATGCACCAATCTTGAGGGAGAGAGCTGAATATATGAGTTTAAGATTAATTTTCCCACACTTTGGTTACACGTGATATGTCATGTGTGGTTCATCCTATGTATGTATTCCAACCCTTCTATTAGGGCAACATAATAATAATATTTCCATTTCTCCACTCATGAATGATAGAAAGAAGCGCAGATATAGAATCAGCCTAAAAGATCATATTCTAGTGTCATGCTATTATTTCACAAATCAAGCAATCATAAATAGGCCATATGTTGCTGCTTAGCATGGTGAAGTGTGGAAAAAATAGCAGTTTTATTTCACAAGAAAAGATAGTTTCCAAAAAACGATAATAGATTGCACATATGAAATATGAAGAGCTACTTCAATCAAAAACAATTTTTAGTCTTATTCAAATGTTGCATTTCTAACTATTGACAACAATACAACAACAACACTCAAGCCTACCCGTTTTCTATAATAGAAACCAAAAAATCTCAAATTTTTCTATAATTTTCGACAATGCCCATTTTCCAAAGTGCCATCACTTTTATTCAAATGTTGCAATAGAACATGAATGATAAGAAGGAATCGGTTACGTACCTACCCGTAAAACATCGGAGAGTCGTCGGAGTAACGGCCGGAGACGGGAGGAGAACGATATTACGGAGCCAGAATCGTCGTTGCCTAAGCGGGGTGTGCTCGGAGAGTGAGAGAGACCTTTGTTCCACCAACATATGTCTTTAAATAGGCTTACAAGATTCATAATGACAATCACTAACTTTCTAACACCCAACAACTACCAAATAAAAGACAACAATTAATATAAAACAACATAATAAAGCTCGACTCGAATAAAAGACAACGTAATAACTAGGCGTGAAACCCAATACATCATTCCCTCCATTCAAAATGAGCATTCCCTCAAGCTCAAGGGAGATCGAAACCGGTGCCCACTTCACCCAATTCCCTCGTCATCAGATTCATCCACGTCCAAATAAGAAAATCCTATTGCAATGATGTTCGCGAGTATAATGCTTATCGTCGTTATAATGCGTTGGTCAGACATTTCCGCATGAGACAACTGAAGGATATGTGGGGTATGGGTACCCTCGGGTGGTCCATCTTGAGTCCTTGTGCATATAAGTTATATAGGCACCTTGATCCAACTGAAGTCAGCGTTCGCATAATCTGGCTAAACTCATAGTAATCACTAAGTCCAGAGGAGCCTCAAATTCGACGTCTAGTCGCAGTCGTTCGTGAAGCCCGGACGTAAAGATGGCGACCTGCATCTCTAAGGGTATCATAACGTGAGCCAGAAGAATCAGAAACTTCTCCAGATATGCATCCATGACTTCGTTTGTTGTACTGTAGTGAGTGCGCAAAGGGGATTGTTGTGGATGGGAGGACAAAATCGCATGTTGCAGAGTCTCTTGAAGGCCTCTCAAGTCAACCCTGGTTGTTCGCCGTATAAACAAGTAAATCGTAGCTGAGCTAAATCAAGAAGGTGGGAGGATGTCAAACGAATACATTCTACTGTCGGTGTTTGTTGGTGGCCAAAAAAATGTTCACACCTGGTTAGCCAACCTAATGAATCTGTTTTCCCGTCATAAGTTGGGAATTCCAACTTGGTGTGGTGCGGCATAGTAATAGCTTTAGGGTGTACAAGAGTCGATAGATCCTTGCATATAAGTGCAGTGGAGTTGCATGACTGCTACTGGCTTGGTCATGCGTTGCGACAGTAATGACTGGAATGGCAGTTGTAGGATCAATGAGTCTGTTGGAGAGGGTGGAAATGTCTTCCCGGTGACGTGCCTCAACACTATGGGATGTCAAGAACATTTGCATCATGACCATCAATTTACTCATTTGATCGGACAAGTCTCCCATAGTGTTGATCCTTGTCGGAAATAAAATGGAGGGAACGCGGGATAGGGAGCGGGTGACGGGCCATCTTGAATTCTCAGGGACGGATATGGGTGGAGTGCTCGGGTGCCACGAAATCTGCGGCGCTTTCCTGTGATGGAAACAGTCGATTTGACGAAATTTCATGCACGCCGACGTACAAGAGAGGCGCAAGTTGCTAAGCTCGATTTCGGCGATGTACGATGATGGCGCAAATAAGAAGACCAAAACCCCTTGAGTGGAACTACTAATTAATCAGAGGATTAATTATGGATTAATTAAGCAGTTAATTAGTTGAGATGGATCGAAGAGTAGAAGGAGTGGGGCAGAAGGTGAGAAATTGGGGCTCGATAAGGAACACAAAAAGGTCGGAATGTGTAGTTATCGATTGGATGGAGGTCTGCAATGTTGTTAGAGACTGATGGCCCTTGGTTGGAGAGGAAGGGCACAGGACTCTCGGGAACCATGGGCTCGAACAGACGGTGTTGACGATGGGGAGGTGTTGGCTCTGGTATGAATATGCAACAACCGGCGTTGTTGTCGTTGATGGAAGTGAAGGTCGACGATGCATGTGGACAGAGAGGAGGTCGACGTTGATACAAAGAACAAAGTGGTGTGTGGCTTTGCGTGCTTTGGTTGGTTATGGCCTTTGAGGCTTGGGAAGCAATTTTTCGGGGGAACGACGATGGAACGATGGGGAATCGGTCAATGCAGGCACAGGGGAACGCGTTCAAGGGCATGATGATAACAAAATAGGCTCAAAAGACGTCGGGCTTGAGCTAGGACGGGCTAGATGGGCAAGAAAGAGTCGCAATTCGTTGAGAAACGGTCGTCCTCGATGAGAAGAAAAAATCTTGCTCTGATAACAAATTGTTACGGGTCTACCCATAGAACGTCGGAGAGTCGTCGGAGGAGCCACGGAGGCGGGGATGACAGAGGAGAAAGATACTACAGAGACGGAACCGCGGCTGTCTAAGCGGGGTGTGCTCGGAGAAAGAGAAAGTGCTACCACAATCTATTTACAAAAGGAAAGAGAAAAGACCAATTCATGCATGGTTCATTCCACCAACATATGCATTTAAATAGGCTTGCAATACTAATAATGACAACCACTAACTTTTTAACTCTAACAACTAATAAATAAAAGACAATAATTAATAAAAGACAACATGATAAAGTCCGGCTCAAATAAAAGACAACATAATAACTGGGCGTGAAGCCCGTAACAGAATTTCACGGTTAAATTGAAGCACAGACATAGAATCAGCATATGAGATCCTATTCTAATGTAATGCTAAAATTTCATAACTCTAGCAATCATAAACACGCCATATGTTTTTCTTAACATGGTGAAGTGTGAAAAAACTAGCTGTTGTACTTGTATTTACCCAAGAGAATATAGTTTCCTACAAATGATAATAATTACATGCATTAACGGAGCAAAAAATGTGTTCATATTTTGCACATGAAATATGAAAGAGCTATTTCAATCAAAAAACAAATTTAAAGTTCCATTCAATATCTGCACTTCTAACTACTCACAACAATAGAAACAGAAAAATCTCGGATTTTTTCATAATTTTCCACAATGCCCATTCTCTGAAGTGCCATCAGCCTACTGTATGGGTTGCTGTCCACCACCTCAGCACTCATATCCTATATAGTCAACCCATATTTTGGTCAAGTAACAAAAGAGATATCCAAGGAAACATGAGAGTTGATATGGTCGATGTAGCTAAATATACCTTGACTTTGGATCGACGGGAGGTTCCTGCCTTTACGGTACTCATGACTTGAACAATGTGCTCCTCTATCTGTGTGGCATGGAAATACAATATATCACTTCATCGAAAAGCCAGTTAATGTAAAAAAGAAAATTGATCATCCCTTCTACAATTATTCAAAATGAGAAATGAGAAAGTTAAATCATAACACTGTGACAAAAAATTTAGGTGAATAAATTTCTCACACATTATAACATCCCAGCAGCCCCAATCAGTAATTCAACCAATTATAATACCCTGGGGATGCTTTTTTCAAGATTATTGAGATGTCAGTGATATTTGTTAAATAATGTGTGTTGGTTTCAATTCATTGAAATAGAGATGTCAATATTTTCAATATTGTAATTGTTTGATTTGGGTTTATAGACGAACACACACAAACTGATTCTTGGTACAACTGAATCTTTCCGAAAGATTGACATGAAATTCAGTGGTGAAACTATCTGCTACAGGCTTAGCGCTCGAAGATTATGGAGAAATGAAAGCAAGTTGATGGACGGGACTACTTTGGTTATGAGTATCCTAACATCACTGATGGTGTCCTCATTCAATCAAGTTTTACCACGCATGTTGCCAAAATGAGCAGTCTACAGCTAGATCTAGGAGACGATGGTGACAAGAGAAACGGCAAAATTATGAGCCGACAACGACAGAAAGTTGTCGGACAGTCGAAGAAGCAGGGATAAGCAGGAAGAAGACATCCGAGAAGTCCACGGAAAACGAGAGGTATCAGTGAGCAGACTATTGCCGGAAAATAAGAGATATCAATCGAAATGCAAAATTCGCAGCAATTTCGCAGCAATTCTTAGCCCGCTACATGCAGTAACACAAAGATCAAACTCGTCAATATAATTTAAATGAAATTTCCAAAGCAGCAAAGTAATCGAGGACAAATCGGTGTCAGATTGCGCCACCTTCGCGATAGAACCATGAATAGTCGCATCTGGCAAGGTTCTTTTAAGAGCCTCGATTTCCTGCAGCAGCGAACTAAGCTCTGCCTCCATTTCCACGCCTTCCAATGTCGTCTCCGGCTTGCAGCACTCCCTCTCCCTCTTCCTCTTCGAATTGTTTTCTCCGGTAAAAGCTGGGCGTTACTTCGACGGAGAGAACTCCCCGTCTCGCACAAATTCTCTTGTCAGTGATAGTTTAATTTACAACATATTAGGGCATATTTGGGTTGAAATTTGGATTTTTATAAAGAGTGGTGTTATATGTAGACCGTTTTATATGTAAGTCATAAATATTAATTAAAATATTTTTTCCCAAGATAAATGCAGACTACCCTCACGCGCTCTTTTTTATTATTATTTTTCCTCCAGCGAGTCCTGATGGAGTTGCAGTGGTTTTCCGAAAGCTCCGACGAGATAATCTTGGAGGATGAGGTCGGATAAGGAGGCGTCAGAGGCAGGGCGGCGGTGGCGGGCCGAGTTCATGTGCGAGGTTGGTGAGGGAACTCATCAGTCTAATTCAGCTTTTAAAATATTTTAACGGTGCCAAAAAAATTGGCCTAATATATATACTAAATTTGGTCTGCATGAATAATACTTTGGCTTGCATACATCCACGGTCTGCATAAAGTCAAAATAGGCTTGCATATAACATTGCTCTTTATAAATCATGCTTCTTAATTAGGAAATTGTGGGATTAAAAATATTTTATGGACTAAAGTATATTTAGGGCTTGTTTGGGGTGAAATTTTTTGGTTCCCGATCTCATTTTCAAATCTACGCCCAAGTTTACTTGTGTATATATGTACATTTTTGCTTATTTGAAAATACTACCAATCTTCTTCACACTGATAATACTAAACATGATAAGTTGATAACATAGTGAAATTAAAATTACCACTATGGTAATGTTAAAGGCTATATGAAGATCATTTTTGCTCTCCATAGAGTATTGAAATTTATCACCATGAAAATCACGGATGAATTATTGGAAATGATCTTCATGGAGATCAAATTTGATCACCGTGAATAGGGGTGCAAGTTGAATTGAGTCGGCTCGAGAGCCGACTCGAAAAAAACTCAACTCGAGCTCAAGTAAGTCTAGCTTGAGCTCAACGAGGTCGAGCTTTAATTCGAGATGAGCTCGACCCTAGACAGCCTTGGTCATGAGTCATGAGCCGGCTCGCGAGCTTTTTTGTTTTGAATAATATTTTTTATTTATAATATGTAATTATGTATATAAGCATATATTATATTATGTATGCATATAATGATATAGATATATAATATATAACAATAACTTATTCAAATTAAACATAAATATTAAGGTATTAGCCTATTAGGGATTAGGGCTTTCGTTAGTCACCTCTCAGAGTGTTAACCCAAATCCTACGACCGCAGCTAGTACCCCACATGCCGATTCCAGAAGTCCCGGGTAGGCACCCCGCACCCAGCCGAGTGACCGCGGGTTCTCGCTAGAGGGATGTGAACTCTCTTCAGCAGGAATGTGTGTGGGGTACTCGTCAAGTGTGTGTGCATTCTTCTAGGCAGTTCAGCAGCTTCACCTAGAGGTCGCGGCGGATACCTTTCAAAGTCAGCTCCCCCCCCCCCCTCCCAGCTAGCAAGTGTGTGCGACTACGACATGTCATGCCTGCGCGGTTTCTTTTTCTCTTCCTGCTACCCGACCATTCGTGTACCTCGGGTAGTTGAGCATTTAATATAACATTAAATGCTCCCAACCGGTTGGGAAGCCTACCCTCAAGTATAAATAGAGGGTCATGGGTGCTCGAGAGGGACACAAAAGTTGGGCTAGAATCTACCATATTGTAGGTGCGGTTACAAGTTCTATCTCTCGGTTCCCTTCTATTTCCAGCGCATACTCTTGTAATAGATCTTTGTACAATAACATTGCCCGCAGCAAGTGGTATTCATCGTTGTGCATAAATCTGGTGTCTGCCGCTACTAGCGACACTCTCTTCTCTGTGCTCTGTTCGCCAGGCCCCTGCGAGTTAGTAACCGGTTGATTGCGGTCTCCGATCTCTTCACCGGACTCCCCGAACCAATCATTGGGGATGGAAAGTTGGGTGATAAATTTAGCACCAATAGTTCGAATACGCATTTTGTTAACCCAAATCCTGCGACCGCAGCTAGTACCCCCTGCCGATCCCAGAAGTCTCGGGCAAGCACTCAGTCAAGAGACCGCGGGTTCTCGCTAGAGGGATGTGAACTCTCTTCAACAGAAATGTGTGCGGGTACTCGTCAAGTGTGTGCGCATTCTTCCAGGTAGTTCAGCAGCTTCTCTTAGAGGTCACAGCAGATACCTTTCAAAGTCCGCTCGCCTCCCCCCTTCTCAGCTAGCAAGTGTGAGGCCACGACCTGTCGTGCATGCGCGCTTTCTTTTTCTCTTCCCACCACTCAACCCTTCATGTACCTCGAGTAGTTGAGCATTTAATATAACATTAAATGCTTCCAACTGGTTGGGTAGCCTACCCTCAAGTATAAATAGAGGGACAGGGGTGCTCGAGAAGAACACAGAACTTAGGCTAGAATCTCCCCTCATGTAGATGCAGTTATAAGTTATGTTTCTCGGTTGCCTTTTATTTCCAGCGCACTCTTGTAATAGATCTTTGTGCAATAACATTGCCTGCAATAAGTGGTATTCGCCGCTACGGGTAAATCTGGTGTTCGCCACTACTTGTCGCACTCTCTTCTCTGTGCTCTGTTCGCCAGACCCATGTGGGTTAGTAACTGGATGATTGTGGTCTCTGATCTATTCACCGAACTCCCCGAACCTTTCGGTGAGGGTGGAAAGTTGGGGACAAATTTTGCACCTGTACAACCCCGTATTCGCCGAGTGGGTCCCCAAGTCCTCAAGGGCCAAGTAGCAGGATGTGGGTATGCGATTTTTCGGGCGAGTGTGGCCTCACTCGCGGGGCACCCGCATGGTACCAAGGTGGAAGTATCAGTAGCAGGGCGAGTGAGGGGGAACCCCACTCGCCGAGCAAGCCGGGTACCTGGTGAGTGGTGCCCTCACGGACCACTCGCCCCGTGGAATCCGGCGAGCGAGAAGCCTGGCGAGTGGTGCCTTCACGGACCACTCGCCCCGAAGGCTTTAAGGGGGAAATTACCTAGATACCCTTTATGGGTTGTCAATATTCCTTCAGAACAGCG
Source organism: Dactylorhiza incarnata (assembly GCA_033032865.1). Lineage (NCBI taxonomy): Eukaryota > Viridiplantae > Streptophyta > Magnoliopsida > Asparagales > Orchidaceae > Dactylorhiza > Dactylorhiza incarnata. Next base: position 308,978 of record JAWHQI010000333.1, on the reverse strand, counting down.
GAGTTAGACTGATAGCAGACTAATTTGGGGTGCGATTAGTAAAACCAAAAAGAGGATTCGTGTTATTTGCAGACCGGGCTAGAGAATCTATAAATAGACCCTTAAGGGCACCTTGGAGGAGATGTGATCTTTTTGAGCTCTCCCTCCAGGCTAGTTCTTGGTTGGCTGTTAGTGCTCTCCAAGGTGCCCGTTTGAGCATTAGTTTGGGAGGGAAATTTCTCTAAGATCTTTCGGGTGTGTGGTGAGACCTCCTCGCTACGGCCTTGGGTCTGTTCCTAGTTCTTCATCCACAGTCAAGAGCGTAAGTGAGGGTTAAGTAGGCGCGGGCTACACCCCCCAGTGGGTCTGAATTCAAGAGACCGGTCGCCAGTTTCAACATTTATGGTGCGGTGAGCGTGGACCGTAGCCTGTGCAAGAAAATCTCAAGTTGGGCTCCATGGCTGGAGATGGAGGAGATGGATCCGACCAGGGCCACTCGTAGCCACCCGCGAAAGAGGTGACGTTGGAAATGTTTGAAGACTTTAAGCGAGAGGTCCTGCAGATCTTGCATCTCACATTCGTCGCCAAAAGCGAGTTCGAGACACCCGTAGTCCCAGTGGTGGCGTCCCAGCCGATAGGCGGGAACCCACCAGGCCAGCAACCTGGGAAGGAGGCGGTGGCGGAAAGAAATGGGCGAGATCTGCCTGGGCGACAGATTCCCCAGCCCGGCGAGTGCTGAGTGTGCGAGTGGACTCCGCGAGATCATACCACTCGTCGAATGGGAGAGGGAATTCCTTTTTGTGAGATTTAAGGCTGCTTTGCTCAGGATTGTTTTTTAACTTTGTTTTTCTTTTATGGAGGGTTGGTGTCAACTTATAAGATGATGATGCTTAGAATGTGAAAAAGAATGGCCCCGAGCAGACCCGCTGACTAGGCTCCCACCTAGCTGGTAGGGTCGTAGGCTCACTCGGTGGCAGGTTCTAAAGGTTGGCCCCGAGCAAACCCGCTGACCAGGCTCCCACCTAGCTGGCAGGGCCGTGGGCTTACTCGGTGGAATGTTTCAAAAGAATGGCCCCGAGCAGACCCGCTGACTAGGCTCCCACCTAGCTGGCAGGGTCGTAGGCTCACTCGGCGACAGGTTTCAAAGGTTGGCCCCGAGCAGACCCGCTGACCAGGCTCCCACCTAGCTGGCAGGACTGTAGGCTCACTCGGTGGCAAGTTTCGAAGGTTGTCCCCGAGTAGACCCGCTGACCAGGCTCCCACCTAGCTGGCAGGGCCTTAGGCTCACTCAGTGGCATGATGGCAGGTTTTAAAGGTTGGCCCTGAGCAGACCTGCTGACCAGGCTCTCACCTAGCTGACAGGGTCGTATACTCACTCGGTGACAGTTTCAAAGGTTGGCCCCGAGCAGACCCGCTGACCAGGCTGCCACCTAGCTGGCAGGGTCGTAGGCTCACTCAGTGGCAGATTCCAAAGGCAGTTAGCCCCGAGCAGACCCGCTGCCCAGACACCCACCTAGTTGTCAGGGCTGTAGGCTCACTCAGTGGTAGGTTCCAAAGACAGTTAGCCCCGAGCAGACCCGCTGACCAGGCTCCTACATAGCTTGCAGGGCCGTGGGCTTACTCGGTGGAATGTTTCAAAAGAATGGCCCCGAGTAGACCCGCTGACTAGGCTCCCACCTAGCTGGCAGGGTCGTAGGCTCACTCGGCGACAGGTTTCAAAGGTTGGCCCCGAGCAGACCCGCTGACCAGGCTCCCACCTAGCTGGCAGGGCTGTAGGCTCACTCGGTGGCAAGTTTCGAAGGTTGCCTCCGAGTAGACCCGCTGACCAGGCTCCCACCTAGCTGGCAGGGCCTTAGGCTCACTCAGTGGCAGGATGGCAGGTTTTAAAGGTTGGCCCTGAGCAGACCTGCTGACCAGGCTCTCACCTAGCTGACAGGGTCGTATACTCACTCGGTGACAGTTTCAAAGGTTGGCCCCGAGATGAACCGCTGAACAGGCTCCCACCTAGCTGGCAGGGCCGTAGGCTCACTCGGTGGCAGATTCCAAAGGCAGTTAGCCCCGAGCAGACCCGCTGACCAGACACCCACCTAGTTGTCAGGGCTGTAGGCTCACTCGGTGGTAGGTTCCAAAGACAGTTAGCCCCGAGCAGACCCACTGACCAGGCTCCTACCTAGCTTGCAGGGCCGTAGGCTCACTCGGTGGCAGGTTTCAAAGGTTGGCCCCGAGAAGACCCGCTGACTAGGCTCTCACCTAGCTGGCGGGGCCGTAGGCTCACTCAGTGGCAGATGCCAAAGGCAGTTAGCCCCGAGCAGACCCGCTGACCAGGCTCCCACCTAGCTAGCAGGGTCGTAGGCTCACTCGGTGGCAGTTTCCAATGGTAGATAGCCCCGAGCAGACCCGCTGACCAGGCTCCCATCTAGCTAGCAGGGTCGTAGGCTCACTCGATGGCAGGTTCCAAAGGCAGTTAGCCCCGAGCAGACCCGCTGACCAGGCTCCCACCTAGCCGGCAGGGTCATAGGCTCACTCGGTGGTAGGTTCCAAAGGAAGTTGGTCCCGAGCAGACCCGCTGACCAGGCTCTCACCTAGCTGGCAGGGTCGTAGGCTCACTCGGTGGCAGGTTCCAAAGGAAGTTTCCCCCGAGCAGACCCGCTGACCAGCTCTCACCTAGCTGGTAGGGTCGTAGGCTCACTCGGTGGCAGGTTCCAAAGGCAGTTGGCCCCGAGCAGACCCGTTGACCAGGCTCTCACCTAGCCGGAAGGGCCGTAGGCTCACTCGGTGGCAGGTTCCAAAGGCAGTTGGCCCCGAGCAGACCCGCTGACCAGACTCTCATCTAGTTGGCAGGGTCGTAGGCTCACTCGGTGGCAGGTTCAAAAGTTTCAAAGGTTGGCCCCGAGCAGACCCGCTAACCAGGCTCTCATCTAGCTGGCAGGGCTGTAGGCTCACTCGGTGGCAGATAAAAGTTTCAGAGGTTGGCCCGAGCAAACCCGCTGACCAAGCTCTCACCTAGCTGGCAGTGTCGTAGGCTCACTCGGTAGTAACTCATGAGGAAGGCAAGGTAAGAAAGGAAAATCCAATGCTAAAGTTAACACAGGGCAAGTCTCGGCATAAGGTCGGTGAATGGTGCTCATCATAAGGGACACTCGTCGGCAAATGATATCGTTCGAGAAGGACACTCGCCCGGCGAGTGGGCAGTGGAACGTTGGCCAGCCCTAAGGCTTGCGAGAATTTAGCAGGATGAAGTGGGTTCTTTGCGCGGTTACGTTCCCGACAGAGATCAACAAAATCGTCTAAGTCCTAAAAAGGCTGGGGCGAGTGCGAAAGGGTCGTCAACGCTAAGGGTGAACAGACGATATACGAGCACACGCGTGAAAGTGAGAGAGCATGTAAAATAGCGTACGAGCGCGCAAGCTATCGGCGGATAATAGCGAGATGCACAAAAAGAAAATACATGACAAATCACAATAGGCAAAACATTTCATTTCATTTCAGTATAAAAAAGGAATTACAAAAGGATTCTCGCATTACATCAAAAAGAAAAAGAGGAAGAAAGGGTGTCTTCAGGGGTCATCGGCTTCCTCGCCAGAGTATCCGCTGCTCTCGCTCGGAGAAGGTAGGACACTAAGTTCCCGCCCTTCGCCAGCTTCATTCGCAGGGTCATCCACCCGGGCGAAGAGTTTAGGAAGCACATGGTGGGAGAGAATCCTCCCGCCCTCTTCTTTCAAGAGTCTGTCCCTTCGAAGCACCTCCAACGCGTGCTTCGTTGCTCCTTGGGAGGACCTCTGCATCAGCCCTTCGAACTCGGCGTTGGAGTAAAGGTTCCGAGTTTCCCTCTCTGTGGGAGGTGGCCGAGCGGCGACATCTCGCAACCTCTGGTTCTAGGCCTCCACCTCCTTAACCCGCTCCTCAAGGATGTGCGCCCGCACGAGTAGAGTATCATAGTTGGCTATGTCCTGCAAGAAAAAAGAAGGTTAGCATGGAAAAAGAAGGAAATGCGAGAACGTGAGTCACTGCAAGGAGATGTGCTCACATCTCGGGTTGGGCGGCTGGCGAGAAGGGCCTCGGCTGTCGCCAACTGCTGCTTCACGGCCACGACCTCGGCAGAGGCAAGAGCACGGGTCTTCTCAACCTCGACCAGGTTCCGCGTGAGGGTCATGCTGCGGCGAGAAGACATGTAAGTCCACGCGAGAGCGCGCATCATGGCTCGCGAGCCTTCATGAGCGAGAGTCTGAGTGGACTCGGTATCGTAGACGGAGGCATCCTCGCGGCTGTAAAGTGTATTGGAGAGGTCGTAGGCTTGTGCGCTGGTGGTCTCCTGCTCCATCCAGGATGGAAGGAGGGTGGAGATGGAGACTCGGTTGGCCCGCCGGTCCCAATCGAGTAGAGGCTCGCCGACCGCATCCGCATACCTCTCGCCGAGAGGGAAGTTTCGGTGCCCTCTCGGCACCGGCCCCGAGGAGGGCTCCACCGGCTCAATGGTGGTCTGGACCGCTGCGTCCTCCGCAGCAGGAGCATTCGAGTCGGGGGTCTCATCCGCGACCGCCTTCCCCTTAACGGCTGCAGAAGGTTTCGCCCGCTTGGTTGGGGAGCTAGTGGTCACGTCGGTCTTCTGCTTCTGCCCACTGGATTTCGCTAGAGGCGGATCCTTGCAGCAGGCCGCATCGGCGGACTTGGCAAGGGCAAGGGCGTCATCGGGAGCAAGCCCCACGACCATATTCGGCGGGTGGAGGGGAAGGCTCCGAACCCCTGTATCAAGAAAATCAAGTAAGAAGGCGGGAGTGAGTGAAAATGAGCGGGAGCAAGGATTGAAATTGTTCAGCTTACCCTCTCCCGGCAAAATCGGCGGCAACGAGCCGACGTGCTTCCGCAGATGCACAACATCCATTCCATGTTGCTGGATGAATGCATGGAGCTTAGCCTCGTAACCTCCCTGCGTTGGAGGCTTGAAGGTCGACTCGTCCTCCTGCACCTGCGCGAGGAGAGTGTTGGCGAAACTACCGATCACGAAGAGGAACCTCCGAGTCCAATCATGGACCTTGTTGGCGGTACCGGTGACCTTGAGCGGGCTTTGGCCGAAGAAGAAGGCCACCCCGCTCTTCGCTCGAAAATTGAAGAGCTTGGGAAGACAGGGAGGGAGAATTCGATCTCCTCCTCTCGCAAGTAGCAGGTGAATGCTACCAGCATGTCGATCAAATTTGGGTTCAGCTGAGCAGTAACTACGCCAAAATAGTGGAATGCTTGGTGCAGTTCAGGCCAGAGGGGGAGCCCGAGTCCCACCTCGAAATGGTCCAGGGGGATGGCGAGAGCATCAGGCGAGATCTGGTTGATACGATCACGGCCTCCATGGCAACGCGTAGTGAATCCTGGAGGGATGTAGTCAGCAACAGTCGCGGCGAAATCTTCTTCAGATAGGTCGCAGGTATCAAAGTGGTGGTTAAGGAACGACTGGGCACACCTGCTCCTACCATCGGGTTCGGGAGCCATATCGTGAGAAGAGGGAAGAAGGAAGTCTAGAGAGAGGTGCGAGTGCTAACACGAGAGCAAGGGAGGAAAGAGAAGAAAGCATAATAAAGGCGGTAGGTGGGCTGACTATTTATAGAAAAAAATGGGAAGTGAAGGGAATTCTCTACGCGCGGGGGTGCGGATAGCGGTTGCGCTATCCTGGCACCTCGGAGTTCGAGCCATCCCATCTATACCCCAGTCGCTAGCAGGTGGTGAAAGCAACGCGCGAGACTCTTCAGGCGAATGCAAATTAAAAAGTGCAGCAAGAATGAAAGCATCTGCAAGGTAGCATTCGGAAAAATAATAAAATACATAATAAATAGCATTCAAACAGAAATGGTTCGCGAGACGCAGCAGGTCTCGCCTTGGTTCAGTACATGAAAGAAAAGGAGAAATAACAAAGGTGCGGGAGAATACAGGGAACGAGAGCCAGTAGGCTTAGTACTGCACCCACTGTCATCGACCCCAGCCTCACCTCCCTATCCTCGGAGGCACCCGCGGGCAGTAGTACGTGCTTACTGTCGTCAACTCTTGATTAACCAAACACATTTGGTCTCTAGCCCGCGCACTGTGTGAGGCCCCTATTTAGACCCCACATACATTTATATCTAAGCTATGTTCTTACATGTGTCCCAGGTTGAAGTAAGGCTGTGAATATGAAAGAAACAACACATAATAGAAATTACTTTCATACCTTGCATTATTCGCTGAATCTTTTCTGTTCTATCTTAATCAGTTCTTTTGGTTTTGCGTATCCCAAGTCATGTCCGATACCTACAAAATTTGACGACGGGCTTAGTCATAAAAATATGACTAAGTGAGGATATACCTCTTTCATTGCTGTAAATAATTAAAGTAAAACTTACGTATTTTAAAACATGTTTTTCATACTAACCATTTATTTGTCTCAGTAGTGACTTTATGAAACATATAATTATACGAACATGTTAGTATCACTAAAATAATATGAGCAGTATAGAATCATAATCATATCATGTAACAATATAACCTTAAAGCAGTGTATCCGTATAAGCAATACATCCTTGTATCAGTATATCAGTGTAAGCAATAATTCCATGTATCAGTATGTCTATGAAAGAACATAATGACTGGGGGAAACATGTCAGTAATCATAAACAGTATAAGGAGCTATAGCATTCATATGAGCTATGGAACATGTAAACAATGCAAGTATCATAACGATATCTATATCATGGAAGCAGTGCACATACATAACTTCATGTCAGTTTTCATGTCTATATACATTTATCCATGTACCATTATAACTCTTTAATTCAGTATTTCCATGAACGTTTCTTTTCTTAGGATATATTAGGGGCGATTCGAATTCTTTTTCCTTTTTTTTCCTTTACCCCGAAGGGTCCTTTACCCCGAAGGGTCCTTAGATACCCCGAAGGGTCCTTTACCCCGAAGGGTCCTTAGATACCCCGAAGGGTCCTTTACCCTGAAGGGTCCTTAGATACCCCGAAGGGTCCTTTACCCCGAAGGGTCCTTATATACCCCGAAGGGTCCTTTACCCCGAAGGGTCATTCATGTGCATGCATATTCAAGTCGCCCATAATATAACCTCGTGTCGACACGCTTACATAAAGTGAGTTATTCATTTTTAAAATCCCCTCAGAAATATCATTCGCCTGTTTGCCTTTTTCAAGGCCATACAATATAGCGACATTTAGTATCAGTGATATCAACTATGCATGTAACATTCAGTATAAAAAGAGTGTATATATAAAAGAAAGTAAATCCATAAAGCATAAATGAAACAGGTAGCTCTCACCATCAGTCGTTCTTTTCTTTTATCACAATTCATGTAGTTGTCATGCCTATTTTGAGATGTCATCCTTCGCGATATCTGTATAGGAATCGTATCATATAGGGTCATTTCTATCGGGGTTGCACCTCGCTATAGTTACAACAATTATTACGTGATGACATCATTTGGTAGCTACTCACTTAACCAACCATTTATAACCAACCGCATTTATTTTTCCCCATATGTATAATAGTTCAACAGCCGGCCTATATGAATAATATGAATGAAAGGTAGCAGCCGGCCAACTTAGGAAGGATAAAAACTCTTCACAATTTACCGTGAGTTAGAAAATGTTTTGGCTTCAACAACCACTCACACAAAAACATCTATTATAACCATTATTCCTCTCTATATTCTGAATAGGCCAAAGAGGAGCAACAATAATTAATTGACAAGAGGGGCAGTAAAAGCTCAGTACAGCCAACCAAAACCCCCCAATGAAACAGGGTCATATGAAGCAATTCAAAGCCCAATAAAAAAAACTAGCAGCCGGCTAAACTAAACTGCTCTATTATTGATTGACAGCAAATCAAATAAAAGGTCAAGCCTAAACCTCATAATAATAACTCCCTACATCAAGTGTAAACAGCCGGCTATATCAGTAGAAATCCCTCAAAATTATGTGGAGTTGGGTTATGATAATAATAACAACTAATAGACTATGCCCATAACAACCATTTTCCAAGCTGAACTGCATATGCACTCAGCAGTTGGACAAGCTTATACAAGTCCCCACTTTAGAACTCATAACAACTAGTAACCTGAAAGGAGAATCCCCATAACAATTCTAAACAACAACTAATTAGAAGGCAAATATCCATTTTAAAGCATGCATAGGGAAGCCCAAAACCCAAATCAAAGCATGCTCATAAAAAGAGCAACAAAGGATTCAGAGCTAACCATAGAGAAATAGGGAGAAAAGCCTGAGTTGGAGAACTAATCTTCTTCTCCCATACTAGAAAGCAACTGAAACGGGTTACCTTAACACAGTCGGCCAACCAAAACAACCAACAGAACCCCCAAAGTAATTAGAACCTCACAACCTTCTCCCCATAAATCAGAACTTCATTAAGCCATAATCATCTTAACACTCAGAAAATAAGTAAGAGGGAAAAGGAAAAAGAGGCTCACCTTACATGGAAATACTAGTAGCCGTCTAACAACTGAAGAAAAGAGCAGCACAAACACAATCGGCCAACCGTGAATCAAGCAAAACCCCCAAATCAGTGAGTACTCGGAAGAAGAAAGATGTTGATCGAAGGCTTCAACTCCTACTAACCCCGCATCAGTACCATCAAAAGCCAACCATCAATCCTTGCCGAGCTCTTCCAGCCCAGTCGACGAGAGGGAGGAAGACGATCGAGCAGATTAGAGAGGAATCGGGCAAGCCCTAGCCGCGATCGAAAATGAAACCGAGAGAGAGAAGGGTCGGCAATTATATAAATGTATTCTGTCACCGCCCCCAACAGAAACCTCATAATAATAACTTAGCCAATATTTATCAGCACCCCAAATGTGAAATTACTAGCAGCACACCCAAATGCACACCTATCCACAAGTGCTAGAAGCACACCTTTTGTGTTAGCAGCTCACTTAATAACTTCATAAATAAAAGAATGAACATGACTTAGGTGCACTAAGGCATCATTTGTATAATGTTGTTACCGATCTGAAGTCGCACTTCCTCATAAACATATATTTTATATCTCAACTTATATTGAGTTTTATATTATTCATTTGCGTCACTTCATCTTTTGGGCCATTACAATTTCTTCCCCTCTTATAGGACTTTTCATCCTCGAAAATAGGACATGATATATGTATGTCATAAAGCATTTTGCATATGTTAGTTCATGATTCAGTCAACTACTTTCGTAAGCACTTTCATATTTCTTTCTTACAGCACTGTTTGAATTATTACCATTTTACCTCCTCACATATCATCACTCATCATGAATGTCGTTCCTTGCGTTATTTTGTCTTTTCACCTTTCCTTCAATATTACATATTGTTATCGGCGTAATCAACTTTTATTTCATCTTCTTCAGACACATTACTTATCGTATTTTCATTTTCGTTTAACAGGTTTATTGACATTCTTTATCTTATCCTCTACCTTATGACTTTCCTTAGTCATAGTAATATTCTGCGTCGGAGTCCTACCTCATTGAGGAAAAATGTATTTCCTAGCCCCATATTCATATTGTTATCATCTACACATTATCGTTTGTTCCTTACCTCAATCTCGATTTCATTTCAGTTTCTGACATTTCATTTCTTTTCACATTCATTGGAGTCATTACCTAGTATTAACACGACACACTTTGTAAATAATGTAAAAGTAATCCTTTTTCGTTTTTCTTTGTATTACACTTTATTCACAATCATGTATGAAATGAAGGTAAACATGCATAGTCATTTCATGAACTATTGTTATTCGCTTCTTGCAAAATCCTACTTTTTCAACTCTCCGCCCATGACATATTACATTAATTTTTATCTCACCGCATTTAACATATTTTCCTTTTCAGTTAGCAGTTTTATTTACTTCCCATGTCGTTTATTCTATTCTCGTACAATTATGACTTTCATTTTTCATAGCACTATCCTTTGTCGAATTCCTAAATCATTTTTCATAGCATTCTCCTATCTTTCCCTCTTTGTAACACTTCTTTCAAAACGACCTATAATATAACGAGTGTCAGTGTACTTTCGTTTTCCGTAGCTTCACATTTTCATATTCACGTTGTTTTCATTTGCAAATTCCTTTTTAACATTTATTCTTTATCTCAACATCAGTTTACTTTATCGTTTTTTTTTCACATTTCTTAAAACAATTATATAGTATTGAAACGATGGGCTTGGTACACAATTTATCTTGTAACTTTATTTCATTTTCTTTATACCTGTGCGTGTAACACGTTGTTTCAAAACTTTGGTACATAAAATGAAGATAGATTTACAATGCCTATTCGTTTCATTCACCATTGCTTCTTTTTACAGTACATATCGTTTTTGTTATAACTTATATGAATTAGAGCACATTCATTTACTTTACGTGTGATCTTTAGTTCATTGATAAGCACCTTCCTATATCAACTACTCCATGCTTATCTTATTCGTATAAGTTTGATTTGTGAAAATTCTACTTTCTTTTTACACAGGTAAGAATATTTCTTGGAGAAGATGGTTATCTCAAGCATTTGCTAGTGGTCTTTATGACGCAACCGGTCATATTGGATCTTCATTTTTAACGTTAATACTGAATGAAAATATAGGTTTACATTTAGTCCCTTACTAACTCTCATGATGGAATGTGTTGGGAAAACGATCTCTTGTTTCTTTTCCTTCATTTTTCTAACATTAGTTTTGTAACACCTCTTTCATATCCATATAACGTATCAAAGATTCGGCCGAAATCCAAGATATATTATTTAGAGTGAAAGTGAAGTTACAACTCATTATAATCTTTACTTTGCTTATTCATTTCCTTCAATGTTACATACCCATCATCATATTCTCCTTCTATCCTTTAATTAAACTTACTATGGATATTTACGAGTGCTTGCATTGAAAACAATCGTGTCTTTTAGGATGGTAAAAACCTTTTATCTGTGCATTCTTCATTGGCTATGATGCAACAAAAATATAAGCCTTTTTCATTTAATCAAATCGTTTGCAATTGTTGATTATCTTATACCTTTGCTATCATGGTTCTAAGTTCCTCTAGATGAAAAATATATTTCATACTCGTTTGAAGCCTCACGGTAGACATCATAGATATCATCTTTTTATTGCAAACATTATTTCGTAACTCCATATTATGGGTCGAATAATTTTTCTCTAGCATATTTTACGTACTAAATGATACCACAAAAACAGAAACCATTAGTAGCTTTTCTTTCATTTACATGTCCATCTACTCATTCCATCTAAACATAATATCCTTTCAGTCTGAAATTAAATTAACCCCACAATTTCTTGTTTCATTCACCATCCTACATTTCTGAACTTGACGACACCCTTCTCCATCAATATTTTCTTTTCTTCCTCTCATGTTAGATAGCATATTCATTTCATGCCTTTAAGATTACGCGTCGTCTTTATCCTTACTTGTTATAATCAAATGATGTCATGTCGGACTTTTATTTGAAGCTAAATCCTCTTGTCCATACAGGCACCAGAATGATAAGCATAATAATCCTCGATATTGTTTCATATGTCTAAGTACATTCATCTTTCAACTTATTTACGCTTATCATGTTCGTTTATCTAGCGCAAACAATACGAAGACATTTCTTTTCGGAAATCTTTGGGTTGACTCGTGCAGTAGAAATAATGTCAAATATTACTTGGTTTCGTGTTGCTTTAGGTTCGTGTACATTTCATTTCATTTCTATCTTCTCATAAATGTTTTTTTTTCAACCCTTTCGACTTAATTCCAGTTAGCCCGATTCTAAATTACTAAATTTCTATAATCGATCTTCTTATCATCATATCATGTGTGCTTATTCCGTACTCACTACAACCGAACTTCTTGAAAACCTGGCTCTGATACCAAATTGTGAGGCCCCTATTTAGACCCCACATACATTTGTATCTAAGCTATGTTCTTACATGTGTCCCAGGTTGAAGTAAGGCTGTGAATATGAAAGAAACAACACATAATAGAAATTACTTTCATACCTTGCATTATTCGCTGAATCTTTTCTGTTCTATCTTAATCAGTTCTTTTGGTTTTGCGTATCCCAAGTCATGTCCGATACCTACAAAATTTGACGACGGACTTAGTCATAAAAATATGAGTAAGTGAGGATATACCTCTTTCATTGCTGTAAATAATTAAAGTAAAACTTACGTATTTTAAAACATGTTTTTCATACTAACCATTTATTTGTCTCAGTAGTGACCTTATGAAACATATAATTATACGAACATGTTAGTATCACTAAAACAGTATGAGCAGTATAGAATCATAATCATATCATGTAACAATATAACCTTAAAGCAGTGTATCCGTATAAGCAATAAATCCTTGTATCAGTATATCAGTGTAAGCAATAATTCTATGTATCAGTATGTTTATGAAAGAACATAATGACTGGGGGAAACATGTCAGTAATCATAAATAGTATAAGGAGCTATAGCATTCATATGAGCTATGGAACATGTAAACAATGCAAGTATCATAACGGTATCTATATCATGGAAGCAGTGCACATACATAACTTCATGTCAGTTTTCATGTCTATAAACATTTATCCATGTACCATTATAACTCTTTAATTCAGTATTTCCATGAACGTTTCTTTTCTTAGGATATATTAGGGGCGATTCGAATTCTTTTTCCTTTTTTTTTCCTTTACCCTGAAGGGTCCTTTACCCCGAAGGGTCCTTAGATACCCCGAAGGGTCCTTTACCCCGAAGGGTCCTTAGATACCCCGAAGGGTCCTTTACCCCGAAGGGTCCTTAGATACCCCGAAGGGTCCTTTACCCCGAAGGGTCATTCATGTGCATGCATATTCAAGTCGCCCATTATATAACCTCGTGTCGACACACTTACATAAAGTGAGTTATTCATTTTTAAAATCCCCTCAGAAATATCATTCGTCTGTTTGCCTTTTTCAAGGCCATACAATATAGCGACATTTAGTATCAGTGATATCGACTATGCATGTAACATTCAGTATAAAAAGAGTGTATATATAAAAGAAAGTAAAGCCATAAAGCATAAATGAAACAGGTAGCTCTCACCATCAGTCGTTCTTTTCTTTTATCGCAATTCATGTAGTTGCCATGCCTATTTTGAGATGCCATCCTTCGCGATATCTGTATAGGAATCGTATCATATAGGGTCATTTCTATCGGGGTTGCACCTCGCTATAGTTACAACAATTATTATGTGATGACATCATTTGGTAGCTACTCACTTAACCAACCATTTATAACCAACCGCATTTATTTTTTCCCCATATGTATAATAGTTCAACAGTCGGCCTATATGAATAATATGAATGAAAGGTAGCAGCCGGCCAACTTAGGAAGGATAAAAACCCTTCACAATTTACTGTGAGTTAGAAAATGTTTTGGCTCCAACAACCACTCACACAAAAACATCTATTATAACCATTATTCCTCTCTATATTCTGAATAGGCCAAAGAGGAGCAACAATAATTAATTGACAAGAGGGGCAGTAAAAGCTCAGTACAGCCAACCAAACCCCCCTAATGAAATAGGGTCATATGAAGCAATTCAAAGCCCAATAAAAAAAACTAGCAGCCGGCTAAACTAAACTGCTCTATTATTGATTGACAGCAAATCAAATAAAAGGTCAAGCCTAAACCTCATAATAATAACTCCCTACATCAAGTGTAAACAGCCGGCTATATCAGTAGAAATCCCTCAAAATTATGTGGAGTTGGGTTATGATAATAATAACAACTAATAAACTATGCCCATAACAACCATTTTCCAAGCTGAACTGCATATGCACTCAGCAGTTGGACAAGCTTATACAAGTCCCCACTTTAGAACTCATAACAACTAGTAACCTGAAAGGAGAATCCCCATAACAATTCTAAACAACAACTAATTAGAAGGCAAATATCCATTTTAAAGCATGCATAGGGAAGCCCAAAACCCAAATCAAAGCATGCTCATAAAAAGAGCAACAAAGGATTCAGAGCTAACCATAGAGAAATAGGGAGAAAAGCCTGAGTTGGAGAACTAATCTTCTTCTCCCATACTAGAAAGCAACTGAAACGGGTTACCTTAACACAGTCGGCCAACCAAAACAACCAACAGAACCCCCAAAGTAATTAGAACCTCACAACCTTCTCCCCATAAATCAGAACTTCATTAAGCCATAATCATCTTAACACTCAGAAAATAAGTAAGAGGGAAAAGGAAAAAGAGGCTCACCTTAAAGGGAAATACTAGTAGCCGTCTAACAACTGAAGAAAAGAGCAGCACAAACACAATCGGCCAACCGTGAATCAAGCAAAACCCCCAAATCAGTGAGTACTCGGAAGAAGAAAGATGTTGATCGAAGGCTTCAACTCCTACTAACCCCGCATCAGTACCATCAAAAGCCAACCATCAATCCTTGCCGAGCTCTTCCAGCCCAGTCGACGAGAGGGAGGAAGACGATCGAGCAGATTAGAGAGGAATCGGGCAAGTCCTAGCCGCGATCGAAAATGAAACCGAGAGAGAGAAGGGTCGGCAATTATATAAATGTATTCCGTCACCGCCCCCAACAGAAACCTCATAATAATAACTTAGCCAATATTTATCAGCACCCCAAATGTGAAATAACTAGCAGCACACTCAAATGCACACCTATCCACAAGTGCTAGAAGCACACCTTTTGTGTTAGCAGCTCACTTAATAACTTCATAAATAAAAGAATGAACATGACTTAGGTGCACTAAGGCATCATTTGTATAATGTTGTTACCGATCTGAAGTCGCACTTCCTCATAAACATATATTTTATATCTCAACTTATATTGAGTTTTATATTATTCATTTGCGTCACTTCATCTTTTGGGTCATTACACACTGTGCCTCCCAAGAGAGGTCTCCTCGGACCCCCCCCCCCCCCCCCCCCCCCCCCCCCCGGCGCTCCATCTCCCCGAAAAGGTGTCTATAATCTCGTTCAAGGAAGCTTATCCGACGCTCAAAGGCTGTCTGGTGCTCCTCCGTCTGGTTGGCTTGGTCTCGCTGCATCCAGATCAGCTTGCCTAGAACCTCCGTCATCCGCTCCTTCATGGTCCTAGTATCTTTGTAGTCGCCGAGAAAGTCTGAGAGGTCGCTGGGAGAGGGAGGCGGCGAGATCATCCCCTCCTCATCCTGGGGATCCATGAGCGGGTCCCGACGGTAGCCTGCGGTAGCGAAGGTTAACCTTTTCCAGTCATACAAATAATGAGTTTGAGGTAAGAAGGGTAACTAACCAGGTACATATTCTTCGATGGGGGATCGACGAGAGGTGCCGGGCTGCCCTGCGAATGGTTGGCTGGGGGGGTGGAGCGAATTCCCCTTCCTAGGGCGATGAACCTGGTCGGCGGCGCCGGAGGTAGTGGCCAAGTCCACAGCGGGAGAGTTGTTCTTGGGGCCTTTGTCCGCCGAACGCTCTTGCTCCGGCGCGGGGGAAATGGTGATGGTCTCAAGGATAGGAGAGTTGCGCGGGGTAGAGGGCAACCCCGTGGTCCCAAAGGTGGGAGCTGCGGAAGCCATAGTCAAAAAAAGGGCGAAAGGTAAAAGTCAGGCGAGAAGACAATGAAGTGCTTACCAGGCGCGGGCCAGCTTCCGCCAGGAGTAGTTATGAGGACGGGCTCCTGGGTCCGTGGAACGCCTCCGAGAATTGGTGGGGGAATGGCGGCATCCGCCTGGTTGATCCCGGGGCCACCTTCTGTCACCTGCAAGTTCTGCGAGTGGTTGAAGTTGTCAAGGCATAACTGTTGGTTTTTTCAAGGTGATCTCAATTCAATCAAATGGTTAGTATTACTGCCAACACAATATGAGCCTATAGGGTCGCACATAAGAGTGTTGGAGAAGTTGGATGAAGGATTGTGTTGGTCGTACTCATATTGGATATGAGTAGAGGACCAATCCTTTAACTGATTGGAGTTGCGTAGAATTGTACTCGACGATGCGTCAAGATTGTCTCGACGTGGTGTACTCGACGTTGTGTCGAGATTGTCTCGACGCAAGTCTTGTACTCGACACTGCGTCGAGATTGTCTCGACGTGATGTACTCGACGTTGCATCGAGATTGTCTCGATGCAAGTCTTGGACTTTATGTTACGTTAAATTATCTCGACAGACAGGTTATATTCGACGTTGCGTCGAGAATGTCTCGACGCAGTGTACTCGATGTTGCGTCGAGATGGTCTCGACGCAATTCTTGTACTCGACGTTGCGTCGAATTGTTTCGACAATACGTGTTTAACTCCAATTAAGTCTCTGGTCTGCGGATAATGTGTTTTATGCCATGAGTATAAAACAAGAAGCGAATAGGTTTCCTGTAGAGATAATCCTTTTCATAAACCATCAGGGCCGAAGAGGAAGAGTTCCGCATAGGTCTCGACATTCCACGAGATCGCTGCCACCGCCTCTCCCTATCGTCGGATCTAGCAGTTCATGGGAGCCGCAGAGGGCATTCTTCCTCCATCCCAGATCTTTAAGCCAAGAGTCGTGGGGTTCTCCTTCACTATGTGCACTCCTATAGAGGTGTTGATCAATTTCAGTACTTGGAACTCAGAGTTTGGTCTTGGGATCAGATCTTGGAGCATCTTGGTTGAGTGTTGACTCAATCCATTTCAGGTATATTGCAATGCGTTGCTTCTTCTTTTATTTCTTGATTCATGAATCACAAGATCCGTAACTCTTTTGGGTTGTTCTTATTTATTTCCGCTGCACATATATGATATGATGTTCATTTATGAATGAAGTAGAAAACCCAACAGTGGTATCAGAGCCAGGTTGGCGATCTAGTGCGTGAAAATCAGAAATTTAGATGTGTTCTAAATGTTTAGATTTCTTCCTTGAGCATCAATCTTGATGTATTTTTGCAAGGTTTCTGGTGGTGTGTTTTCAAAAATTGGCCGGGGCTCTGCCCCGCACCCCGCAGGGGCGCTGCCCCTTGACCCCACTCGTTGATCGGTCAGCGAGACCACCGCCAGGGGCACTTCCCCTTGGAACCCCGCCAGGAACACATATGATTGCGTTGCGATTTCCATGTTTTAGAAATCGTTTCTCCTTTGCAGTAACCGTCCTTCGGATTATTTTGTGAAACCAAGTGTTTTAGATTTTGATTCTGACATTGAGAGACGAGTTTGTCTACTACATAAGTGGAGTTGTTTTTGCATATGGGCAATGCATGTAAATCTGGAGGTTTAGAAGTGTTCTAAATGCTCAGATTTAGCCATTTTTATCAAAGTGTTAATAATTTTATTTATGTGCGCATCTGGGATGTATTTGGTTTGTGAATGTTGAAATTCTGTGAATGTGCACATTAATTGATTGTTAATCGATTATCATAAAATCCCGTATTAAATATTAAGTATACGAATGCCTTTCGATTGATGACACTCTTCCTGCCTCGATCGATGAAGTGTGGGCTTGCCAAAGCAAGATACATTAATCTATCTTGGTAAGGGTGCGAGAGGATAATTGTGATATCCCACTGTCGACATCAGGTCCAACTTAACTAGGTGACCTCAAAGGTTGAGTGCCTAGAGGCATATGGTTGGCATGCACCATATGATGGATGCAAATAAATAGTTATTAACCAACCATACAAGAGTTGCATAATGATGCAATTGATAAGTGTTGTCTACCTAACCACATTATGAGAGGAACGCCAAAGCGGACTCATTGTGTTGGTGAAATACAGATCTTGTACACTAAGAGAGTAGCTCGCTTAACCTCTCCGAATTGATATTAAGGGTTATCAATTTGAATAAAATAGTGGGAGTATTTAATAAAAGTCCTTATTAAATAAAATGTATTTTGAAATATAATACTGAAATCAATTTTGCATAACTTTGTAGAACTACCATGGCAAGTGAATCTCACTCCACCTTGTCCCTGAGAGCTATCCTTGAGAAGGACAAGCTCAATGAGACTAACTTCATTGACTGATATAGAAACATGAGAATTGTTCTCAGGCAAGAGTGTAAGCTCTATATCTTAGAAGAGGATCCCCCCCCAGTGCCGACCGGGAATACGTCCCGTGCTGACAAAGATGCTTATAAGAAGTATCAAGATGAATCCCTAGATGTTGAATGCCTCATGCTCGCTACCATGAACTCTGAGCTTCAGAAGCAACATGAGACCATGTGTGGCTTTGAGATTATCGAGCACCTGAAGAAAATGTTCCAAGGGCGGGCTCGACAAGAGAGGTTCGACATCACTAAGGCTTTATTTCAGTGTAAAATGGGAGCTAGAGACCCAGTGAGAACTCATGTACTCAAAATGATTGGGTACATTGAGAACCTTCAGAGGTTGGGGTTTCCTTTAAGCCAAGAGTTGGTTACTGATCTGATCCTGCAATCGTTGTCAGACAATTACGATCAGTTTATCTTGAACTGCAACATGAATGAGATAGATAAGACACTGCCCGAGCTCCTAGGCATGTTAATAACTGCCGAGAACAACATGAAGAAGACCAAGCCTGCCAGCCCCATATTGATGGTGCATAAAAGCAAGGCCAAGGCCAAGGGATTCAGGAAGACTAAGGTGGGACCTAAGTCTTGCCTTGATCCCAAGTCTTCTACACTAAAAAAGAAGGGATTAGCTAAAGAAGGAAATTGCCACCACTGCGGTAAGGCAGGGCATTGGAGGAGGAACTGTCCCCTCTACATCGAGGATCTGAAGAAGAAGGGATGTGTGACTTCCACTTCAGGTATTTTTGTTATAGAAATTAACACGTATGCTCCTTCATCTTGGGTATTGGATACCAGATGTGGTTCTCACATTTGTACGAATGTGCAGGAGCTGACAAGAAGAAGACTGCTGGGTAATGGAGAGGTGGACCTGCGCGTTGGAAATGGATCAAAAATTGCTGCCATTGTCGTAGGAGTGTACCGTCTTTCCTTGCCCACTAAGCTTATTTTAGAACTTGATAATTGTTATTTTGTTCCTGCCATAACTAGAAACATTATTTCAATTTCATGTTTGGACTTGATTGTTTTTTATTTTATAATTAAGAATAATTGTTGTTCTATCTAGAAGAATGTTGTTTGTTATGGCGTTGCTCAAATGTTTAACAATTTGTATGTTTTGAGCATAAATCATCCAATCTATAACATAGAAAATGCCAAACAACTAAAAACTAATGACTCTAATCTTACATATCTCTGGCACTGTCGTCTAGGCCATATAAATGAGAAATGCATATCCAAGCTCCATAAAGATGATTATTGGACTCATTTGATTATGAATCATTTGAGAGATGTGATTCATGTTTATTAGGCAAGATGACAAAAGCCCCTTTCACTCGTTGTAGTGAGAGGGTTGATGAACTCTTGGGTATAATACATAGTGATGTATGCGGACCCATGAGTTCCATGGCTAGAGGTGGGTACTAGTACTATTTCGTTACATTTACTGATGATTTCAGTAGATACGGATATATATATCTTATGAAGTGTAAATCTGAAACCTTTGAAAAGTTCAAAGAGTTTAAGAATGAAGTAGAGAACCAACTGGGAAAAAGGATTAAGGCACTCTGATCTGATCGAGGTGGCAAATACATGAGTCACGAGTTTCGTGATCATCTAAAAGAGCGTGGTATTGTATCACAACTCACTCCACCTAGAACACCACAACACAATGGTGTTTCTGAGAGGAGGAATCGTACCTTGTTAGACATGGTGCGATCGATGATGAGTCATGCAGATCTACCCATTTCCTTTTGGGGATTTTCTCTAGAGACTGTTGCTTTCACTTTAAATCGTGCTCCACGAAAATGGTTCTAAAGACACCATATGAGATATGGACTGGGAAGCGTCCTAGTATGTCTTTCATTAAAATTTGGGGTTATGAGGCATACGTACGACGTCAAATGTCTGACAACCTGGAACCCAAATCGAATAAGTGTTATCTAGTGGGGTATCCTAGGGAGACCAAAGGATACTACTTCTACCTGTCGTCTAAGGGCAAAGTGTTTGTTACAAGGACTGACGTCTTTTTGGAGAAAGAGTTCTTATCTAGAAAGACTACAAAGGTAGAACTTGAAGAAGTTCAAGAACCACAAATTGAAAATGAACCTGAATTGGAACCTTAGCAAGGACTACAAGCAATTGTAGTTGGAGAGCCTGCTCAAGAAACACAGGTCCTACGTAGATCTAGTAGACCAAAATTTGAGCCTGAGAGATATGGATTTCTCGTGTCTCAAATAGGTAATGTGTTGCTAATGGATCATGATGATGAGCCTGCAACCTACCAAGAGGCTATGAATGGACCAGACTCTGAGAAGTGGCTTGACGCCATGAAATCTGAAATGGACTTCATGTATGCAAACCAAGTTTGGACCTTGGTGGAACCACCTGAAGGGGTACGACCCATATGGTGCAAGTGAGTCTTCAAGAAGAAGACCGACATGGATGGGAATGTGCAGAGATTCAAAGGGCGATTAGTGGTTAAAGGTTTCAAGCAAATTCATGGTGTTGACTATGATGAGACCTTTTCCCATGTCGCTATGGTTAAGTCCATCAGAATTCTGCTTGATATTGCTGCGTATTATGACTACGATATTTGGCAAATGGATGTCAAAACGGCTTTCCTAAATGGAAACCTCCTTGAGGAAGTGTATATGACACAACCGGAGGGTTTTGAATCTCCAAATGAAGCCACTAAAATATGCAAGTTGAACCGATCCATTTATGAATTGAAACAAGCGTCTCGAAGTTGGAATCTCCATTTTGATGAGAAAATCAAAGAGTTTGGTTTCATCAAAAATGAAGATGAGCCTTGTGTTTACAAGAGAATTAGTGGGAGCATAGTTGTCTTCCTGATATTGTATGTAGATGACTGAAAGAAAGCTAATTGATGATTGTCGGACTAGGCGGAACTCCACATATGAGATGTTGACAGTTGCAGGTAAATTCAAAGATGTATGTAAAATGGGATCTGCATTATGAAAGTTGTCCAACTGAGGAAGATTGAGTAAAAATTGAGAAAATATGCTCATTATTGAAGGTTTTTTGGAATCCTACACACATTATTTCTGGAAGTGAGTATCCGAAATCTAATTTATTTCTTAATGAGGTTAGTAGAGTGAAGTTTGCGTTGGATAGGAATCATTGGACAATGATTTCTTTATTCATGTCATGGTTGGGAAAATGAAGATCAAGCTTGATAAATATTTGGGGGATTCCAATTTGTTAATGTCTGTTGTGGCCGTTTTGGATCCAAGGTGTAAAATGCAAGCTCTTGAGTTTCCCCCAAAACTATATTATACACAAAGAGCCGAGCTAAAAATAAATTCTGTTAGAAAAAAATTCCCTAAATTATATCCTTTCGTTAAGGTGACCTTGCATCATTAAAGATAGATACAATTCAAATTCTACTGTGCGAAGGGGATTGGTTGAGAAAAATTTTGGAATTAAAAAGAAGATCAAGGTAAAATTACTAAGCTATGGTATTATTTTTATAAAAATACACATCTTACTTATGATTTTTAAAAGTTATATCTTGAATTGCAATGCGAGAAGAAAGCGGTGCAAGTGCTTCTTCCAGTTGATGATGACGCATTGAAAGGATAATTATAAATACGATGGTCCTAACGTTCTTATTTACTCTGTTGTGATCATATTTTAAAGTGTTGTATAACTTTTGTTAGCATCTCCCCAATAATTTTGATTGTTTTGTGCATTGCAAACTTGTGAACCAAGTGATGATGGGAATCATATCCGATCATTTACATACGCAGAGCTTACTGTACTAGTGAAATATAGTCCTAACTCCTACACTCAGCACCATGTGCACTGATTGAAAAGTATCATTCGCATCATTGTTTAATGAAATATTTCAATTTTAACACTTTATATGCTCATTGTCTATTTACTGTTAGATATTCTATTTTCACATTGGAGGAAGCAGGCTGCAACTAGTGACATATTGTAGTTAGTCCATATTGATACTCATGTACTGTAGTTAGTCCAAAGGGAGTAGGTTGTCACTCTTGTATTGTAGTTAGTCCTTATTGCAGTTAATGCCTCTCAAGTTTATGAGAGTGCTTCTCGAAGCATCTGGGTATGGATCAAAGTGAAATCAACTACCCATTGCCCCCAGCTAGGTATATATATAGAACCAATACGGGTATCAGATGTCCCAGTATCTTAACTGACCCGTTAAGCCTCCGAGCCCGTTATATATCCAAATATACCCTTGCAATCTCCTCCTATATTTGTAACATATAACGTTTACGTTTCGGAGTGCAGAAAGTAGAGAGAAACAAAAGTTTCCGACTTCACACATTTTCTAAAAGAGTTAGCACAGTTAAACATAATAGGAGTTTTTCAAAATAAACATCCAAAAAACACAAAAGTGATACTCAGGAAATATAAGTCAGAAAACAAATGAGCAGAGGATCAAAACATATAACAATTTTACTCTGAGAGTAGTCATCCTCATCCATATCAAAGCCTACTTTCTCTTCTCCATCTCCACCAGTACCTGCAAGGAATTTCATGAGTTTAGACTTCATGAATTCATACAACATATGCATTGACATTTGAAGTAAGCTAGCTCTACCTAAATGAGTTTAGTACTTATAGCAATAGTGAAGTAACATTGTCAGCATCTCTATCCAGTCTATCTAGGACCGGTCATGTTATGATTTTTAACAAATCACACGTTGTTATCTTGCTCATTAAAGATCACTATGTACCTTATCATATGACTTGACACAACGTCATTTGCAATATTATCAAATGTGGAATAATATGTTATGATCATTAATGTTAGATTAACCTTTTACAACGACTTTCTATTCCTAGTTGAATAATTCTCGAATTAACTTACAATGAGAAAGATGTTTAGTTATCAAATGTGAAATAACTGGCATTTAACCTTCTTGGGTTTTCATCAAGAGATTATTTGGGGGTTTTCAGTATGTTATTAGTGTTGTAACATGGTCTTCCGCATCTCCTAGGTTTGAGAATAATAAAACCTGTGTATTTGATCTTGTGTGTTTAAGTGTGCAGGATAACAAAGTCCACATGACTCAAGGATTACATAAGAAGGTTGCCCCCAAATGTGAGCCTTCAAATCCAACACTCCTTCTAGGTTCGGCGGTATCACCTAACGCCTGGCGCTAGGGCTAAGGAACCGCTGAGAATGGATACTGGGTTCGACAAAATTGATCTTGCGTTCGACGATCCTGCGTTCGATGAATTTCCGGTCGACGAATGTTGAAGCGTGCTCAACAAACTGCTTACTCTACCACGGCGCGCTAGTACTAGCGCTGACGCTAGCTTTCGCTCGACGAACTGTTAGCTGCGCTCGACGAAATGCTCATCACTGCGTTCGATGAAAATTCGCTCGATGAACTGTATGCTGCGCTCGACGAAAAGTTTTGCTTAAGCGCAAATTCCGGGAGTACTTATAGAAGGAGATAGCGCCTGGCGGTATCCGATAGCGCAGGCGGTAGCGCGGAGCACAGAAG
This sequence comes from Dactylorhiza incarnata, assembly GCA_033032865.1. Lineage (NCBI taxonomy): Eukaryota > Viridiplantae > Streptophyta > Magnoliopsida > Asparagales > Orchidaceae > Dactylorhiza > Dactylorhiza incarnata. The sequence continues at coordinate 285,492 of JAWHQI010000333.1, read as the reverse complement.
GCAAGAGAGAATTGTTTCCTTGGATTGAAGATTCTGCCGCGCAGAATATGTCCTAAAATGGGATAGCGCCGGCGGTACCACTAGCGCAGGCGCTAGCGCTGAGACTATAAAAAGGACCCCTTGGCTCCGTCTTCCTCATCCTCTTGAGATCCAAAATTCCAGAGCTTCGTGCCACAACAGAGAGAGGAAGGTTCAGAGAGATACTCCTACAAATCCATAAAGGCTTAAGGACATCCGTGGAGAAGATTTCAACACGCGTCATCATCGTGACGAAAGACCGCATCGACTACGATCATACTCTGCATCTTCGTATACTTCTCCAAGAGATCCACAGAGAGGGAGTTTTATATTATTGTCTTTTCATTTCACATCTTTTCTGTAATCGTTTAGTGAAATCGCCTCGTGTTGGCGACTAGGTCTGGGTAGGACTTAGGGCTGAAATTCGCCTCGTGTTGGCGACTAGGTCTTGGGTGTAGGTCTAGGGGGTGCTCGAGGCCATATCCGGGGAAGGGTTGGCTAGAGCGGTTTGAGGTCGTATCCGGGGAAGGACCGGCTAAAGCCAACCGGTTCGTGGGGATACGAGTCGGTATAGAAAACAAAAAGAGTCTTTCATATTTCGCTTTGATTTCTAGCGTCATTGAAATCAAAATTTTGTAATCAATTTTACTAATAATAATCATGTCTCTCTTTGTGTAATAAATTTGATTTGTGCTTTATTTCTCTAAATTATTTATTATCCTCTCCTTTATTATAAAACAATTTAGATCTTTAAACAAAATCACTATTTTGATTTCTTATCATAAGCAAGTATTTCAAAATATAATATAAGTTTTTAAAACCCTTATTCACCCCCCCCCCCTCTAAGGGCGCCTACCGATCCAACAAGTGGTATCAGAGCCAGGTTTTATTCCAATTGGCTTAACAACCGGGAATAATGGCGTCTCATGATCTCGCTTCTACTAGTGGGGCAAATTTCTGTGAAGAAGAGATATCTCTTAAACCACCTTTATATGAAGGAACAAATTATAAAGGATGGAAAATTCTAATTGAAAATTTTATTAAGACTCTAGATGTCGAAGTGTGGAATTTAGCCATTGTAAGACCCGCCGATGAATCAAATAAAAAGGAACGTCAACTAAATACAAAAGCCAAACAATATTTATTTTGTGCTCTATCAAATGAAAATTTTAAATTAATATATTGTTTTTCTAGTGCATACAAAGTATGGCAATTTCTTGAAGAAATGTATGATTTTCCTCTCGCAGGTATAGAACAAACACAGAAGGAGAAGAACATACAAACATCCACTACTATTCAAGAAGATCTCTCTCGCAGCAAAGTCATAGCAATCATGGAAACTAACGTGAAAAAAGAGAGCAATACATCAAAAGAAAAAGAAGATGAAAATTCATCTATGATGGAGGAAGGCCTAAAAAATAACGAAGGAACTTCATGCTCACATTTTGGTTCTACCAAAAGCGCTGTAAGAAAGTCTAAATCTTCTTCTTGTGTGATAACTTCTATCTCTAGTTTCAATATACTAAAAATGGCTAAACGTAAGATCAAGAAATTGAAAATTACTAATAAAAATTTACGTTTAGAAAATAAGAGATTAAAAGCTAATGTTAATTTAGAATCAAATTGTGATGTGGTTTCATCATCTTGTCTTTTACTTGAAAACACAAAACTTTGTTTTGATTGTAATAATATTAAGGAAAAACTCAAGGAACTTGAAAAAGAAATTATTTGTATAAAAGAACATAATGAAAAATTATCTTTAGAAAATTCATCTTTAAAAGGTGATTGTGCTACATGCAAAAGTTATAAAATTGAAATTGAAGAGATGGATGAAACATTTGAGGAATACAGAAATGAATACCAAAATCATATTGATTCAATTGTTTCTACTCTTAAAAATAGCACAATTGCGTATAATAAAGCTAGACATAATTTGAAACTTAAGAACAATGAATTAGAAACTAAAATTATCTTGCTTAAGGAAATCTTAAGGAAAAATTCTCAATATCAAGCAAACTCCAAAAGCAAGTTAAATATGATATCTCAAAATATGAATAAACCAAATAATGGAAATAAAAAACTTCAAAAGATTGAAAATGAAATTCCAAAATACTATCATCATTATCACTTACAACATCAATCTTCTCCCAACATAAAATTAAATGCTCACAACTTTCCTATGAAAAATACCTTCAATAATCATCAATATAAAGATTATCACAATAGAAATTTCACATATAAGAATAACACTAAACCAAAGTTTGAATGGAGGCCCAAAACTAAAACTAAAACATTAACATCACATGAAAGGACTCATTCATCAATATCTACCCACAAACCTACACGATATATTTGGGTACCCAAAGGAACCACCATTCTTGGTCCCCTTTGGATCCCTAAATCTCTTACTCATTAGGTATAACCAAACGCATGAAGTAGAAATCAACAAAAAATAAAGTATCAATTCTTCTTCTTCATGATATGCTTTACCTTCTTGTTTTCTTATTTTTTAAAACTAGTCATCTCATATATTATAGGAAATATGATCTTAACTCTTAAAAAAACTTAATGAGTTTATAAATCAAATTAATCAAAACTCAAAATCATATTTTATTTTGGTGACCTACCTATTATTCTTATATTCCTTACATATATATATACATCATTTATCAATAATTGAATTCAAAATTACTATGTGGTATTATAATCTCTAACCATAAGTTTTTAAAATATACTACATATGATATTAAAATTGCCTAAAAATCTCCATTTCACGACTTCAAAATTCATAAATAATATGTATAACAAAACCTTTAAAAACTACCAAAGAGGAATCAGATAAAAACATTCAAGCATCCAAGAACATGTGTCAAAATACCTGTATTATTACAAAACTAAAAACTTGTTCCCCTCGGACCTTCCTACTCCACTACTCCTCCTCGTCTATCTTCTCCACACTAGGACTTGGGGATTGTCTTCCGCGAGTCCTCCGAACCGAATGACGGGGTGGATCCTGTTCTGGGCTGTCCCACTCCCTCCGCTCCGGTGTAGATGGTTTTAGCTTTAATGCCTTGATCATGAACTTCACCATCTTCTTTATACCAGAAACATCTTTCTCCACTCTTGTCATCCGCTCTCCCATTTCTTCTTGAAAAGACTCAAATAAATCATCTCGAGCCCCTCGAGATGACGCTCCTCGCCAGAGTGGTGGTCGAGCAGACGACGATGGCTCATCCGGGTGGGTTGTAGCTCGTAAGTGTGAAGTACTATAAATCGGAGTAAAGCAATCTATCAAGTAAAAACCCATTTCTATAGAAGGATACATCACCTGAATAACCCGTTGAATGATGCCACCCAGGGGCAAGTTGTTATATCTCTGACGGGAAGGATGCCGCAACTTGTATGAATTGCGAATCAAGGAAAGTAACAAATCTGCCACATCAAATTTCTCCTCCTCTAGAATGAAGTAGGTGACATAACTTAGTTGTGCGGTGACTTTTGCTGTATCACCCAACTTCAGCAGGATTGTGTGTCGTAGTACATCTTGAACGACCAAGGCGTCTACTGTGAGTGACGACACTAAGGAGATCAGACTCCTGCATTCCCTATTATGCAGCACCATATTCACTTGAGTCCAGTCTCTATCTACTCTAAACTTCTCAACAATTTCCAAACGATTTGGATGCTGAGTCAATCCAAACACGTTCCTCAGTTGGTCATGAGTAATTGTCACCTCGTGTCCCTGCACCAATGACCGCACTCTTCCATCCAGCTCTGTCTGCGATGGGTTCTCCAAGTGCGTATAGAAATCTCGAAGTAATTCTGAACAAAACCCATCAGGAGAAAATAAATTCAACACCTCGGAGGCAGCAAATAACTGCATAATATGGTGGTGATGAGGCATGTCAAACTCCACTATATAAGGAACACCCACTACTGCTGCTTCCACGACCAGCTATGCACTTTTCTTCCCTTTAGATCCAGGTGCCATCTGCCACATTACAAGAAGAATTAAAACTAAGCAACAATCACTAGCGCCTGCGCTATCAATAGCGCTCAGCGTTATCAATAACGCCTACTGTAGCGTCGGCACTAGTCCTCTGATCTAAAATGGTAAAAATCTCCCTAAAATAAACTATTTTCGAATGCTAACTTGCTAGATCCAAGAAACCCACATAATCCAAACCAAAATCAAAACCAAAATCCTCATAAAAATGTAAAACAAAACTCTTGATGAAAAGAATCAACCATTGTAGATCTAGTTTCTAAAACCACCTAAAAACCTCAAATATCTTCATCTCTAACATCAAAATCAAGTTTTAAAACAAAAATCATAAGAAAAGATGGAGTTTTACCTCAGATCTACGCGTGGGCTGGGTCGTCTTCTAGGTTTTTTCGGGAGAGAGTCAATGGAAATGGCCGAAATGAAAGAGTAAAGGGGATTTAAATAAAGGCTCGATAGCGTCAGCGCTATCGCTAGCGCAGGCGATATCACACCTTTCTGATTTTTTAAGAAAACAAAATTCTATAAGATTCCTAAATTTATTCTCCACTATATGTACTACTTAGTGATGCAAGATTTTGTTTATTACGACTTGAGTTAGGTGTCCTAGATCTTTCGAGTTAAAACACATTCACAAACGCAATTTTTTGTAATTTTTAACCATCTAAAACAACTCCTAAAAATCTGAAATTTCAGCATGAAACTACTATTGGGACACTTAATCAAGATCAACAATTAAAAATTTCAAAATCATAAAAAATCGTGTACTGTTTCCCGCGCTAGCGCTCACGCCGGCGCTAGTGTACTTATTCGTTTTTCTGTATTTTTAAAATTTTGAAAAATCCTTAAAAATATATTAATCTATATGTACTATTTATTTTTGCACTTCTGATTATATTTCATTTTTAAAAAATCAAATACAAAAATACATAAGCCAAATTACAAAAAAAATATGTTTTGCCTTTTTGTTTAAAGTCTATTTTTTATGCAAAAATCAAATACAAAAATACAAAAGCCAAATTACAAAAAATATATTTTGCCTTTTTGTTTTTGCCATTTGTTTAAAGTTTATTTTTTTGCAAAAATCAAATACAAAAATATAAAACATTAAAACTATAAAAAAAACTGTATGGATTTTCCTATGAAAATCAAGCATGATTTAATCTATTATTTAGAACTTCTATAATGTTGCAATTTATCTTTTCAAACCACTTTTGAACATTGTTTTCATCATGGTTTGATATATCTATTAATATGTGCATCAAGTATCTTTTAAAAGTTGTGTAGAACTAAGCTTATCATGCCTCTAAGTATGAGTAAATGTTTTATGTTTGATAATGATCTTTATTCACTCACTTATTTTGGCATTGTCTACATATGTGTTTAATCTAAGAATGCTTGTGTATGTTATATTAGTACAATGAATTAAAATTGCACAAGTATCTTACCTACACTCCTTTATTTGCACTTTTAAAAGTTAAGAAAAGTGGTTATGTTTTCATAAATTCTATTGGTTTGCAAAACAAGTGTATTCGGAGAACTTTGTACAAAACAAAAATCATAAAATAAAGTGACAAAGATAACTCCACCAAGCACTACTTGAACCTCCTGATAAGTCTTAATAAGCGTTGTGAGGTTGAGCACCTTGGAAAGAATAGTAAAGTATCTTGTGCAAATCAAATCTTTCCTTCAAAATAAAAACCACTTACTCTTAAGTACACCGGATCACTAGTCTCAACAATAAAAATAAAATATGCGATCCCCCAAGCACTACTTTGCACCATGATAAGTCTTAATGAGCATTGTGTGTGCAAAGCACCTTGGTAGTTGTATATTTTTGTTTGTGCATTGAAGTGTGTGGAAGTAAAATTATTTGTGTTTTATTGTGCTCTTACTTTACATATTTCTTGTATTTTTGATTAAAACATTTATTTACTCTACTCAAAAATACACTTATGTGCACATCATTATCTTCCATAACACTCCTTCTCATAAGAATTGGATCCTAATGCTAATTCTATACTACTCGTTACTTATGAAATGCACTAGATAACCTAGCATGCTTTCTACAATGTTTGGTATGTTTTGAAATTGTGAATTAAAGTAACATTGTAGTAATCTCTTTTTTTGATAATATTATTTCATGCTTGGTTACTTTATTGCTAAACTTAAAGATTTTACTTGAACAATGATTTACAAAAACATCTTCTTTATGCAATTTAACTCATATATTTTTTTTGATCATCATTGATTACAATAAGATGTTTCTTGTATTTCTATAAGTCTTCTGCATCATCACCATATATTTCTACCTTGCACTTTCATACTTATATCAAAGTCTTAAATACCAAAATTCCTTTTTCAACAAATGGTAGTCTTACTTGGTAGAATTTATATTGGTTATTCTAAATATTGTAATGCTAAAACTCTGATTCATTAATGGATTTCTAAATAGCTACGTGAGTTGTTTGTTTAAAAAATTCAAATAAAAATATAAATCCAGAGGCTATGTCACTAATTTTAAAACGCTTAAATGTTTCCAATAATTATTATCCATGACTTCATTTCTCACCATAGCGGGGGAGTAGGGTTGTAGACATTAGATAACCTTTATCTCTAGTCATGTCTTGTCCTTAACCGGGGAGGGTTCTAGTGGGGCCTTGCGAGGCACTGGGGGGAAAGAGTGCTGGGTTGAGTTTTTCTAGTGTTTGCATATGGGACTAACACCCCAACCTACAACATGTATGCAGCTCCTCATGTCCATCCATCACTTAGTACGGGGCTAGGGTGTAGACATATTGTCTGGGTAGTTTAGTTACTTGGAAATCATTACATTTTTTATGCTTAAAACTCTTATATAAAAGGGGGATGAACCAACATAATAATACTTAAAAATGTTATATTGCAAAAACTCTGATCTATCTCTATAAAAATTACTCTAAAACTCCTTATCATTTCCTTCTCTACAAGCTCGATCATGCCTTTATCTTATTGTCAACTTTTAAGTGGTGTCTCCTTACCCGCTTTTGCTAATAACAAAAGGGGGAGAACTAACATGATAAATATAATCTGCTATCAAAATATAAAACTAACATGCTTAATTAAGATGATAGCTTACATATTAAGGGAGCATTCACTTAGGGGGAGCATGTATTTAGGGGGAGCAATTCTAAATACTACAATCGATAATTATTCTAAGTCATCACTCTCACACACACACAAAAGTAGTTCATCATGTTTATATATATATATATTAATGCTCTGATTTATCATTAATGGTTTTGTTATTATCAAAAGGGGAGTTTGTTGGAACATGGCCTTCCGCATCTCCTAGGTTTGAGAATAACAAAACCTATGTGTATTTGATCTTGTGTGTTTAAGTGTGCAGGATAACAAAGTCCACATGACTCAAGGATTACATAAGAAGGTTGCCCCCAAATTTGAGCCTTCAAATCCAACACTCGTTCTAGCGCCGGCAGTATCACCTAACGCCTGGCGCTAGCGCTAAGGAACCGCTGAGAACGGATACTGGGTTCGACGAAATTGATCTTACGTTCGACGATCCTGCGTTCGACGAATGTTAAAGCGTGCTCGACGAACTGCTTACTCTACCGTGGCACGCTAGTACTAGCACTGACGCTAGCTTTCGCTCGACGAACTGTAAGCTGCGCTCGACGAAATGCTCATCACTGCGTTCGATGAAAATTCGCTCGACGAACTGTATGCTGCGCTCGACGAAATTTCGATCGACGAAAAGTTTTGCTTAAGCGCAAATTCCGGGAGCACTTATAGAGAGATAGCGCCTGGCGGTATCTGATAGCGCAGGCAGTAGCGCGGAGCACAGAAGGCAAGAGAGAATTGTTTCCTTGGATTGAAGATTCTGCCGTGCAGAATATGTCCTAAAATGGGATAGCGCCGGCGGTACCACTAGCACAGGCGCTAGCGCTGAGACTATAAAAAGGACCCCTTGGCTCCGTCTTCCTCATCCTCTTGAGATCCAAAATTCCAGAGCATCGTGCCACAACAGAGAGAGGAAGGTTCAGAGAGATACTCCCACAAATCCATAAAGGCTTAAGGAGATCTGTGGAGAAGATTTCAACACGCGCCATCATCGTGATGAAAGACCGCATCTGTACAACCCCGATATTCGCCTAGTGGACGATCGAACAGAAGTAATGCGAGCCAGTGCTCGATGAAGTCCAAACAGCGCTCGATGATCCCGTCTCAGCGGATCCGCTGGGATGAGCACTTGGCTGGCTGCTCGCAAGAGGGCGAGCGAGTCAGGAGTGCGAGCGGGGCAGGAGTGCGGACGAGGTCTTCACGGGCCATTCACCCAAAGGGGGGGCGAGCTAGATCCATCAAAGGTCACCCGCGGGAAGAGGCGCGAGTCAAGTTTCTGCGTGCCAGAGCCCCAAGGTCGACCAGCAAGAAAGCGAGCGAGCCAGGCGCTCGCCGAATGCTCACAAGGAAGCGAGCGAGCTAGAAACTCGCTGAAGGATTGCGAGAAGACAGGCAAGCCAGATCTCTTCCAAAGTCTCCGTGATCGACGAATCTCAGTCGGGGTCGACGAGCTCAGCCCGACGCCCGACGAAGTGCAGGCCGCGTTCGACGAATTCGCCAAAACCCTGCGTTCGACGAACTCTCCAAGCTGCCACGCTCGACGAATCTGCTGATCATCTCTGATCGACGAAATCATCCATTGGCCTACCATTAGCCCATCCAAACAGCGGAGTTCAGCTGTTAGCAGACCCATTTGGGGTGCGGATAGTAAAATCAAGGGGCAGAATCCTGCAATTTGCAGGCCAGGCCAGAAAACCTATAAATAGACCTCAAAGGGCACCTTGGGAGAGGATTCCATTCTCAGATCTCTGAGCTGTTCCTCCCCTTGGTTACCATGGTTTAGCTCTCTAGCTCTCCAAGGTGCCCGAGTCTCAGCTTTGGCTTGGGAGGGGAAGCGCTCAACGATCTTCCGGGTTAGTGGAGGGACCTCCTCGCTGTGACTAAGGTCTTAGTCAATCTTCCTAGTTCCCGGTCTACCTTCTCTAAGGGATCAGTAAGGGCTAGCCGCCCCTCATCTCGGTGAGGGCCCCGAACTCTACAGAGACCGAGAAATCGGTTTCAACATTTTGGTGCGGTGAGCGTGGAGCGTGGCTGGTCCAAGAAAGTTCCAAAGAGTAGATATGACAGGAGGCGAGGATCAAGGCGAGGGGTTCAGTGAGTCACCACAGCTGGTGACGCCGAGGATGTTCGCAGATTTCAGGAGGGAGGTGTTTGATACCTTCGGGCTCGCGGTCGCGGCGATGCGAAATGAGTTCGCGACCCCAGCATCTCAAGCGACTCCTCCCCCAGCGGCGGTTGGCGAGAACGCCCCAGGGGGAAAGGCCGAAAAGGAAGTGGCCGAAGGGTCAGTGCAAGACTTAGAAGGGCGAGTGTTGTTCGCCAGCCCGACGAGCACTGTACCGGCGAGCTCTGTGCCAGCAAGCTCCATGCCGGCGAGCGCGGCGCGGGGAAGCGAGCGCCCAGAGGATGCAGTGACTGTGGGAGTGGTCCAGGCGAATGCTGTTCTCGCGAGTGCAGTCCCCGCGAGCTCGAGTCTGGCGAGAGAGCTCGGGGGCGAGCGGAGCGAGAAAGGGTGGTAGAAGGGGGAAGCCCTTTCTGCGAGTTGGTACTTTCTGCACCTGTCCCGGCAGGGTTCGGAGAGTGGGACAGGGTGTACTACAACTGCAGGGATGACGCCGTCCAACATCTCCAGTATTTTGAGGACTCGGTCTCTATTAGGCCGATGTCAGATGCTTTCAAGTGTCGGCTCTTCGCCGTCACCCTTAAGGAAAAGACCAGGGACTGGTTCCATCAACTCCCTACAGGGTCGATCTACGCTTTCGAAGATTTGCGCCAGAGCTTTTTGTTGCGATTCTCAACTTCGAAGAAGAGGAAGAAGGACGATGAGTCCCTCGTCAAAGTAAAGCAGGAGCCAAAGGAGTCGTTGGCTCGCTACGTAGATCGGTTCCAGGAAGAAGTGCTGCTCACTCAGGAGATGCCCGGATATGCACTCCAGCTCGCTTTCACCGTCGGGCTATGGGAGATCTTTTTCAAAATGGCTTTGAAAAGGAAAGCCCCCATCTCCTACGAGGAGTTGATGGAGAGGGTGGCAGAGGAGATTGAGGGTGAGGAGGCCAACCCGGAGGTCACCAAGAGGCTAGCAAAGCTCAGTGAGCCGGAGGTCAGGCATAAAGAGGTAAGGAGAAGGGAAGAGCCCAGGGCCCCGGAGGGGAGTGGAGGCAGCGTGCCGAAGGAATGCAAGGTCAAGGAAGAGGTTACGGCCTGGGAAGGGGTAACTTCTATGGAGGACAAGGAAGACCCCATCAACAAGGATGGAGGCAGGGTCTGAGGACATTGCCTCCCCCACCTCAGCAAGCCATGACAATCAGGCGGGGAAGGGGAGGAAGAGGAAGGAGAGAAGAGGCTAGAGAGGAAGCAGGGGCAGGGAGAAGGAGGATGAATAGAGTGGCAGAAGGTGAAGCAGGGGAGGTGGCATTGCCATATTGTGACTTCCACGATGAGGAAGGTCACGCGACGGCCACCTGCCCAGAGTTCCTGGAAACAAAAAGGGGTCGAGTGCCCGCGCCGAGGCAGCAGCAACAGGTGAGAATTGAGGAGGTCGAGCCTCGAGGGGAGGAGGAAGAAAGGTGTGAAGACAGAGTTGATGTGGGGAGTAGAGGAGGGATCGGGGTGATCCATGGGGGGGGGGGGGGGGGGGTAGGGGTGGAGGCAACCCGCAAGGCTAGCCTCCATACCATCTATCGGCGGAGCGTGGCCTCAACATCCACTGCTCCACCCCCAGCAGAAAGAATTACTTTCTCCCAGAAGGACATGCCAAGCTATAAAGACCCGTTCTGCGATGCGCTGGTCATCCAGACCGCCATCGAGAACTTCACCGTCTCGCGGATTCTAGTCGATAATGTGAGCTCGGTCAACGTCGTCTTCAAGAAGGCATTTGATTAGATGAAGGTGGAGTCCAAGAGGGTGTTGGCCTCGGATGGCCCCCTATTCGGCTTTTCAGGAGAAAGGAAGGAGGTAGAGGGTGGAGTGGGGCTCCATGTGACCCTCGGAGGGCAGTCCCAGAACTGCCGCTTCGTGATAGTGGACGCCCCAAGCAGCTACAGCGCGTTCAGATGCGTCCCTTCCACCTTCCACCAGTGTCTCAAGTTCAACGCGGGTGGAGTCCAGGTCTGGATTCGAGGAGACCCCAAGATGGCGAGACAGTGCTATGTGACGGCTGTCAACACCATCACCTGGATGGGAGAAGCGCAGGAGTTCGATAAAATGATGGAGGAGGTGTCGGAGGCCGGAGGCAGTAATGGAGTGGAGGAGAGGATGGAGGAAGAGAAAGTTCATGCCCAGGAAGGGGTCGCTGAGAGGCCCAGGGCGGAGAGAGGAGAAGAAGAGGGGAAAGGGAAGGGTGCCCGAGAAGGAGGGGCGGAGGAGCTGATGATGGTAGGGGAGGAAGAGACGGAGGAAGGAGCCCAAGCGCTCGCTTGCGGCGGAGAGAATGAAAGTGCTTGGGGGGAGCAATCCAGGCTGGAGGTCGTGGAATAGGTCGTGGAGCTTGAAGTCACCACTCGGCTCGGGGTGGTGGAAAAGGTCCGGGTCAGCGGAGAGCTCAATTCGGAGGAGCAGGCCGTGATCCTGGCCTGCGTACAGAAGAACGTGGACGTCTTCGCTTGGAGCTCCGCGGAGATGCCCGGGATCGATGCGGATGTGGCTTGCCACCGCCTCAACCTCGATCCCGGCACCCGCCCCATCCGCCAAAAGAAGAGGGCCACGACGGACAAGCTGGAGGGACCAATCCGCGAGGAGGTGAAAAACCTCATACAAGCAGGTTTTGTGTCGGAGATCCAGTATCCAGGCTGGGTCTCCAATGTAGTCATGGTAAAAAAGGGGGGAGGTAAGTGGCGCATGTGTATCGACTTTTCACTTCTTAATAAATCATGCCCGAAGGATTGCTACCCCCTGCCTAGAATCGACACGCTGGTTGACTCAGCCGTTGGTTTCTCTGTAATGTCTTTCTTAGATACTTTTTCAGGTTATCACCAAATCCGCATGCACCCCCCGGACATCAAATATGCCTCCTTCATCACGGGGGACGGATGCTACTGTTATAAGATGATGCCCTTTGGGCTCAAGAATGCAGGTGCCACTTACCAAAGGATGATGGATCGGGTCTTTCGCGAACAAAGGGGAAGAAACTTGGAGGTCTATGTTGATGATCTCATGATAAAGAGCCGGGACCTTGGGTCTCACCTCCGAGACCTTGAAGAGACGTTCGGTACCCTACGGAAGTATAAGATGAAACTCAACCCCCTGAAGTGTGTCTTCGGGGCTAGCCGAGGGAAATTTCTGGGTCACTTGCTCACCCCAGCGGGGGTGGAACCCAACCCGGACAAGGTCAAGGCAATAATGGAGTTGGGGTCGCCAAGAAACCCGAAGGAGGTTCAGAGCCTCACAGGAAAGCTGGCCGGACTCAGCAGGTTCCTCTCCAAGGCGGGAGAGAAGTGTGCGCCTTTCTTTAAGGCGCTAAGGGGCAACAAAAAATTTGAATGGACTTCGGAATGCGAGGGAGCCTTCCAAGCCTTGAAAGAGCAACTCACCCAAACCCCCTTACTTCAAGGGCCGAGATCAGGAGAAGATCTATCCCTATACCTGGGAGTGGGACTTTAGGCGGTAAGTTCAGTATTGATCCGAGAAGAAGGAAGAAAGTAATTCCCTATCTACTATGTCAGCCGAGTGCTGAAGAAGGCGGAGCTCCGATACCCAATCTTGGAAAAGTTGGCTTTCGCATTGGTGGTGGCGGCTCGGAGGCTCCGGCCCTACTTTCAGGCACACTCCATCAGGGTAGTGACGGATCACCCGCTTCGCAAAATCATGGAAGGGGTGGAGCACTCGGGAAGATTGGCAAAATGGTTCGTGGAGCTGAGCGAGTTCGATATTACATTCGTACCCAGGACATCAATCAAAGCCCAAGCGGTGGCGGATTTCATGGCCGACTACACATCCGAAGTGGGGGAACATGAACCGCCTCCCCCAATGGCGTGGAAGATGTTGGTGGATGGTGCGTCGGGAAAACACTCCTATGGAGGGGGAATCATCCTAGTGAGTCCCCAAGGGACAAAGATTGAGCAAGCCTTGAACATCCATTTTCCGATTACCAACAACCAAGCGGAGTACGAGGCGGTGATAGAGGGCCTGCGGTTAGCTCGAGAACTGGGAGTGCAAGATGTGGAGGTCTCGACGGACTCCATGGTGGTAGCATGCCAAGTCAGGGGGGAGTTTGAGGCGAAAGACTCGACTCTCCTGCGGTACTTAGAAAAGGTCAAAGGGGTCATCGGGCATTTCCGCACGTTCTCCATCAAGCACGTGCCAAGGGAGGAGAGCGCCCCCGCAGACCTCCTAGCCAAATTCGGTCCCAGAGCAGGAGGAACGGTTTCGGAACTCTTCCGACCCACCATCGACGAAGGAGAACTGATGGAGGTGGATCAGTGGGTCTCGTGGATGGATCCCTTCATCTCCTTCCTATCATCGGGGAAGTTCCCTGAGGGAGACATAGACAGGCGATGCTTCAGGTATAAGTCAGCTTATTACTCTTTGCATGCAGGGGGCTGTACAGGAAGACTCTCTCGGGACTCCTGGCCCGTTGTGTCTCAGAGGAGGAGGTTCCGAGTGTCCTAGAAGAAATTCACTCCGGGGAGTGTGGGAGTCACTCTGGGAGACGAACTCTGGAAGGGAGAGTGTTGAGGCAAGGCTACTTCTGGCCCACCCTCAGTAAAGATGCGGCGGAGTTCGCAAGGAGGTGTTCAAAGTGCCAACTCTATGCTCTGCTCCAACTCCTCCCGGCTCAGAGGCTCCGAACCATCACTGCTCCCAGGCCCTTCGCCATATGGGGATTGGATCTAGTTGGCCCTTTCCCTCAAGCTAGCAGCCAAAGAAAGTTCTTGTTGGTCATGATCGATTATTTCTCCAAATGGGTAGAAGTGAAGGCGCTAGCCAAGGTAACATCTCAAGTTGTGAGGAATTTTGTATGGTGGGAAATAATCTGCAGGCACGGCCTTCCCCTGGCTATAGTGACGGACAATGGGCCGCAATTTGCTAGCGAAGAATTTGTTAGCTTCTGCACCCAGCTTGGCATCGACCTCAGGTTCGCATCGGTTCATCACCCGAGAAGCAACGGTCAAGTGGAGGCGGCAAACAAAATAATCGTCAACCTGCTAAAGAAAAAGGTGGAGAACCTCCGGGGAAACTGGGTAGAACAGCTACCGTCCGTTCTTTGGGCCCTGAGGACTACTCCAAACACCGCCACCGGGGAGACCCCGTTCAAACTTTCTCATGGGTCTGAAGCAGTCCTTCCCATAGAATTTGAAGTAAAGACCCCCAGGGTGATCACTGCAGGTGAAGGGGATGAAGAGTGGCTGGTGGCCAACGATGAAAAACAAAGGCTATCCTTAGACCTGGTGGAGGAACTCCGGGACCAGGCCACCATCAGGAAGGAGGAAATCAAGCAACGAATGGCCCGATACTTTGACAAGCACATCCGAATAAAACACTTTCAGAAAGGAGACCTGGTGCTGAAGAAGGTTGACGCGGTCGGGAGAGGAGCCGCGGTTGGCAAGCTAGAGCCCAATTGGGAAGGACCTTACATTGTAAGTGAAGTGCTCAGATCAGGAGGATACCACCTCCAGGATGTGGAAGGGGTACCTCTTGGCCGAGCCAGGAGTGGGGATGATTTAAAAAGGTTTTATCCTTAGCCATTTGTTGTAGATGACTTTTCATATTTCCTACTCAACATATGCATTTTGGAGCAATCCTTTGGCAGGTCCCAAATAGTTTTTACGCTGGAATGCCCCAGATCAATTCCGCTCCCGGGCTCTCACTAGACGGGGGGTTCAGGTTGATCTCTAGAGAGGCTGGCAAGGTAACAAGTGTTGGTGCTGGAATGCCCCAGATCGATTCCGCTCCCGGGCTCTCACTAGACGGGGGGTTCAGGTTGATCTCTGGAGAGGCTGGCAAGGTAACAAGTGTTGGTGCTGGAATGCCCCAGATCGATTCCGCTCCCGGGCTCTCACTAGATGGGGGGTTCAGGTTGATCTCTGGAGAGGCTGGCAAGGTAACAAGTGTTGGTGCTGGAATGCCCCAGATCGATTCCTCTCCCGGGCTCTCACTAGACGGGGGGTTCAGGTTGATCTCTGGAGAGGCTGGCAAGGTAACAAGTGTTGGTGCTGGAATGCCCCAGATCGATTTCGCTCTCAGGCTCTCACTAGACTGGGGGGTTCAGGTTGATCTCTGGAGAGGGTGGCAAGGTAACAAGTGTTGGTGCTGGAATGCCCCAGATCGATTCCGCTCCCGGGCTCTCACTATACGTGGTTCAGGTTGATCTCTGGAGAGGCTGGCAAGGTAACAAGTGCTGGTGCTGGAATGCCCCAGATCGATTCCGCTCCCGGGCTCTCACTAGACGGGGGGTTCAGGTTGATCTCTGGAGAGGCTGGCAAGGTGACAACTATTGGTGCTGGAATGCCCCGGATCGATTCCGCTCCCGGGCACTCACTAGACCGAGGGTTCAGGTTGATCTCCGGAGGGGCCGACAAAGTTTCATGGGGTTGGGGCTGGAAAATGAGTTACCCATGGCGAGGGTTTTGGCTCGCAGGCAACCTCAAGATCCGAGCGAGGCGGGACTAAGGGTCCGATCGCATGGACCGCGGCAGAACGGCCGAGTCCGCTGACTCGCAAGGCTGCTTGTGAATTTCGGTAGTGCGAGTGACGATTGGCGGGCCAGAGAGGCCCGCCTCCGCGGTGGTCCCCGGACAACAAAGCAGCTCGCAAAAGGTGAGTGCGAGCGAGGTAGGCGAGTGTCGGCCTCTCTTGCAAAGGACCCCAACAAGATATTTCTTAAATAAGGATAAGGCTCGGTGACCTAAGTCTTACCATTGCCTCAGAAGGGAATGGGGGGGGGGGGGGGGAGAGAGCGGTATAGGTATAATACGACGAAAGGAGAATCGTCAATTAAAGAGACTTAGACACGAGCATCAAAACGAACGTCTTAAAAGCGCGAGCACAGAAAAATCGAGATCGCGCGAGCGCGAATGAAAGAGCACATGCAAACGAAAAGTAAGTAAATCACAACTGAAAATATGAACAAAATATTCCTCCTTTCATTTCTCACAAAAGATTACAGTCTCACGGCGGGCTCGCCGGCAAAAAGGTAAAACCTTTTACATTATAAACAACAAAAAATTCCTAGGGCGATTCGCCGGATTACATTTCAATCACTCTCTCGACCCTCCGCTTCGGAGATGGGCGCGAACAAGTCTGGGACGACTTCCTCCGCAGTAAACTCCATAGCGTCGGGAACGATCATGCCCGCTCCTTTGAGAATGTCGAGGACGAGCTCCGCGATCTCCATCGATCTCTTGCGGTCGGCTTCTTTCTCTTCCCACGACTGACCGCGAGTCCCAGCTCGCGGAGGAGGGGGAGGAAGCACCGCCGAGGTCAGGTCGTGGACCTGGGCCTTGAGGCAGGTGTTCTCCAGCTCCAGGTCAGCGATCCACGCGTGAAGCTGGCTGACGGACTCGGCATCCTACAAAAAGCGGGTCAGCGAGAAAAAAGTGAAGCCGAACTAAAAAGGGATTTTCGCAAAAAACTACTTACCAGTCCACCTTGAAGACCGGCGAGGAGGCCCTCCGATAAAGCCTCCTTCTCCTTGAGCCCCGCGATCTCGTCCACAGACCTCTGGAGCTCAACGTTCAGCTCCTTGATCTCCCTATCCGTCGTGAGGTACCGGCGACCCACCATGTGGGTTAGCTCCATCGCCCGGAATTGGGCTCGCATTGCCTCATATACGACCCCCCTCGGCATGAAGGACCGAAAGAAGGAGGCGTCCTCGCGACCGTAGAGGCCGAAGGCGAGGGCGAACGCCTCACCCCCGGCCTTGCCGTCCTCTACCCAGGAAGGGAGTGGAGAGGAGCAGGCGACCTTGTTCTGGTCGGGGTCCCACGCGAGCACCGATTCACCGACCGCATCCACCAGCTTCATGCCGAGCCCGAAGTTAGTATGGCTCGATGGCTTGGGCTTGGCGGCCATCTCCCCTGGCTCGCCCCCCTCTTTGGCGAGCTCCTGATCCGCAGCGGAAGGAGAGGGGAGATCAGGATCCGACGGGTCCACGACCTCCTTCGCCTTGGCAGCAGGGGGTGCCTTCTTGGTCTTTTTCGCCGCCCCCTGCGAGGCAGGCCGGCGTGGGGGAGGAGGGCGCTTCCTTCCCGACGAAGAGATCAGGACGTCACGGCAGGCCTCGGCGGCCACGCGCGCGAGCGAGCTGGAGGTGAGGGAAGAAAGAGGCGCATGAGGTGGGTTGAGGGGAAGTTCACGCTCTCCTGCGGAGATGACGGGGAACGTTAGACAATCGAAAGTAAAGAGAGCGAGAAAGTTAGCGAGTGCGAGTCAAACCTTCTCCTGGGAGGACGGGTGGCAGGAGGTCCACTCGCTCCCGAAGGAAGGCGACCTCAAAGTTTTTTCCTTTAAGGTACTGGTACAGGGCCGCATCACAACCCCCTAGCGAGGTCGGAGGGCGGTAGGCAGCCTTGCCTCGCTGGGTGGGAGCGTAGGAGACGTTGCCGAAGGGATCCTTCTCCAGGACGAACTTCTGCGTCCAATAATGAGATTTGTTCACTGTCTCGCAGACGGTGACATGCTGGCTCGCGAAGTGAGTCGTCCCATCCCTATACGCGCGGAACGAAAAGACCTTGCGGAAGACGAGCAGGCTGAACTCGATCCTCTCCGCCCTGAGATAACTGGCGAATGCGTCCACCACGGCGATCGCGTTCGGCGTTAGTTGGCTCGGCAGAACGCCGAAATACTTGAGCACCTGGAAAGGTCGACAAGGTTTAAGCGCCAATTCGCAAAGCGAGTCAGGGATATAAGGGGTCAGAAATAAATATACCTGGCTCACTTCCGGCCAGAGTGGGAGTCGCAACCCATTTTCGAAGTGGGCAACGGGAATGGCGAGTTCGTCGGGATGTGGGTCGCTGATGGTGTCCCTATCGGTAGGGCAGCGAGCCACAAAACCGGAGTGGATGTACTGATCAGCGGCGGCCTGGTACTCCTCTTTCGTAAGGTTGGCGCAATAGAAAATGCCATCAAGGAAGGCCCTGGCACACTTGGATCGCCCCTCAGCTTCCGCCTCGCCGACCATGATGTCTGGGATCCGCGGAATCACAAGAGTCGCGAGGGCGGGCTAGATCTGCGAGAGAAACAGAAAGAGAGAGCGCGAGGGAGTAACAGGAAATGTGGTGGTTGGAAAGGAAAAAGGTCGGCTATTTATAGAAATGAAAAAGACGGGAAGAAGCCGAAGCGTCGGTATCTGTGGATAGCTGATTCGCGCGGTACTCCTCCGCCTCCAGGGATCCGATGCGCTCCCGGCGAGTCAACACCCTGTCAAAGCTTTCCCCCATTGGCGAGCTAGCGCTAAATGATAAATCATAAAAAAAGCAAGGGCAGTACGCGAGTGCGAATAATAGAAACACAAACGTAACCCGCGCAAGAGCGAGCCAGGTAGGGTGAAAGAAGAGATAAAGAACAGGGAAAATAAAGGGCTCGCAAGCGAGTCAAAGTATCATCATTACAAACTCATAAGAATTGTTCGCGGCCCCTCCTATCAAAGAGGAGGGGGGAAGAAAAACAATAAAAAGTAGTACTAGGATCCTCAATATCGCAGCCATTTCCAGCGACCGCGACCCCAGACACCAGAACGAGGGGGGACTCGCGGGTAGTGATACTCGCAAAGTGACCGGTTCGCCTGGCTCGTCAGCCGCATGTAGTCATCGATACGAGCAATATACACCCCGGGGGAGGTCGCGTCACCATGATCGGTCGGCCGTATCTCGGCGAGAACGCGGGCGTTCGCGTCCTCCATCGCGGCGAACCGTTCTTCATTAGTGAGCCGATCCAGCCGATTCTGCTCATGAAGATCCCTCGGCAGGGTGGTATGCTTCTGGAATATCTCCGTGACCCGCCTCTTCATTCGCTCCGGATCGCTGGGATCTCCCAGAAAGTCGGCGACCTGACTCGGCGAGGGGGGGTGGAGATATCTCCAACGCTCCAAATTCTGACTCTGAGAGAGGGGTCGTAGGATTGCCTGTGAAGAAGGAGTCAGCGACAAGGTAAAAAACAACACTCAGTGGCGACAGTCTAACCTAGAGGAGGAATTTGAGTACTGGGCCGCTGGCGGGAGGTGCCCGGCTGGCCTCGGAATGCTTCAATAAAGGCAGGGGTGAGGGCCTTACCCAGACCGGAGGCGAGCGCGGGTCTAGAGCCAAGTCCAGGCTCGGCAATCAACGTCCCTCCTGGGCTCCTCTGACCCAGTAAGCCGAATCCAGGAGTAGGAATAGTCTGATTCGGTATGGTGGGCGAGTCCGCCGGAGGAGGAACTTGTTCCTCCGGGGCCGCAAGAGGGGACGCTGCACAAAAAGTAAGCGTGATTAGTCGAGTCAAGAGACGTAAAGGGAGACGAGGTAAGTCGCTCACCTCGTTGCGAAGGCGAGTCCTGTCGGCCGACGGCCCCCGCATCCACAAGAAGAGCGTCAGCTCCACCCGTAGCGGGGAGGTGGATCTCCGTGATTGGCCTTCCCGAGGCGCTCTCGTACGGGGGATCATTCTGCGAATAGGATAAATAAGGTCGAAAGGGAAGAACATCAAATGGGCGAGCTTGTCGACAATACCTGCGAGGTGAGCCCGTCATCAGGAGACGTTGCCGAAGAAGACCCTCCCCCACCAGTCGCGCGCCGAACAGCCTTGGCCGTTCTTAGGGAAGGCGGAGGCGGAGAGCGTCGCGGAGAATTCCAGGAGGCGATGACAACGGTTTTCCCCTTCTGAGCCGCTTGCGAGGCCTTTAGGCGAGCCAACATCTCGTCTTTTTTCGACATCGCGTTGAGGCCCGTGGCGAGTAAGAAAAGATAGAGAAGAATAAAAAGTTCGAGTGACGGCTAGGGAGAGTGATATTTATAGTAGTGGGCATGGGGCCCACCGAAAGATTCTCGCCACGTCACCGAGAGGCCGGCGAATATCAAGGGTTGGATGATTCTTCGCGAGCTCAGCCCGACGCCCGACGCCCGATGAAGTGCAGGCCGCGTTCGACGAAGTGCAGGCCGCGTTCGACGAATTCGCCAAAACCCTGCGTTCGACGAACTCTCCAAGCTGCCACGCTCGACGAATCTGCTGATCATCTCTGATCGACGAAATCATCCGTTGGCCTACCATTAGCCCGTCCAAACAGCGGAGTTCAGCTGTTAGCAGACCCATTTGGGGTGCGGATAGTAAAATCAAGGGGCAGAATCCTGCTATTTGCAGGCCAGACCAGAAAACCTATAAATAGACCTCAAAGGGCACCTTGGGAGAGGATTCCATTCTCAGATCTCTGAGTTGTTCCTCCCCTTGGTTACCATGGTTTAGCTCTCTAGCTCTCCAAGGTGCCCGAGTCTCAGCTTTGGTTTGGGAGGGGAAGCGCTCAACAATCTTCCGGGTGTGTGGAGGGACCTTCTCGCTGTGACTAAGGTCTTAGTCAATCTTCCTAGTTCCCGGTCTACCTTCTCTAAGGGATCAGTAAGGGCTAGCCGCCCCTCATCTCGGTGAGGGCCCCGAACTCTACAGAGACCGAGAAATCGATTTCAACAGCATCGACTACGATCATACTCTGCGTCTTCGTCTACTTCTCCAAGAGATCCACAGAGAGGGAGTTTTATATTATTGTCTTTTCATTTCACATCTTTTCTGTAATCGTTTAGTGAAATCGCCTCGTGTTGGCGACTAGGTCTGGGTAGAACTTAGGGCTAAAATTCACCTCGTGTTGGCGACTAGGTCTCGGGTGTAGGTCTAGTGGGTGCTCGAGGTCATATCCGGGGAAGGGTTGGCTAGAGCGGCTTGAGGCCGTATCCGGGGAAGGATCGGCTAAAGCCAACCGGTTCTTGGGAGTCGGTATAGAAAATAAAAAGAGTCTTTCATATTTCGCTTTGATTTCTAGCGTCATTGAAATCAAAATTTTATAATCAATTTTATTAATAATAATCATGTCTCTCTTTGTGTAATAAAATTGATTTGTGCTTCATTTCTCTAAATTGTTTTTTATCCTCTCCTTTATTATAAAACAATTTAGATCTTTAAACAAAATCACTATTTTGATTTCTTATCATAAGCAAGTATTTCAAAATATAATATAAGTTTGTAAAACTCCTATTCACCCCCCCCCCCCCCCCCCATCTAAGGGCGCCTACCGATCCAACAATTAGATGCTTGAATGTTGCGACTATAAATTCTTACTATCAAAACATAAACATAGGAGGAGAGTTTCATATTTCTATGAACTTTAATCTCATCTCCTCCGATGTTTTTATTGTGAGAACTATATTCATGTCTTTTGTCAAAGCGTCTGCAACATTATCTTTTGATCTCACATCAATCAGGATCATAATACCTTGACTTGTGAGTGAGATCAACCAGGCTTGTTTCATCCTTAGTTGCCTTATTTTTCCATTGAACAAAGTGTTCGTAGCAATCATTTTAGTAGCCTGATTATCACAGTAAACTGCAACAAAACTCAGTTTTAGGCTCGTCAGTGGAATGTCCATCACCAAATCTCTTATCCACTCTGCTTCTTCTCCTACAGAAGCTAGAGCGTAGAGTTCAGATTCCATAGAAGAGAGAGCAATGCAGGATTGCCTCTTGGACTTTCAGGCAACAGCTGTTCCTCCTAGCGTGAAGATAAAACCACTAGTGGATTTGCTGTCATTTATTTCCGAGCACCATGATGCGTCAGAATATCCTTCAAGGGTTGAAGGATGACCAGAGTAACATAAGGCATACTTTTGTGTGTGCTTTAAGTATCTCATCAGCCTATCGAGGGCATTCCAATGGTCTTGGCCAGGATTGCTAGTGAATCTGCATAACATGCCTACCGTAAAGGCTATGTCAAGTCTAGTGCAGATCATAGCATGCATGTGACTATCAATCAGTTTAGAATAATCTAACTATCTAACCGTAGCTCCTTCAATGGGCTTTAACCGATTGTTATAGTCGTATGGTGTCTTTAATATTTTACTTTTATTGTATCCCCACGTATCCAACATAGATTTTATGTAGTGGCTTTGACTTAGGGATATGTTATTTCTCCCAAAGCTCACCTGCATGCCTAGTATAGTTTCAGACTTTCAGCTACACTAGGTCTTTTATGCTAAATTCTTTTATTAGGTCTGACTTGACGTCATCCACTTCGGATTGATCAGTCCCTAGAATGAGCATATCATCAACATAAAAGCAAATTATAGCATCTTTATTTGATCTATAACGCATGTAAAACCATTTATCTGAGAGACTCGACATAAATCTCATATTCTCTACACTATAATCAAATTACTCATGAAATAGTTTAAGTGCTTGTTTTAGTTCGTATATAGATTTAAGTAACATACAGACCTTGGCTTCGTGATCTTCTACAATGAAACCTTCAGGTTGATTCATGTAGATCTCTTTTGTCAGATCTCCATTCAAGAATGCAGTCTTAACATCCATTTGATGAACAACAAAGTGCTCAATCGACGCAATAACAAAGAGGATCCTAATGGTCGCTAGGTGACACACGGGCGAGTAAACATCAAAATAATCTACTCTGCTTACTTGTGTGAAATCTTTAGCCACCAGACGTGCTTTCTACTTAGCGATGCTGCCATCAGGATTTAATTTTCTTTTCAGAACCCACTTACACCCTACAGTTTTAGCCCATTTTGGCTTATCAACTAACGTCCAGGTGTTATTCTGAAGTAGAGAGTTCATCTCTTCATCAGTAGCTTCTTTCCAGAGATTTGAGTCCCTTGATCTCATCGCTTCATTATAAGTGGATGGATCTGCCTCAACGTGGTAAGTGACAAAATCACTACCGAAGGTTCTGGGAATTCTCTCTCTTACGGAAGTTCTCTTAGACTCAGGCCAGAGTTGTCTACAAGAACTGAGTAGGAGGTGTTTGGTACTGATTCAGGATCTTCGTCAGTAATAGTGACTTGCATGCCTGAGAGTGACATGTTCTTATCTTTAAGAAATTTATCTTCAAAGAACACAACATACTTAGATTCTATAATGACATTGTTTGATATATCTAAGAATCTGTCTGCAACACTATCTTCAGCACAACCTAGGTAGACACAAGTGTTACTCTTATGTCCAATCTTAGACATTCTTGGGTCAGGAACCCTAACATAGGCTAAACAGCCCCAAGTCTTAAGTCTAGTGATGTTTGAGGGTCTCTTAAATCAAAGCTCGTAGGGTGTAACCTCTAACTTAGCATGAGGGACTTTATTTAGAATGTGGTTTGCAGTTAAGACTACTTCTCCCCAATAAGCAGAAGGCATGCCTGCAGTCAAGAGCATATAATTCAACATTTCTGTTAATGTTCTATTTTTCCTCTCAGGTATGCTATTTGATTGAGGTGAGTAATGAGCAGTGGTTTCTGCTATGATTCCTTAAGAGGCAAGGAAACACATGAACTAACTGGACATGTATTCTCCTCCTTTGTCACTCCTAAATCGCATTATCTTCATGTCTAGTTGGTTTTCTACCCTTGTTTTGAAAAGACAAAACTTTTCAAACACTTCATCTTTAGTTTTAAGAATGTAAATATGGCAAAACCTTGAGCAATCATCTATAAAAATGATCATATACTTCCTTCCTCCTCTGGTGACAAAACTTGTAAAGTCACATATATCAGAATGTACAAGCTCTAGAGGTGTTGTGCTCCTAGTAACCGCACCAAAAGGTTTTCTAGTGATCTTAGTCTGAGCACACACTTCACATTTCTCAGGTTGGATTTTAGCGTCTAATGTGATCTGGTGAGTTCTAGCAATTTGAAACATCTTCCTATAGTTTACGTGTTCTAGTCTCTCATGTAGAGTCTTAGGGATGACTAAGTTCGATTGAACTTGTTGAACTATTTCATTGGCTAGACTTAGTCTGTACATCTTATTTTGGATGTAGACACATCCAAAGTAATGAGAGTTAACTGACAGTATTACTCTACCGCTACTGAAATGGAAAGACATACCAGCTCACATAATAAACTGATCGACACTAAGTTAGCTGCTAGAGAAGGAATGAACTTAACATTCTTTAAAGTTAAAGTTTTACCTGAGGATAACCGCAATGTTGCATTCCCCACCTTCAATACGTCAGATGTCCCGCCATTTGCAACTGTCACAGTTTCTTCTGCATCGGTGAGCCCTGTCATCAGATTAGCATTGTTTCAAACATGGTAGGTTGTCCCCAAGTCAAGGTACCACACAGTGTTGGCCTTCCCATTTCCAACCATAGCCACAAAGTTGGATGGCTCAGCAAGACTAACCATATTGGCATGGTTGCCTTCTTGTGGTGTTTTTTCCTTTTCTTTTCTAGGAAGCCTGCAATCAGATGCATTGTGTCCCCACTTGTTGCAGTTGAAACACTTGCCCTTGAACTTTTTAACACCTTTACTAGGGCCTGCAACCTGGGAACAACTTGATGTGGGTTTGGTCTTTTTAGGGTTCGGCATGCGTTTAGAGCTTAAGATCATGTTGGTAGTAGTTTTCTGCTTGCTAACAACTTATAGCGCATGTCGAGTCCTATTTTCATCCTCAATGCATATAAAATGTTTGAGGTCGTTCAGACCAACCTGCATCTTCTTGCGGTACATTTTTGTTTTGAAATTGTACCACGTGGATGACAACTTAAAAACAATAGTGCCATCAACAAAACTGTCTGGCATAGGGATATTTTCACTATGCAAAGAATCAACCAAGTTTTCAAATTTGGATACCTGAGGGAGAATTGCTTTCACCTCGTCGAAAGAGAAAGAGTGAAACTTGTCCATCAAATGAGCTTTGGATAGGTCCTCCTCCTGCTTGAAATGCTCCTCCAAAGCAGTCCAGATATCCTTAGTAGACTTCATCTTCATATAAGTCTTTGCTAGACTCTTGGAAAGACAGTTCAGCAGATAGTCTCTGCAGAAATCCTCGCCACTGACCCATTACTCCTCATCAACTGTCCCTAGAAAATCAGCACGATTTGACTGAACTGTGTAGAACACGTTCAGACACTTCATTCCAAACTGAGTGTTTAACTTCCAGGAATTGAACTCAGATGCCGTGAATTTTTCTATCTTGACCATCGGAACAGCGGAGGAGAAGTTGTTTCCCTTCAACATATTGAGCTCAACAAATTCGTAGAGAGATCACGACGAATTCGTCGAAAGGGCACGGGAGGATACGACGAATCATCGAGAGTAGGGATTCGGCGAGAGAACTGATTTGTCGAGATCAGTCGGGAGGACACGACGAATCGTCGAATGCAGGGATTCGTCAAGAGCACTGATTCATCGAGATCAGTTGGGAGGACACGACGAATCGTCGAAAGGAAGGATACGATGAATCATCAAAAGGGGGCTTTCGTCGAGATTTCGCACAGATTCATCGAGATGTCACGATGAACCAGACTTTCGACGAGAACTACCTTCTTCTCCTTCTTTCCGCGAACCTGAAAACTGGAGAGCGCTGGGGGAACTTCCTCTCTTACAGACTGGAAAGGGGGCGGCCTCCTCTAACCAAGGCGCAGCGGCGGAGAGGACTCAGGCTAAACCCTAGATCTGCGATGGCAGGAGAACAAGGAAGATCTCAGAGGCACCGGCGATGGGAGGGCTTCGCGAGCACGAGGCGGAGACGGAAGGGCTTCGCGAGCCTAGCGGAGGGCCGATCTCTCACGGGAAGAGCGGCGACGGGAGGGGGGCTTCGCGATCTCACACGGGAAGAGCGACGGTCGAGGGGGGGGGGGGGGGGGGGGGGGGGGGCTGTTTGAGATTGAGAGTGTTGCTCGAAGCATCCAGGTGTTGATCAAAGTGAAACCAATACGGGTATCGGATGTCCCAGTATCCGAACCGACCCGTTAAGCCTCGGAGCCCGTTATATATTCAAATATACACTTACAGTTTATCTACCCAAAATAAATGTTTGCAAACTTTATCTGCACTGTCTCCACACATGTTTGTTCTACGAGTTAGCACATACTACATATCCATGCATGTTTGTCTCCTTTTCAAATTTATTTCATGATTAAATATATTTTCTTTTTGAATCTAAATGTTGTGACTAATGAACATACATGTATGGTTTTGAGGTCTTTCAACATTGATGACATTGAGGCTGGCCATTCTAGTCAACCTGGTTTTCTTGAACAATTTTTCAAGGTGAGATTCTTGGTTGAATTCTATTTTCAAACTTTTTGGCAATAAGTTATTTTTGGAGCGCTTATTATCTCCTTTTGACAGGAAGAGGTTGAAGCATTGGAGGCAAACCGCAAATGGTTTCAGCTATGTTGCACGATTTGCTTTTATGGAATGCTGAGATGTTTTCACTGATTGAAATTTTTTTTCTTGTCTTATTGTTGTACTTTTTATCATTTGGAATGATAATATTTGTATTTTACTCTGCTCACCATCAAATTGATTCAAATAAAATTATCTTCTGAAGGTTAAAATGAGATTGATATTTCGATTTGTTTTTGTAAGCTTTAAGATAATGTCATTTTTGATTAAAATGATAAATTTGGTAGGTTAATCTGGGATAAAATTGGATAAATAATTGAAGTGAAAACAAATCTGAATTCCAAACTTTCGAGTTTGAGCCGAGTTCCCAAGCTCGTCGAGCCTGCACCGAGTTCGTCGAGTCTGCACCGAGCTCGAGACATTTACAATGAGATCATCAAGCTAAAAAAAAGCTCGAGTTGGCTATTTTTGAAGGGATCGACTCGAGCTCGGCTCGTTTGCACCCCCAAAGATCAACTTTGATCTCCGCGGAGATCACTTTTGATCTCCGAGGAGATAAAAATTCATATATGTGAAAATTAGTTCTTTTTCGACAATGATTAAAGGTAGAGATTGATAATCATGATAAGAAAATTTACCTTCTCTGCCTCCGATTCTTTTGGAGAGTATAAGCAGTGTTTTGTTTGTCAGAGAAAACATCGGCGGTTGTTCCGCGAAGAAATTTCTGGCTATTCATCGGCGAAGAAATTTCTGGCTATTCATCGGAGAAAAAAGCAGGCCGATTGTTGGTCAAAAAAGGAGCGGCGCCCGATTTTTGTAGAAGAAGAAGAGAGCCAGTGATTTTACAGAATAACCAAGTAGTGCACTGGGAGAAGCTGACTAACGTTGTTTAGTGAGAGATTTTGGCGCGAATACATTTTTATTATTTGACGCTCAAGATTGCACCATGTTTCGTTACGGGATTAAACTCAGACTTATGTTTGGACCAGGAAGCAAAAAAATTGTCTGTTTGGGCGGGCGGTGGTTGTTGGAGATAGAGCGTCTGGAGATGAAGTTAAAATAATGTTTCTAATAGAGCTTTATGTTAGTCATTCGTCCTGATCTGGATCCAACTGGATCCGACTCGTCGGGTAACAAGTTTTATTCCTAAAGCTAATAGCCGCATGATGAGACCCTGATAGAAATCGCAAGGAGAGCCGCACGACATCCCCGATTGAGAGCGGTGTGTGCGTCTCGATCCAATTCACGAGTGGTCCGCCGGAGCTCGATACCAGATTCCTCCTCCTTCGTCATTGTGGCGCCATTCGACTCCCCCTTCTTATGCTCCATTGTGCCCTCCACTATCCATTGTCCTTGGAGCCAGTCTTGGAGGCGAGGGCTGTCACCGTTCCTGGAAGACTAGAAGTGGCGTGGGGGTTAGTTCGGCTTCGCAGCGGCGACTTCCGACAGTGGAGTTCAGAGGGGCATCCTATATCTTGTCTAGACTTGGTGTTTGTTGGAGGAGGAGAGGTGCATGCTTGGTTTATAGGCGGGCTTGGGTATTCTCTCTGATGGAGATCAGAAGTTTGGACGTCAGACATTGACGTCGAAAATTTCCGGTGAACCTTGTGCGTCCGCTAAGCGGATTGTAGTCCAGATTATTATTCTCCCACGGATCGTGCATGTCCAACGCTTCCATGGTGTTTTTCATCGAACATTCATTTCTTCTCTTGTATTTGTTTGCATTTCATTTATTTGATATATATAAATTTATGTGCTGTTTTTATATATCGGTGGGATTGACGAGTTAGCATTGTGTCAGTGTTCTTATTTATCTGTGCACGTGGGTGTCGCATCCCTGCCCCTTACAAGTGATATTCGAGGGAGGTTTATAGGTGACTGATTGGACGTTTCAGTTTAGGTTTGGATCAACAGAAGGTGACGATATTGGTTCGCTCCCTACCTTCTCATATCCGATATGTGAATTAATCAGATTGCCAAGAGGCACTGAGGGCAGCTATATCAGGGAAGAATACAATGTTGACTAGATACTTTGTGGAGAAGTTTGACCGTAGCGGAAACTTCCGCCTATGGCAGATTCAAGTTAAGGACATGCTGGTTGAGCATGATTTATGCGAGTGCTGCGGGGGCATGAATCTTGATTCATTGCCCGCTCTGGTGAAAGATTCTGAGTGGCTTGAGTTGGATGAGCATGTCACCAACGCTATCAGGATGTGCGTCGATGACAAGGTGTTGTTCAACATTAGTGTTGAAGAGTCAGATATCAAGTTATGGGAGAAGCTTGAGGATTTGTACATGAGCAAGTCGTTGACCATGAGGATGTTACTGAAGTAATGAATGTATAACCTGAAGATGCAGGAGGGTGGTAACATGTAGGAACACTTCAACGTGTTCAATGGTCTTCTCTACCAACTACATATGGTTGGTGTGAAAGTGGAGGAAGAAGACAAAACATTGTTGCTTCTTACCTCACTCCCGACATCGTACAAGCATATGTAGGCCACACTACTGTATGAGAAGAACATAATAGACCTGGAATAGATCACACCTATGTTGTTGTTCAATTAGATGCTGCCAGACCCCACTCATAGGGGCGAACATGTGTTGGCAGTAGGAGGACGAGGGAGGCAGTATGCGAAGGGATCTGGTAGTGCATGAGCTAGATCTATATTGAGGAAGGTGATAGTGTCATGCTACTACTACATGCAGATCAGCCATATCCGGAGGAATTGTCCGCAGCGTGCACAGAGTTTTGGGGACATCCAAAGTACTGGAAAAACGGTGCTAGACATGGAAATGGATAATGATGATGCCCTTACCATCACTGAGAGTCAGAGTGACTCTGATAGTTGGATATTGGATTCATGTACTTCGGAGCACATATGCTCAGATGTGGCGATGTTCAGTTTACTGGATGTGACAAGTGGGTTAGTCTTTATTGGCGACGGCTCAACATGTGAGGTCACAGAGACAGGAACGGTGGACATTCGGGCGCATGACGGAGCATTGCATCGACTTGAGCGGGTGCATCTGGTACCCAAGCTACACAAGAATTTGATATTGCTGGGTAGATTGCACTTCAGAGGGTGCAGTTTTGAAGTGAGAGGTGGAGTTCAGATAGTGATGCGAGGGCACACCCTGCTCATGCGAGCTGATAGTATATACCAGCTGATGGAGACCACGATGTGAGGTGGTACTCTCATGATTTCCGCGACTGACATATTGGATGGTCGTGGTGGTGCAGAGGATCACCCTTCTGGGATTCTGACTAGACGTATCAGATTCAGCGATCCAGTTGCGTCAACATTCAGAGGTTGAGCCCGGGCAGAGATAAGTCGACTGGAGCAGGTCGGTTGATGCCTCATGTCATTGAGGTGGTGCTTTGTACAGTGTTGATTCGCAGAAGGGTGGTTTATGCAGGTTGTTTCCACGTGCAGATTGTAAGACGACTTTTGAAAAAGCGGTCCGACCAGGGGTTCCTATTGCACACCACCGACAAACAGGTTATGTTGAAGTGGCTAATGATAGTGCGTAGGCACGACCATTTCCAATCCTTCTCGTTGTTCATCCCGATGTCACGCATCAACGGATGTGCTAAGTGAATGTCGTCACACATTTATAGAGTGGGGAATCAGTTATATAACAGAAGGCACAATTAGCAGATTTTGCTTAATAACCAATTAGCGGAAGATGTAATATCGAAATATGATTCTTAACTGAAAACTACCACCACATTAGCATCACAGAAACCTAACTGGCTACAATGTTAATAATGGCAAAAAAAACTACCTAAAGTCGCGGTGTAACGTATTATGCAAGATTCTAGCAATAGTGGATGCAGTAAGATACATTAAATTATACCTGAACCTGCTTATCCAATGACATTCACCTTTTGATCGATGTGTGGCTTGCTTGTATCATCCTTCACTCGCACTTGTCATCTATGGCTTTCACCTCTATCATGCGTTGTCCTTTGCCCACACCCATGACCCGCGCTTTTGAACAGAGTAAAAATATCTATCTTTGACAAGAAGTAAGGTAACTTGGGAGTGACAGTTAGGCTCCCCTTAAGTTCTAGTGTCCCATGTGTCTATTGTCACTCAAGCCTAAGTCTGCCACCACAAGGGCATATATTCCTCCTCCTCGGGGGCAGGGCGAGCAAGTTTTCATCTCCGTTTCAATGAGGTATTCACAGTTCTCATCTCCGTTCCAAGGAGGTATTCATAGTTCTCATCTCCAT
Organism: Dactylorhiza incarnata; assembly: GCA_033032865.1. Taxonomy (NCBI): domain Eukaryota; kingdom Viridiplantae; phylum Streptophyta; class Magnoliopsida; order Asparagales; family Orchidaceae; genus Dactylorhiza; species Dactylorhiza incarnata. The sequence continues at coordinate 254,859 of JAWHQI010000333.1, read as the reverse complement.
TCCAATGAAGTAATATTTGTAAGTCTTAAATGTTGGAGTCCAATTTAGTTTATCATTGAGCAAATTCCTTAATGTTAAGCTTTTCTTATAGGTGTCTTAAGTCCAAGGTTTTGTTTTGAGAATTTGTATTACTTAAAACAAGCTAGGTAAACATTAAATATATTAAAAGTGACCTGAGTAGTAAGATAACTGAAGGGGAGGTGATATCTGGACTTCTATTAAGTCGTGACAGTCTTCCCGCGACCACCGCCTACGTACTTCGTATCAACCTGCATACGACCTCAAACCCACGTAGTTCTATTATGGTGTCACACAGGTTGTCTTTTTGGACCATCTAGCATGCGGGTTGACTCGGAGTAAAACTCATCGGTGATCCGATATTCTCCCCAATGCACATTTTTCGTAGACACATTTCATTTCCATAGGAATTATTTTTCAATGCACAATTTACTTCCAAAATAATATATTTTCTCGGAGGCAACATTTATTTTTGTAAGAATTATTTTCTCAAAAACAACATTTTTATTCCAATAGGAATATATTTTCTCGAAGGCAACATTTTTATTCCCGTATGATTATATTTGCAACATTTTTATTCCCGTAGGAATGTATTTTCTCGAAGACAACATTTTTATTCCCGTCAAAATATATTTTCTAGAAAGCAACATTTTTATTCCAATAGAAATATATTTTCTCGAAGACAACATAAATTTAAACCCTTATCAAATAAATTATGATTAGAGTTGCTTGCACTTGCAAGGAGAACCAAAAAAATCTCTTGCCAATGTATTCGAGATTTAAGTTATTTGAACGAGTTACAACTTTTATTTTGATAGGCAATAAATTCCTTCTCACAATTCAGCAAAGGCGTCCAAAATGGTCATGGACCAACGGTCAAAAAGAGGAATCATAATAAAATTCTTTATCTCAATCAATTATCGATAATGTAGGAAAAATAGATTGTTGAACCCACAAAAAATCAAGTAATAAAGCATAAGGTGTGCAAACTTTGTATTATAAAATATTTAAAAATGAATCAAAGTATTAAAACCTTATAAATTTTCAAAATGTAAAGCATAATGTAAAATATTACAACAACAACAACAACAACAGAACCCATATAGTCCCCAATCATTGGGGGTATGGGCGGGGGAAGATTGGAAACAGATCTAACCTTTGGCCCTATGCCCAAAGTGGCTTCTCTCAGAGGAGAAAGACCGAACCTTTGACAATAGATGCACAAAGTGGCTGCTCACAGATTACCACTGAAATAGTGGCCCCCAATACCGTCACGTTTGCTGCGGAATCATGCCCTCAAATCAAAGCCAAAGACATCAGAGAGGGCAGACTCAAGAATCCATTTTGATTTATGTGCACATAACCATGCTTCCTTCATTCAGCATCCAGAGCAATTGTCTTGCACATCACAATGTAAAATATTAATGCTAAAAATATAGTTGTACTCATAATAACTTTCAAAGTTAAAAATTTACCTAAAATACTTCAACATCTGATGAAACATTTATAGTATTCCTCGTCGAGACTTCATATTCTTAAAACAAAGTATGACCTCTCATCATCGATAGAGTTAAATGCTTCTTTTTCTATATACGTGATCAAACAATCCACCATAAACTGATCTGATATTCTATTATGGAGTCGATTCTTGATAATCTTCATTGCAGAAAACGCTCATTATTGCAACTGGTAATATAAGTGCAAGAGTTATAAGAATATAGACATGAGAATATAATTTTTTTCCTTCTCAACCAACTTCTCAGCAAGTTCTCCAATACTTTTCAAATTTATAAAATCATCATTTGATCTCATATCTAGGATGCAGACCTTTTTCACGCAGGGCGGCAGGGGAGATGCAGAACTTTCTCTCTATTCTTTTTAATGCTTTATCACGTTGCCCTAGGATAGAATTTAATATTAATATTAAAACTTTTTTTAATTTCCAAATTAATAAGGTGGGCATTTGCCCACCTTATACTCAACATAGCTTCGCCCCTGATTAACCAGGATAGAGTTCAATCCGAGATAAACTCAAAGTCATCAAGGGAATTATAGATCGGGCTAGATACATTCAAATAATAAACCACATTAATCTAAAGCCTAATCATAACTTGAAATCTAAAGAACACCTCCAATAGTTGAGAAAACTTAAGAATTTGTTCACGAAGTTTGCATGTTAAGTCCAAATTATGTTTTCTCAAAGGAAGTCGAGGGCTAGTAACAACGCAAGGAAAGCAACCAAATAAATATGACAAATTTTCAAAATGATGAATAGATTTCACCGTCTTACATTCGGATCCGGGGAAGGTAAAGTGCATCAAATGCACTTTACCGTGCAGTGCAGACGATTTGACGGCGCAGAGATGTGTGCACGCTTTGAGATGTGTGCGCTGAAATGTGCACGCATCTCCGCGCACTCGCATTCGTCGGATTGCACTGCACGGTAAAGTGCAGCGGCTCGCATCCGTCGGATCGAGCTGCACTTTACCCTCCCCAGTCCCCTAACATTCCAGTTTTCTTAAAGAATAGTGTTTAGAGAAACCCAACTTTTAAAGAGGTGCAAGACATAATCAGCCTTTAAGAATGAAATGGAGACTTCACCATCCAGCGTTGCCAACTTTAATTCGAGAATATAGTCATGGTCTGAGTATTCATCTCGATCATTGCGTATAGTTTCATGACTAGAAAATTTACAGCAATATGAAATCAAATATGAACATTGAGATTTCAATCTACTGATATTAAGAGCATTGTTGCGGGTCGCTGTTAGGAATAATAATTATGTGAGTCATATATGTTAATTATGCGTATTAATGGGCTGTCATTAACATCGACCCAATTTAGGTGACCTAATTAATTTGGGCGATTACATTTCATATTGTATGAACAATTTAAATAATGTGTGGATACCAGACGTCATTTATGTTTATATGATGTGCTTAAATGTAAATGACCGCATTAAAGTTTAGTTATAAATATGTTATGATCCCCGGGTCACAAGATATGATATTCACTATCATTCAGTTCTAGCATCTCATCGATGGAGAGAGCATAAGGAGGAAGAGGATGAGTCACCTTCTTTGTCAGAATCTTGTAGACTTGGAAGATCCGTGACCGCAATAATCCATCTAAATGGATTCAGGTATGCTTCCGCTCATGTTTTCTCTGTCTCGATGTTTCGACAAGAGCGAATCCGTCACCGTCATGGTTTCACGGATTCACCCCAACAAGTGGTATCAGAGACACTATATGTCGATTCACCGGGATTTTTCGGCGGTTCTCGGATTTCGTTTCTCTCTTTTGGCGGACTTTGGTGATTTTCCGCATTTTTTGTTCTCGCTCGGCTTCTTCTTCGGATCTAGCGCCACCACTGATAATCAGTAGTGAACTGTAGTGACCAAAGATCTCATGATCGCCAGAATCAGCTGTGATTGGTGGTCGGTGGTGCCACCGCTGCCTCTTGGCGGCTAAATCATGGCTAGGGTGGTCAAATCCGGCATATGCCAGCGGATTCCTGCAACATTTCAGCGGCAGAGTTTTTTTTGGAAAGCCCAATTTAGGCTCTTTTGAAAGATTTCATATTTGATTTTGATTTTGACAAATTTGAATCCGTTATCAAAATTAAAATTATTTTTCGGATCTTTTGAGTGTAGTTATGGCATGTCATATTGTTTTTTTGGGCAATTATAATTTGGGCATATTTTATTAACATAATAATAATAATTATGCCCAAATTTACTCAAAATTTGTCACCTAAATCAGCAAAATATTTGGGCTATTTTGGCAAAAAAATTTGAGTATTTCCTGCAGCCTTATTTCTCATATATGTGTTATGTTGAAATATTTCATGTCTTAATTACCTCTTATTCTAGGTTATTTTGGCAATCCAAATTTGTGTCAATTTAATTCAGATTTGGATTGCCTTTTGGAGCCGATTTTCGGCTATCTTTGAATGTTTTAATATTCCTTTTGCTTCTTATAGGCCATTTATTTTTGACATGTGCTTTAAGGAATTATATAAATATAAACATGTTTTTTTATTATAAAATAATAATGAAATTATTATTTTGGTAATAAATATTAAGTTATTCCATGAATCTCAATTTAAATCATGGATTAAATTAAATTAATAAAATTGAGGATCTAAAGATGTAACCAAATTAATTCTTTAACCCGACTTCAATTTCGTCATTTTGGGCATAATTTGGCGATTAGATCGACGTAAAATTGGTAATCTTTAATTACATTATTATTTAGTAATTAATATATTACGCTCGATCTAATTTTGCAAGCAAATTAATTTTAATATTCGGATAAATAATATTTTATTAGGATATTTAAAATATTATTTTCATTAAAATTAATGAGGCTCTAATTTTGAGAAATTGCACTCGCACACTTTTATGTTCGTGCTTACTATGTAATAGTCAAATTTTAAATTTAATCGTCGGGTCAATTTTATAATCATGTACCCACTCTGCACCGATTAATTAAATTTGAACTTTTAAATTAAATTCATTAAACGATGATTCATTAATTATTAAATATCTAATTTTGTCGAATAAATTAATTGAAACGACATCCCGCTGTACAACCCTCATTCTCCGAGGGTAGGCCCATTCAAAGTCACGTAGGCTGAAGTCAAGGTCAAAAGGTCAGCACAGAAGCCGTCAGTCCAAGACACAAGGTAACTCAGCCAGCAGGAGCAAGGCGCGAGTATGGAGAGCAAGGGACGAGTATGGCGAGCAAGGGGCGAGTATGGCGAGCAAGAGGCGAGCTTGGCGAGCAGGAAGCGAGCTGGGCGAGCAGGAGGCGAACTTGGGGAGCAGGAAGCGAGCTTGGCGAGCAGGAGACGAGCTTGGCGAGCAGGAGGAGAGCTTGGGCGAACAGGAAGCGAGCTTGGCGAGCAGGAGGCGAGCTTGGCGAGCAGGAGGCGAGCTTGGCGAGCAGGAGGCGAGCTTGGCGAGCAGGAGGCGAGCTTGGCGAGCAGGAGGCGAGCTTGGCGAGCAGGAGGCGAGCTTGGCGAGCAGGAGGCGAGCTTGGCGAGCAGGAGGCGAGCTTGACGAGCAGGAGGCGAGCTTGGCGAGCAGGAGGCGAGCTTGGCGAGCAGGAGGCGAGCTTGGCGAGCAGGAGGCGAGCTTGGCGAGCAGGAGGCGAGCTTGGCGAGCAGGAGGCGAGCTTGGGCGAGCAGAGCCAAGTATGGGCGAGTATGGTCAGGTAACTACCCCCCCTAGGATTTGTCTATAAATAGACCCCCAGGGGTACAAGAAAGAAGACTTTTTGGATGAGGTTGACCCCCTCAAGCAAGATACTCGCCATGTCCCTACCTTCCTTGTACCAAGCTCGGCCATTTTTGGTTTTGGAGGGGAAGACTCCCTTGAGCTTCCGGGTACGTGGTGGGACCTCCCTGCCGCAGCACCTGGGGTCCTGTTTGTTGCTCTTCTAGCTTCTTCGTCGTTGCCAGCCAAGTCATATCGTTGGACTGCTGGGCGAGTAGCCTCCGGCTGCATTGGTCTGAATTTTGGGGCCAGGAATTTCCAGGCGTCAACACTTTGGTGCGGTGAGCGTGGATCGTAGTCGTTGGAAGAAAGTCTAGTAAGAAGGCGAGATGGTAGAAATTGGCGACCAAGAGGAAGTTGTTGGCAACTCGCGAGTATGGCGAATTCTCGCAAGTAAGGCGAGCTCCTTCGAGATCCCTACTCGCTATAAGCGAGTTCCAGAGATGGCGAGATCCCTACTCGCCATAGGCGAGTTCCAGATGGCGAGATCCCTACTCGCCCATAGGCGAGTACCTGCAGGCGAGATCCAGAGATAAGTTCAGACCAGCGACTTTAATCGGAAGAGAGGCGAGTTTCCTGGGTAGTGGCGAGATCCTTCCTTACTCGCCCATAGGCGAGCTTCCTTGTTACTCGGCATAAGCGACTTCATGCGGGCGACGAACATCAAATTTGGCGAGATCCTTCCTTAGTCGCCCATAGGCGAGTTCATGCAGACGACTTTTTACAGGCGGGCGAGCTTCTTCAATACTTGCCATAGGCAAGCTTCTTCAATCCTCGGCCATTGGCGAGATCCTTCCTTACAATGGCCTGGAGGGTGTCGACTCTTCTCCACCTCCAGTTGAGCTCGCTCGTCTAGCGAATGGCCTGGAGGGTGTCGACTCTTCTCCACCTCCAGTTGAGCTCGCTCGTCTAGCGAATGGCCTGGAGGGTGTCGACTCTTCTCCACCTCCAGTTGAGCTCGCTCATCTAGCGAATGGCCTGGAGGGTGTCGACTCTTCTCCACCTCCAGTTGAGCTCGCTCGTATAGCGAATGGCATGGAGGGTGTCGAATCTTCTCCACCTCCAGTTGAGCTCGCTCGTCTAGCGAATGGTCTGGAGGGTGTCGACTCTTCTCCACCTCTAGTTGAGCTCGCTCGTCTAGCGAATAGCCTGGAGGGTGTCGACTCTTCTCCATCTCCAGTTGAGCTCGCTCGTCTAGCGAATGGCCTGGAGGGTGTCGAATCTTCTCCACCTCCAGTTGAGCTCGCTCGTATAGCGAATGGCCTGGAGGGTGTCGACTCTTCTCCACCTCCAGTTGAGCTCGCTCGTCTAGCGAATGGCCTGGAGGGTGTCGACTCTTCTCCATCTCCAGTTGACCTCGCTCGTCTAGCGAATGGCCTGGAGGGTGTCGACTCTTCTCCATCTCCAGTTGAGCTCGCTCGTCTAGCGAATGGCCTGGAGGGTGTCGAATCTTCTCCACCTCCAGTTGAGCTCGCTCGTATAGCGAATGGCTTGGAGGGTGTCGACTCTTCTCCACCTCCAGTTGAGCTCGCTCGTCTAGCGAATGGCCTGGAGGGTGTCGACTCTTCTCCACCTCCAGTTGAGCTCGCTCGTATAGCGAATGGCATGGAGGGTGTCGAATCTTCTCCACCTCCAGTTGAGCTCGCTCGTCTAGCGAATGGCCTGGAGGGTGTCGACTCTTCTCCACCTCCAGTTGAGCTCGCTCGTCTAGCGAATGGCCTGGAGGGTGTCGACTCTTCTCCATCTCCAGTTGAGCTCGCTCGTCTAGCGAATGACCTGGAGGGTGTCGAATCTTCTCCACCTCCAGTTGAGCTCGCTCGTATAGCGAATGGCATGGAGGGTGTCGACTCTTCTCCACCTCCAGTTGAGCTCGCTCGTCTAGCGAATGGACTGGAGGGTGTCGACTCTTCTCCATCTCCAGTTAAGCTCGCTCGTCTAGCGAATGGCCTGGAGGGTGTCGAATCTTCTCCACCTCCAGTTGAGCCTCGCTCTAGGAAGATGTCGACTCTTCTCTACCTCTAGTTGAGCCCGGCTCCTAGAAGGTGTCAACTTTCTATCCACTTCCAGTTGAGCTCGGCTCCTGTGAAGTGTCGACCTCTCTTCCGCTTGCAGTTGAACTCGTCTCCTGTGAGGTGTCGACCTTTTCTGGAGGCGAGGAAGTCCCAAGCTCGGCGACTGCGCGAGCAGGCGTCCGAAAAGGCGGCAACAAGCCCAGGAGGTCAGCCATGTCAGCAGCAGCTTCCTCGGCAATACTACGCGACATCTTGAAGCGAGATCAAAAAAGCCTTGCCATCAGAGACTCCTCCCCCTCTATGTATAGAGCCAGGGCGATAGAAGCGAGATGCCGACTATAGACCAAATACTCGCCAGAAAGACAGCTCGTTGAATAAGGGTTGGATGACTCTTTCCGAGCAACTACGTTACTCGCAAAGAGCGGGGATTGTGTACAACCCTCATTCTCCGAGCGTAGGCACATTCAAAGCCACGTAGGCTGAAGTCAAGGTCAAAAGGTCAGCACAGAAGCCGGCAGTCCAAGACACAAGGCAACTCAGCTAACAGGAGCAAGGCGCGAGTATGGAGAGCAAGGGGCGAGTATGGCGAGCAAGGGGCGAGCAAGGGGCGAGCTTGGCGAGCAGGAAGCGAGCTGGGCGAGCAGGAGGCAAACTTGGGCGAGCAGGAAGCGAGCTTGGCGAGCAGGAGACGAGCTTGGCGAGCAGGAGGCGAGCATGGCGAGCAGGAGGCGAGCTTGGCGAGCAGGAGGCGAGCTTGGCGAGCAGGAGGCGAGCTTGGCGAGTAGGAGGAGAGCTTGGGCGAGCAGGAGGCGAGCTTGGCGAGCAGGAGGCGAGCTTGGCGAGCAGGAAGCGAGCTTGGCGAGCAGGAGGCGAGCTTGGGCGAGCAGAGCCAAGTATGGGCGAGTATGGTCAGGTAATACCCCCCCCGGATTTGTCTATAAATAGACCCCAGGGGTACAAGAAAGAGGACTTTTTGGACGAGGTTGACCCCCTCAGGCGAGATACTCGCCAGGTCCCTGCCTTCCTTGTACCAAGCTCGGCCATTTTTGGTTTTGGAGGGGAAGACTCCCTTGAGCTTCCGGGTACGTGGTGGGACCTCCCTGCCGCAGCACCTGGGGTCCTGTTTGTTGCTCTTCTAGCTTCTTCGTCGTTGCCAGCCAAGTCATCTCGTTGGACTGCTGGGCGAGTAGCCTCCGGCTGCATCGGTCCGAATCTTGAGGTCGGGATTTTCCTGGCGTCAACACTTCTCCCTTGAGCTTCCGGGTACGTGGTGGGACCTCCCTGCGGCAGCACCTGGGGTCCTGTTTGTTGCTCTTCTAGCTTCTTCGTCGTTGTCAGCCAAGTCATCTCGTTGGACTGCTGGGCGAGTAGCCTCCGGCTGCATTGGTCTGAATGTTGGAGCTAGGATTTTCCTAGCTTCAACACCCGCCAAAGTGGGCTCTCTCGTGTAGATTAATTTAATTTAGCATTATTACGATTGCAATGGATGTGTAATTCATGCGAATATTAATCGGCCCAAAGGAAGATTAATATTTGGCCGAATTGCGCGCCCACATGTGGTAATAAATATGTGACAATTATTTTGTTCTCCATGTGAGCAGTATGTCGGTCCAAAGAATGGTCTACTGTTTGACATGAATTATCGTCAGTATTTGATTACTACACCAAGAGGATCACTTGGAATCGATATTTTTGTCCAAAGACTAAATGTCGGTGTTCCGCTAGATCTCTTGTGATGAGCCCCACCATTATTTAATAAATTTAATTTGTGCATTGCGATGCGTGATTTATTTTCTGTGGGCTTGCAAATTAATTTATGCAAAAAAAAATTCAGCTTATAACTCCGTTACAACGGTTTCTACTAACATTAATTCAATTCTGATGCTTAATGGAACTAATTTTAAAGACTGAAAAGAAAGCATCATGATCGTGTTCGGTTGTATGGACTTAGATCTTTCGCTTAGGACTGAATCTCCCGCACTTCGTTTAGATGATAGTTCTGCTGAGGTGAAACGGAATTATGAAAGGTGGGAGCGTTCAGATCGCATGTGTCTTATGATCATGAAGCGGGGAGTTCCAGAAGCCTTCAGGGGCACTGATGACGGTACCCCTGCCTTAGAATTCCTTGACACCCTTGAAAAATGTTTTGCACAAAATGATAAGGCGGAGACAAGCACGCTTCTTGCGAAACTTGTTTCCATGAGGTACAAGGGTAAAGGGAATGTACGTGAGTACATTATGGAATTATCCCTACTTGCTTCAAAACTAAAAAATTAAAGTTAGAGCTGTCGGAAGATCTGGTCGTGCATTTACTTCTGATTTCTCTTCATGCACAATTCAGTCAATTCAAGGTCAGTTATAACTGTCAAAAGGAGAAATGGTCTCTTAATGAGCTCATTTCATATTGTGTGCAAGAGGAGGATAGATTGAAGCAAGAAAGGATTGAAAGTGCTCACATGGCAGTGGATCCCTCTGACAAAGGCCAGAAAAAAAAGAAGGGAAAGCAAGTTGTAAGTGGACCTCCACAAAGGAAGCCACAAAAGGATCATGATAAAGTAGGCATGTAAGCAAAAACCAACCGAACCGCCAAACTGAACCGAAGTGCGGTTTGGTTCGGTTTCAGTATGTCACGATTCGGTCACGGTTTTGATTTTAGAAAAATCATACGGTTCGGTTCGGTTCGGTTTATGGTTTTGCATGGCAAACCGAACCAAGTCGAACTGAACCGTAATGTATAATAATATGTAATTACATTTATATTTTTTAATTAACTATATACATATTTTGATTTAATTATGTCCATAGTATATCATATTTTGGTCACTGTTTGTGTTTTTAAATTTTTATTATATGATCAATTGATTATATATTTATATCCTTATTTCAATTCACGGCTTTTAGAGCACAACAAATACGAAATAAGCATCGCTCGATCGCTCCCGCTCAGACGCTCAACTAGGATTTCCCATCCCCGCTCGCTGCTTGGTCCTCGCCAATTCCACAAAAATTGATTTGTCGAGTGCTTGATTTGTGCTCTAGATTGGTTGCGGGCTTCGCCAATTCCACGAGAAAACGAGGCAAGATTAACTGATATGACCGAGCTTGAGTTATGTAAGATAACAACAAAAATTAGTTTATGTTTTATTATTTATTTTAAATATTTGATTAATTATATATCTATTTTTTTTTAACTTCTATATTTTCAGCTATTGCAGAGAATCCCAGACTTTGTGGAGCTTTTGCATATCATTTAAATTGACATATTGTGTTTCATATAGAGTAATTTGCAAGTTTTTCATTTATTTTTATTTCTAAGTATAAACTCTTGTTTGTGAATGTACTTGTGATTTTAAAATATTCTTAGATTACATATTATTTAAACCACCAAAACCAAATCAAATCGAACCGAACCATTCGGTTCGGATCAGTTCGGTTACAATGTTTGAGCGGTTCGGTTCCGTTCCAAAATTTTGGAACCACATATGGGTGTTTTGGTTTGTGGTTTTGCTTGAAAACCGAACCAAACCGAACCATTACAGGCCTAGGATAAAGGTTTCACTTGTTTCTTTTGTCGGGGTGGTGGACATGCGAAGAAAGACTGTGTTAAATACCACGCCTGATGTGCTAAGAAGGGTACACTTCTCACTTTAGTCTGTTCTAAAATTAATTTAACTTCTGTACCTAAACACACTTGGTGGATAGATTCTGGTGCTACTACTCACATAAGTGTGTCTATGCAGGGTTGCCTGAGCTGCTGAAAGCCAAGTGATGGTGAAAGATACATCTTTGTGGGCGATGACAAATCAGTTGAAGTTGGAGCTATATGCACTTTTCGTTTATTATTAGAGATTGGTCATTATCTAGATTTGTTTGAGACTTTTATTGTACCATCTTTTGAACTGAATTTGATTTCTATTTCTATATTGGACAAATTTGGTTACCATTGTTCTTTTGGAAATAATAAATTTAGTCTCCTTCTGAATTCAAATCTTATTGACACTGGTTATTTATCTAATAATGATAACTTATATTTGCTTAATACAATAACTTTATATAATGAAACATTGCATGTTAATTCAATAGGTACTAAACGTAAATTAATTGATCATAATTCCGCCTCTTTATGATACAAGCGCTTTGGGCACATCTCCAAACGGAGAATTGAGAGACTTGTGTCAGACGGAATTATTGATTCCCTTGATTTTACAGACTTTAAGATTTGCATAGACTGTATAAAATGGAAACAAACGAACATAAGGAAGATAGGTGCCAGTAGAGCTACAGAAGTCTTAGAACTGATACACACTGATATTTGTGGACCTTTTCCCTACGGCCTCTTGGAATGGTCAACAATATTATATCACATTCATAGACGATTACTCTCATTATGGATACATCTATCTTATTCATGAGAAGTCACAGTCACTGGACGTATTTAAAGCATATAAAGCTGAGGTGGAAAATCAACTCGGCAAACGGATTAAAGCGGTCGGATCTGATCGTGGTGGTGAATACTATGGTAGATATGACGAATCAGGAGAACAACGTCCAGGCCCTTTTGCTAAATTCCTAGAGGAGTGCGGTGTTGTCCCTCAATACACCATGTCGGGTACCCCTATCATGAATGGCGTTGCTGAGGGGCGAAATAGAACGCTTAAAGATATGGGGAGAAGTATGATTGCTCATTCTTCTTTACCTCGATCCCTCTGGGGTGAAGCACTCAAGATTGCAGCTTATGTACTCAATAAAGTCCCAACTAAAGCAGTACCAAAAACCCCTTATGATCTTTGGACTGGTCGAAAGCCCAGCCTAAAGCATCTTCAGGTTTGGGGTTATCCAGTTGAGGTTAGGCCTTATAGGCCAAATGAAAAGAAACTGGACTCTAGAACGGTGAGATGTTATTTTGTTGAATATTCTAAAAAATCCAGGGGATATAAATTTTATGATCCTACTGCTAAGGTTTTCCTCTAGACTGGTAATGCTCGGTTCTTTGAAGATGTTGAGTTTGGAGGGGAAGATATGGTTAGAGACTTTGTCTTTGAAGAAGAATTTATTTCTCTTCCTACAGTTGTTACTGACAATACTCAGGTTTTCATTCCCGATGATATCACTCCAGTAACAAATCCGGATCAAGACATTATTGAAGAGCTTCCTCATAAAGTTCCAAATGAACAAACTCACCAACCTCAAGAACCATTGCCATTAAGGAGATCCACTAGATAAAGGAGAAGGGCGGTGCCAGATGATTATATCATTTTCTCCAAGAACATGAAGATGGCCAAGGGATGTTAGATGATGATCCGATCAATCTCAATCAGGCTATTCAGAGTTCTAACTCTCAACAGTAGATTGATCTCATGAAGGAATAGATGAAGTCCATGAAGGACAATGACGTTTGGGATCTTGTCACATTACCCAAAGGTGTGAACCCCATTGGTTGTAAATGGATATTTAAAACCAAAAGGGATTCAAAGGGTAATATTGAAAGATATAAGGCACGTCTTGTCGCTAAAAGATTTACTCAAAAGGAAGGCATTGACTATAACAAGTCTTTCTCTCTAGTTTCATCGAAAGACTCTTTTAGAACTATTATGGCATTAGTGACACATTTTGATCTTGAGCTACATCAGATGGATGTTAAGACTGCGTTTCTTATTGGCGACATTGATGAGACGATCTACATGGTGCAACCAAATTATTTTGAGTCTGGAGGCCCAAAGCAAAAGGTTTGCAAATTAAAGAAATCCATCTATGGACTCAAACAAGCGTCTCGACAATGGTATTTCAAATTTCATCAAGTTGTCATCTCTTTCGGTTTTGAGATGAATGTTGCAGATGATTGCATATACCATAGATTCAGTGGGAGTAAATATATCTTCCTGATCTTATACATGGATGACATTTTGCTTGTCAGCAATGATATAGATATACTGCATGAGACTAAGAAACTTCTTTCAATGAAATTTGAAATGAAAGATCTTGGTGACGCCTCTTTTGTACTAGGAATACAGATACACCGAGATCGCACTCGAGGTATACTTGGGCTATCGCAGAAAAGATATATCGATAAGGTTATCAAAAGATTTGGCATGCAGGATTGTAAGACAGGAGATACCCCTGTTGCTAAGGGAGACAAATTTTGTCTCAATCAATGCCCCAAAACTAAAGTCAAGGAATTGGAGATGCAAAATCTTCCTTATGCATCGGTTGTAGGAAGTCTCATGTATGCTCAAGTATGTACGCGTCCAAATATTGCGTTCATAGTTGGAATGTTAGGCAGATATCTAAGTAATTTAGGACTGGATCATTGGAAAGCAGCCAAACGGGTCATGCGATACCTAAAAAGGACAAAGACTTTCATGCTCACCTATAAAAGGTCTGATCAGCTGGAGATCATTGGGTATTCTGATTCAGACTTTGCTGGATAACAAGACATCAGGAGATCCACTTCAGGCTATGTATATATATTGGCTGGAGGAGCTATATCATGGAAAAGTGCTAAGCAAACACTCATAGCTTCCTCGACCATGGCGGCAGAATTCATAGCATGTTATGAGGCATCCAATCATGAAATATGGCTGCAAAATTTTATCACAGGGCTGCGCATTTTTGATGATATTGAAAGACAACTCAAGTTATTTTGTGACAATAAGTCTGCAGTGATGTATTCCAATAACAACAGGAGTAACTCAAAATCTAAGCACATAAAGATTAAGTTCTTGGTTGTTAAAGAGAGAGTTCAGAGTGGATAGATGTCTATAGAGCATATTGGGACAAACTTCATGTTAGCAATCCACTTACTAAGGGTTTGACACCAAAGGTCTTTCCCGAGCACACTGCTCATATGGGTGTCATTCTATTAGAGGATATGTCGTGTTAGTGAGAGTTTGTATTTTGATGCTTATTTGTTGTATGACATTTTATGATTATTATTCTGCAGAATAAAATATTCATTATTGCACTCTGAATCTAATTATTTTAATCACTAAAGTTAAAGTGGGACCAGTTGAAAATAGACATGTCAAGATCACATTACATGCAATTTTCATGTCACGCATCTATACTTGATCTATGTCATTGATTGTGCACACATATATGACCATTGATTGGTTTATCTATGATTATAGTAGCGACGATCTCTTTGATCTTATGTTAGTACAATCATGGACCAGATTTGATGAAAACATTTTCAGAAATGACAGCAAGTTTTGAGATCATAAAGTTATCATATAATGTGTAGTTAAGAAATTAACATATGTTGGCCCAAGTGGGAGATTGTTAGGAATAATAATTATGTGGGTCATATATGTTAATTATGCGCGTTAATGGGATGTCATTAACATCGACCCAATTTAGGTGATCTAATTAATTTGGTTGATTACGTTTCATATTGTATGGACGGTTTAAATAATGTGTGGATACTGGGCATCATTTATATTTATATGATGGGCTTAAATGTAAATGACCGCATTAAGGTTTAGTTATAAATAGATTATGGTCCCCGGGTCACAAGATATGATATTCACTCTCATTCAGTTTTAACATCTCATCGCTGGAGAGAGCCTAGGAAGGAAGAGGAGGAGTCGTCTTCTTCGTCAGGATCTTGTAGACTTGGAAGATCCGTGACCACAATAATCCATCTAAATGGATTCAGGTATGCTTCCGCTCATGTTTTCTCCGTCTCGATGTTTCGACTAGAGTGAATCCATCTCCGTCATGGTTTCACAGATTCACCCCAACAGTCGCTCAATGCTCTCGTTAGTCTGGTCGAATTGAACCGTCTCAGCTCTAGAGTGACCCGAGCGCGCAATCAGTCAAAGTAAAGTAAGACAACTGACAAGAAGACTTCTTACGTGGAAAACCCGAAAAGGGTAAAAAAACCACGGGGTCGGATCGGTACCGACCAAATTTCACTATATCTTTCGATGTTACAAATTGTAGAATGCAAGAGAGTGACAGGCTACCGCTCGTTGCAGGGGATACAAAGAAGGTTGAGAAAGAGGAAAATCTCTAAGGAGGAAGGAGATCTTCAAGAGCCTAAGGGAGATCTTCAAGAGCCTACGAGAGATCTTCAAGTCACCTTCGAAGGAGATCTTCGAAGGAGAAGGAGATCTTCGAAGGCTGAAGGAGATCTTCGAAAGATTCTTCGAACGCCAAAGGAGAACTCTGAAGGATCTTCGAAGGAGCTCTCTCGGGTGCTCAAGGTAAGATCCCTTCAAATGAAGGCTCTGTAATCCTTTTATAGCCTTCGACAGGAGTAGCATGGTAATTTTGCCGTAAGAACCATTGGAACCACCATAAACACCTGAAAGGAGAATCACGTTCGTTGATTTGGAGCACACAGATCGATATTTTTCAGATATGCACGTCTTCTTCCCCGAGTAGTTCAGACAGTTTGGGCAGCTTTGTTGATAATAATAACAACAACGAACAAAACCTACAATCTGGGAAATCAAGAATGTTAACTGTTGTGCGCTCTGCGAACATGGAAGCATCCAGCGCGTGCCATGTAGGTAAAGGCGTTCTGAGCATGCTACGAATTATGGGATGTTCGGCGCGCGTCGCGAACGGAGACTCAGGAAGGTGGAGCTGAGTGATGTTGGAGAGGTGCGACAAACAGTGCCCAGAAAGGGTGGTGGTCCACGAGAGGGAGAGCGCGACTTCGGCTGCTCCTAATAGTGGTGTGACTGAAGTCGCAACCCAATGAGGGTGCGGCAAAGGCTGCTCCCAAAAAGGGGGCATGCCCCTCCCCATTCCCCAAGAGGGGCATGTGGCCCTGGCCGCACCCCTCAAATTGGGGTGCGGACCTGGTCGCACCCCACAAAGGGGGGTGCGTCCATCGCTGCACCCCAATGAGGGGGTGAGGCACTGGCTGCACTCCGCGGAGGGGGCGTGCCCTTGACCGTATCCTGCAGAGGGGGTGCGCCTGGTCGCGCCATGTTGGTGTGGTTCGACCACATGGTGGACGCCATGGGATGGTTCTGCGCGGTTGTTTTGCTCTTGCTTACCCACTCCCTCAATAAAGGGATTGACCTTGACTTCCACCTCCACTACTTGCACTTAACATTAGTTCATTCATTTACTAGGCACACCCCTAAATCTCTATAAAATCATAGGTGCGTATCAATTGCCCCCAAACCTTCGAAGTCTACGTCGACGCTTGGAGGAGTTCAAAGTTTTCATATCTTCTTCATCCATAGTGATTTAAGTCGGAGCAGTGGGTGTAAGAGGTGTGCTAGACCATGCCGGAGGTATGTTGTTTTTTATCTATGAGAGAGAGAGACGCGTCGCGCGGTGCCTACTGCGGTACGGTCGTATGCCGCCTGCCAGTAGCGGCAGGCCGTCGGGCGTGCGTCGGTGGGGGAGGGGGGCGACGCGACCCGCGACGGCAAGGCGACGCGCGCGCGGACGTGCGTCGTGCGGTGATAGGCCGACGTGTGTGTGGATGCGTGCCGTGCAGAGGCAGGCAGGTGCGCGCCCGCATGTCATGCGACTGTTGTCTCTTGCATTCTGGCACGCACTGCGCGACGGTAGGCCGGCGGATGACTGACACGCGTCTCCCCGCCGTAGGCGGTCAGCCGCATGATCGTTGGGTGCGGGTCGTGAGGTAGCGGTCCATTAGATGTGCGGTTGCGAGATGTTTAACCATGTGGGCGCGAGCTAGCGAGTTCTTGGTTGTCGTTTCTTTGATAATAATTTTTTGGAAATTTGGGGTTTTCAATAATAATCTCTCTCTCCTTTATTTTCTTCCATGCTTCAAAATGAAGCGGTCAGTCGAGGCCGATGCGACTGCGCTATACTCTTGAGGCGCACGAATTGATATGTGGCGGACGCGATTGGGATTACCCTCCAGTGTTGAAGTGAAGATCCCTTGGGGGGGATGAGCGGGCTCAGAATCCTTCGATCGGTTTTATGATCCTTTCAGAGAGTTGTTTGAAGTCGGGGTTTCGCTTCCCTCCTTCGGAGGAGGCCATTGATGTATTCAAATTTTGCGGAGTGCCGATCTCCCAATTTACGCCTGCTGGGATGATGAGAATCATGAGGATGATAGTGCTCTTTCGAGAGCATGGTTCACGATTTACTTTGGAGATTTTTAAGGACTAGTGCGAAATCTTCACTGACCCGGGCGACCGTATTGATGTTTGCAGTAACAAGAGGAGGTTCCACTTTGGAGATAAAAACAATTATCGTCATGGGAATACCCTTTATGAGTATGTTTAGAATCGTTGGAAGTTGTCAGGGTTGTGGAGAGACCTTCTTGGTCATTGTCGTCGGCAGACGGGGCGGGAAAACAACTTTTTTGCCTGTTTTGGGTTTCCCTGATTGAGAAGGGTTGGCGAAGGCTTTATACCGTGTCACTAGCTACGTTGAGGAGAGTAGGCTCTTGGTCGGACTTTCTTGGGATGTTGAGTGTGTTGCCGCCGTTCCTTTAGTTCGCGACAAGAAGAGGAACATGTCTTTAAGAATGGGGGTTTCAGTTCGGGGCCATCTTCTCCTGCACCGAGGAGTCATGATCACAAAGCCCGTCCCAGTAACCGCAATGGGGCGGTGGTTGTGGATGACCCTGAGGTCGAGATTCTAGCCTATCCTGTTGCTGATCAGGTCCTACATGAAGCCTTGCCGCCCCCTTGGTGACAACGAGGCGAGTCTCTTCATCATTACAGGCGATGACTTCTGCGGTGAGTGAGACTATCCTCGCCATGGTTTTTGCTTTCCCTTCTTTATTATTGTCTATGAATTCTAACTGCCTCTTCTCTTTGCATATCGGTGTCCTGAACAACGTCGATCATACGTGGAATGATTGTTATGTGGGTCTTAAGGACGACTATTTTGTTCTTGAGGAGGAAATGCGTGCAGCGAGGAATGCCTTATTTGACTCTATGAAGAGGAGGGATCGTGACTCTACTCGTATCCGACAGCTAGAGTCCGATATTTCTTCCACCTGAGCAGAGGTCGAGAAGTTGCGGGAGGAGTTTGGTGTTGACAAAGTGCTTGCTCACGATTTCCTTCGCATGTTATCGGAGGTCCAAGGAGAGATATTTCAATAGGAGGGGGAGCTTGGATTCTTGAGGAGCAAAGTGGACCGGTTGTCTTCCTTGGAGCAGGGCATCGAGGAGACCAAAGTTGTGGGGGTTGCTGAGTACAAGGGCTCCTTAGCTTTTGTGGAGGAGCGATTTCGAAGGAGCTTCGTGCTAAAATTATGACCAAGGAGGTGGACCCGTTGCTAGAGGATGAGTGTGAGGTCATCTTTCAGAGGGGCATCAAGAAGACTCTCTGCATGATGGAGAGAAAGTTGGGTGCAACACTGCTGGTCTTGGCGCAGACGACCTCTGTGAGGATGATCGTTCTGATGTAGTTGAGGATTGATCTTTGTCTCTATATGTATCTTTGCTTGCGTTTTGTTCCTTTCCTTTTCTGTTTGCAACTCTTCTTTGTGATGTACAGCGTTGCGTTCGACGCTATTGTATCACAGTATTTTTTGTCTTACACAACTTTTATTTTTGCGTGCATCTTGTCACTATATTATTGTAATTGTGTGTTTGTGGAGTGGTGGTCAGAAGGACTGGCCATAGAATGACGGTGAACAGTGGATGTGTTCGAACCATTGGCAACCACGAGGGGGCAGGCCATGACGGTGTCATGACCTACTGCGATGACAATGAGTGAATGCAATCGAGTCGCAGTGCGCGGTCAGTGGGACTGGCCCCAGAATGACGGTGAAGAGCATATGTGTTCGAACAGTTGGCAACCGCGAGGAGGGGCAGACTTTGACGGTGCCGCGACCTACTGCGGAAACGAAGAGCGAATGCATTTGAGCCAGCAGTGCGCGATCAAGGGGACTGGCCCCAGAATAACGGTGAAGAGTGTATGCGTTTGAACAATTGGCGGCCGCGAGGGGGGCAGGCACTGACGTTGTCGTGACCTACTGCGGCGGAGAAGAGTGAATACATTTGAGCCGACAATACATGATCAGGGGGCTGGCCACAGAATGACGGTGAAGAGCGTATGCGTTCGAACAATTGGCGACCACGAAGGGGGCAGGCCCTGAAGGTGTCGTGACCTACTGCGGTGGCGAAGATCGAGTGCATTCGAGCTGGTAGTGTACTGTCTTATTTGAATTTGCTTAGACGCAGGTGTAGGCATTAAAACATGATGTAAATTGTTGAAAGATAGTTTGCACGAGTGAAAATTCGCGGCTTTTTACATAATAAAGAATACAAATATAGTGATAAAAATGTCAGGTTCTGCGCGTTCCAGGTACACATGAGAGTCTTTCCCTCGGTCATTCTGAGCTTGTACGCCCCGGGCTTCACGACTGCGGTGATGACGTACGGACCCTCCCATGTAGGCGAGAGCTTGTCCTTTTGTGAGCATTTACTGGCTGCTTCGATGCTGCGCAGGACGAGATCTCCAATGTTGATTGGCCTCTGGGAGACCGCAATGCACTGGGCACCCATATCCTTGATTTCGGTGACTAAGTCAAGATTTTCCCGAAGCAGCTTATCGTTCTTCTCCGGATCGAAAGCCATTACCCGGATACTTGGGTCGCCAATGTCAACGAGAATGACTGCTTCAGTGCCGTAGCAGAGATTGTATGGGGTTTCTCCTATCGGAGTCCTTTTCGTGGCGCGGTATGCCCATAGTACATTCGGGAGCGCATCTACCCATTGCGCTCTTGTCTATTGCAAGTGCGTCTTGAGCCCTTTGAGCATAGTGCGGTTTATCACCTCAACCTGGCCGTTTGTTTTTGGATGAGCTACAGTCGTATGATGGAGGTTTATTTTCAGGTCCTCACACATCTTTGTGAATGACATCCCCGTGAACTGAGTTCCATTGTCGGCAATGATTACTGCTGGGATGCCAAAGCGGCAGATGATGTTCTTCCATACGAATTGCTTGACATTTTCCTCAGTTATTTTGGCGAGGGTTTCATCTTCCACCCATTTGGTAAAGTAATCAATAGGCAGAATGATAAACTTCCTTTGTCCAGATGCCATGGGGAGGGTACCAAGGAGATCGATTCCTTATTAAGCCAATAACTAGGCGCCTTGGAGTTTCGTGAGCACGACTGGGGGTGATAAGGGACATTTGCGTGAAGTTGACAACTTTACACTTCTGGACGAACTCGACCGCGTCCTTTTTCATTGTCGGCTAATAAAAACCATGACGTAGGATCTTATGAACTGGGGCTCTCCCGCCCAGGTGTTCCCCACAGACACCACCGTGAACCTCCCTTAAGGTGTATTCTGCTTCAGCTACTGGCAGGCACTTTAGGTAGGGCCCAGAGAATGCCCACCTGTAGAGCTCCCCTTCGATGATGACGAATGAGGCGGATCGCATCCGTAGCAGTCAAACTTCCAGGCGGTCGTCGGGTAGATGTCCGTACTCAATGTAGGCCCGGAGGGGAGTCATCCAAGATGACTCTTCCTCGTTGATTGCGGCGATTTCTCATGACCCATGAATGCTAGGGATCATGATATCTTCAACTCGGTGCCGCCCGAACTAGTAGTTTGGAGAGCGCATCGGCTCTAGAGTTCTGCTCCCTAGGGATGTGCAAGATCTGGTTCGATGGTATCTTCTGGAGGAGTGACTTTACGAGTATGAGGTATTGTGTCATCTAGTCATTCTTTGCTTCGTAGTTCCCTTCGACTGCGAGACCACGAGTTGTGAATCGGTGTAAACTGTCAAGTTCTCCATCTTGCAATCGATGGCGAGCCGGAGGCCGGCGATTAAAGCCTCATACTCGGTGATGTTGTTGGTAGCCAGGAACTTAAACATGAGGTTGTACTCTAGGGTGATCTCCTCTGTACTGACTAGGAGCAATCCCGCTCCTGCTCCCTCGGATGCCCCGTCGAAATAGAGAGTCCAACGACTGGTGGTGGTATCTTCAATGGGAGCCTCCTCCGGAGGGAGGGTGTTCTCCATGACGAAGTCAACGAGCACTTGAGATTTGATGTCTAGCCGAGGTAAGAAATGGATGTCGAATTTGTCGAGTTCAACCGCCCATTTCACCAACCTCCCGGACACTTCTGGCTTTCATAGGATGGCACACAATGGCAATTGGATCATCAACTTCAATGTATAGGCCTGGAAATATGGTCGAAGCTTTCTCATAGAAAAGACGAGAGCGAATGTCATTTTGTCTGTCATTGAATATCTGGTCTCGGTGTCAGTGAGGACCAAGCTGAGATAGTAGACTGGCCGTTGAATTCCTCCTTCATCTTTGACAAGTACTGAGCTGACAGCAGTCAGAGATACTATTAGGTATAAGTACAAGACTTCTCCAGGGGCAGGCTTTGATAGAAGCAAAGGCGAGGCCAGGTACTGTTTGAGAAGCTCGAAAGACGTCTGACACTCGTTCGTCCACTGGAATCCGAAATGGAGTGCCCCCGGAGAATTTTGAAGAAGGGGAGGTATTTATCTCCCGTCCGTGCCAGGAACTGAGAGAGAGCGACAATCCTCCCATTTAGACGATGTACTTCCTTGACGGAGTGGGGTGGTGACACGTCCTCCAATGCCTTGATCTTCTCCAGGGTTGCCTCAATTCCCTGATGGGTTACCATGAAGCCTAGGAACTTCTCTGCCGTCACACTAAATGCGCATTTGTTGGGGTTGAGCCGCATCTGGAAGCAACGAAGGAGCTGAAAGCATCTTTCCAGGTCTTTCAAGTGGTTGAGGCGGTGGGCGCTCTTCACCAGCATGTCGTCCACGTACACCTCCATCATTTTGTTGATGAGGTCCTTGAACACCTTGTTCATCAATCTTTGGTAGGTTGCTCTGACATTTTTGAGGCTGAATGACATAACTTTGTAGCAGTAGACCCCGTGTCTGTTCAGAATGCTGTGTGCTCCTCATCTGTAGGGTTCATCCTGATATGATTGTAGCCCGAGTACACGTCCATAAAGCTGAGGAGCTCATGTCCGGCTGTTGCATCGACCAGCTGATCAATCCTCGAAAGGGGGAAGCTTTCTTTTGGGCACGTCAGGTTCAGATTGCTATAGTCGACACACATCCGCTACTTCCTGGAGGCCTTTTTCACCATGACCATATTAGCGAGCCATGTGGGGTACTCTGCTTCGCGGATGAACCGCGATTCTAAGAGCTTTTCTACCTCCTCTTCAATCGTCTTTAGTCATTCGGGAGCGAAGTTCCGCTTCTTCTGGATTACCGTCCTACAGGCAGGGTTAACATTTAAAGAATGAAAGATTACTTGTGGATCTACCCCGGGTATGTCTTCTGGACTCCATGTGAAGACATCTTCATTAGCGCAGAGAAAGATGACGGATTCCTCCCGCTCTTCTTGAGATAAGAGGGACCCGACCTGGACTGTCTGGGTCGGATCCCACTGGGAGAGCGACACTTCCACGAGTCCTTCAACGGGCACTCCACGCTGCAGAGTGGCCTCATCCCGCAGGTTGAAGTTGTTGATACTGAGAGTGGTCGCCTTCGTTGGTCGAGCCAGCTTTAGATAGCAGGTTCATATTGCTTCCTAGTTTCCACGTGCGACGCCTATACATCCGGAGGTCGGGAATTTCATGGCTAGGAGAGGGATGGATGGAACTGCTCAGAAGATGGACTGAAGTGGCCTCCCAAAGATGGCATTATAGGCGGAGGTCGATTCCATAACCACAAACTGGATGTTGTGCGTTGACTGTCTCGGGAATTCTCCCAATGTGACTGGGAGGGTAATCATACCATGAACCAGAACTGGTCGGTTGTCGAAGCCGTAGACAGGCCCGGCCACAAGGCTGAGCTGCTCTTTTGTGAGTTTCATGCTTTGCAGAGTGGACAAGAATAAGACGTAGACTGATGTAACAACCCTTATTAATAATAATAATAATGATAGACATTTAAGTCCTCTCCCCCTCTTTTTTTCCATGTCTAACCGCAGCCCATTCTTCCTCCCCCCCCCCCCAATTAAACCCCCGGTCTAAGACCCACGCAAACCGCAAGCCGCACTACTAGGGCTCCCGTCTCCCGCTCCCGATCTCGCTCCCGCGCGCATCTCCCACTCACTGGATCGCAAGCCGCAGCGCAAGCGCCTCCCCTTCTCCTCCTCCTGCCGGCGCCGCCGCCGCCTGCTCCTCCTGCTCGGCTCGTCGATGCCGCCTGCGCCTCCTACTCCCCTTCTCGTCGGCGCCGCCTCCTTCTTCCCCTCTTCTAGGCGCCGGCAGCAGCAAGGGCCCCTTTCTCCCGCCTTCTTCTTCCCCTCTTCTGGACGCCGGCAGCAGCCAGGAGTTTCTTCCTCTCCTCCAGGTGCAGGCAGCCCCTCCATCCCTCTCCCGCTGCGTTTTGGCCGGTGGATTGCAAGAGGATCATCTAGGGTTTCGCTTGAAACCCCTCATCGTGGATTCTTGAGCCCAGATCTGGTCTTCTTGGGTAAGGATCTCTGCCAAACTTTCATTTCCAGTTATGTCCTAATTTTTTTGTGGTGATTTTCGCTCTCCGATCGACGTAATTTCGTCGGTCCGCCTTGCGTTCGTCGTATAATCACCTAATCCCGAATTTGTTTGTGTTTCCGATGCCGCTCCTCGGATCTAGTGGTGGAACCCTCCAAAATCCTCTCCGATTTAGGGTCTCCGTCGCCTAAGCGCTGCCAAATCTCTGATTTGTTCGTGGTAACTCCTCTCCCCTCATACTTGAGGGAGGTAAATTGCTAACCTGCTCTTGAGTTAGTTTTTGCAAAATAACTGTCTTTGCTAGCGTATGATTTTCTGTTTGTCACGTATCAAATATTGCTTGCAATTATTCCTGAACAGGTTCAATAGAGCCTTGACTTTGCTTATGTCGTTTAGCTGTTGCTGGCAGTTTCGGCTTCACCTTAAGGCAAGTGGAGAATTCCCTCTCGCTTGCAAACTAAGAATTTTAAGACCTTTTCACATGTATTTAAGTTATTAACTGTAACTGGCAATGCGAGGATCATTGATAAGTGGAGGTGACAATAAAACATGGGAAAAGGCTCAAAAGATGCTAACAAAGGGTTTCTTTTTAAGGGTTGGCATGAAGGCTCAAACTTAAAACAAAAAATGGCCTAAATCATTTTCATTGCTCTCTAAATTTAGATAAAGCATGAGTTTTGAAGGATTTCAAAAAGTAAGCCCTAGATATTAAATAAAGACTAATGAACTTATCCTGAAAATAAGAATAATAAGCGTCTAGGATTATTCACATTTACTACACAAATCAAAAGTTAACCTTGCAAAATATATCTAAAAATGAAGAGAAAATAGTGGATGAAGAATTTTTACGAAAGTAAAGAAGATAAAAGAGAAAACGATAAGGAAAGTACAAGATTTTAGAAAAAACTTTTCAGATTAACATGCTACCTAGAATTAGAACACTACATGAGTCAACAATTTACTTGTGAAACATAATTAAAAGTAGGATTAGAAATTTTGAAATTAACTAAGGCTATATAAGATATTTTGGGAAAAACAAAACATAAAGCAAGGGGTACTATTGATTTTACCAAAATCTAATTTAGACTACTAAAAGAAAAGAAGACATTCTCCCCCAAGCTTACGATAGACATTGTCCTCAATGGAAAAGGAGAGTGAAGGAAGGGGTAATTAAAACTGAAAAACTGAAACAGGCACTTCCCTGGATTTATGGGCTTGAACGGGTGTGTGATGCCGCTCCCCCTTGCTGGCGCTTTGAATCTTCATGAAATATCATCTTGAATTTTTCTTGAAACCAGCAATGTTGAAACAGGCGATCGCCGAAGTTGAGAGTATCAGAGCCATCCAGGGCCAAAAAATTTAAAACAACAATTTTAAAAACCTTGGGTTGCCTCCCAAGAGCGCCCTCTGTTTAATGTCGTTTGAGCTCGACTAAAAGAATATAGTTCAAAAGTTAATCCAAATTATTACAGTCCAGACAAAAGAAGTTTTTCATTGTCCATGTCAACATTGTCACCAGAAAAATAAAGTTTTAGACGATGCCCATTAACCTTGAAATCACCCTTATCTGGGTGTGATATCAAAACAGTTCCATACGGATAAACTTCCTTTACATTAAAAGGACCTGACCATCTAGATTTTAATTTTCCAGGAAATAAACGTAGACGAGAATTATAAAGTAATACTTGGTCTCCTGGTTTAAATGTTTTCGGGAGCCTTAAATTTTTATCGTGAAAGCATTTCGTTCGTTCCTTATATAATTTATTATTTTCATACGCATTGGAGCGCCACTCATCGAGTTCGTTGAGTTGGAATTTTCGAAGATCGGCGGTGGAGTGGGGATCAAAATTTAAAAATTTAAGGGCCCAGAAAGCACGATGTTCTAATTCGACCGGTAAATGGCACGATTTCCCATATACTAACCGATACGGTGTACAACCGATGGCGGTCTTGTACGCTGTTCGGTAAGCCCAAAGAGCATCGTCTAATTTATGTGACCAGTCTTTACGTGAGGTGGAAACAGTTTTTTCTAAAATACGTTTGATTTCTCTATTCACTACCTCGACCTGGCCGTTAGTTTGGGGGTGGTAAGCAGTTGAAAGCTTATGTGTAACGCCATATTTTAAAAGTGTTTTTGCAAATTGTGCGTTACAAAAGTGCGAACCCCTGTCACTAACGATGGCCCTAGGAGTACCGAATCGAGAAAATAATTTTTTTAAGAAAATAATAACGACTCGGGAGTCATTAGTAGGAAGAGCTTGGGCCTCTGCCCATCGAGACACGTAGTCTACCGCAACTAAAATGTATTTATTACCATGGCTAGAAGGAAGAGGACCTACAAAATCTATTCCCCAAAGGTCGAAAACTTCGCACTCGAGGAAATAATTTTGCAACATTTCATTTTTATTTGAGATATTTCCGGTCCGTTGGCAGCTATCGCACCGTCTCACAAACGATTGGGCATCTTTAAAAAGGCTAGGCCAATAAAAGCCTGCACTAAGTACTTTGTGAGCGGTCCGATTGGCTTGATAGTGCCCACCAGTCGGTCCTTCGTGTAAGTGTTTGAAAATATTTTGTCCTTCTTCGAAAGAAACACATCTCCTTATTACTTGGTCTGCACAAACTCGAAACAGATACGGGTCCTCCCAAAAATAATTCTTCAGGTCAGAGAAGAATTTCTTCTTTTGCTGATAGGAAAATTCTTTTGGGAGGACTCGAGCTACTAAGTAGTTGGCGAAGTTTGCAAACCAAGGAGAAGGAGTAGTGTTGATTGATAATAACTTCTCGTCGGGAAAATAATCATTAAAAGTTTGTTCATTTAAATCTTCAATAAATGGGTTATCTAATCGTGAAAGATGGTCCGCGGCCAAATTCTCAGCCCCCTTTTTATCTCGGATTTCCAAGTCGAACTCCTGGAGGAGTAAGACCCAGCGAAGTAAGCGTGGTTTGGCATCTGGTTTAGAAAGTAAATATTTGAGGGCCGAGTGGTCTGTAAAAACAATAATTTTTGAAAGTGTAATATAAGGTCGAAATTTGTCGAATGCAAAAATAACTGCTAATAATTCTTTCTCCGTTGTGGTATAGTTCGCTTGCGCGGATGTAAGTGTTTTACTTGCGTAGAAAATAGGGTGGAAGTTTGTAGATATACGTTGACCTAAGACGGCTCCCACCGCAAAGCTACTTGCATCGCACATGATTTCGAATGGAAGGTCCCAGATTGGAGCTATCATAATTGGCGCATTTATTAGCTTATTTTTGATTAATTGAAAAGCAGATAAGCATGTATCATCAAAAATAAATGGAGTGTCTTTTTCTAAAAGATGAGTGAGTGGTTTGGTAATTTTCGAAAAATCTTTTATAAACCGCCGGTAAAAACCGGCATGTCCTAGAAAGCTTCTTATGGCCTTAACGTTGGTTGGCGGTGGCAGTTTTTCGATCACTTCTATTTTTGCTTCATCGACCTCAATTCCTCTTGCTGATATCTTATGACCTAAAACCAATCCCTCCCGTACCATGAAATGACATTTTTCCCAGTTCAGGGCGAGATTGGTCTCCTCACACCGTTCTAACACTTTTTCTAAATTTTCTAAACAAAAATCGAAGGAATCACCAAACACGGAAAAGTCGTCCATAAATACCTCCATAATACTTTCTACGTACTTGTCGAAAATGGCCAACATACACCGTTGAAATGTTGCCGGCGCATTACATAAGCCAAACGGCATTCTTCGATAGGCGAAGGTGCCGAAAGGACAAGTAAACGTCGTTTTCTCCTGGTCCTCGGGCGAGATGGGAATTTGGAAGTAGCCCGAGAGACCATCGAGAAAACAATAAAAGCTATGGCCGGATAATCGTTCTAAGATTTGATCGATGAATGGCAAGGGGAAATGGTCCTTGCGGGTGGCGTCGTTCAATTTGCGATAATCAATACACATACGCCACCCAGTCACCGTCCGTGTTGGGATTAAGTCATTATTATCATTTAACACTACCGTGATACCTCCTTTTTTAGGAACTACTTGAACGGGACTTACCCATTTGCTATCTGAAATTGGATAGATAATTCCTGCGTCTAATAATTTCACGACCTCACCATTTACTACTTCTTTCATGTTTGGGTTTAATCGGCGTTGAGGTTGGATAGAATTTTGTGAATTATCTTCCATTAGAATTTTGTGCATGCAGAAAGATGGACTTATGCCCTTAATATCAGAAATCTGCCAAGCAATTGCTTGGCGGTGTTTTTGTAAAACTTTTAGCAATTTGGCATTTTCAGATCCACTTAAATAGGCCGACACTATTACTGGTAACTTAGAGTCTTTTTCTAAAAATTCATATTTTAAATGCTTGGGTAGTTCTTTAAGTTCTAAAGTGGGAGGTTCTTCGTATGAAGATTTGAAAGACTTTTCTTTTTCAAAAGTAATTTCTTCAAAAAATTTTGATTTAATTTGAAAATTTGAGGGGGCGGGAGCAATGGCCATTTTCATTTCTTGTAATATTTCAGTGGAGGTGTTTGAAGATGAACAAAAAGAAGAAGAACCAGTTTCAGAAATACAAAAAGAAGGGTCTTCACTTAACACATCTAAGAAAAAACACGAATCGTCATTTTCTAGGGTATTTTTCATAGAGGGTGTTATGGAGAAGGTTACTTCATCATCTCCAACTCGGAGGAATAGCTTACCATTACTCACATCAATGATAGCACGGGAGGTGGCAAGGAAGGGGCGGCCAAGGATTAGGGGAACCTCGACATCCTCTTCAATGTCCAAAATGACAAAATCCACCGGGAAGATGAATTTGTCTACTTTTACGAGCACGTCCTCCACAATTCCCAGCGGATATTTTATCGTCCTATCTGCTAGTTGTATACTCATACGTGTGGGGCTAAGGGTGCCCACTCCTAACTTTTTAAACAAGGAGAATGGCATTAAGTTGATGCTTGCTCCTAAGTCGGTCAACGCGTTCTTTACAAATAGATCACCAAAGAGGCACGGGATAGAAAAACTACCTGGATCGTTAGCCTTTTTCGGTAATTTATTTGTTAGGACGGCGGAACACTCAGCATTTAAAGTTACGTGCGATAGATTTTCTAGCTTTTTCTTATTAGTTAGAAGATCCTTCAGGTACTTAGCGTACTTGGGCATTTGTGATATCGCTTCATGGAAGGGCAAATTGATGTGTATTTGCTTAAACATTTCCAGGAAGCGATGATATTGATCATCTAATTTTTCCTTGTTGAGTTGAGATGGATAAGGCGGGGCGGGGTTGTTTTTGAAAATATGAGGTGGAGTGATAAAATCTGTTTGAGTGAGTGGTGTTTTTAAAATAGGGGCGGATCTTGCCTCGGGCTCTTCGCTAACCGGACCGGATACTTGCTTTCCACTCCGAAGAGTTACAGCTTTCGCTTGCTCTTTCGGGTTGGGCTCGGTGTTAGCGGGAAGAGTCCCGGGCGGTCGCTCGGATATTATTTTGGCGAGCTGCCCGATTTGGTTTTCTAGATTTTTAACGGATCCGGCTAAGTTCCGGACGGTTGCTTCGTTCGTACTTATATATTTTGAAAACATCTCCTCCAAAGATGGAGGTTTTTGAAAGTTAACAAGGGGTGGAGGTGGTGTAAATTCATTTTGTAGAGGCGGGCGAGTTGTGTTTGCAGGATTACTCCAAGAAAAGTTCGGGTGATTACGCAGCGCAGGATTATAATTATTCGGTAACTGAAAACCAGGTGCATGAAAATTAGAAGCAGAATAATTATTATAAGCATTTCTATTGCCTACGAAATCAGCTTGTTCGGAGGTGGCTTTTGCGAATTCCCAAACCTGAGGTGCGGAAGGAGCATTCATTTCGGATATCTTTTTGCTAAGCATTTCCACTTGTAGTGCCAGCTGGGAGACGTTATCCACTTCGTACATACCTGCAGGTTTGTTTGGGCGGGATCTTGGCACATTCCATTGATAGGTGTTCATGGCCATATCCTCAAATAGTTCAAGAGCGGCTTCCGGGGTTTTGTTATTTAAGGTACCACCGGAAGCGGCATCTATCATTTGCTTAGTATGTTGATTTAGCCCGTTATGAAATGTCTGCACTTGTAACCATACAGGCAGAGCGTGATGAGGGCAGCGTCTTAAGAATTCTTTATACCTTTCCCAGGTATCATAAAGCGTTTCAGAATCTATTTGGCAAAAAGAAGAAATATCATTTCTAAGCTTAGCAGTTTTCGCAGGTGGAAAATACTTAGTTAGAAATTTTTCAGTTAACTGGGCCCAAGTGGTGATAGAACCTCTAGGTAGAGTTGACAACCACTGCTTAGCCTTTGTTCTTAAAGAAAATGGGAAGAGTCTTAGCCTAATTGCATCATCCGTAACACCATTTATTTTGAAGGTGTCACAGATTTCAAGGAAGCTAGCAATATGTGCATTCGGATCTTCATCTTGTAATCCGTCGAACTGCACGTATTGCTGCACCATGTGAATTATGCTTGGCTTTAGTTCGAAATTATTATTATTTATGGCAGGGCGGACTATACTAGTTTCCGTCCCTTCCAGGTTAGGCCTTGCATAATGGGACATAGTCCATTCAGGGGCCGCAACCATGTGGGGACTTCATTTTGGTTAGGTTCGCCCATATTAACAACCGACTCCGAATCCTCAGCCAGTTCTTGGAATGTAGGATCTTGAACTTGCGATTTTCTCCGAAGAGTACGCTCAAGTTCTTGGTCCAAGTCTACAAGTTCTGACGGATTCGCTCGGGTCATAAGCTAGAAAGAGAGAAGGGAAAATAAGATTGAGAAATTCGAAAAAGGTCTCTCTTTTTTTTTTTTTGAATTAATTTTGTTTTTTTCAAGAAAGAGGAGAAAAAAAAGGTGATAAAAGTAATAGATTCGTTCTTTCAAAATATCAACAAAATGCGAGTCCCCGGCAACGGCGCCAAAAACTTGTTGATTAAAATTCCGCTTGCACGAAATAAAATCCGAACTAGCAATCCGAGAAGGCAAGTATACCTATCGAACTGTAGTATAGGAACGCAAGTGTCGTATTAAAATCCGAGAACCGTTGATTACTTATACTCAAACGAATTACTATTATTTTATCTTAATAATTTTTTGGATGGTTTTGTCTGCTAGGTTAAAATAAAAGTTGGATATAAGTACGGCTAAACGATGATTAAGAAATAGCACTCGATCTTGACTTACTTCGGCCTAAGTTGATCAAAATTCAAAAGCAAACTTAAAACTTAATAAAGTAAGGGCAGCTTGACCGTGGGGGTTCCTATAGTTTGAACATGCTTCTCTCGAAGATATGCCCAACTGAGTTTAGGAAAATCCGACCGAACTCTCGTCCCGTATTCGAATACCTAAAACTCGCTTTAAGTGGTGAACCCCGCTATTGGGTTTTACTCCAATCCAGGAGATTTACGTCATTCTCTCTCGAGAAATGTGTGTAACTCTCTTTACTCTTAAGTGCTCACTTCAGACTATCGGCCTCTCGGCTAGCCAAGAATGAAAGCAAAGGTGGGGATTATATATCGATAATATAGCTCCACTCAATTTTAATTAAGAGTAAATCTAAGGCCCAACACTTTAGAAAGTGAAAGAAGACTAAAGGATCATAACTTGATCAACTCATCCTCAGATCATCAAGATCGAGTACTATGAGGATTTAGTTACTCATGGTGGAGGGGTAGGAGAGAGAAATGATGAAGATTTTAAGAGAACAAAAACATACCATTTTTATTAAATAAAAGTTCAACTGAGATTACAATTGCATGGAAAGGCTACTATAAAAGGAAATTACAAAGGCATTACAACATTCATATGAAAACTAGAAAAGGAAATGCATTGAAATAAGAGAGAGAGAGAGAAAGAGAATAAAATGACATGGAAAACACTGAAAATAGAGTAGTAGCACTAGTTCTCTCTCCAAAAACTGAATGAGGAAAGCTTGGAGGTCATTTCAATTTATAGAATTTTTTCTGCCTCGGTCACGCCCTCAGTCACGCCCGTGACTAAGGGCGTGATATTGTTTAATCAATTCTGCGGCTTGTATCAGGTTCGGCGCACGATTCTGACGCGATTTGATGGGTCACGCCCTAGGTCACGCCCGTGACTGAGGGCGTGACCATTTCGGTGGTTAGCTCGGGTCATGGGCGCTGGCGGCGATCATGGGCGCTGGCGGCTGGCTGACGTGGCAGTCACGGGCGTGACTGGAAGCACGCCCGTGTAACAGTGGCGTGACCAATTCGGTGGTCAGCTGGTCGAATCTGAGCTGTTCACGGGCTGGTCACGGGCGTGGCTTGCGTGTCACGGGCGTGACTTGTGTGTCACGGCCGTGTACTTTGGGCGTGTCTGACCAGATCTTCTGAATTATGTTGGCAGCAGCTTAACTGGAAACAGCAACTTACACGCCCTAGGTCACGCCCGTGACTGAGGGCGTGACTTAGGAAATTTTGCATTTTGACCTGAAAATTCAGAAAACTTAAGTTAGCACTAAAAATAGGAAAATGAACCAAAATTGCATTTAGGTAAGCAACAATAAGCAAAAAGTAAGAGTAAATATCCTAAAAATAACCTAATTAAACTAACTAGATTTAGCATTATCAATCATCGCTCGTAAGCATGTCTTGTTATGATAACAGTCTCCACGGAAAAATCATGAATCACCTAGGTCTTGAGTGTCATAAGCAAATCTTGGAAACTAGGGTTTAGGTGGTGCATCGTCTTGTTTGCATGGTCACGGTAAGCAGGAAATACTCTTATTCTAGTAAGACTTACACTTGGACTTGAGTGTGAACCATGCACGCCCACTATAAACACCTATGCATTTCTTCGATTATAGCTTATGTCGTTGTAAAAATACTTGGTTAAGCTATACTCCGGAGTAGGCTAATAATTTCTAGATAGTTTCTGCTTGTTTCAGTTACTTGTCTGTTTCACTAGCTTTTTTCAAGAGTTAACTGGTACTTTAGAATTATTTCTGCACGTACTTAAATTTATAGCCTGCTTTCTGTTATTTTTCTTGTTCTGAGGCATTTTCCTTCTGTTTGGATTTGCCTAAGGGTTCGTGACCGCGCCTTCTGCCCCCTGAGTTTTCTTCGTTCAGCTGCAGTTTTTCTTGGAAGTTTTATTTTGATTACTGTGTCAGCAGATTCTATGTATTTTGTTTCCATTACTGTTGGATTTACTTTCATGTATTAGTTATTGTCAGTCATTTTCTCTTGTTTTGTGGACAACTCCTAGGGTGTTTTGATGTATCCGATCATTTTGTTTTTGTCATTTTACTATTGTGGCTTATTGCATGATCACCGTTTCAGCATTGTGTGTAACATTAGATTTTATTTTAAATGCATGAGCATTAACTTTTCATTTCGGCTTCCGCATATTTATAAAATACACTAAATTCTTTTCAAAGCAATAAATTCATATATATATTGTAGTATTTCTGTTTTCGCCTTAGCAGGCATGGTTTCTTGTTCGCTCATGCCTGTGGCATCACGGCCCGCCCGAAGTGCGCTCTAACCCTTGTCGAGACGGGTCGTGACAACTGAGCTCCCATTGTTGACCAATATTCTCTTAACATTGAAGCAAGGGTCCCAAATCCCTGCGCTGATTACGAGTGAGTCCTAATGTGGTAGTCATATCCCCTGCAGATCCTCCACCCCAAAGGTGATGGTGGAGTCTTGTATGAGCTTCTTATCTCCGTAGCCCCTTGGGGGTTTGGCGATCGAGAGGATCTGCACAGTGAGGGTGGGAGGCCCGATGATAGTTTCGATTTCTCCCACCATCGGCCTGCCCCCTGCAGTACTGCGGGGGGGGGGGGGGGGGGGGGGCGAGAGATTGATCCCTCGCCTCCCTGGGCGGCTGAGGCTGATTGGGCACTTGACCTTGCAGAAATCTTTTTGAGTAGCCGCACGCCCGCCTACCGCCGGCGGTAAGCGGCATACGACCGTCCCGCAACAGGCACCACGCGACTTGTCTCTCTCTCCCATAGGTTAAAAACAACATACCTCCAACATGGTCCAGTGCGCCATGTACACCCACCGCTCCGACTTAAGTCACTACGGATGAAGAATATATGAAAACCATCGAACTCCTCCAAGCGTTGACGTAGACTTCGAAGGTTTGGGGGGCAGTTGATACGCACCTATGATTTTATAGGGATTTATGAGTGTGCCTAGTAAATGAATGCACAAATGGGAAGTGCAAGTAGTGGAGGTGGAAGTCAAAGTCAACCCATTATTGAGGGAGTGGGGAAGCAAGAGCAAAACCACAGCGCGACAACCATCCCATGACATCCATCGCGCGGTCAAACCACACCAACATGGTGCGAACAGGCGCGCCCCCTCCACAGGATATAGTCAGGGGCGTTTCCCCCTCCGCGGGGTGCGACCAGTGCTGTAACTATTACACTATTCAACAGTATTAGAATGCTAGAACCTGTAGTCTAAATCCTATATGCTTTACTTGACTATTTCTCTTACTCTATTCCTTGTGTCTCCTTCTAGATGGCTTCTAAGCGATCGCAGCGCAAGAAGACTACCTCTTCAGTGGGAGGAACATCTGGAGATGCCACTGCCCAGCTGCTGAGGAAGATTCTATAACGTCACACCCGACTGGAAGAGGATCGCCAAACTCCTAACCCGGCCCTTGGTTCCGGCAGTGCAGGGACAGCTGGAGTTACCAACACTACTGCACTTCCTGGAGCCACCCCTCCTGCAACTGATTCTGGGACCGGCTCGCCTGCCGTCACCTTGGTGCCCCCGCTCGTGTCAAGCTTGACTGCCCCGCCCGTGGCAATGGCAGATACTCTGGCATTCAAGAGGCTGAATCCGCCGTCTTTCGATGGCAATCGAGACTACTTTGTGATCACTGAATGGATCTCCCAGATGGAGAAGCATTTTGAGTATGCTGGAGTTCCCGAGACCCGGAAGGTCCTCCTTGCGGCCTATCAATTGTCTGAGGATGCTTATACTTGGTGGCTCCAGCGCCGCAGCCTCCCCGATTCTACCACCTTATCTTGGGGTCAGTTCAAGAATGCTCTTATGGAGAACTTCCTCTCTTCCGTGGAGCGGGACAAGTTAGCTGAGAAGTTCCTGTCCCTTCAGCAGCCTGGTAGGACAGTGACCGAGTACGCAAGAGAGTTCTCCCGCCTTTCCCTCCTTGCTGCGGAGTTCGTGCCAGATGAAGAGAAAAAATCAGTCGTTTCGTGAAGGGGCCCGTCATGACTTCCGCCAGCTTGTGGTAGCTCATGGCGCCACCACCTACGCGGAGACCGTGGGAGCCGCCTTGCGGGTGGAAGCTATTGAGCTGGATCGTTCTGCCAAGAAAGCCCAGCATGGAACAAGCAATGCCGTCGCTTCCGACCTCAAGCGCAAGGATGCTCCATCTCAGCAGCAAAGCCCCAGGTCCAAAGAGGTGTGTGCCTTCTGCCACAAGGTGGGCCATGTCGCCCAAGTCTGCCGCTCCCTCCTGAAGAAGCAGATGATGGTTACTCCTGCGCAGCAACCTCAGATGACGCTTGCCTCTGCTGCCTCCGTCTGTGCTTTTTGCAAGAGGTCGGGCCACTTGGCAAAAGACTGCCTCCGTAAGCAGGTTGGGCACCTCATGCTCGACTGCCCCATAAAGGAGATCCCGATCCCCGCTCAGCCTCTGCAAGTTATCCCCGGAGCTCTAGGCAGGGATGTTCTGAACGTCGTCACTCAGGGCGAGGCGCTCGCATCTACCGACGTCATCTCTGGTACGTTTCGTGTAGAATTTTAAATTTTTCTGCATTCTTAAATCTGGTTGCCTTAGTCGAATAAACTTGTTATGCGTTATGTTTTCCTTTTTAGGAAGTTTTAGGGTCAAGAATAAGTGGATGCAAATATTATTTGACTCCGGTGCATCACACTCTTTTATCGCCTGCCGCATCGTGGACCTTTATAGTTGGCATACTTCGCCACTTGAGGTTCCTTTTGAGATTTTTGTACCCGGTCATCTGCATCTCTCAACCAGAGGAGTTCTCAATTGCCCGATCCTGCTTGGAGAATTGCAAGTCGTCGCTGTTCTCATAGTTCTGGATATGACAAAGTTCGACGTAATCCTGGGAATGAATTGGTTGGTCGCGTATCGAGCAAAGCTGGACTGTGTGGCGAAAAGGGTCAATCTCAGCATTGATGGCAAGGACAACAACGTTCATGTTCAGACCCGCAGTCACCTGAAGGTAATCTCTGTCGTACGCGCCACTCGACTTCTTAGCCAAGGATGTTCTGCCTGCTTCGTTTATGCTTCACACTCGGATACTATCTCTCCTCAACTCGAGTCTATTTTTGTTGCTTCGGAGTTTCCTGACGTGTTCCCCGCCGAATTGCCTGGGATGCCTCCTGATCGAGATGTAGAGTTCTGTATTGATGTAGAGCCTGGGACGCGCCCCATATCTAAAGATCCTTACCGTATGGCACCGCATGAGCTAGAAGAACTCAGATCGCAGTTAGACGAATTGCTTGAGCGTGGGTACATTCGCCCTAGCTCATCGCCTTGGGGATCCCCTGTACTCTTCGTGAAAAAGAAGGATGGATCCATGAGATTGTGCATCGACTATCGAGATCTTAATAAGGTGACCATCAAGAATACGTGCCCCCTTCCGCGTGTGGATGATTTATTCGATCGGCTTAAGGGCAGTACAGTCTTTTCCAAGATAGATCTCAG
Source organism: Dactylorhiza incarnata (assembly GCA_033032865.1). Classification (NCBI taxonomy): domain Eukaryota; kingdom Viridiplantae; phylum Streptophyta; class Magnoliopsida; order Asparagales; family Orchidaceae; genus Dactylorhiza; species Dactylorhiza incarnata. The sequence goes on along the minus strand of JAWHQI010000333.1, from coordinate 218,471 downwards.
ATCGGGTTACCATCAACTGAAGATCAGGGACTCCGACGTCCCCAGGACGGCCTTCCGGACTCGGTATGGTCATTTCGAATTTTTGGTGATGTCTTTCGGGTTGACTAACGCCCCTTCTGCATTCATGGACATGATGAACCGTGTCTTTCGTGAGTACCTGGACAAGTTCATCATCGTCTTCATTGATGATATCTTGGTCTACTCCAAAACCCGCGAGGAGCATGCAGCACACCTTAGACTCACTCTCTCCACCCTTCGTCAGCATCAGCTTTATGCAAAGTTGGCAAAATGTGAGTTCTGGCTGGATCGTGTTGCCTTCTTAGGCCACGTCATTTCAGGGGATGGACTTTCTGTTGATCCTGCCAAGATTTCCGCGGTTATGTACTGGACGCGACCTTCTACCCCTACCGAGATCCGCAGTTTCCTTGGTTTGGCTGGCTATTACCGATGCTTCGTCAAGGATTTTTCCTCTCTTGCTGCCCCCCCTGACTCGACTAACTCAAAAGCATGCTAGATTCGAGTGGTCATATCAGTGCGAGCAGTCCTTTTCTGAGTTGAAGCAACGTCTATGTTCAGCGCCTGTTTTAGCTCTTCCGTCAGAAGGGTTGGACTTTTCAGTTTACACTGACGCTTTCGGAGTTGGTTTGGGTTGTGTCCTGATGCAGGATGATCGTGTTATTGCTTATGGGTCGAGGCAGTTGAAGGTTCACGAACGCAACTACCCCACTCATGATCTGGAGTTCGCTGCGGTGGTGTTTGCTTTGAAGCTTTGGCGTCATTATCTCTATGGCGTGAAGTGTCACTTTTTCACCGACCACCAGAGTTTAAAGTACATCTTTGTTCAGAAGGACCTCAATCTTCGTTAGAGGCGTTGGCTCGAGTTCGTGGCAGATTACGACTTGCAGCTCACGTATGTTCCTGGTAAAGCCAATTCAGTGGCAGATGCGTTGAGCTGGCATGCCTCCGTAGCTGCTTGTGCACCCATGTCAGCTATTCTAGCAGCCTTGATTGATGACCTCGATCGGATGGATATATCCATCGCACCCGAGGGTCATGGAGAGGTTTCTGTTCCGTTGTGGGTAGAGCAGGTGAAGGATTTGCAGCCATCTGATCCCGCACTCCAGCTCATCCGCCGACAGGTTGAACTTGGGACTCTTCCGGATTTCTCTATCTCTGACGATATTCTGCGTTTCCGAGGCCACCTATGCATTCCTGATGTTCCCTAATTGCTCGATAGTATTTGCCGAGAAGCTCACGAGTCTCGCACATCTGGTCATCCAGGCAAAAATAAGATGTATCATGACTTGAAGCAAATCGTTTGGTGGCCTGGTATGAAGAATTATATAGCTCGTTTCATCTCTCGATGTCTGACGTGCCAGAAGGTGAAAGCTCAGCGTCAGCGTCTTGGTGGCCTTTTGCAGCCTTTGCCTATCCCGGAATGGAAGTGGGAAGATGTCTCTATGGACTTCATCACGGGTTTGCCCCGTACTCCGAGAGGGCATGATGCGATTTGGGTCATAGTGGATCGCATGACGAAAGTGGCTCACTTCATCCTGTACAAGGAAGGTCACTCTACTGAGAAGATGGCCCGAATTTATGTCTCTAAGATAGTTAGACTTCATGGGATCCCTCTGCGGATTGTCTCTGATCGTGACTCGAGGATTGTTTTGCACTTTTGGAAGGGTTTTTAGCAAGCTTTGGGTACCGAGCTCAACCTGAGCGCCGCTTATCATCCAACTATCGATGGGCAGACCGAAATGGTTAATCAGATTCTTGAAGACATGCTTCAGTGTTATATTCTGGACTTCAAGGGAGCTTGGGATGAGCACCTACCGTTGGTTGAGTTCGCCTACAACAATAGCTATCATGAGAGCCTCAAGATGACCCCCTTCAAAGCATTGTATGGGCGTCGTTGTAGGACTCCTCTCTATTGGTCAGAAGTTGGTGAGAAGGTGGTGTTGGGCCCTGAGTTACTTCAGGAAATGGAAGAAGACACCAAGAAGACTCGTCTTCAGCTCAGTCGTGCCATTGAAAGACAGAGGAAGTATGCTAATCAGCGCTGCCGTCCGTTGGAGTTTGCAGTAGGTGATCATGTGTTCTTGAAGGTTTCTCCTACTCCTTGGGTGAAACGGTTTGGTCGCCATCATAAGCTCAACCCGAGATTTGTGGGGCCGTGCACCATCTCAGAGCGTATTGGAGGATCTGCTTATCGTTTAGAGGTGTCATATTCGTTGTCCGGTGTTCATGATGTTTTCCATGTCAGTCAGCTCCGGAAATACATCCATGATCCTAATCGTGTTCTTGAGGAAATCCCGGTGGTTCCTGAAGCTAATTTGTCTTATCCGATTGAGCCCGCCAAGATAGTGGAATATCAAGAACGCAAGCTTCGAAAGAGAACTATTCCGATGGTGAAGGTACTTTGGATGCATGGCAAGTCTGAGGAGTTCACTTGGGAGCTCGAAGCTGACATACGTAGCGAGTATCCGCACCTTTTCTCCTGACCCTGGTATGCCCCCGCTCTTGTTCTCTTCTCTTTTGCTATATTCATAGTTAGTTTTCATGCTTTGATTTGCAAACCTTGTCGGTATAAATGACATCTGAATCTTCGTCATTTTAGCTCCCAGCCAAGAAATCCTAAGAAGTTTCGGGACGAAACTTTCTAAGTAGGGGAGAATGTAACAACCCTTATTAATAATAATAATAATAATGATAGACATTTAAGACCTCTCCCCCTCTTTTTTTCCATGTCTAACCGCAACCCATCCTTCCTCCCCCCCCCCCCCCCCCCCAATTAAACCCCCCTGGTCTAAGACCCACGCAAACCGCAAGCCGCACTGCTAGGGCTCCCGTCTCCCGCTCCCGATCTCGCTCCCGCACGCATCTCCCACTCGCTGGATCGCAAGCGCCGTCCCCTTCTCCTCCTCCTGCCGGCGCCGTCGCCGTCTGCTCCTCCTGCTCGGCTCGTCGACGCCGCCTGCGCCTCCTACTCCCCTTCTCGTCGGCGCCGCCTCCTTCTTCCCCTCTTCTGGACGCCGGCAGCAGCAAGGGCCCCTTTCTCCCGCCTTCTTCTTCCCCTCTTCTGGACGCCGGCAGCAGCCAGGAGTTTCTTCCTCTCCTCCAGGTGCAGGCAGCCCCTCCATCCCTCTCCCGCTGCGTTTTGGCCGGTGGATTGCAAGAGGATCGTCTAGGGTTTCGCTTGAAACCCCTCATCGTGGATTCTTGAGCCCAGATCTGGTCTCCTTGGGTAAGGATCTCTGCCAAACTTTCATTTCCAGTTATGCCCTAATTTTTTTGTGGTGATTTTCGCTCTCCGATCGACGTAATTTCGTCGGTCCGCCTTGCGTTCGTCATATAATCACCTAATCCCGAATTTGTTTGTGTTTCCGATGCCGCTCCTCGGATCTAGTGGTGGAACCCCTCCAAAACCCTCTCCGATTTAGGGTCTCCGTCGCCTAAGCACTGCCAAATCTCCTATTTGTTCGTGGTAACTCCTCTCCCCTCATACTTGAGGGAGGTAAATTGATAACCTGCTCTTGAGTTAGTTTTTGCAAAATAACTGTCTTTGCTAGCGTATGATTTTCTGTTTGTCACGTATCAAATATTGCCTGCAATTATTCCTGAACAGGTTCAATAGAGCCTTGACTTTGCTTGTGTCGTTTAGCTGTTGCTGGTAGTTTCGGCTTCACCTTAAGGCAAGTGGAGAATTCCCTCTCGCTTGCAAACTAAGAATTTTAAGACTTTTTCACATGTATTTAAGTTATTAACTGTAACTGACAATGCGAGGATCATCGCTCGTAAGCATGTCTTGTTATGATAACAGTCTCCACGGAAAAATCATGAATCACTTAGGTCTTGAGTGTCATAAGCAAATCTTGGAAACTAGGGTTTAGGTGGTGCATCGTCTTGTTTGCATGGTCAAGGTAAGCAGGAAATACTCTTATTCTAGTAAGACTTACACTTGGACTTGAGTGTGAACCATGCGCGCCCAATATAAACACCTATGCATTTCTTCGATTACAGCTTATGTCGTTGCAAAAATACTTGGTTAAGCTATACTCCGGAGCAGGCTAATAATTTCTAGATAGTTTCTGCTTGTTTCAGTTACTTGTCTGTTTCACTAGCTTGTTTCAAGAGTTAACTGGTACTTTAGAATTATTTCTGCACGTACTTAAATTTATAGCCTGCTTTCTGTTATTTTTCTTGTTCTGAGGCATTTTCCTTCTGTTTGGATTTGCCTTAGGGTTCGTGACCGCGCCGTCTGCCCCCTGAGTTTTCTTCGTTCAGCTGCAGTTTTGCTTGGAGGTTTTATTTTGATTACTGTGTCAGCATGTTCTATGTATTTTGTTTCCATTACTGTTGGATTTACTTTCATTTATTAGTTATTGTCAGTCATTTTCTCTTGTATTGTGGACAACTCCTAGGGTGTTTTGATGTATCAGATTATTTTTTTTGTCATTTTACTATTGTGGTTTATTGCATGATCACCGTTTCAGCATTGTGTGTAACATTAGATTTTATTTTAAATGCATGAGCATTAACTTTTCATTTCGGCTTCCGCATATTTATAAAATACACTAAATTCTTTTCAAAGCAATAAATTCATATATATATTGTAGTATTTCTGTTTTCGCCTTAGCAGGCATGGTTTCTTGTTCGCTCATGTCTGTGGCATCACGGCCCGCCCGAAGTGCGCTCTGACCCTTGTCGAGACGGGTCGTGACAACTGAGCTCCCATTGTTGACCAATATTCTCTTAACATTGAAGAAAGAGTCCAAAATCCCTGCGCTGATTACGAGTGAGTCCTAATGTGGTAGTCGTATCCCTTGCAGATCCTCCACCCCAAAGGTGATGGTGGAGTCTTGTATGAGCTTCTTATCTCCGTAGCCCCTTGGGGGTTTGGCGATCGAGAGGATCTACACAGCGACGGTGGGAGGCCCGATGATAGTTTCGATTTCTCCCACCACCGGCCTGCCCCCTGCAGTGCTGCGGGGGGGGGGGGGGGGGGGGGGGGGGGGGGGGGGGGGGGGGGGGGGGGGAGAGATTGATCCTTCGCCTCCCTGGGCGGCTGAGGCTGATTGGGCACTTGACCTTGCAGAAATCTTTTTGAGTAGCCGCACGCCCGCCTACCGCCGGCGGTAAGCGGCATACGACCGTCCCGCAACAGGCACCACGCGACTTGTCTCTCTCTCCCATAGGTTAAAAACAACATACCTCCAACATGGTCCAGTGCGCCTTGTACACCCACCGCTCCGACTTAAGTCACTACGGATGAAGAAGATATGAAAACCATCGAACTCCTCCAAGCGTTGACGTAGACTTCGAAGGTTTGGGGGGCAGTTGATACACACCTATGATTTTATAGGGATTTATGAGTGCGCCTAGTAAATGAATGCACAAATGGGAATTGCAAGTAGTGGAGGTGGAAGTCAAAGTCAACCCATTATTGAGGGAGTGGGGAAGCAAGAGCAAAACCACAGCGCGACAACCTTCCATGACATCCACCGCGCGGTCAAACCACACCAACATGGTGCGAACAGGCGCGCCCCCCTCCACAGGATATAGTCAGGGGCGCTTCCCCCTCCGCGGGGTGCGACTAGTGCCGCACTCCCTCCTTGGGGTGCAGCCATGGCCGCCCGGGCGGCACCCCCTTAGTGGGGTGCGGGCAAAGCACCCCCCCCCCCCCCCCCGCTCTTGGGGTGCGGCCATGGTCGCACCCCCTTGTGGGGTGCGGCTAGGACCACATCCCCCTCTTGGGGAGCGCCCCCTTTTTGGGAGCGGCCTTCGTCGCACCCTCCTTGGGTTGCGGCTTCAGACACACCCCTCTTAAGAGCAGTCGAAGTCGCGCTCTCCCTCTTGTGGCCGCATGATGAGTAGTTATTTATACACATTTTAGTTTAATTTCTAAATAAAATTTGTAATATTTCTTGCAAATTATTGAATAAATTGTTTGTTTTAAATCTTTTTCTCAAATAAAATTATTTAGAAATTAAAGTATGTATAGCTCTCTAATTTACTCTAGTATGGTTTGTTCTTAAACCATAAGAAATTAAATTATAGTTTGTTCCATGGTCTGACCGGTTACACCGGTATGACAGGGGTTGAATCATCATGATGTATTATATATATATATATATATATTTGGATAAGTTTAAAGTTTTCAGGATTGAAGTCGAGAAAAATTAGAGAAAGTTATTAAGATTGTATGGTCTAACGAATGATGTGAATATTTTGGCAGTCAGGTTGTCTCTCGAAAACATAAGGTTCATTTGCCAGATTTTAGGAGAATTATGATATTGTAGCCCAATATTCCTTGTTTGGTAATCTTATAGAAAATGGTGTGGTTGAAAAGTGCAATGACAACCTTAAAAATATGATGAAGAGTATAAGTAGGACAAATCTTCTTGAATACTGGTGGGGTGAAGCTCTTCAAACATTAATACACATAATAGAATTACGTTTAAATATGTGCCCAAGAAATATTTGATTGTGGACAGACATGCAACCTAGCCCGAATCGCTTACGTATTTGTAGTTGTTCTGCAAAACTTCGTCTATACAATCCTTCAAAAAGTAAGATTAATGTTAGGACTTCTTGTTGCTACTAGAGAACCTAGAATTGTTGATTCACAAATAACTAAGTTTTAAAGCTTGATGTCAGTGAGCAACCTAGTTGCTCTCGCGCCATTAAGGAAGTTGATGATATTAGACGTATTAATTATGCTCATTTCACACAAAAAACTTTTGGTACATGAACCTACAATAGAACTTGTAGATAATGTAGAGCCGCCTTTACAAACGACTCTCAATGAGATTCCTCCACATGCAATTGTGCTTCAAACACCTTTTAGTCGATCCATTAGGTAGAGGAGATCTGCAATTTCCTTAAACTATGAAATTTACCTGAGTGAGATCAATTGATATTTTTCATGTGGTTGATCCAGTGACATTTATTAAAGTTATTTCTGGTCTTCAAATAGATTTATAGTGGAATGTGACGAGGGATGAAATAGAGTCCACAATGCATAATAAATTTTATGAATTAGTTAAATTACTCAAGCTACAAACTCATTAGTTCTAAATTGATATTTAAGACCAAGAATGATTTTAAAGAAAAGATCGAGCGAAAGACTAGACCTGCTGTCAAAGGATTTACTCAAAAGGAAAGGATCAAGTTCAATAAAACATTCTCTCATGTTTCCTTTAAAGATTCATTAATAATAATAGTAACACCATACGAACATTAAGATCGCATTCTTGAATGATGACTTAAATGAGAAACTCTACATGGTACAATCAGACGGATTCAAATATGGTCATTCTGACCAGCTTATGTGCAAACTCAACAAATCTTTATATGATTGAAAAGTAAGTCTCAAGGCAGTGATACCTCAATTTTAATGAACAGTTTTGTTGAAAATAAAATAAACTATTGCATATATCTCAAAATTAAGGAGAGCAAATTAAATTCATCATTTTAATTCTTTATGAAATTGTATTGAGAATATATGTGGAAGAATTTTAATCAGGCGCAATATTAATCTATGCTTCTATAAAAAAAATCCACGTGGATTTAGCCAAATGAAAAAGCTAAACAGCCATCGTCAGAAATCAAACAGAGTTGTCTTTCCATTTTTGGAGAGTAAATCTAGATTCTATGTCTAACTTCATTCATACTAAGGAGTGTTTTCCCTGAAAGTCTTCAGCCAATCACAGTGCTTCTGACTTCTGCCGCTTCAGGAACTGAAGAATAGGCTCCTTCACCTGTAGAAAAAAAAACTCTTCATTAACGGTATGTATTGTTTGAAGGAACCCTAGAGAATGTAAAGGCAATATAATTCAAAATTCATATTTCGTGATTGGTTACAATATATAATTAATAAACATTTAAATTTACGTCAGAAATGTGAACGAATTTATTTCCTCATAATAATAACTAACATAAAGGGCAAGGGTCTTCTGACTTCTATGCACAATATTTCCTTCAAATCAAATAGAGGAAAGGGCGCGCGTTTGGGTTTGAAGGAATTAAGCGTGGTGTTCGATTCGAATGTAAATAACCAAATAGAGGAAAGGGCGCACGTGAAAACCAAATTTTCTTCACTACTCTAATTTTGATTACCCTTACATTTACTCACTTTCAATCCTTCCTAACAAAAAGAGCCCAAATCTTTAGTAGAACTAATTAGGAACGATAGGCATTAATAAACATACCATGCTTCTTTTTCGTAATCTCTTATCTTGAGTCGAACGGCTCCCATCGCCCCCGGAGGCGCGCCTAAGTTTGCCCCCAAGAATTCCGCTCTCGAGAGAAGAAATTGGCTACGGGAAACACGAGTTTCAGAATTGGCGAGGATAGGTTAATAAAATGATACATTACAGTGGGAGAAAATGAACCTCATGCTTGCTGATGGGAGTGGTGGCTGGCTCTGGCACTTTCCCGGTGGCCACCTGCCCGCTGCGAATTGATTCGCTTCTATGCGCTTCAGACCGCCCACGTGTGCGGGTGAGATCAGATCCAATGGAGTGCAGGCAGCCGTAGGTAGAGCCATCCTTCCTGTTGTGATCTAAAATGAAAGGAAAATTATTTGCAGATATATCAAAGAATATGAAGATAAAATGATCTTCATTCAAATAATTAAATTACAATAGAAGGCGGCGAATGAAAAAAGAACCTTCGAGCTGATGGTCATCGATAGTGAACTCGTATGGCTGGGTTTCAATCTCCTGCAACAAAGTGGGTTTTTTCTCAAGGAAGGGGGGATATATGGCTCTACAATCTTAAATGTATGCATCTTCTTAAGAGAAATATATAGTTGTATCATATAGACACGGTAACTGGAAATTTACCATGGGTTTTCCATCCAGTAATTCTTTGACCTCCGCAAGCTTCTTGATGCTAGCTGCAGAGTGAACCACCTGCTTACCTGCAAGAGATTTTGTTCTAGTAGTAAACATTTTGGCGGCCACGGGATCACACAACACAACACAACACAGGATATATGCAGTTCACCCAAAAATTAGGAACATGGCCATGGGAGGTGGCAGAGGTTTTCATTATGAAGAAGCAAAGAGAAGGCGGTAATCAATTTTGCACGCCCCAAACCTTACAAGTAGCGGTGTTTATGTAATATTCCGCATACCGATGAATTTTTCGAAATAACCTGAAAGAGAAAATTCTAGAAGAAACCTATGTTTCGGGATGGGATCAGTTGAAGGTCCGAATGGGAATCAACTGAATGAGCTTTAAACATATTAGGATTCAAGGCATCTCAATGTTTGCAATATTGGCACCCTTGGAGATGTGATGAAAAATATCTCATATCATTTGCTGAAGTTATTAGTATTGAGTCTTTGTGTGTATGAGGTTTAGTCCCACACCGAAGTTTTAGGTTTAATAGTCTTTGTAACTCTTATATATTACCCCAATGCGGAAAAATAAATTGCATCAAGTATTTTCCTTTCTAATCTTCTAACATGGTATCAGAGCAGGAATCGACTCCGTGAAATTTTTCATCGCCCAAATTTGTTGGCGACCTAAGATTCTCGGTGGTTTTCTCTCTCTGGTTTCCGCCTCTCCCTTCCTCTCGTTCTCATCGACAAGGCCTAATTTCGCTCCCGTCGTACTGTCCCGTTTCCGCTCCTGTCGATGAGAGAGATGATAGGTCAAGCAGCTGAGCAGCAAGGTTGAGCCGATCGGATGAGTGTCGATCATGAGTGGGGTAGCGTCGTGTTGAAGGGTCATCCACAGGTAAATCACTGGAAGAGGCCAGATGAAGAGGGGCAAAGGGCGCATCTGTAGGACAAGACAACCGAACATAGTGTCGAGCATAGTTCTAAGGAAGAGCAGGGACATGAACCTGGACAGGAAGGTCAAGAGACTATGAAGACGACTCGGGAAGAAGGACAAGAGACGGTGACTCTGGTGGAGACTGAGTGTGAGGTGACTCAGAGGATGGCGACACTGGCGGTGGTATGGAGAGAAAAAGAACGTCATCAACTGTAGTGGAAATGTGAGTAAATGAAGAAGGAGACGAAGGTGAGGATGAAACAAAAAAGGGGCGGTCCTCAACAAAATAACGTCTCGTCAGATACGAAGACGACGAGCTACAGGGTCATAGCATCTATAGCCCTTGTGCTCAGGACTATAACCAAGGAAAACACAAGTGATTGACTGAGCAGATAGTTTGGTGCGCTCACGAGGAGGGAGAAGAACATAGCATAGACAACCAAACACACGTAGGTGGTCATAATGAGGAAGACCAAACAGACACTCACCGGGACTGCTACCCTGTAGGAAAGTGGATGGCTGGAGGTTGATAAGATGGACAACAGTGGATATGATCTCGGCCCAAAAGTGTGGAGGTACATGAGAGGCAATGAGGAGGGTACGAACCGTCTCGATGATATGACGATGCTTCCTTTCCGCAGTGTCATTCTGAGAATGAGCACCAGGACAGAAGAGCTGAGGTAGAGTGCTATGAGAGGCCAGAAGATCACGAAAGGCGTGTGACAAGTATTCCCCCTGAATCGGAGTGAAGCGTGCGGATAGTTGTAGAGAACTAGTACACACCATGGAAACAAACTCAACGTAAATGCGAAAGAAATCAGCATGAGAACGCATCATGTAAACCCATGTATAACGAGAGAAATCATCAATAAAAATAACATAATAACGATGACCACCTTTTGAAATAAAGAGGGTTGGACCTCATACATCAGAATGAAGTAAAGCAAAAGAAGAGGATGATCGAGACTCGTTGGATCGATATGGGAGTTGTAGCTCTTTTCCAAGCTTACAGTCTGTACATGAGTGCAAGCGATCAACAGACACACGACCTAAGATACTCTGACGAACAAGATAAGATAGTCGATCTCCACTGGGATGTCCGAGACGGTGATGTCACTGCAAAAAGCTGACCGACGAAAGATAGGTGGGAGATACAACAGGGGAAGCTTGTAGCGAAGTGGGTGAAGGAAGCCGGAGATGGCCGAGCACATAAACCCCGCTAGGGCGATGGTCAGTTCCAATGAGTGTCCCTGTGTGACGATTCTGCACATAACACAAAAGGTCATCAAAAATAACAAGACAGCCTCGGGAAACAAACTGACTAACATATATGAGGTTCATGGAAAGCTTAGGGATATAGACAACATCAGGAATGTGAAAATGAGTGGTATGCATAGTACCACAACTAGCAATGGGCAAGGTGGTGCCATCAACAATGATGACACGTAGGTTAGAAGAAATAGATCGGCGGGAATGTAAGAGAGCTGCATCAAAGGTCATATGAAAAGATGCTCCAGAATCTAGTAACCAGGAAGCTTTAGTAATATCTGTAGAGGCAGATGCAGCCGCTGAGTCGGTCTGTGAAGTGGAGGCTTGGCTGACAACAGACGTCGAGGATGAGGGGGCGCGACTCTGAGAGAGATGTTGAACGAGCTGCATGATCTGATCAGGAACAGAGGTAGGACTGTCAGGAGCAAATGGCAGGATAGGAGCAGCTCGTTGTGGTGCGCCCTGCTGACTTAGAGCACGCTGTAATTTGCGACACTCTGACCGGATGTGTCCCAAGTAGTGACAGTAATGATAGCGGGGAACACGGCGTTGGGATGGCCCGGAGCCCGGTGATGCACCCGACAAGGTACTTGGTGAAGCAACTGAAGACGGACGATACAGAGTATGTGCATTAAATCCAGGAGGGAGCTAGTAAAGCTGGCGGATCAGGTGTCGAGAAGACGTACTGAGGAGCAGCGAGAATTGAGTGTGGCGAGTAGGTGACTGCAGAGGGGCGCATGCCCTCCAAAGAGTGAAGACGGGTCTTCTCAGCAACAACAGCAGCAAGACAATCACGCAGGGATGGTGGTGCAACCCGGTGCATCAACTGAGCCTGTACAGACTCGAACTCAAGTCGAAGACGCATGAGGAACTCATACATGCGCAAATGATCCTTTTCCTTAGCAATACTGGTGCAACGAGCACAAGTAGGGCAACCAGAGGTAGACATCCCATCCAGCTGGCGCCATAAATCACTGAGCTCCGCAAAGAAGGCTTGAACTGAGCGGCCGTGCTGATGGGCAGAAGCAAGCGTCTGCACCAAGGAGTACTTTTGCACCTGGCTGGAGGGCAGATAGAGCTGACGTAGATGATCCCAGATTTCCCTGGCAGTAGGAAACTCGTATACAGCCATACGAATGGATATCTCAGTAAACTGGCAAAAACGGCAATGATCTGGGCGTCATCATCATGCCATTTCTTCCAATCTGGTTCACTAGTGGCAGAAGGAGCAGATTCCTTATCAACGGGAATGGATGGTGGAGCCAGAGCAGGCGTAGAACCATCAATATAACCCCAAAGATGCAATCCACAAAGAAGCCCTCAAACCGTGGAAGACCATTCCTTGTAGTTGGTCCCATTAAGGATGATATCGGATTTCGGAAGGTACGCAATGTGGGGTGAGGCCATTTGGACAATCTGTAGCAGCAAGAGTAAGGGCCTCACGGTCAGCAGGAGCAGCTAGTGATCCGACGACGGGATCGAGAAAGGACCACACCTTCAGCAGCAAGAACAACTGAGAAGAGGATCGGACAAGAGCAGTTTGTCGATGAACGGCTCCAGGCGGGGATGAGCAGTTCGTCGATAAGCAGTTCGTCGATGATCGGACAGCAAAGGAAGACAACGCAGCAGGGATCGACGAACGACTCCGTTGGGAATCGACTGCAGCGGGAATCGATTGCAGTAGGGAATCGATGAGGACCAAGCTACAGCAGGGATCGACGAAGAGATCGACGAAGGCGTCTCGACGAGATCGAGCGAGAACGGCTCCAGGCGGGGATCGGCGGGGATCGACGAAGGCGGCTGACCTAACGTGCCTCTGGTACCATGTTAGATTTTCTTACGGGGCCGAGTCGATTTGTGAGAATGTCGAGAGAGCCATCTTGTGCTATATAGAACACGGTTCATCTAACAGACGGGAGCGGATCCTAACCCCATCGACATCACTTCTCTCGCTGCTTCCCGTTGATCGCTGCTTCTCTGCGTTTTCGTCGAGCCAACCGCTGCACTTCAATGAACCAGATGATCTTCCTCTCTGGCTCCTGTTCTCGTCGACATTTCTACTCCCGTCGATCGAGCCTGCTGTTGCAGTCCGCCTCCATGCTTTCGTGCTCCGCTGCTTCTGATTTTGGAAAGGGTGCTCGACTGTGTTCCTGTCGACTTCCTGCTGCCTCTTGTCGGGGATTCTAGTGGCTCCACGATGCTTCTCCTCTACAGATCCCGTGAATCTTCTCCTCTGCCATTCCTGATGGAGCTTCTTCTCTCGTAGATCCCGCAGCTTCACCTTTGTCTGCGTTTTTGTCATTATTGGTCGTCGACAATCTTGTCGAGACCCTATCCTGTTGTGTTCCTCTAGTGCACAGCTCCTTTCCTTCTTGTCGGGCTACCTCTTCCGCTCGCCGCTGCTTGAGCCTTTTGCTCGCCGCTACTTGAGCCCTCTGCTCTCCGCTGCTTGAGCCCTCTGCTCTCCGCTGCTTGAGCCCTCTGCTCACCGATGCTTGTGCCCGTGCTCTGCTCGCTGCATCTTGAGCCCTTTCTCGTCGGCAACCTTTATCATTAGTTGTTTTCTTTGTTATTTTTTTTATGTGTCATTTTATCTAATGTGTTTGTAAAATGTATGTCTTATATGTCTTCATGCACGTGTTCCACGTGAGAGAGCTCGTTCGTGACGAAGGCGACTCGGATGACATTTTCCCGACTCTCGCCTTAGTCGTGCACAGCCTCCAGACATATTTCGTGTGTTGTCTCCCCAATTTTTCTTCGTTGTTGGGTAAGGGTGGTATGACCTTTGCTGGTTGACCTGATTTCTGCTTCGGGAGAATCCAGCGTGATCATGGTCAGTTTGTGAAACCAACGTCGTGTGGCTTGTGCCTGGTTGGATTATCCCCGGTGACATGCGGTTGGGCCCCGGTGGCTGCTGTTTTGTCCCACAAAGCCTACCACCATTACCCTTCTTTTTATGAAGTTTTCAAGCTGGTGGTTTCCCCTCCAGCTTGAGGGGGAGTGTTGAAGTTATTAGTATGGAGTCTTTATGTGTGTGGGGGGTTTAGTCCCACGCCGTAGTTTTAGGTTTAATAGTCCTTGTAACTCTTATATATTACTCCATTGTGAAAGAATAAATTGCACCAAGTATTTTCTTTTTAATCTTCTAACATCATTAAATTTCAGGCATCCAGAATTTTCAAGTTTACTGTGTAGTAGTTTATTTACAAGTGATGCAAACGAGAACATTCTTGGAGGGACTGCAATTGTAATTTCCTTCACATTTCACATTGGTTATTTGGTTCTAATGCACTTAACATGTAATTGGATTTACCCAGAAAATATCAACAACAAAATTTCTTGTTTGGTTGACGAGAAATTGAGTGAAGAGATCTTTTGTATATTTTTTTATTTTGACTGAAAAATTGAGTTCTCCTCCGCCGATAAGTAAACAGAATTTTCAACCCATTTTTCACATATTTGGGAAGGAAACTACCTATGTAAAAATGTATTTCATACATTTCCTAGGTAAAATCAATGGCATAATAAATACATTTAAACCAAACATCCAGCATTAAATTATAAAGTAAAATACATATACTTATAATTAAATAAAACCAAATAGAGCCCCACTATTTGTCCTAATTGGTTTCACCATTCTTTTCTTGCATCCTACTTTTGCTTTATACCAGCCCGGGCTAGCTCTAGCGCTTTACCGTTAGCCACATGCCCAATGCTGAAGTTTATTGGACGGTTTTGATGAATTTGATGATGTAGTACCAAATTAACTTATTAATAGTAATAGATAAAATTAGAATTTCAAATAGATAATCATAAGTTAAGTATGTGAGACCAAGCACACAATTTTCCAGAGGCACCAAATTGTCTGCCTTCAGAGAATTTGATGACGTCCTACAAAAGCTCCTTGAATAAATATCAAACCCACTAAGGCTCCGTTTGGTACAGTGGTGGCGGTCATGAACGCGGTGGTAAAACCGCCATTCATGAACGCCCACCTAAGGAACTTCATCCACTTGAACATAAAAGTGGATGAAGTTCCTTGGGTGCCCGTTCACGAATGACGGTTTTACCACCGCGTTCACGACCGCCACCGTCGTGCCAAACGGATCCTAACTCTCTTTACTCCAAATAAATTTCCCAACGGTGCATATCACAAAGAGCATTATCAGCATGCTGCCTAACAAATTCTTTGGAATATAGTTTAAATAAAAATTGAATAAAATGCATTAAAAGAACTGAAAAAAAAGAAGGTTTGCAGAGCTTCTGATCTTGTATTGCAAAATATGCATTTACTTACCTAGCCTTTTCTTTCCGGTGTTTTTAATATAGCCCTCGCGAATCATTCTGTCAAGCAGTTTCCGGGTTGTGTTCTGGTTGGCTTCTCCATCCAGCTTGTGCTGAAGTTTCCCTACTGTCACATATCTCATTGGAAGAGTATGGTATAGAGCCTGTAGAAGGTTACCTCTATTTAGTCTTAATCTCTTGTAAGGAATCAAGTGCTCCTCACATCATTGTAGAAAACAAAAGGAGAACGAAAAGTGGCTGAAAGTTAAGAGCACAAATGTTTGTAACAGAGGCTCCGTTCGGTTGGGCGGAATTAAGGCTTCGGAATTGGAATTGAAGGTTAAATTCAATTGAAAATGATCTCCAATTCTAATTCCAAGTCTCCTATTCCGTCCAAAGGAATGGGTCCTTAGGGTTTTTTATTGCTCTTTTATAGTGCGCTGTTCAAGAAATTCTTCTTCGTATACATTAATTATAGGGCTACATAAAAAAATGCAAAAATACCCCTAATGAAAGGCTACCTTCATGTACATGTAGTCGCAGTCAACATCGGTATTGGTTGTTTGCTGGACACCTTGCATTTCAACAACTTCTTCTTTGACTTCAGCATTTCTTGGATCCATATCCTATCAAGAGAAAGTTTATTTTATAAAGAGCTTTAAACAAGAGCAGAGCTAGAAAATAAAGAAGGAATATAACCTTTTCCGTGTTAATACTGTAACCATCCTTGCCAGCTTTACAAATAATTCCTTCTTTCAGCAACCTCTCCACAATATCTGATGGGTTTGCATTATGTTATAATATGTGAAGCAAGAATAGAGTTTGTTCTTTGCTTATTACCTTCAGTTAGAGCCTGCAGATCACCAAAGTGATATCAGAAGATTATAAAATCAAAAGATGCACTAAATGAATCTGGACATATAAGGTTAATGTTGTTGAAGGCCCGCCCGCCCATATTAGGCCTGGGCCCACAGCCCTACTGCAGTCGGTGCACCCCAACCCACTTCTCCACCCGGTTGCACGCACTCGGCCTTTTATCCGGGGGCGGGTTGTTGAGGCCGGGAATCGATCTCAGTACCTCCTTTATCAAAGCTCCCATTGAGTCTCTAATAAAGGAGGTCATGGGATCGATTCCCGGCCTCAACAACCCGCCCCCGGATAAAAGGCCGAGTGCGTGCAACCGGGTGGAGAAGTGGGTTGGGGTGCACCGACTGCAGTAAGGCTGTGGCCCAAGGCCTAATACGGGTGGGCCCACCTTCAACAAATGTTTGTACAGAAAATCAGGGTGATGCAAAGGAATGATAACTTTAGCAATCTGTTTATTAAATCAATCATGATTATAATCCAGATTTCTCAATAATTACATGAGTAGATTATGGCCAGGCTGCTGATGTTTACGGTCGGGTTTTATGTCAGTTTAGCTCACACTTTTAAAGACCTAACGGCCTTCAATGACAGGATCGTTGAAAAAAAATTTGGGGAATTGAAAATTTCTTTGAATTATAATTTAAGATCAGTTCCCTAATTTATACGAAGGATATGGGATTCATTCTTGGAGCTCTGCCTTCGTTTCAAGACAGTAGACAGATACAAAGAGTTTAGAGTTCGTGCTTGGAGTTTCCTACAGTTTTGCCCCGTATCATCACTGAAGATAGAGCAATTTGTTCAAGGCTCGTCAGCCGAGAAGAAGGTGGAGAGTTCATGATAGAGGTGCTATAAAACGAAAATGAGGGAACTAGAAAATATAGAAAGTATGCGGTACTACTTAGCTTCATTGATTAAGCAAAAGTTGATACATAGCTTCATTTTTTTAAAATGAGACCAATAACCCCATATATATAGGGCTACCGGGGATACAAAACTATTAAAATATTATGCTATTACATCATTCCATGTCTTCTTTGGTAAGATAAATGCTTGATTACTGCCTTAATAAGAGCAGTTCACTACTGACACCTTCTTCCTCATCTCTTCAAATGGCTCTGTTGTGAGAGGTTTGGTTAGAGCATTTGCTATTTGCTTCTTTGTCGCACAATAACTTACGGTAATCACGCCACTATTGATTAAGTCCAGAGTGAAATGTAATTTCAACTCCAGATGTTTCGTCTTGTTGTGAAAAACAAGATTATTCGTAAGCCCGATAGAGGTGTAGTAGATTTTGATCTTTGGTGCCCCTTCCGATCCTTCTCAAATATTGCTCAATACTCTTCTGAGCCATGTGTGGAACCTAATTCACTGACTGTTTTGGAAGTACCGAACACTCGTCAAAGTTTTTCGCCAGTCGATCTCGCGCTGAGCTTGCTGGGGGGCTGCAGGGGGGCAGCGCGTGCCCCTGCTCGAGAGTTCGGGGGCGAAGCCCCGGCTGAAATTTTTGTCAGGGGTATTTATGTAATTCTTTCTTTCTGTGTCTTCAGTATATTAGGCCTGTTTTTGGCCTAGGGTTTTCTACGCGTAAGAAAAATGAGAGAATGAAGAGGCGGCTTCGTGAAGGTATATTGCTTGTATTATGGACATTCTTCATAGTGGATTTCGTGGTGCGTGGGGCTTGTGGTTTTTTCGCCGGATTTGGGGTTTTTTCCGCGTTAAATCTGTGTTCTTGTCTCTCTATTTTTTGCAATTCTCGTGCATTTCATTTTTGCTCCGTAAGTATTTCCTAACAAGCCATACTGCTTCACTTGCAGATTCACCGAGGGAGGCATATAATGCTTCTATTGAGGATAGGGCCACTGTTGTTTGCTTTCTTATGCTCCCAGAAATGGATTTGTTGTTTCCAAGAAAGAAGATGAACCCGGTGGTACTTTTGTGGTTATCAGCACATCCCCCCATCACTATCAGAGTAACCATGGAGATTATTTCATGTGCCTGCTTCATATCTGATTCCAAAATTCTGAGTGCCATTGAGGTAACGAAATATTCTTTTAGCAGCTGTTAGATGTTTGATGCTAAGTGAGCTCATGTATCTAGAGACTTTACTGACTGCATATTCAATGTCAGGTAGAGTATTAGTCAGGTATATGAGCGCTCCTACCAAACTCCAATATTCTTCGGGGTCAATTTTTCTACTCCACCCTCCTTCATCTTCTCCCTTGTTATCATTGGAGTGGTCGCAGGTTTGGATTTCTCCATTCCAAATTGCACAAGAAAGTCCCATGTATGCTTTGAGTGATTATGATGCTTGTTGGTTCTCTAATCATTGACTTGGACCAAATTTGACATCTCAAACTCATTCTTCATATTAGTTTTTGTTGGCATGTATTAGAGTAATGGTGTGCATATAGGAGTGGTGTGCGTCGAGAGCCGTCGTCCGTCGAGAGACTTCAGTTCGTCGAGAGACTTCAGTTCGTCGAGAGATTCAATTCGTCGAGTAAGAGAGCCGTCGTCCGTCGAGAGCCTTCAATTTTGCCATCCGGGTTCTGCTTTATGGTAAAGACCCACTTGCACCCAACATCCCTCTTCCCCGTTGGGAGCTGTGCTAGTTCCCACGTCTTATTCTTCTCCAGAGCGCGCATCTCCTCCTTCATTGTTGCTTGCCAGTTGTGGTCGGCTTTAGCTACATGCCAGATGTTAGGTACAGTAATACTATCCAAGGATGCAATGAATGCTCCGTGAGAAGAAGAGATAGAGCGGGTCGTCGACGACGGGAACGGGAGCTACTCGTACGATACTTGACGATGTCTCTCTTCCTTGACGAATTGAAGGCTCTCGACGGACGACGGCTCTCTTACTCGACGAACTGAAGTCTCTCGACGAAGTGAAGGCCCCTCTCGACGAATTGAAGGCTCTCTTACTCGACGAATTGTAGAAGACTGCCGACGAAGAAAGAATGGAGGAGGTCCTAAAGAAGTTAGATCCGGATGAGGTGGTTACCTTGTTGAAGTTGTTGGGTTCATCACCACGACCGGTGAAGTTGGACCTTCCACCGGTTGACCTGAAGCTCGATGGACCGATGATATGAACTTGCTAGGGTTTGAGAGAAGAGAAGAGAGATCTAGAGGAGAATAAGAGAAAGAAAGACGGCTAGGGTTTGAGAGAAGAGAAAGAGAGGAGAATACCTGAAAGTAATATTCCATGCCATCAAAAGAGGGTCCCCGGGCCTATTAATACCCGGGGACAAGGGGGCTGCCCCCCCCCCCCCCCCAGTAGGGGCTGAACCGGTATGGTTCAGCCCCTATTCTTTATTTATTGCTGCGAGGGGGCTGAACCGGATGGTTCAGCCCCGTTGTCTTGTATCTCCTTGCGCCGTCTTGAATATTGTTGGCCTGCGAACTGTAACGGGTGCGGAGGCATAACATTCCCTCCCCCATCAAGAGTCACCTTGTCCTCAAGGTGGAAATCCGGAAAGTGCTCTCGGAACTCCAAAAGATCGACCCAAGAGTTGTGTGTAGCAGAGAGGTGCTTCCACTTGACGAGGACTTCGAGGCGGTACTCCGTGCCCCGCTTCTTCCACTTGGTAAGCAAGATAGTTTCTGGTAACGGCCGCAGTTCCCCGCTGCAAGTGGCTTCCGGGAGGACGGGGTCGGCCTGGACCGAGTCCCCAATTTTCCTTTTCAGCACGGAGACGTGGAAAGTCGGGTGAATGCGCGACCCTTCAGGGAGTGCCAAGGTGTAAGCAACTGGACCTACTCGCCTGATGATTCTGAAGGGTCCATAGTAACGTGGAGCCAGTTTCTGATTGGCCCGCCGAGCGACCGAGAGCTGCCTGTAGGGTTGGAGACAGAGGAAAACTTCATCCCCCACTGCAAATTCCCGTTCCTTACGATGCTTATCCGCCTGGACCTTCATGCGATCCTGTGCTGTCCGAAGATTGTCCCGCAAGAGGGTGAGCGTCTGGTCCCGCTCCCGAAGTGTCCGGCCCACTGCCGGAAGAGAAGTACTGTCTGGCTCATAGGAACTCAGCGTGGGAGGTGGGCGGCCGTAGACCACCTCAAAAGGGGTGAGCTTGCTCGCGGTATGGAACGATGTGTTGTAGCAATATTCCGCCCAGTGTAACCACTGGGTCCAAGTCTGCGGTTCATCCATCACGAAACATCTCAAGTAGGTTTCAACACCACGATTGAGCACCTCTGTCTGCACGTCGGTCTGGGGATGGTTGACCGTGCTCATGCGCAAAGTGATGCCTTGCAGGCGAAATAACTCCTTCCAGAACTTGCTGATGAACACCGGGTCTCTGTCTGATATGATGGCTCGAGGAACCCCGTGGAGACGCACTATCTCCCTGGCAAAAAGGTCCGCTACGGACTCGCCTGTGTAGGGGTGGCTCAAAGCCAAGAAATGGCCGTACTTGGAGAGCTTGTCGACCACTACGAGAATGACCGATTTGCCCTGAGACTTGGGAAAGCCGTCGATGAAGTCCAAAGAGATGGTATCCCAAATCTGGTGAGGAATCGCCAAGGGAGTGAGCAACCCAGCTGGGGACGTCGTCTCGTATTTCTGCCGTTGACAGATGTTACATTCCCTGACAAACTTCTGAACATCTCGCCGCATTCCTTTCCAGAACACATTCGCCCTTACCCTCTGTAGGGTCCGCAGGATACCGGCGTGGCCCCCGGTAGGAGAAGAATGGAACTCCTGTATCATGATGGTGCGCCAAGGTGACGTGGCGGGAATGACGAGCCGGCCCTGATAGTACAACCGCGCTCCCTGTAAGTGGTAGCCGGCCTCAGTGGGGCGGCCGTGCTGTAGTGCCTCGACAATGTCCCGGAGGGTTGGATCCTGTTGTACTGCCACCTGAACCTCATCTAGGGAATCAATCAACGGTCCGGAAACATGGGCTAGGGAGCCCTCGGGTAGCCGAGATAAGGCGTCTGCCACCACATTCTCCTTCCCCTGCTTGTAGACAATCTCGTAGTCGTAGCCTAGCAGCTTCGTCAACCACTTCTGCTGGAGGGGAGAGGCCAGGCGCTGCTCCAAAAAATGCTTCAAACTCTGGTGGTCCGTACGGACCTGAAAAAGCCGCCCCAATAAATAAGGCCGTCACATAGCCACCGCATGAAGGATGGCTAACATCTCCTTCTCATAAGTAGATAGCCCCAAAGTCCGGGGTGCTAAAGCCTTGCTGAAATAAGCTATCGGTCGGCCCTCTTGCATCAATACCGCGCCGATTCCGACTCCTGAAGCGTCGGTCTCCACTACAAAACCTTTGGAAAAGTCCGGCAGTGCCAGCACCGGTGTGGTCGTCATGGCCCGCTTCAGGGCCTGGAATGTCGCCTCTGCTTCTGCCGTCCAGTCGAAGGCGTCCTTCTGCAACAGCTGGGTCAAGGGTCGGGCAATCTTCCCGTAGTCCTGCACGAACCGGCGGTAGTAGCCAGTCAACCCAAGAAAGCCCCGCAGGGCCCGTGTCGTCGTGGGTTGTGGCCAGGTCACCATGCTCTCGATCTTCTTTGGGTCCGCCTGAACCCCACGGGAGGATACCAGGTGGCCCAAGTACTCGACTTCCTCCTGCCCAAAAGAGCATTTGGAGCGCTTGGCGTACAGTTGGTGCTCCCTCAAAATGCTCAGGACATGGTGGATGTGCTCCAGATGATCTTCCCAATTCCTGTTATAGATCAGTATGTCATCAAAGAAAACTAGAACGTACCGACGGAGTAGTGGCCGGAAGATCTCGTTCATCACGGCCTGGAAGGTAGATGGGGCATTGGCCAGCCCAAACGGCATCACCAGGAACTCATAGTGACCGTCGTGGGTGCGGAAGGCCGTCTTGTGGATGTCCTCTTTCATCAGAATCTGAGGGTACCCAGACCGGAGGTCCAGCTTGGTGAACAAGCTAGCTCCGTGCAGCTCGTCCAGCAGCTCCTCAATCATCGGAATAGGAAATTTATCTTTAATAGTCGAGTCGTTCAGGCCCCGGTATTCCACACAAAACCACCACGAACCATCCTTCTTTTTCACAAGGATGATCGGTGAGGAGAAAGCACTCGTGCTGGGACGGATGATGCCAGTGGATAGCATCTCTCGTACACTGCGTTCGATCTCGGCCTTCTGAATATGCGGGTAGCGATAAGGCCGGATATTAGTCGGATCTGATCCGGCCTTCAACTGGATCTGGTGGTCACGGAACCGGGAGGGTGACAAAGAAGACGGCTCTTGAAAAACATCCTCGAACTGTGATAGCAGCCCCTGTATCTGCTCTGGTTCGGCTGCTGTGCCCGGCCCCAGGGCCTCAACCCCCAAAATCATGGCTATAGTACTGCCCTCCTCCTCCATCCTCTGTAAGCTCCTAATGGAAATTTCCTTGAGCGGCGGTGATCTAATGCCATGGAGGCAATGCTCTGTGCCCAGATGCGTAAATTCCAATGTCATCTTTTTCCAGTCCGTCGTGACTCTCTTGAGCTGGCGGAGCCACTGCACACCCAAAACCATATCAGACCCCTGAATCGGCAAAAGGTAAACATCCGTCTGGCACACATAACCCTGAATCCGCAGCTCCACCCCTTTTAGGACCCCCTCACACCGCAGCTTGCTGCCGTCCGCGACCATGACCTGGAAGGAAGCCCCTCTGTCAACTGCACACCCCGCCTTCAGTGCTGCTGCGGGGGTGATAAAATTGTGGGTGCTCCCACTATCGATCAAGATGGTCACCCGCTCGTGTCCCAGCCTCCCAGAAACGCGTAACGTGAGCGGTGCAGGACATCCCTCCATGGCTTGCAGGCAGATTCCAAACTCTGCCAGGTCTAGTTCCTCCACCTCCTCACAACTGATGGGCTCGTCCTCGTCATCCTCCTCTCGTAACATAAAGACTTGCACCTTCTGGCATCGATGTCCGGGGGTGAACTTTTCGTCGCAATTGAAGCATAACCCCTTGTCTCTTCTGGCCTGTAGCTCTGGCCAAGTCAACCGAGTCACAGTCGGTCGTCCTGCAGGTGGCGGGTCTCGCCGTCCGGCTCCTGGTGCTGCAGGTACTGCTGGAATTGCCCGTGCTGTCCCCCGATTTCGCTGGCGGTTGAACCGCTCCTCCTGTATCCGGGCCAGACTAATGGCATGGCTCAGACTGGAAGGCATGTACGCATGGACTTCGTCCCTCAGATGGTCCTTCAGTCCCGAAATGAAACAACTGAGAAGGGTCTTTTCACCCCAGTTGACCCGATTTGCTAACCGCTCGAACTCAGTGCGGTGTTCCATGACGGTTCCCTTCTGCCTAAGCTTCTGCAAGGTCGCCTCCATATCCTCATACTCCAGGGGGCCGAAACGGGCCGTGAACCCTTCCACAAAATAATCTCATGGGGCGTAGCCCTGGTTACGGACAAACCACTGCGCCCACTGGTATGCGTCGTCCTCCAAGTGAAACGAGGCCAGCTGCACCCATTGGTCCTTGGGGATCTCCTGGTAGGTAAAGAACAGTTCGGCCTTCTGCACCCACTCCAAGGCGTCGCCGCCCCGGAATTTTGGAAAATTCATCTGAGTCCTCTTCGGTTGCATGTACGCCCGCTGATTAGCCCCTCCATTCCTTCCGAAATCCGGTTCGTGTCCTCCATGCCGGAATGGTTCCGCCATAAAATTTGGTCGCCCATAGTAATCGTGTTGATGCTCCATTGGAGGGCCCTCCTCGTCGTATACGTTTCTTGGAGGATTTTCCCGCCATGGTTCTCCTTGCCCCATCCGCATCGGGGTCCCAAGGGGTGGAGGCATGGGTAAAATTCCGTTTCCAACTCCAATCGGACCTCCCATAGGTGCCGGCGGCCTGAAATTCTGCTCCGGGGCTCCAAATTGACGTCCGGCAGCCCCTCCGGCGATCCCACCACCGGCGGCCACCCCTCCAGGGCCGGACCACCTCCCGGCGACCTGCTGGTGGGAGTTGGGGACCGGTCCAGCCGGCGGCCTGGCGGCAGCAGCGCCCGCCCAGGCGCTGGGCGGAAACAGGGTCGTCGGCCCTAGCGCGCCTGGGCCGACTGCGGGCTCTCCCTGACCACCTGTTCGACCTGGTTCCGGGCCCGTGTACGCGTAGGGCATCACGCCAGCCCCTCCTGTGCCTCCTTCGTTGATTGGCGGCGCTGGATTTGAGGTTTCTCCCATATAATCACTGTTTACGTTCGATTTTCCTCGGAGGGATTGCGTTAACAACGCCTTGAGTTCATCCAAGCGTCCTTCCATCCGTTCTTCCAGATTTTTGGTGGTAGTTTTGACTTGTTCCTCGATGCCGGCCACCGAATCCGCCAAGGTGACGTAGTTCTCCTCGATGGCGGCGAGGCGAGCGACTTCGACTTCGGTGCGTGTGGTGACCATGGTCGTAGGAGCGATGCTTTGATACCAATTGATATGAACTTGCTAGGGTTTGAGAGAAGAGAAGAGAGATCTAGAGGAGAATAAGAGAAAGAAAGACGGCTAGGGTTTGAGAGAGGAGAAAAAGAGGAGAATACCTGAAAGTAATATTCCATGCCATCAAAAGAGGGTCCCCGGGCCTATTAATACCCGGGGACAAGGGGGCTGGCCGCCCCCCCCCCCCCCCCCCAGTAGGGGCTGAACCGGTATGGTTCAGCCCCTATTCATTATTTATTGCTGCGAGGGGGATGAACCGGATGGTTCAGCCCCGTTGTCTTGTATCTCCTTGCGTCGTCTTGAATATTGTTGGCCTGCGAACTGTAACGGGTGCGGAGGCATAACAACCGACCACCTATATGGGTTGGTCGCGCCGGATGAGGAAGACTCTTACAGCGCAGAAGGTTGGGGGTTTCTTGACAGGGGAGTTGAAGAAGCCAGAGAACCCAACTGCAGGAGATGAGTGGGAATCAACCCACATGATGGTGTTCATGTGGCTTCTCAGCTCGGTTGTCCCATCGATTGCTGTTACGGCTGATGGCCTGGAGACAGTCATAAAGGTTTGGGACAGGCTGCGAAGTACATATGATGGAGTGGGGAACACTCTCAGAGTCTTCCAGGTGAAGGGAGAAATCGATGACACAGTTCAAGGGGAGAAGATTGTGCAGGAGTACGCATCAGAGTTAGAACGACTATGGGTGGATTATGCCCATGCTTCTGGTGGTATGTGTTGCAGTGACCCACAATGTAAGGCTTCCAAGATTATAGTAGAAGAGAGGACAATGAGGTTCTTGAAGGGGTTAAATGAACAGTTCAATCAGAGGAGAGTCTTACTTCTGTCGGGTACGAAGATCCCCACTCTGGCAGAGGCTATCTCGGCCATGATTCAGGAGGAGACACGGTTCAAACTCCAGACAGGGACAGGAGATTCCGCTGTCGTAAAGTCTGCACTATCGGCTACTGGCATGGGTATTCCAAGACCACGAAAGGAAACACGACAGTGCTACAACTGCGGGGAGACGGGTCATCTGTTGTATGCTTGCCCCATACCACCCAAGGAGGGGGATTTTGGTGGCCGTGGACGTGGTCGTGGACGTGGCCAGGGTCGTGGTGGCAGAGGTGGCTATCGTGTCAATCTAGGCATTAGTGGATGTGATGAGAAGGTTGGTGTTATCTACACTGAGGAGGAGCAGACTCTTCTGAGTCTAACGAACAAGATGGAGGGCCTCAAGAAGAGGCAAGCTGGAGACGCCATTGAGGGGCCATCTCAGGCTATGTATGCTCATCCTTCTGGAACGACAGAGTGGATTGTTGACTCGGGAGCATCCCGACATGTGACCGGGGACTCGAGGAAGTTCACTCCCTACTCACGCCTTGCATCTCCAGATGGCATCCAGACAGCGGATGGGACCGTTCAGCCAATGGTTGATAAGGGTACGGTCGATTGTACAGGTTCGGTGAAACTAGCCAATGTCTTGCATGCTCCCTCATTTCCTGTTAGCCTTTTGTCTATCAACACTATTATACTCCAACTAAAATGTACTGTCTCCTTTGATATTCCCAAGGTGACCTTCCAGGGGAAAGAGACGAGGCATATACTTGGGACTGGGACCTGACGTGATGGGTTGTGGTACCTGGATCGGGAGGGATTGGACACTGCACTCGTATCTGCGACGGAGAAGATAAAGGAAGGGAACCTGGAGACAAGTCTAGAGGAGGCAATTCTGCTCCACCATCGACGTTTAGGCCATTCATCTTTTGGTGTTTTAGAACGATTGTTTCCTTCTTTTTTTAAAAAGGAATGTAAAAGTAAATTTGTGTGTGATGCTTGCGACTTAGGCAAGCTCACAAGAAACTCTTATGTTAGTTCTGATTATAGAAGCTTTTCTGTGTTTAATGTTGTGCATTCAGATGTTTGGGGGTCGTGTGCAGTTAATTTCTCTAGTGGCTATAGTACCTTGTGACCTTTATTGACTGTGCTTCCCGTGTCACGTGGGTATATTTAATGAAAGCTAAGAGTGAGGTCCCCACCTGTTTCCAGAATTTTCACAAGCATGTCCAAACTCAATACGGTGCAGTACTCAAGGTACTTAGGTCGGATAATGGGACGGAATATAACAATAAGACCCTTGCAGAGTACTTATCATCCCACGGGATACTGCACCAAACCACGTGCGCATACACTCCAGAACAGAATGGCGTCGCTGAGAGGAAGAACAGACATCTGATGGAAGTGGCAAGAAGCATGATGCTGCACATGAAGGTTCCCCAACACTTGTGGGGGTATGCAGTGTTAACGGCGGCACAGTTAATCAATAGAATGCCCTCGAAGATCTTAGGGTGGAGATCCTCGTGTCAGGGGCTGCAAGGGCATAACGGAGGTATGCTTCCACTTAAGGTTTTTGGGTGCGTCTGCTTTGTGAAGGATAATAGGATAAGCGTTGGCAAATTTGATGCCAGGGCGATCAAATGTATCTTTGTGGGCTATTCTGGTACTCAGAAGGGATATGTATGTTGGAGTCCAGTCGAGAAAAGGTGTTCTGTGAGCATGGATGTCCACTTCCGAGAGCAAGAGCAGTACTACCCACAAGAGGAGATTCTACTCGTACCTGAAAAGCCCAATCTTAGGAATGGAGGCCGAGAATTGGAGAGCCTGGTGACAGATTTAAGTAAAGACAGTGGAAAACCCGTTGAGGAGCAAGAGGCGAATGGGGAGCAAGAGGAGGTGAGAGGTGTGATACCCACAACTTCAGGGGAGCTTGTCACATATCAGAGAAGAGAAAGGAGAACTCCTGACCTCGCACCTGCACCCATAGCGACAGTGCCTAGTCCCCCGTCTATGCCCGTCTCAATCCCAGAAGCACCTCCAGTTGAACCACTGTCACCTCCCTATGAGTCTATCTCTCCGACATCCCCGACTAGTGACTACTTCTGTTTGAAGGAGCACTCGCAGCAATGCGGGTAATCCTCCTGATCGATATGGTTGGGATCTTGCTTCATTTGTCTCCTACGACTCTATCTCTTCTTCTCACGGAGCATTCATTGCATCCTTGGATAGTATTACTGTACCTAACAGTTGGCAGGTAGCTAAAGCCGACCACAACTGGCAAGCAGCAATGAAGGAGGAGATGCGCACTCTGGAGAAGAATAAGACGTGGGAACTAGCACAGCTCCCAACGGGGAAGAGGGCTGTTGGGTGCAAGTGGGTCTTTACCGTAAAGCAGAACCCGGATGGCAAAATTGAGCGCTACAAGGCTCGATTGGTTGTGAAAGGGTACAGCCAGACATATGCATCGATTATGACGAGACGTTCGCACCTGTTGCGAAGATGAGTATGGTTCGTACCCTGATCAGCCTAGCGGCCAATGGTGGATGGAAGATGCACCAATTGGATGTAAAAAACGCTTTTCTGCATGGCGATCTTGTTGAGGAAGTATATATGGAGGTCCCACCTGGATTTGGTACAACCATGACGGAAGGCAGAGTGTGTACGTTGAAGAAGGCACTATATGGACTGAAGCAGTACCCTCGTGCATGGTTTGATCGCTTCAGAAGGATCATGGTCGGGATGGGATATCAGCAAACCAATGCCGACCACACTGTGTTTTTCAGACATAATGAGAAACATCACATCACCATACTTGCTGTGTATGTGGATGACATAATCATTACGGGAGATGACGATGAGGAAATTGCGCGTCTTAAGTGTGACTTGGGGAAGATGTTTGAGGTGAAGGACTTGGGTTCTCTTAAGTATTTTCTTGGGATAGAGATTGCATATGGTGCGAAGGAAATTGTTCTGTCTCAACGAAAGTATGCCTTGGATCTCCTCACCGAGACAGGGATGCTTCGATGCAAGCCAGCTGCAACGCCTATCGACACTAAAGAGAAAGTGAGTGCTGAGGCAGGGGAACCAGTTGATCGGGAGAGATATCAAAGACTTGTTGGGCGATTGATCTATCTGAGCCACACGCGTCCAGACATCTCCTTCGCTGTGAGCGTGGTGAGTCGTTACATGCACGATCCCAGGAAGGGTCACATGGATATTGTGTACCAAATTCTTCGATACGTGAAATCTGCTCCAGGAAAAGGGTTGCTCTTTAGACGGAACGGACATGCAAAGATCGAAGGATACTGTGACTCAGATTGGGCAAGTTGTGTTGATGATAGGAGATCAACCTCAGGTTATTGCGTCTTTGTGGGAGGCAACCTGATCTCATGGAGAAGCAAGAAGCAGTCAGTTGTAGCCCGATCAACGGTTGAAGCTAAGTATAGGGCTATGGCTCTGGGGGTCGCGGAACTCCTCTGGTTGAAAGGAATGCTAATGGAGCTGAAGTTGGATCGAGGAGACGGGATGAAGTTATGGTGTGACAGTTAAGCAGCAATCAACATCGCTAACAATCCTGTTCACCATGACAGGACCAAGCATATCGAAATTGATAGGTTCTTTATAAAAGAGAAATTGGATAGTGTTCTCTTGGAGCTTAGCTATGTCACCAGCAAGGATCAAGCTGCTGATTGTTTGACAAAGGGGCTCAGCTCAAATGACATGATGAGGAATTGTGACAAGATGGGCTTAGTTAACATATTTCGCCCACCTTGAGGAGTGTTGGCATGTATTAGAGTAATGGTGTGCATATAGGAGTGGTGTGCATTTAGAGATGTTGTAGAGGTATATATACATGTATGTATGTGTTAATAATTGAATGAAGCCCTAATTCTACAGTTTTTATTGAGTCGATGGAATTTTAGTCTGATCCAGTGATCAGTAGATCATCTACATAAATAAAGAGTATTGTAAAATCATTCTCACCTTCTTTGATATAAAGGCTGGTTCATATGCAGTTTTTGTGAATCCATAGCTGATTAAGCTGGCATCTATTTTGCAATTACAGGCTCCGGGGGCCTGTTTTAAAGCACAGCTTTTTTTAACTCTATTTTCTCCCTCTGGTTGGGCGACATATATTTCTTCTTCTATATCACCATTCAAAAAGGCATATTTTATGTCTATTTGGTAAACTGGCAGTTGCTTCTGGGTTGCTATGGCAAGTAGTATGCTGATGGTCTCAAATCGAGCCACTGGTGCAAATATTTTAGAACAATCAACACCAGGTTTTTGGGAATATCCCTTAGCTACGAGCCTTTTATATATTTGAATGGACCCATCTTCATTATACTAATCTTATACAACCATCTTAGTCCAATTGCCTCCTTGTTTCCTGGAATTGTAGTGTTAGTGTTTGTTGGTATTTAGTTAGTGGTGTGAGTTTAACGCACTTGCACAAATATATATAGGTGCAATATCTGTAATGAGGAAATAAGCCCTAATTCTTTTTCGTCAACATGGTATCAGAGGCCTCGTTCGGTTCGCCTCTCGTTCGATAACCTGTTTCCGCCTCTCAGACGCCGATCGACGCCGCCGAAGGAGTAGACGACGAAGGAGAAGCCGCCGATCGACGATGAAGGAGGTTTAAGCTCGACATCCGCAGTCGATCAACGACGCCGAAAGGTCGACGAAGGAGAAGCCACAGATCGACGACGAAGGAGATTTGCGCTCAACATCCGCACCCGATCGACGATGCCGAAGCAGTCGATCGATCGACGACGAAGCCGAAGCCGAAGCCGAAGCAAAGGGGTCCGGCCCGTATCGTGCTCGATATCGTGGAGATCCTCACTCGATATCGTGGAGAAGCCGAAGCTCGATATAGTATCGTGGATATCGTGGAGATCCTCGCTCGATATCGTGGAGAATCTGAAGCTCGATATCGTGGAGAAGCCGAAGTTGTCGGCCTGACCCGCACTCGACATGACCCTCCTATCGGCCTAATCCTGATCTTACAAGCTTAAGATTGTGTGGTGAGAAGGCGGGGCTGAAGGAGCGGCGGACTGGTGAAGGGCTTAGCGGCGCCGTCTGTTGGACATTGTGGGGCTACTGTAGCTTCTGATGGAGAATATTCTCAAGAAATTGGGTCCCGCAGAGGTGGCCACATTGTTGAGACAAGTGGGTTCATCGCCCCGCCCGACGAAGTTGGACCTTCCTCCGATTGATCTGAAGCATGATGGGTCGACCACTTATCTGGGTTGGTCACGTCGCGTGAAGAAAACCTTTGCAGCGCAGAAGGTTGGGGGTTTATTGACAGAGGAGTTGAAGAAGCCAGAGAACCTAGTTGTTGGAGATGAGTGGGAGTCAACCCACATGACAGTGTTCATGTGGCTTCTTCGTTCGGTAGTCCCATCGATTGCTGCCATGATAGATGGCCTGAAGACAGTCATGGAGGTTTGAGACAAGTTGAAAAGTACATATGATGGAGTGGGGAACACTCTCAGGGTCTTCCAAGTGAAGGGAGAAATTGATGACACAGTTCAAGGCGAGAAGACTATGCAGGAGTACGCCTCAGAGTTAGAATGTCTATGGGTCGACTACGACCATACTTCTCGTGGGGTGAGTTGCAATGACCCACAATATAGGGCCTCCAAGATCATCGTGGAGGAGAGGACCATGAAGTTTCTGAAGGGGTTAGATGAAAAGTTCGATCAGAGGAGAGCCCTACTCCTGTCTGGTACAAAGATTCCTACACTTACAGAGGCCATCTCGGTCATGATTCAAGAGGAGACCCGCCTCAAACTAAAGGCAGGGACTAAAGGGTCCGCTACAGTGAAGTCAGCGCTAGTGGCTACTAGCTCGGGTGTTCCAAGACCACGAAAGGAAACCTGGCAGTGTTACAACTGAGGGGAAACGGGCCATATGTGGTATGCTTGCCCCAAACCACCCAAGGAGGGGGATTTGGGTGGTGGTCGTGGACGTGGCCATGGTTGTGGACGTGGCAGGGGTCGTGGTGGCGAGGCGATTATCGGGTCAATCTGGACATTAACGGATGTGATGAGGAGGCTGGTGTAATTTACACCGAGGAGGAGCAGACCCTACTAAGCATGATGAGCATGATGGAGGGCCTTGATTAGAAGCAAGTTGGTGAAGGTGGCATGAGTGAAACTGGGGGGCATCAACTTCAACTATGTATGCTCACCCTTCCAGGACATCGGATTGGATCGCTGATTCTGGTGCATCACGACATGTGACGGGGGATGCGGGTGAGTTCTCCTCCTACACTCACCTAGCAACTGCAGATAGCATCCAGACAGCGGATGAGACTTTCCAGCCAGTAGTCGGTAAGGGCACAGTCGATTGCACAGGCTCGGTAAAACTATTCAATGTCTTGCATGCTCCTTTTCCAGTTAGTATTATATCCATTAGTTCCATTATTCTTTAACTAAAATGCGATGTTTCTTTTGATATTCCCAAAGTGACTTTCCAGGAGAAGGAGACAAGATGGATACTTGGGACTGGGACTTGGCATGACGGGCTATGGTATTTGGATCGGGAAGGATTGGATACAACTCTTATATCTATAGCAGAGAAGATAGGAGAAAGGGGACAAAAAATGAGTGCAAAGGATATGCTTCTACTCCATCATCAGTGTTTGGGGCACTCGTCTTTTAGTACTTTAGCTAGATTATATCCTTTGTTGTTTGAAAAGACAAATAAACACAAACTAGTATGTGATGCATGTGACTTGGGCAAGCTTACTAGAAGCTCTTATGTTAGCATAGGTCGGATGAGCTCTTCTATTTTTGAAGTTGTGCATTCTGATGTATTGGGGCCTTGTGTCCTAAATTTTTTGAATAGTTATAAGTACTTTGTGACATTTATTGATTGTGCTTCGCGTGTTACTTGACTATATCTGATGAAAACTAAGAGTGATGTTTTTATCTATTTTCGGGATTTCCATAAGCATGTCCAAACACAATACGCCACAGTGATAAAAGTATTAAGGTCAGATAATGAAACAGAGTACACTAATAGGGCATTGACAGACTACCTATCAATCCATGGGATACTGCATCAGACCACTTGTGCATACACACCTGCACAGAATGGCGTGTAGGAGAGAAAAAACAGGCATCTTATGGAGGTGGCAAGGAGCATGATGTTTCATATGAAGGTCCCTCAGAGTTTATGAGGGCATGCAGTGTTAAATACAGCACAACTGATCAACATAATGCCATCACAGATTCTAGGGTGGAAATCTCCGTGTCAGAAGTTACAGGGACATAATGGGGGGATGCTTCCATTAAAAGTATTTGGATGCGTGTGCTTCGTGAATGATAACAGACCGAGTGTTGGGAAACTTGATGTGAAGGCACTCAAGTGTATTTTTGTGGGCTACTGTGGTACTCAGAAGGGGTACGTGTGTTGGAGTCCAGTGGAGAAGAGAAGTTCTGTGAACATGGATGTCCACTTTAGAGAGTTGGAGCAGTACTACCGACAGGAGGAGGCCCCATCCATACCAGAATTGCCAAATACCGAAAGTACGAGGCGGGAGAGGTAGAGTTTGGTGACAGATTTGGAAGTATGGCATGAAGGATCGGTGGAGGAGGGGCAGGAGAGTGATGAGCAGGGGGAGGAAGTGAGAGATGTGAGGCCTACGACTCAGGGGGAGCTACTTACATATCATTGGAAGGGAAAGCAGACAGCAGAACCAGTACCTATGCCTACAATGTCAGTGCCTAATCCCTTGTCTACGTCAGTCTCTACTCCTGTAGCACCTCCACCACCACTGCCACTTTCTGGTGAGATCATTCCTTCTACTCCTCCATCTCCAACTATTACAGTTCGGTGGACCATTCGCAGCAATGCGGGCAATCCTCCTGATAGATATGGTTGTGACCTTGCTTCCTTTGTCTCTTATGATAATATCTCTTCTTCCCATGGAGCATTCATCACATCTTTGGATAATATTATTTTACCTAACAATTGGCAGGTTGCCAAAGCCGATCCAAAGTGGCAAGCAGCAATGAAGGAGGAGATGAGAACTCTTGAGAAGAACAAGACCTGGGAGTTGACACAACTACCAAAGGACAAGAGGGATGTCGGGTGCAAGTGGATTTTCACCGTGAAGCAGAATCCGGATGGATAGGTCGAGTGCTAC
Organism: Dactylorhiza incarnata; assembly: GCA_033032865.1. Taxonomy (NCBI): domain Eukaryota; kingdom Viridiplantae; phylum Streptophyta; class Magnoliopsida; order Asparagales; family Orchidaceae; genus Dactylorhiza; species Dactylorhiza incarnata. Next base: position 184,893 of record JAWHQI010000333.1, on the reverse strand, counting down.
AAGGCTTGATTGGTCAAAAAGGGGTACATCCAGACATATGACATCGATTACGATAAGACTTTTGCACCCGTGGCAAAGATGAGTACCGTCCGGACTCTGATCAGCTTGGCAGCGAATGGTGGATGGAAGTTGCACCAACTAGATGTGAAGAATGCATTTCTTCATGAAGATCTAACTGAGGAGGTGTACATGGAGATACTACTGGGGTTTGGCACAGCCAAGACAAAAGGCAGAGTCTGCGGATTGAAGAAGTCCCTCTATGGATTGAAGCAGTCCCCACATGCGTGGTTTAACCGATTCAGGAAGACTATGATTAGGATGAGTTATCAGCAGATCAATGCTGATCACACGGTATTCTTCAGGCAAAATGAAGGTCATCACATCACCATGCTTGCGGTGTATGTGGATGACATGATCATCACAGGGGAAGACGAGCAGGAGATTGTTAGTCTCAAGGGAGCGCTGGGCAAGGAGTTCGAGGTAAAGGATTTGGGTTATCTTAGGTACTTCCTTGGGATTGAGATTTCCTATGGTGCAAAGGGAATTCTTCTGTCCCAAAGGAAGTACGCCTTGGATCTCTGCACAGAAACAAGGATGTTGGGGTGCAAGCCTGCTGCAACGCCTATCGACCTGAAGTGTAAACTGGGTGCTGAGGCAGGTGAACCAGGAGATCGGGAGATGTATCAAAAACTAGTTGAGAAGCTGATTTACCTAAGCCACACACGTCCGGACATTTCCTTTGTCGTGAGTGTGCTGAGCCGCTATATGCAAGACCTTAGAAAGGGCCACATGGATATTGTGTACCAAATCCTTCGATTTTGAAGATTGCCCCTGGAAAGGGGTGTTGTTCAGGAAGAACGAGCATGTAAAGATTGAGGGCTACCGTGACTCTGATTGGGCTAGATGTGCATACGACAGGAGATCCATATCAGGCTATTGCATATTCATAGGAGACAAACTGGTCTCCTGGAGGAGCAAGAAGCAGTCGGTGGTGGCCAGATCGACAACAGAGACAAAATATAGAGCTATGGCATTGGGGGTTACTAAACTTGTGTGGCTAAATGGAATGTTGATGGAGCTGAAATTGGATCGAGGAGATAGGATTAAGCGGTGGTGTGACAGCCAGGAAGCCATCAGTATTACAAACAATCCAATCCACCATGATAGAACCAAGCATATTGAGATCGATAGGTTCTTCATAAAAGAGAAATTGGATAGTGGGCTACTGGAGCTTAGTCACGTCTCAACCAAGAATCAGGTCACAGATTATTTGACCAAGGGTCTTGGCTCTAAGGATATGATCAGGAATTGTGACAAGAAGTGCTTAATGAATATCTTTCGCCCACCTTGAGGAGGAGTGTTGGTGTTTGTTGGTATTTAGTTAGTGGTGTGCATTTAACGCACTTGTGTTTGTGTGTATATATATATGTGTAATACTGTAATGAGGAAATAAGCCCTAATTCTTTTTGTCAACATGTAGCGAGTTCCCAGGTGTTGTTTTTTGAATCATGTGCATTTCCTCATTCATGGCTTCAACCCAACTTTTTATCTTTTTTAGTTCTTTAAAGTAACGGGTTCTCTTGCTAGGAAAGCAAAGTTACAGCTTGTATAGATTTCACTGATAAGTCTTGTTTTTTGTGGAGGTGATGAATCTGGAGATGCATTGACAGGCGACATGAGATGTCTATCTGGAGTGGATGGTAGGGTGGTTGTGTCAACAACTTCATTTAGATGATTTTGATCTTCAAGAGGATGATTATGTCTTCTAGAAGAAAAGGATTCTGGATTTCCGATCCATATTTTGTCTCCAATTCCAGCATATTTTAGTTGTAATTAGACTATTATCAATATATTATCAAGTCGTGTTTGTAATACCCGGTAAGGATAATTTTGTCCTGTGTCCTTACTCATGTATATGTATGAGTATAGACTAGTATAATTGATTATTACTCCAATGTTTCTTTCTACTTGGTATCAGAGGACGGTGCCCTAACTGTGCTTTCTCCGTTCCGGTTCTCTCCATTTTTCCTTCTCGCTGAGCCTCTCTCGTCGATCACCTGCCTTTGCAACCGCTGTTTTGAGGGCTCAGATCAAATGCCGAGCCCACGCGGTGCATATGCGGGACAGTCCCGGCGCCATTCGCTGCGGAAGTTGACGCCGCCGACTTCTGATGACGCCGACTACCTCGTCGCCGCCCTCCGATGCTTCCTTCGCTACCGTTGTAGTATGAGCTCCCTCCTAATGGATCCTGCTAACTGCGCCTGAGCTCGGTTTTCTTCTCTTGCCGCCGACTCCTGCTGATGCCGCATGTTCCCAAAGCTTGATGCCTTCTGTAGCCTCATCTGTTTATTCTGTCTTCTGCTGGTCCTATAGCAGTTCCCGATTCTTGCTGAGCTTGATTCCTACTGTGCTTGATTTGACACGGTATGAGTTACTATTTCCTGAGTAGTTGTTTTATGTTGTTTTCTGCTGTTTTCTGATTGTAAATGATTTCCGATCTTAATTGGATGTCACCAATTTTGCGCTTCTTTTTTCGCTCTGTTTGATTGACATATGGTGGGTACTCTTATTCCCAATAAGTTGTGCCAATATGGGTGATTCTTCCGCTTCTTCGCCAACTGTTTTGATGCCACATATCTCAGAGGACTCATGGTCACACTGGCTCATTGAAGAGTACCACTAGGGATGCAAATTTGGCCCGGGCACGGTTGTCCGGCCCGAGTCTGAGCCCGGTTAGGCCCGGGCCAGGCCTATGGGGCTCATTAGGCCCCTTATTTGGCCAAGGCCCGGCCTGGTGCCGGGCCCAGGCCAACCCAGGCACTAAGCACGTTTCTTAGTCGGGCGAGCCCCATTAAATGTTGGGCGTGGCCGCCCAGCAATTATGATATCGTTTGACGGCAACTAACTTCCTTTTGGCAGCAGCTAGCCGCTGCTTTTGGGGGCCTACTTGGGCCCGGTCATGTGAGCTCAGGCAGGCCCCCTTATTTAACTTAGGACCTGGCCCAACCTGGGCCCAATTTGAGCAGGCCTGGCAGGCCTTTTTTGCACCTCTAGTACCGCAATGCCACTTAATGGGACAAATTATCTCAAATGGTCCCGAGCAACCCAACTTGTGATTCGCAGCCACCAGATGTTCGGCTATATAGATGGGACAATCATTGAGCCACCCAAGACCGATTATTATTGGAAGCATTGGGATTCAGGAAATTCCTTTGTTGTCTGCTGGCTCCTACATTCTATGTCCCCAATGGTATACCAGAGTTATATGATGATGGATTCTGCCTATGAGATCTGGACTCGGGCACGCAAAACCTACACGCAGATTGGCAGAACCACCCAAATTTACGAGCTTACTCGCCGAATTTTGTAATTGCGTCGGGGATCCTTGAATGTCTCCTCATTTTTTTCGGAGTTCGAGCAACTATATCAGGAACTGGATTTTTTTGAGTCTTCACCCATGCTTGTACTACAGATGCAGTTCAGTTGCAGAGAAAGGAAGAACGCTACCGTCTTCATGTCTTCTTGATGGGTTAGAACATGGAGTCAGATACAGTTCATACTTATATTTTACATCACTATCCTCTCCTTTCCCTTCGGGAGACATTCAGTATGGTTCTGAGGGTAAAAAACCGTCTCAATCTCTCAGTACGATTATCCCTCCTGATCGCTCTGCCTTGACCAGTGTGGGTCGGGGAAATATCAACACTTATGTTCCTACGTGTGATTATTGTTGTTGTAGAGGACATATTCGAGATGTGTGCTTCGGACTCCATCCTCATCTCGCTCCACCGGAACGTGGGCGTGCTCCTGGCCGGGGGGTTCTCGACCGATGGGATCAAGACCTCATGATGCTTCTTATTCCACGCAAGTGTATGAGGAGCCCTCCCATGCTCCTTCCTCAGGAACCTTTACAGTGGATGAATTAGATGCTCTTAGTCGGCTATTCCCAGCCAGATATGTCTTCCAGTGCTTCTATATCCTTTGCCACCACGACGATGCCCAGTGCGCATACTGCTACCATCACTCCATTTTATTGGGTGACCAGATCCTCCTCGGGTTTTATTTCTTACACTCCTTTGTCTGGTAAGGACAATGTTATCTCTGTCAATGACACTTTATCCCCCATTGTGGGCAAAAGTCGCAACTCATGCTCTCTATCTATTTCTCTCTCGTTTGTCCTGCATGTTCCCTCCTTTCCTCACAATTGTTATTGAGATATACATCTATACTGCAACGCTCTAGGTTCCAAGAATTTTATGTCTTATGTTTTCTATAATTTCATGTCTTTTGTTTGTAAGAATTTCATGTCTTCTTCTCACGGAACTTTTGCATACAAACCATTGCTTGCATATAAGATATTTAGGGCCCGTTCGTTTCGTAGGTTTTGTTAGGAAGGAATTGGTTTTCGCCGAAAACCTACGGCGCGAAGGTTTTGGAATTGGGCCAAAACCAATTTCTTTGTTCGTTTGCACGAAGGTTTTCAGGCACATGAATTGAAAAATCAATTTACAGGAAACAAGAAACCAGAACACAATCGCAATCGCCGAGGACGACAACGGGCGGCGACCTTCTCAGAAGACGCCATGGACGAAGACGACAACGTCGGGGAAGGGCTTAAGTGAGAGCTACTAGTCTGTTCGTTTGAGCAAAAAAAATCATGGAGCCCTTTGCAACATACTTAATTTTGTTGGGTAGGTTTTAGCCCTTTGCCGCCATCGCCGAGGGAGGAGGAGCTCGCCGCCATCGCCGCTGGAGTAAGAGATCGCCACCATCACCGAGGGAGGAGGAGCTTGCCGCCATCGCCGTTGGAGTAGGACCTCACCGTTGGTGTAGGACCTCGTCGCAACTAGAGGAGGAGCTCGCCGCCGCCATAGCCTTTTCTTTCCCAAAACCCAGCAAAACCAACCAAAAGAGGTATCTTTTGGGGCTAGTTCATTTTTCTAAAAAGCAAAACCCATAGGTTTTCGAGTAAAGCCAATTCCTTCCGAAAAAAAACGCCAAACGAACACAATAATTGGAATTGGAGTACCCAAAACCAATTCTTCCTAAAAAAACCTACGAAACGAACAGGCCCTTACTGAATTTCCTCCTCGACGTTTAGGGTTGCATGCAAACCTCTGAGATTTTATATTTGTCTTCCTGCAGAAGTTGGCCCCAAAGAAAATTCTTGATTTGATGATGTGCCTGATTTAACTAGGGAAAGCATCGTCAGCCACTTACAGATACTACACACATTCTTCTGCTTTAAAGTTTGTATAAAATGTTAAGATAAATTTATTGAAGAATCTTCAACCATGAAATTCTTTCAACCATAAATTAGTGGGGGACCTATTAACAAAGTGAAATAAGCCCAAATATAGTTTTACATTATCTATGCAATATTTACTTCATGGTAGACATTTGGGTTTGTAGTCATCATCGCTGATTTTAGCGATTATAGATGTTAGTGTGGGTATTCTATGCTCTCAAATGATCATGCATATTCTCTTCTCACAAAGATTTAGGGCTAGTTTGGTGCAGATTATTCCCACGGATGAAATCAGCGCGGGAGGTAACCTCCACCGCGGTTGCCATGATGCGGATGAAATCCGAGGGAATCCGCATTTTTTTAGGGTGGGGCAGATGCCTCCGCGCGACCGCGGCTCCGCCAAACGGGCGGTAGCGGCCGCGAGGGGCGGTCCGCGCGACTGCGGCGAATCAGCCCCGCCAAACGAGCCTTAGACTTTAGTAATTTATTTTCACGCTCCCGTTTGCCATCCATTTCCCACCTCTTCTTTTGTTTTATGCTTTATTTTCACGCCTAAATTTTTTTAAGGTAATTACAATGTTGTAGTTTATCAAAACTGCGGAGTTGCAGTTTTGATAAATTGTCATGCTGCAGTCTATCAAAACCGTCGTCAATAATTTTTTTTCATACAGACTCAAACTACATTTCTTTTCATTAGATAATATCATCTTGTTCACAATTCTTTGATGTTGTTCATACCTTCTCATCCTCTTTTCATGAGATTGAAGGGAACCCATGAGTTCAGTGAGAGTTAAGGTATTTACGTCCTTAGCTTTCTCTATGGCTGTGACTACAGGATCATACTTGTTGGTAACTGTTCTCAAGATTCTTAGCACTACTTTCTTCTCCTCTAAGGTGTTACCATAACACCTGATTTGATTCAAAAGGGTGGTGATTTTGGTGAAGTAGTTATGAGTGGTGTCATCTTCTTTCATAACTAAAGTCCATGCTCTTGCCATAAGTTTGTAACTTAATGGATATTACTTTTGTGGAGCCTTGGAATTCAGTCTTGAGGATCTCCCATGTTTCTTTTGAGGTGGGTGCTCTCATGATTCTTGGGAATATATTCCTTCCTACCCCTTGTTGGATGTGGAGAAGGTATCTAGCATTTTTCTTTTTGGTTCTCAGTGAATAGATCGACTTGAGCTTGCCCCATTCTTCTACGGGATAGATGATTGTAGGCTGGACATAGCCTTGTTGCACTATGCTCCATAATACCTTGTGAGAGTGTAGAATAACAAGGAAGTAAGAGAAATAAATTGAATATTTTATTAATTTCTCACACATGTACTACCATAGATACAAGAATTTGTGCATTTATATAGGAAGAGAGGGAGAAGCCACAATCCCAATCAAAGGTGTAGGACTAAATCCTAAGGAGGAAATGGGCTCAAGCTGGGCTTAACTATGGGCCTTTGTATAGATTCATTTAACACTCCCCGCATGTTGGAGCATACAGATTGTAAGGACTAAGTTTGGATAAGAACTGATAATATAACGGGTGCGGTAAGGCCTTAGTAAAAATGTCAGTAATTTACCCAGCAACAGGAACATGTTTTAATTCCAATTTCTTCAGTTGAACTTTCTCCCGAATGAAGTGACAATTGGCTTCAATGTGTTTGGTACGTTCATGGAATACGGGCTTGTTAGCAATATTGATAGCACTTTGACTGTCACAAAATAGAGTGGTCGGAGAGGAGTGTTTGACACTCAGGTCTCTTAGAAGACTTTCCAACCACATAAGCTCAGACACGACGGAGGCCATTGAACGATACTCAGCTTCGCCAGATGAGCGTGCAACCACATACTACTTTTTGCTTCCCCGGGTGATAAAACGTCAACCAAAGTATGTACAATACACACTTGTAGAGCGACGATCATCCAAAGAGTCAGCATAGTCAACATCAGAGTAGACAATAAGAGATAAGGAAGAAGAGGGCTTGTATGCAAGCCCTTGTCCAGGAGCAGTCTTCAAATATCGGAGGATGCACTCAATTGTCTGAAGGTGAGAGATCCGTGGAGCATGCATAAATCGACTGACAACCCCAACAACAAAGGATATATCAGGTCTAGTAACTATAAGACAAATCAGCTTTCATACAAGACAACGATAATACTTTGGGTTTGGAAGGAGTAGATCACAGTTGGAGTCCTGAGCGCAGAGATTGTAGTTGATATCCATAGGTTTGTCAGCAGACTTGCATACAGAGTAGTCAGCGTCATGAAGAAGGTCAAGACAGTACTTTCGTTGAGATAGGACAAGGTCATCAGGATGCTGGACTACCTCGATACCAAGAAAGTACCGAAGATTTCTCAGATCTTTAGTCTGGAAAGCAGAGGTCATGTGCTTCTTGATCACATGTATTCCTTTGGGATCATCATCCGTAATCAAAATATCATCAACATACACCAAGAGAATCACTGTGTCTGTCGGACGACGACAAGTCAATAGGGAGAAGTCAGTCAAGCTTCGAGTAAACCCAACATCACAACAACCCGACTGAACTTGTCAAACCAAACTCGAGGAGACTATTTGAGACCATAAAGAGATTTTTTAGGTGACATACAAGGGACTCCCTCGTGGTCTCAAACCGGAAGGTTGTTGCATGTCTACAGTCTCAACGAGATCACCATTTAGAAAGGCATTTTTGACATCCAATTGATGCAACGGCTACTGTCGACGAACAACTAGGGAGAACAAGACACGAACAATATTCAATTTTGCGATAGGTGAGAAGGTACCGTCATAATCAAGTCCCATCCGGAGACGAGCTTTTAGACATTCAACTGTCCCAACCGGACCATGCTTGATGGTGAAGGCCCACTTACATCCCACATAAGTCTGGCCAGGAGGAAGAGGGACAATATCTCAAGTATGATTGGCCCAAAGAGCAGTCATTTCCTCATCCATGGTCTCCCGCCACCGCGAATGCTGAAGAGCCTCCTGCGGAGAGATAGGGATGGAAATAGACGACAAAGAAGTTGCAAATTTTTGAAGCACCGGAGATAGGATGTGCAATCACACAATATAAGACAGGGGGTGAGTAGTAGACGCTGGCGGAAGATCATCAGGCCGCGTGGTATCATTAGTAGAGGGTAACTGTCATAGAGCATCGAAACGAGGAGAGTGACGAGTGTACACACGAAGAAGAGGCGGTTTGGAGCGTATGGTTACCGGGGTGGGTAAGAGGGGTGGAAGAGGAGAGTTAACAGGAATGGCAGGGTGCGGAGGTGTAGGAGGTGCGGGAGAGACCGTAAGGGAAGAGTGAAAAGGTTGGTCTTCGAGAAAAGTCACATCCGCAGATGTAACTACCTTGCGATCGAAGGGAGAATAACAAACATAACCTTTCTGAGTGCGGGAATAGCCAACGAACATATATTTGGTAGCACGAGGAGCAAGCTTGTCAGTTGAGGGGCAAAGGCAGTGAACATAGCAGGTGCATCCAAAGACACAAGGCATTACTGAAAAGGGACGTGTGAGGGGAATAGAAGACTAAATGGAGTCTCATAGTTGAGAATCGAGGAGGGCATGCGATTGATGAGATAGCAAGATGTAGAAATCGTGAAATTCCAATAAAGCTTGGGAACCTACATTTGAAACATAAGTAAGCGAGCGACCTTAAAAATGTGGCAATTATTGTGCTCAGTAACACCATTCTGTTGGGGGTATAAGCACATGAGGTTTGGTGGATGATCCTGAACTCAGTACATAAATTATTAAACACATGACTCTTGTATTCGCGAGCATTGTCGGTTCGAAGTGCTTTAATAGAGCTGGAAAACTGTGTACAAGTTTCAAAAATAAAAGCATGAAACGCACAAGTTAGTTCAGAACGATCACGAAGTAAGAATAACCATGTCATGAGAGAGTAATCATATCAATAAATGTAAGAAAATAATTATAACTAGAAATACTCGCCATTTTATAAGGTCCCCTAATATCAGAATGAACTAAACCAAAAGGAGCGCTGCTCTGAGTACAATGAGGGAGAAAAGAAGAACGATGTTGTTTGTTGAGGTCTTGAGGATACAAAACTCACATGTGAAATCAGTGAGGGATAGATCGGAAGAGCTTTCTTGAGAATTAGGAGAGGAGCATGTCCGAGATGACGGTGTCAATCAACAGAATTAACGGAGGAGAGAATTGTGGGAGAAACGTACAGAGTGTAGAGCTCATTAGACTGTCGCCCTTTACCAATGATATTATGCATCCGTTGATCCTACACAACAAAATAAGAGGAAGAAAATGTTACAGAACAATCAAGATCTTGAGTAAGACGACCAACAGAAAAAAGATTGAAAGGAGAGCTCGGAACATGAAGAACCGGGCGAAGAGAGATGGATGAGGTGAGGGGCACATCGACAAAACAGGAAACTGGGGTGGTGTCACCATTGGTCACTGTGATGAACTTAGGATGCACGGAGTTCAAGTACTAATGAGGTTTCTGCGAAGTAATATGGTGTGTGGCACCGAAGTCCACAATCAAAGTTGGACTATGGGAAAGACAGGAGATACATTCATTGGAGATAGACGCAACAGAGCCAGAAGAACGACTGATTAACCCCTGAAGATGTCGGAATGGGGTGCGCAAGCTATTAATGTCGGTGCATGGGTTGGTAGGAGTGTTGACCGCAATGTATGCATGATGTTGTGGGGGCACACCATGCTTACGATAGCATGTGGTCTTAAGATGACCATCCCGGCCACAATAAGTACACTTGGGATGAGGTCGACCGTTGCGACCCCTGCCCCGAGAGTCGGCGCGAGCCCCCCGGACCGCTGGAGGAAGGGGGTGGGTTGTAGAAGAGTGTCAGAGAAGAGCCAGAGAGAGGGCCAGGAGAATCGGGGGAGGCGGGGGGTGTAACCTTTAAAAGCATGGAGCACACATCTGAGAGGGGGGAGGGGGGAATGGTGGAGGAGGAAAGGATATGAGCACGGACGTTGTGGAGATGAGGCCGAACACGAGACACCATCATGGTGATTCCAACAGCTTCTTTCTGGGCACGTTGGCTAGCGAGATCCATCGGGGGAGGCTGATGTTGAATCCAGGCCTCGACGAGAGTTTTGGACCGTGCAACAAAGGAGGTTAGGTCTTTATCCACCCCTGATTCAAGAGATTTGAGGTCTATGACGATGTCAAACATGTGTTGCAAACTGTCCTTGCTAGAATAGAGGAGAAGTTCATCCCACATCGTCTTGGCCGTCTCATGATACATGGTCATACGATATGGTTCAGTGTCCATAGAATTTAGAAGCCATGATTGGACGTGGCCATCATCAAGGAGCCTTTCCTCGGTGAGCGCAGTAGGTTTAGCCTGAGAAAGATGATGAAGGAGGCCTTTGGTCTGGAGAACATGGCGGACGGAGTGTATCCACTCAACAAAGTTCTTCTTGTCACTAAGAGAGATAGTGGTGATTCGGAACTCATCTCGAACTTCAGGAAGAGGAGTCGAAGCACGAGTCGAAATAGACGGGGCATCATTCAAGTCCATTGATCTGTAAGGATAGAGGAGAGTTTGTGAAGACGAGAGAAAGGAAGCCAAACGTCAGGCGAACACAGGCAAGAGGCCGCAGATTGGAGAGGCAGAATTGGATGGCGTGGTCACACCGAGTACTACGAGCGGATGTGTGCGAGCACAGGAGGATCTACGCGGGCAGAGGCTATGCAAGAGGCTGTGGACAGAAGTTGCGCGATAGAGGGAGCTCGGCAATCAGAGCTGCGCGAGAGACTGCGTTGAGCTCTACGGACAGGAGTTCGGCGAACAGGAGCGAAGCTCTGCGGACAGAGGGAGCTTGGCAGAGGCTGTGCTGAGCTCTGTAGACATGAGCTGTGGGATTAGGTTAGGCGCGAGCACAAGAAGCTCTGCGGTCAGAGGGAGTGCGGTGATCACACAAATGGGGAACACAGCAAGCGACCAGCGCGAGTTCTGCGGACAGGAGATACGCGACCAGAGGGAGCTCGGCAAGCACTGCCGGAGCTCGGCGAATGCGCAAACAGGAGAAGCTTCGGCGAACAGATCAGACAGTATACGATAGGTCGCGGGAGACGCCAATCTGGTGGGTCTCGGTAGGCAGCGGAGGAATGTTATAAAAGCAGTAGGAGGGGAGGGGGAATGAAGGTGGGAAGAAACGAGACGCAAAGATGCGAGCTCGAGAGAGGTGTCCGTCATGCAAAGAAGGATGCGGGAACACGACTGCGGCGGGAGCAAGAATGCAAACCTTTTTTTAGGACCGAATTCGCTCTTATACCATGTAGAATAACACGGGAGTGAGAGAAACAAAATGAATATTTTATTAATTTCTCACACATGTACCACCATAGATACAAGAATTTGTGCATTTATATAGGAAGAGAGGGAGAAGCAACAATCTCAATCAAAGGTGTGAGACTAAATCTTAAGGAGATAATGGGCTCTAGCTGGGCCCAACTATGGGCCTTTGTATAAATTCATTTAACAGAGTAATAAGGTTCTCATTTGTGCATGCCAAAAATCAAAAGATTCTCCTTCAAATATAGGGACATCACATGGAGAATATTGGAAATTTTGAACCTGAGATGAGCAAGATGAAGCCATATGAGGTATAACAGAGTTTGCAAAAGCTAGATAAGAATAGAACAATAGGGGTTGAAACTTGTGTGATTCATCTTCAAATATCTGATGGCTGATAGTTTATCTATAAAATGTAGAAAGTAGGCAGTACTACTTAGCTTCATTGATTAAGCAAAAATTGATATATAACTTCATTTTTTTAAAATGAGAACAATAACCATTTTTTATATTGGGCCACTGGGGATACAAAACTATTATAATATTCTGCTATTAACTCATTCCTTCTCTTCTTCTCTCTCTTGGAACCAGGTAAGCAGCTTCAGTCTTTGACTGGATTATCTCCTTCGGTAAGTGAAATGTTTGATGACTTCTGATAAGTGGTTATGAACATATTTCATGATATATGTTTTCGGTAGAGGAGATCTTTGATCGACTTTCTCTTTAGCATTGATTCTATACCCATATTTCTCAATGTTTTCATCTAGTTTTTGGCATGCATTTATTTTCTCCGTAACCTTTTAGTAGAAACACTTTAAGGTTTGGTATAATAATATAATTCAATGATCTATTTATTTTCTTTTTGTGAGATTCAGGGTTTTTCCAAGATGTTGCTTGTCCATGCAAATTTATTAAAAAAAATCTTGTTTAGGAATCTCATGCTAAATAGATTTTGAAATGCATGTTAATTAGAGATTTAATGAGTTCTTGTAGGGCACTGATCCACGTCAATGAATATGTTTGAAAAGCTGAAGGAGAAAAGGTACACATGATCCTTTGGTGGTCTATGCGGCATGACATTTTTCACAAAATCAGAAACATACATGATGACAGGAAAGTAAATGGCTCGGAATGAGTGAAAATATGAATAAAAACAAAGATGTTTACGGAAGAAGAAAAAGTTGAAGTTCAAATAAAGGTCATGCGACTGATCATGTGACCACACTAAATGATTTTTTTAATGTAAGTTAAACATTTGATGCTGACTTGAAAAGTAAAAACTAAATGAAGGACCTGTGTGGCAAGATCAACCTCAGGAAGCAATTGAACGGTTATTAAGAACTTAGAACAACATGAACCGCGGCTTTAAGTCTTTAACTGTATGGACCTAGTTATAATTTACCACACACACACACACATATATATATAAGAGAGAGAGAATATGCTATTTAATCGCTAACACCATCTAAATGTTCACAACCGATAGATAAACCCAATCAATGATGAAGATAAATAGGGAAGAGAGAGAGAGAGAGAAAAAAATCTCTAGATCACCTAAACTTATAGGAGAGAGGTTGGCTCTAGGTCTCATGCACTAAAAAGATAATTAGACTAAAAGTAAAAGTAGTTTCTTCATTACCCGGGAGAGACGATGACATTAAATAGAATGAAAGAGGGGAATAGAAAGAGAGTGGAGAGAGAGAGGCGGGCGCAAAGGGCGTGGCCCGTATGATTGCGCACGGGCAGTGACACTACTTTGAGGGGGAGCCCATGTATGTATATATATATCCATACGCACACACACACACAGGGACCTCCCTTCTACTATTTGCAATTACAAAAACCTTTCATATGAGTTTGCACGTTACAAGATAATCTTGTTAGATGTATTATGTAGTATATTGTATATTCAGGTGGTAGATCCTCTTAGGCTCACCTCTAGGTGTTGGGAACCTCTCTTGTGTATATATATATATATATGTATTCATTTTAGTGTGAATATATAGATCTCTATTCCTATCATGGTATCAGAGCCAAGGAAAACCCAACCCTAGCTTCTCTTCCCGAACGCGCTGATCGGTGTCGATCCTGTCTCCATCCATCGCTGATCGTTGTCGATCCCGTCTCCCGTCTCCATCCATCGCTCTGCCTCTCGATCTCGATCCCGCTCGCAGGATCGCTGCTCCCGCTCGCGCCGGTTCTCGTTCGCTGCTCCTGCTCCCGCCGGTTCTCGTTCGCTGCTCCTGCTCCCGCTCGCCCATCTTCTCTCTTGGCCGGCGGTTCTTGCCTCCCCAAGCCGTCAGCCCTCTTCTCTTCCTCAAGGCCGGCGACCTCCTTCTCTCCAAGGGCTCGTCAGCCACCTCATCTCCTTGGGCCGAGCACCTCCAGCATCCCTTCCCTCTTCCTTTTGGCCGGCAGTTGAAGGAGGGACAGCCGAGGGTTTCTCCCTCCAGTCATTCGATCCCAGCCCTTGCCTGCTCCCCTTGCTGATATCGTTGCAGACCCTGTGCCGATCCTGTGCAGATCCTGTGCCGATCCTGTGCCGATCCAGCCCCGACATCCTCGGTTGATTTTCTCGATGGCCTCAGGTGCTCATCCTCCTCTGACACTTTCTGCAGCTCAGTCCGGTGTTTCTCGCCGCCCGCCTGCCCGCTGTCACTACTGTCAGTGCCTTGGTCATGTCAGATCTGAGTGCCGCAAGCTTCAGCGGGCGCAACAGTCTTCTCTGATCTGCTCTTCTGCCTCTGTCTCTCAGCCGACTGCCTCCGCCCCTGCAGGTATCTCCGCCTCCGACTGGTTGCTTGACTCTGGAGCCTCTTTTCACATGACCTATGATGCTACACGCCTTTTGTCATGTCAGCCCATTACTCCTGCCCTTAGTATCATGGTAGCAGATGGCACCATTCACCCCATCACCAGTCGTGGCCTCCTTCACACCACACATTTTCACATTCTCGATGTTTCCTATATACCAGAGTTATCCATGAACCTTATATCCGCCAGCCAGCTCACATCCCATGGTTGTCTGGTTACCTTTGATGAGTTCACATGCCGTGTGCAGGATCGTCTGACCGGGGCACTCCTTGGGGCTGGTCGTCGTCGTTGTGGGGTGTACGTCCTTGACCGTCTCCACCTTCCATCCACTTCACGGTCACCTGCAGCTTCCTCCTTTTGTCTTCCTTCGGTGGGTTTCTCTCAGTGGCACCACCGTCTTGGCCATCCCAGTGGTTCACGTCTAGCTTCCTTCATTAGTCATGGTTTTCTTGGTCGTGTTTCTATTGATCGGTCTTACTCATGTTCAGATTGTAAGCTCGGTAAACAGCTACAACTCCCCTATCAGTCTAGTGAGTCCAGGTCTCAGCGTCCCTTTGATCTAGTTCATTCTGATGTCTGGGGACCCGCACCATTTGTATCCAAAGGTGGACACCGGTACTATGTACTTTTCGTTGATGACTACTCTCGTTATTGTTGGGTCTATTTTATGCGTTCTCGATCTGAATTTTTTCAGATCTATGTTACTTTTTCTGCTATGGTGCGCACACAGTTCTCTGCTTCCATACGCATTTTCCGTTCTGACTCAGGGGGAAGTACCTCTCTCATGCTTTTCGAGATTTACTAGCTACTCACGACACTCTTCCTCAGCTTGCCTGTCCCGGTGCCCATGCTCAGAATGGCACCGCTGAAAGGAAGCATCGTCATATTATTGAGACAGCTCGCACCCTTCTTATCTCCTCTCACGTTCCTCCTCACTTCTGGGCTGAGGCTATTTCCACTGCTGTCTATCTTATTAATCTGCAGCCCTCCACTTTCCTTCAGGGTCAGTGTCCCGGTGAGTGTCTGTACTCTCGACCACCACGTTACACTCATCTTCGTGTTTTTGGTTGTCAATGTTATGTTCTTCTCTCTCCACGTGAGTGTACTAAGCTCTCTGCTCAGTCTGTTCCTTGTGCCTTTCTTGGGTACAGTACTGAGCACAAGGGTTATCGATGTTATGACCCTGTTGCACGTCGACTTCGCATTTCACGTGATGTCACTTTTGATGAGTCTCACCCTTTCTTTGTGTCCCCTGTTTCCTCGACCTCACACTCATCCGTTACTCCCTCTGACGTGCAGTTTCTCACTCTTCCCATCTCTCCGCCTCATGTATCCCCGTCTCATGTATCCTCCCCTCTGGTATGTCCTCCTCCTCTTCCCTTGCCACGGTCTACTATGTCACCTCCTTCTCCCTTGTCGCAGTCTACTTCGTCTCCCTTGCCACAGTCTACTTCCTCTTTCTCTGATGAGCTGTCCACTTAGGATCGTGTCTCTCCTCTTCCCTATCACTATACTCGTCGTCATCCTCCTATCTCCTCGCCTCCAGTGCCCCCAGACTCAGTGCCTACCTCCTCCAGCGAGTGCCCTATGGATGATCCTCCTGCGCGCCGCAACCCACCTCGTGAGAGGCGTCCTCCTGACCGTCTTAGCCTAGCTACCCTACCGCTGGACCTACCTGCCCTTCCCGCCACTGCCTGCAGTACTCCAGAGCCGACTTCCTATCGAGAGGCTGCCCAGATACCTGAGTGGCAGGTTGCTATGACTGCTGAGTTGGAGGCGCTTGAGCACACTCGTACTTGGGAGCTTGTTCCTCTTCCACCTGGTGCTGTTCCTATTACTTGCAAGTGGGTCTTTAAGGTCAAGACTCGCTCCGATGGTTCTGTGGAGAGGTACAAGGCTCGACTTGTTGCTCGTGGTTTTCAGCAGGAGCAGGGGAGAGACTATGACGAGACCTTTGCTCAAGTTGCTCATATGACCACGATCCACACTCTTGTTGTTGTTGCAGCTGTTCGTCGCTGGTCTCTGTTCCAGCGCGATGTGAAGAACGTTTTTCTTCACGGTGACCTTCAGCAGGATGTGTACATGCTCCCTCCTCCCGGTCTTTCCTCTCCTCCAGGACTTGTTTGCCGCTTGAGACGAGCTCTTTACGGGCTCAAGCAGGCGCCCCGCGCGTGGTTTGCTCGTTTCAGTTCGGCCATTACTGCCGCCGGTTTTCAGCCGAGCCCGCATGATCCAACCTTGTTTGTCCACTCCTCTTCTCGTGGCCGGACTCTTCTATTACTTTATGTGGATGACATGATCATTACAGGTGATGACCCTACTCATGTGACATTCGTCAAACATCACCTCCAGCAGCAGTTTCAGATGACTGATCTTGGACAGCTGAGCTATTTCTTGGGCCTCGAGGTCACCTCTACAGACCGTGGTTTTCAGCTCTCTCAGCGGCGTTACACATCAGATCTTTTAGCTCGGGCTGCTCTCTCTGACTCTCGCACTTTGGACACCCCTATGGAGCTTCACCTTCAGTTACGAACAGATGATGGGGTTCCACTCTCTGATCCTACTCGTTATCGCCACATTGTCGAGAGCCTCGTCTACCTTACTATTACTCGGCCCGACATTGCACATGTTGTTCATGTTTTGAGCCAGTTTGTTGGTGCGCCTACCTTTGTGCATTATAGTCATCTACTGCGGCTATTGCGTTATCTCCGGGCGACGACTTCACGTCGTCTCTTCTACTCCAGTAGCAGTTCTCTGGAACTTCGTGCTTACTCAGACGCTACTTGGGCCAGTGATCCCGTTGACCGCCGATCTATCACTGGTTTCTGTCTATTCTTGGGTACTTCACTTATTTCCTGGAAGTCCAAGAAACAGACCGGGGTTTCTCGTTCCAGTACTGAGGCTGAGCTGCGTGTCATGGCTACTACTACTGAGGATATTATTTGGCTCCACTTACTCCCATCAATGCAGTGAGAACACCTGGCCTGAAAGCTCCACTGACACCTTTGAGGAGCACTAACCGATCCTCTTGAATGCCTCGCGACTTCATTTCCGTGGCATGTCCACTGAATACTTCACATTGTCGAAGGTTAACGATAGCGGTTCAAATGGAAGGACCATTCCACGCTTCCTGTTAGGATCATCGACTGTGTTGATTTCTGTCACCTCCCTCCGCCCCTGGTCTTCTCAAGCTCGAGATCCACGTGATCTACTTCCTCTGGATGAGAGCTCAATAGCTGCTCCTGTTATATTAGACTCATTCAGACTATCTTCTGATATAATTGCATCTTTCCCAATTAATCTGCATTGCGAGTGCACCAGTCCCAGAGGTGAGGTTTATTGTACTAAAAGTTAATGTAAACTCGGGAGCAGAATTTGGTATTTTTAAAAAGCAGAGGGATTGTCTTGCTAATTATGCCAAGTCATAGGGGAAACTCCTCTTTAGTGAAAGATTGCTCCTTCCCATTTTACCCATCATAATTTATTCTTTTTACTACAAAAAAATAAGAGAAGAGGGAAAAGATGAGATCATCAATCAATTATTTTATTTTATTTACTCATATTTTGTGAATATGATGACAATCACATCACTCTCCTTTAATTTTTTTATGAGACTACGTAATGAAGTATATAATTATAATTAATTCAAATTTAAATAGATTCTAATTAATAATGCATGCAAAACTACAACAAAATAGATGCACATACGCCCGACAGCTATAGCACGTGATCAGCGGCGAAACATAATTTTTTAGAGGGGTGTCGACAATATGGATACGGTCGTTGTTAGAGCATGGGGTAAGACCCCGTGCATAACTGCTTATATATATATAGATGCAGTGAGAAAGCTACAATGCTTAAATTAAAATCCATGCTCAATTGAAATTCACAAGTTTTGAAGAAAAACATAAAAAATATGAGTTGACATAAACCATATCATTACCATTGATATATCTGGAAAATTGGAAAGAATGTCAGCAATATCAAAAGTTCTGATATGTCTAGAATAAACCCAGTTCTTCAACCGAGTCATCAACTCGTCTTCATGTGCAACATCTTGAGTATCGGCTACAACAATAAAAAGTTCAAAAAAGCTTATCTGTTAATTACAAGAGATAAATATCCTCCTTCATCAAAGGTGCCAATTTAGTAGATAGGATTCATGTTAAAAAGCTATTTTAATATGTGGGGCCACTTGCCCACTTGCAAAGTTCATTGCATTAGAGGAGAATGGTCATATGCTCGAACCAAATAATCTGTGGGGAGGGAGAAAAAAAAAGAAGAAAAGGGAATGGCTTTCCCTAGTAGAAGAAAGAATTTATTGGTCAAGCTAATTTATTAACAGGTTTGGTTTAAGTTAAGTTGAAACCATTTAAACAAGACAATTAATTGCATTTACGATGATAAATAATGTGTCAAAACTCACCGTCAGAATCGAGTCCATTGCCTTGACTGTTATGTTTGTCACCTGTTAGAAAACATGAGTAGTCTTACTATAAGATAAATGTGGCTGGTACACCAAAGAAGATCAATGAATTACCAGCAGGAGCAACATAGAATTTGTCAGCAAGGGAAGCGTGAATCTGAAATACATTTAAAGTTAGTCTTGAAAACTTCACAGCTACATATCTAAGGATGAGCACAAATTTCAAATACAATGGGTAGGTTTTCTAGAATGGAAGATTTAATTTGAAGGAGAACTTTCCTTGATATTGGACAAAATGTCATACTTTCCCATCCTCATCTAATTAAGTCAAGCATGTGATATAAACACCGCCAATAAATAAATTAACAAAAAAACTATGGCATTATATAGAACAAACATAATCTGTCTCGGCAATTAAAATCTGCCAAGGCAGAAAGAACATGTAACTAATTTTGTTTAAGTTTGAAGAAAGTACCTCACTGTCGGAACCGGAGTCATGATCTTGATCAGAATCAGCTCCCAAGTTTACCTGATCTTCTTCATGGTTGTTATCATTGTCATCCTCGCAGGAGTCAAGAATGCTCTTGACCTGCAGGAGTTCCTTCATTTAATGGGGATAACTCCAAAAAAAACAATTTTAGTTTGTTAAGCTACTTTTTCTTACAGACCTTGAGGGCTAGTACTAAATGCCGGCTGTTGACATTTCCAACTTCAATTTTTAATGGATTTTTGGCCCATATATCACTGGCTTCATTCTCATTGCAGCTTCTGAAAAAGGGAGGTTCATAGTCTTCTGGCTGCAGTTTTCCATAAATTTAATGCTCTCATCATAAATTTAGAAGCCATGTGAGCAGATCAAAGGACTCGTGAATGCAATCTTGCAGATGATCATGGTGCTACTATATACTGGGATTTGTTAAGTTTTTTTAATGTAGCATTATTGATTATTGTGGGAAAAAAGTTGTCAAGCGTGCTTGTGCTGGTTGCTTAAACATGCTCAGCAAGTAATTACTGGACATTTATTGGGGTTAGTCATAGTTGTGTGTTTGGCATGGGAAGCATGTAACCAAATGCACGCTCTAGCTCGCACACATTGCACCGTACTAGACCAGATCTGAGTCCGGATTTGGGTCGGTTCAGAAATTATTAGATTTCATGAATTTTGCAATATTTATATTTTGTTGATAATATTAACATTGATATATATATATAGTAATATAAATATTATACTTATTATAATCATTACTTAATATTTAACGTTTTATTGTTTTAATTATTCTGAATTTTTTGTTTTACATGTTTATTCTTTCATTGAGTGCATGTGCATCAGCGGTGGCCGAAGAACATCAAAGTTTCATAGCAAACCGGGTGTCGGATTTTGTAAGAGTGCATCTGCCGACACTCTTGCCGAAAGAGCAGCGAACTCTTTTAAGACATCGACTTTTGTCGTGCTTCCCTGGCAGGCTTGCTCCACTTTCAATGTAATTTTTAATGTTATTTCTTACTAAAAAAATTTAATTATCAAATAATTATTGTTGTTTTCTTTCCCCATTAATTTATAGCAAAATATACATCAGTAATTATTAGGCGCAACCTGAAAAAATGGTCATTGCCACACCTGAGAAACTGCAGAAGGCTCCTAAACTTTGCAATCAAGGTAATTGTATACAAATGGATTATAGTATGTACCGTGATGTCCTCATAATAGAGAAGCTTCATCAGGATTGTACGCTGGGAAACAAGAATAGATTTGTTTAGTTTTCAAGAGATGCACGAATTAGTACCACACCAACATTCTATTGAGATATACCTCAGATGGCATATGATCAAGGGTCGTCATCAACTGAACAAGAGTACGAATCATCTTACAAGCAGAGCTCCTGAAACACACACATATGATGAAAACTATATCTATGTTAAGGTTGGAGTTGATAAATTGTCAATCTCAACTACCTCATCTGATCAGGGGTGATATCCATGTTATTAGCTCTGAAGGTAGCTCCATTTTTTTTGTTTCCATTGCGGCTTATGTTCATGGAAACCTCTTCCTTCAAAGAATCCGCATAATTGAAAGAAACTGTGGAAGATGAGTAAATTCAAAGATCAATTAAGACATGGGAATGCCATGATCCAGAAGCCATAAGCAAGCAAGAAGATCTGCTGGAGAAGATGATCTACTACATGTCTACATTGCCAGATATCAATGTAAGTAAGATCTAACTAACGTAAATGGACAACACGGGAGAACTAGCTATTGAGCATGTCCTGAACTAGATCAAAGAAGAAAGAAGATGGTGAATTAGACTCACAAGAGTATTCCTCGATCATGGGGCCTTCGAGATCCTCGCAGATGCAGAATAGCAGCGTCTTGAGGTACTTTTTCTGCAATGCGTCGTATACACCTGAAGAAATCGACCAACAACAAATAACGTTAAGTTGATGGTAAAACCATGTTGAACTCAGGAAAGACCATTGCGCTGCAGAAATAAGCTGGAGCATGTTTAACAACAGAGTGCTCTATTGTCCGTACCTTGCTCCATCCAATCGATCAGCCTCCTGGACTCTGCGTCTAAGGGCATGAGTTTCTTAATCTTCATCTCTGAAGACACGAAACACAGCGCAACAAAATTTGTAGGTGCCGAGTAAAATCCAATTAAGCAAGAATACGCTGGAAGAAGAACATACCTAGGGCTGGAACCGACTTGTCACTGAAGTACTTCTCGGGAAAAAGCCCTCGTATATAGCTGATGTTGAAGATCGCGATGCGCAGTAGATTTCTAGTCTGTTTGCCAGAAGAACGTCGATGAGATCAAATCCAGCGAAAAATCCCTCAATAAAGACATGAATAAGCTTAGCAATGAGATTACTAATTATTTCCGATTAACATCAACAAAATTGAGGATGAATAGCAAAGACTACCATCTATAACTATAGATTTGCATTAAACTGACACAGATCTACTCATAAGTCTTTATTAAAGTTATCGAATCGTATAAATGAGATCTTCTAGTGAAAGCAAACAACAAAAGCCAGCCGATCATTTGTGAAATCCAGAAACGAAAAGAGATGGATAGAGCCAAGGTATATCCCGAAGCTGCGTGTATATAACCAGCGAATTTTAGATGAGAATCTTACCAGCAGCAAGGATTCCTGCTCCGTGATCTCAGCTTCCTTCACTTGCTGAGCGACAACCTGAAAAATAGAAGATTATTAATGAGGAAGGGAAGAAGAAGTGGGGATGGAGCGAGAGAGAGCGAGAGAGAGCGAGAGAGAGAGAGAGAGAGAGAGAGAGAGAGAGAGAGAGAGAGAGAGCGAGAGAGAGAGAGAGAGAGAGAGAGAGAGAGAGAGAGAGAGAGAGAGAGAGAGAGAGAGAGAGAGAGAGATTTCAGCGATCACCATTTTTGGCGGGTTCGAGGACAGGAAAGCGCTGCTGATCCTAGCGAATTTGAGCAGGGAAAGTGGGAAAGAACTCGAAATTTTAAAAACGAAAGGTCTTCCCGTTGTGGGAGGCTATATATAGGCTGTTAGTCTCGGATCACATCGGAGTAGTAAAAATTATTACTATAGACTTCTTATTTTATTTAATTTTTCACAGTAACGAGATAAATAAAAAATATATGACAAAAATAAGATAATATATTGATGAAACATTCAAAATTGACATATATATTTATTACGATTCTAATTTAAGTAATTATACTGTATTCTTAAATTAAAAGTAACGATGGAAATTCATAAAGTTGAAAAAGTTTTTACCGTAGCTTTTATACTTACTATTTAGACAAAAATAATGATAAAAATTTAATGATATATAAATTATGATAAGGATTCTTTTAACAAAAATAAAAAAATGTTATATAACTATTTTTCGCATTAATTAATTAATAATGTACTTATTATAAATTGCATTAATTAATTGATCATAAGAGCGAAGTTACGTGCCTCTCACGGAGTCACGATTGACGTGTTGTCGGGATACTGTCGTGATTGGCCGTAGGGGCGGAGCCCCATATCTGTCACTCGTATATAATAATACAAACAAGAATGCATGATTTCCCATGCCTGGCACAATACTACACTTGTCATCTTTCAATTATCATCCCATAAAAAATTTATCTTGTAAAATACAAAACTTAATAGAAATTTAAAGAATTTAAGCGTACTTTTTTAATAAAATTGAAAACACATAAAATTCAAGTACAAAAAGTTAAAAAAATTTAAATAAAAAAATGATAAAATTGAAATGACAAATAATTTACCGTGTTCTTTGCTTATATAACAGTGATTATTGAGGGTGATATTATAATAATGAGATATAAATGATGATATAACATTTTGAATTAAGGGTGTGTAGTTAAAAGTTCCTTTAAAGTTCCATCGAAGAATCCTTTAAAGTTCTCTTTTGGCGCTCGACGACTCCCTCGAAGATCTCCTTTGGGACTCTAAGATCTCCTTCCCCTTCGAAGATCTCCTTCGAAGGCGACTTGGATATCTCTCTCTTTCCGCAAGGCAATTCGAAGATTCTGCTTCCTCCACCATCAAACACTTAGTGCGTCGAGCGGTGGTCTTTCACCCTCGGGCATTCTTCTACTTACTATAACGAGCAGTGACCTGTTACCCTCGAATTCTCTACTTTACTTGTAAAACACCAAGATATAGTGTAATTTGGTTGGCACCAATCTGATCATGTGGTTTTTCACCCTTTCCGGGTTTTCCACGCTAAAAATTCTCTTTGTCAGCTGTCAGCTCTTTACTTTGACTGTGCAGCATCTGACTCACTCTCGAGTTAAGACGGTCCATCTCGACCGATGTGCAAAGCGTCAAGCGACACACGACAGATAATATGAGACATAAATGTAAAATTATAAATTTGTAATTATGTTTACTATATTTTATGGATTTGAGTATTTAGGTATTAAAAAATCACTCATAAATAAGTTGAACGTGTCAAAAAATGAGGATGTAAAGGGGGTTGTGTGGTTAAACTAGTGTTGGGTGCCCTTAAAATTTTTGAAGACCATAATCAAAACATAAGTTCCCACCGAGCGGTGGTCTATCACGCCAAAGCTCTCGTCGCTTTCGAGCACGACAAAGCTCTCGTCGCTTCCGAGCACGGCCAACCTCATGTCGCTTCTGAGCATGCCAAAGCTCTCGTCGCTTCTGAGAACGACAAAGCTCTTGTCGCTTCTGAGAACGCCAAAGCTCATGTTGTTTCCGAGCATGCCAAAGCTCTCGTCGCTTCCGAGCATGCGAAAGCTCCCGTCGTGTCTGAGCGCGCTAAAGCTCCCGTCGCGTCCGAGCGCGCCAAAGTTCCCCGGGGGCAGAACAGTCATATCTGCAAAAGTGGTGATCTGTGTGCTCCAGATCAAGTAATGTGATTCGCTCGTCCGGTAGTTATGGTGGTTACAACATCGCAATTACCAAGCCTCCCCTGTGAAAAACTATAAAAGGAGCTCAGAGCACTCATTCAAAGATCAACTGGCTTTCAGCACGAGAGAGAGCTCCTTCGAAGAATCCTTTAGAGTTCTCCTTCGGCACTCGATCGAGTCACGAAGATCTCCTTCGGGACTCGAATATCTCCTTCCCCTTTGAAGAACTCCTTCGAAGGCGACTTGAAGATCTCTCTCTTCCCGCAAGGCGATTTGAAGATTTCGCTTCCTCCACCATCAAACACATAGTGCGTCGAGCGGTGGTTGGTAAGCCCTGGGCATTCTTCTACTTACCCTAACGAGCGGTGACCTGTCACCCTCGAGTTCTCTACTTTACTTATAGTACACCAAGATATAGTGCAATTTGACTGGCACCGATCCGACCACGTGGGTTTTCACCCTTTCCGAGTTTTCCATGCTAAAAAGTCTCATTTTCAGCTGTCAGCTCTTTACTTTGACTGTGTGCGACATCTGACTCAATCTCGAGCTAAGGCGGTCCATCTCGACCGGTCCGCAGAGTGTCGGACGACCCGCAATAGTTTGGCGTTGTCTGTGGGAAGTGTTGGAACATGGTCTTCCGCATCTCCAAGGTTTGAGAATAACAAATATGTGTATTTAATCTTGTGTGTTTAAGTGTGCAGGAAATAAGTCTATATGACTCAAGGATAACATAAGAAGGTTGCCCCAAGATTTGAATCCAAAATTCCAAAATGCCCACTAGCGTCGGCGGTAGCACCTAGCGCAGGCGCTAGTGATGATTAGCGAAATTCTGGGAGCAATTTTAGAAGGCACTAGCGCCAGGTGATAACAGATAGCACAGGCGGTAGCGCGGAGCACAAGAGGCAAGGCGGCATAGTTTCCCTTGAATGAAAGATATGCACACGCAGAATAATTCTATACCGGGATAGCGCCGGCGGTAGCGCTAGCGCAGGCGCTAGCGCTCACTCCTATAAAAGGAGGCCTCTTCTTTTGTTTTCCTTACACAAGTTTGAGAGAGGTTGAGTGCTAGAATTCCAGAGCCTTATACTATCGAAAAGTGATCTCCCACCAAAGTTCCACGAATTTCTGAAGGAGGATTTCTTCACGTCGGATCCGACCGAAGATCGTTTCATCAACGCTTATACTACATCGGTCCTTCGTCACCAACTTCAGAAGTTCTTCAAGAGGGAGCTTTTAATATTATTTTCTTTTAATTTCATATCTTTTCTGTAATCGTTTAGTGAACTCGACTCGTGTTGGCGACTAGGTCTGGGTAGGACTTAGGGCAGAAATTCGCCTCGTGTTGGCGACTAAATCTATGTTATGTCTAGGGGGTGCTCGAGGCCATATCCGGGGAAGGATGGGCTAGAGCGACTTGAAGCCGTATCCGGGGAAGGATAGGTTAGGGTCACCGGTTCGTGGGGATACGAGTCGGGATAGAAAACGAAAAAGAGTTTTATTATTATTCACCTCAGATTTCTAGCGTTATAGAAATCCAGTTTTGTAATCAATTTTATTAATAGTAATCATGTCTCTCTTTGTGTAATAAAATTGATTTTGTTCTTCATTTATCTAAATTATTTATTATCATCTCTTTCATCATAAAATATTTTAGATCTTTATTCAAAATCTCTATTTTAATCTCTTATTATTTCAAGTCAATCTAAATATAATATAAGTTTTAAAAACCCTTATTCACCCCCCCCCCCCTCTAAGGGCGCCTACCGATCCAACAAGTGGTATCAGAGCCAGCTTTTTATTCCAATCGGCTTAACAACCGGGTGTAACATCCCCCAAACAACTAGACCCCTAGAGTGGTTTTGTCATGACTAGGTCACGACAAAACCCTAGGAAGCTTGATGAGACCACTTGGCCTTAGGAAAGAAGAAGAAAACCAGCCTTGGTCTGCAAATAGTAAATTCCAAATAGTTGACCTAGGGCTTGACTTTAGGGCTCCAACTTGGCTCACCAACCCCACCTTAGCATTCCTAGGCCATCAAGGAGCCCAGAGAGACATTTAGGACCCATTGGGGACAGTTATACAGGTCAAGTTGACCAAAGTCAACCTTAAGCTCTAATTAGGTCAAAATGGCAATTCTTCACTAAGTGCCCTAATTGACCACCACCATACCAAATTGACCCCACCAGTAGTTTCTAAATTTAATTTGGAGTCCAATGGACCCAAAAGCCCCATCCTAGGGTCACCCAATTGGTCATTTTGACCAAAAGTCAAACTTACCCAAATTAGGGCAAATCACTTGGACCTAGCCCAATCCCTTTGGGCTAGGCCCAAATTGATCAATTGACCAGCATAATTAACTGGTAATTAACCCAGGAGAGAGTGGAGAATTCGTCCATGGTGAGTAGGAGAGAGAAAACCCTAATTTTTAGGAGAGAGAAAGAGAGCTCCCATGGCAATAATGGTGGAATACCCCTCCACCTCCCTTCATTCATTTCCTTTCATCTTCTCTGACCTTTGGGAGGAAAATCCAGAAGTTTCCAGCCATTTTAAGGGGTAGGGGAGGTGTATTATGGCCGGCCATAGGGGGAGGTGAAGAGGCCATTAATGGCCAAGGTAGTTAAAGCCCTCCCCACCTTCAATTGAACCCTTGATCGGCTTCGCAATCCTCCAAGGAGTAAAACCCCTCTCCTCCCCGATTATTTCGAGCCCTCTGTGCGGGAGTTAGGCATGGACCTCAAGCTTCTCGGCCACCCATGGTGAACCAAGGATCGGAGCAGCAAATCGACCCCAAGAAGGTCTCTTCCTCCTCCTCTTTTCCTGTGGGTTAGATCCACATCATTGGTGGCACGATTCGAGGCCAAATGGCCGGGATCGAGCTCACCCGATGGCTTTAATTTCAAGCTTTCCTTCCCCGCCGGAAAACGCCATTCCGGCCACCTCCGGCCGGCCAACCACCCTAATCGTCGGCCACCACCTCAACGGAGGTGGTGGTGGCATTGGTCGGCCGAGGGCGGCGCTCAGGTGGCCGGGAAAATGGCTTTGAAGGCGCCCAGGTCGGGCAAATCTGAGCCACTGGCTCAAGGAAGAAGATGAGCAGTAGCCGCTCATCTTGCTTCAAGATACGTGCTGGCCTTTTGTATTAATTATTATTATGTGATTTTTTTTGGGTTATTACTGACAGCAGTTAAATTTAAATTTTAAAAATACTCAGACCCCTCTATGGAAAAAGTGGTCAACATAGAAAATGTAGCCCTTGATGTCTAGTTTAATTCAAAATTAATTTCACTCAATTTGAAGTCCTGGTTAGACCGCAACACTCATTTTGGTGAGGTCTATCCATAGGGATGTCCAAACCTTAGAAAAATTCCCCACTCCAAACCAGTCATCAAAATGACTTGAAATTTGGTGTGTGGGCTATTATTACCTATATCAAGGTCATACCCAAAAATGGGATTTTTTTGGAAAACATTTTCCTAAAGTTTTTTGTAAAAATTTAATAATCAATGTATAAATTATTTGGAGGGTCAAATGACCTCCAAACTCCACCAAATTTTGGTGGGGTGTTCTTAGGGTCATGATAAGCCCCTGGTTAAAATTTCAACCCATTTGAGGTTGATTTGATCAGGTAATTAATTGGCTCAAGTTTTGATCTTTAAGGAAATTATTAGGCTAAAGGGGCTAAGTTGAAATTGAGGGGCCAAACCACCTCCAATTGGAGTGGAATTTTGGCCACTGCCCTAACACCACCCAAATCACCTTTATGTGAGTTTTGGGGTCATGGGGAGTTGGATTGCCCTAGGACATGGAGTTGGAACCCCTTGGTGTGCAATTAGCCAAGTAGAGATCCATTGGCCAAGTGGGCCCATAGAGACTTGGGTCTTCTTGGGGAGGTCAGTGGGATCATTTTGAGACCCCATGAGGAAATTGGTGAGCATTGGAATTGATTTGCCCAAGGCCATAGGGTTGATCCCTATGGAGTGAAATTTGGGGTTATGAAGGACATAGGGGTGTTTGTCCTTGGAGAGGAGTGTAATAGACTCCTCTGAGTTCTATGAGTGATATAACACCCTCACAAGAAGTTTGGGTGGATTTGGGGAAATATGGACCATAATCCTAGGGTAAACCCTAAGGGGTGCATTTAGAGGTCAATGAAGGAAGAGGGGTCAAACCTTTATGGTTTGACCTAAAATTTTGGGGAGATGGTCATGGTGACCAGAGAGTCCTCCTATGAGAAATTGGTGGGGTTTGGAGTTGCCAACCCTAGGGAATAAATCCTTGGGTAAATATGTAAATATTTAGGTTTTGGGGATTTAGGAAAGATTAATACCTAGGGATTAACCAATTTCTGTCACCAACTTAGTTTTGATGTTATTAATCCCTGGAGATTCTATTAGAACCATTGGAAGACCTTTGGAGGTCCAAATTATAATTATTCGTATTGTTGGCAATTTTGGGGATGATTAATTTTAGGGTGTTAGTTTTCTGTAATTTCATGAAACTTTGTTGGATGTCATTTCATACCATTATGAACCCACAGT
This sequence comes from Dactylorhiza incarnata, assembly GCA_033032865.1. Taxonomy (NCBI): domain Eukaryota; kingdom Viridiplantae; phylum Streptophyta; class Magnoliopsida; order Asparagales; family Orchidaceae; genus Dactylorhiza; species Dactylorhiza incarnata. Next base: position 156,188 of record JAWHQI010000333.1, on the reverse strand, counting down.
AATTTTCTCATAATTTTTGGATTGATATTTTTGGTACTTCTAGTTCAAATTGGAATTAATTGCAAATATGACCTTTGTGGAAATTACAAATGTAACCTCTATGGAATATGGTCAAATTTTGTAGGGCTGAATATTTTAGTATGAATCACCTCTGTAAAAATTTGCATAAGGTTTGGAGTTCATATGAGGGTACCTCCTTTGGAAAAAATTGAAAATTAATGGGTTTTGGAATTTTTCATAATTGTAAACCTTGCTGGAAAATCATGAAAATTCATATTTACGGATTACTAGGTACCCTTGATTTATGTAAAAATTTAGTAGGCATTGGAAGTCAGAAAAGTGCACTTGTAGTTCAAACCTTAGGAGGTTGTATTTTTGGAAAACTGCTTTAAATATTAATAATGTTGGGAAAAATACGATTCTTTGGAATTAATTTTATAACATCATGATAGACCTCCAGTAAATAGCTTGGGCCAGTTGGATGAATATTTGGAGTACCTATAGTGTGAGCTTCATATAATTAGTTTGGTCTGCGTATAGTAAAACTTTAAAATTTGAGAATCTAGTGGATCCTTAGGAGAGATGGGAGGTATGAGGTTTACCTAGTTGAGTTGAGAAGGTATGATGGTCAACAAGAAGGATTATAGATGGTAAAGTATGCTTGGTGAGTTGAGGGTAAAGTGGTGCTCGGGATTGACGAAGGATCGTCTTGGAAAGTCATAAGTCACCTAGGGTTAATTCAATTGTAATAACAAGGAGGGTGTTCTTATGGGTAGATATCAACAACACTAAGTGTCTTGAGAAAGGGAACTTTGGGGTGTCATCCCATTTCGGTTCCTAGTATCGTAGCGAGCCCCTTACAGGGTAACCCTCGGGAAGTCCAAGATTAACCATAAACTGTAAGAGTAAAATGTTATACAGGAATAACTTAATAATACACACACCCACACCCCGTGGTTGCGAGAAGTTAGTTGGTTTGGTTTTACGAGCAGTAGGCTCGGTGGTTGTAAGAGCGGATTGCTAAGTCAGGTGAGCTTGTGACTCAGTAGTGTTTGTAGGTACGGACGGGTTGGTTCGGCGAGCCGATGGCTCGGAAGGTTATTGATGGCGGGCAGGTTAGCCGGGGAGCTTATGGCTCGGAGGTAGGTAGTAGAACATGTTGCATGTGCATTGAAGGTGGTGGGTCTTCGGTATTGGACGGTCGTTCACACCAACGTCAATACGTTGACTCGGCAAGTGTGGTATTTACACTTAGCCTAGAAAGTCTGGTGGTCCAGCCAATAAGAGTACGCAGATGCTCCGCGGTTTTGCGTTGAGGCATACGATAGGTCTAGGTAGGGTAGTGTGAATACCAACCTAGAGGTGGGCGAGGCCCAACCCACCACTTCCGTTTGCCACTACGGGAGTATCCTGGGAGTTTAGCTCGCTCCAAAAAGGGGGAACTAAAGGTCTATGCGCATAGAGTCGAAGTGGGTGAGTTGCACTTGTATGAACATAGCATAACAGCATACCTTGTCTGTCATAGTATAAACATTGCATTTCAACTCCTACCCCTATCGTATAAGTCGGTTATGGGACTTCTTATACGATAGGCCTTGCCAAACGACCCCTTGGTCTATAGGTTTGTATGGGCATTCCTATAAATCAATGGTTACTTTTCTACTACTATTGTCTTTACTTACTACACTTTATTTATTCTTTACCTGCTCTTATTATGCCCCTTTACTGCTTCAATTATATATATACACATGTGTAGTGTAGAAACATTTCCTGTATCACTGTCACCTGCTCTTTGTTATACCCTTTGCTGTCCTCCGCTTCATCCTCCCGCCCGGTGCCTAGGAGCCATTGGGGGTGGGGTGGGAACATAAGGCTTAGTCTTTTGACTAACGGTCGGTGGACCATATCATTTTAGGAGATCGAGGAGACGCAGCAGCACCAGAGGCCGGAGCAGACGGAGGCGTGCCAGTCTAGTACAGGAGCACAGGATTCAGGATCTGTGAGTGATTAGTAGTTAGCTTCCGCGAGTGATCATGTAGTGAGGATATGATGTACAGGGCATGAGCCCTTTATTATTGTAACCCTTGTTATCTTTTATTCAGTTATATCATGTGGACATTTATATTTCATGTTGATTCTGTGGACTTGTCTTCTTTAATGTACTTTTCTTCGTGATCGATTTGGCCGGCAGGATCAGCGTTTTGTAGTGGCGACCTTCCCGAGCGAAGGTGTCACCGCAAAGCGGCGGTTCTGGGCCTAAGACCCGGTGTCTGAAAAGGAAAAAAAAACGGGGTCTTACACCGGGAATAATGGCGTCTCATGATCTCGCTTTTCCAGAGGGTTAGAGTATTAGTAGACCACCTCTTTTTACTGGGTCGGATTTTAACTACTGGAAAAATAGGATGATGTGTTTTCTTATGACCATGGATGTAGAGGTTTGGAATATGGTAGAAGTTCGGTACTCTCCTCCTACAATTGTAGTAGGAGACGCTACGATTCAAAAACCTAAGGATAAATGGGACGACAATGATAAACTAAAATGCAAAAATAATGTTAAAGCAATGAACGCTCTATATTGTGCTTTAAATCGAACTGAATTTAATCGAATTTTTTCATGTGTAACTGCTTATGATATTTGGAACCAATTAGAAGTTACTCATGAAGGTACATCGCAGGTAAAAGATGCAAAGCTATTCCAACTGGAATCGGAATATGAAAAATTTAGGATGGATGCAGAAGAAGGCATTAACTCGATGTACGTACGCTTCACCAAGATCGCCAATGCTTCAAAAGCTCTTGGAAAAATCTACTCAGACGGGGATCTAGTCAGAAAAATTCTTCGCACTCTACCTCCAAGGTTCAATCCAAAGGTGACGGCCATCTCGAAGTCACACAACCTAAGAACGCTCCAGATCGAGAACCTTATTGGGAATCTCAAAACCCATGAGGTAGAACTCCAAATTCAACACGATGAATACAACAAGGAGCCAAAGAAAAAGGCGTTGGTATTAAAGTCAAAAAAGGAGAGCATCGAAGGTGATGATGAGGATGAAGAAGGTCTCCTGGTGAAGAATTTCAGGAAGTTCATTAGAAATCCGGAAAGAAGGAACACCTTCCAGAAATACTTCCAAAATGATGCTCGACGAAAAGGGTCTTCCTCTTCATCAAAGAAAGAAAAAGGAATTAAAGACGAAGAAGAAAGACCACCACCGGAGTGTTATCACTGCAGAAAGACCGGGCACATTCGGAGCCAGTGCCCGAAATATCAAAAAGAGCAAAAAGAATGATACAAAGCGAAGGAGAAAAAGAAAGTATTGAAAGCCGCAACTTGGGATGATTCCTCCTCTGAAGAATCAAGCGGATCTGAGTCAAGCAGCGAGGAGGAAGCAAACTTATGTTTAATGGCAAAAGGCAACGATGACGACACCAGTGTTCTTAGTGACACTGAGGTAACTCCTCCCACCTTTGAAGAACTTTATGATGAATTTGCTCTAACTTGCAAAGTCTATGATAAAAGTATAGAAAATAATATTATTTTAAATCGTGAAAGTGAATCTATCATCAAAGAAAACAATAAGCTTACAAAAAAATTAATTTCCTTTAAAAAGAAAAAGGTTTCATGTCAAGAGTGTGAGCACTTCCTATGTAAGGCAAAAGAACTTAAAGATTCTCTTTCTAAGGCCTTCTCACAAATCAAAACTCTTACAAAAGAAAAGGGAGACTTAGAGAGAAAACTGAAAACCTCTCTCCTACAAATTGAAAATAATAAAAAAAGCTTTGAAAATAAATGTGTCATGCTTGTTAAAGAAAATTCATCTCTTAAAAAGCAAACTCGTGACCTCAATATGGCCATCAAAAAATTTGGAATTGGTCAAAAATCTCTGGACATGATTTTGGGAAACTAATGTTATGGTACTGGAAAATTTGGGCTCAGATATCAAAGTGACCACTACCGCCCGGCGCTAGCCTTTAACGCCGGCGGTATCCCATCTTTTAAAAATTCTTCTGTTTTTTCTAAAAATCAAACCTCATCCAGTAAGAGCAGTGTAGAATTTCAGAAAAGGGTCTCAACCCCCTTTATTTCGTGTACAAACTGTCATAGGTTTGTGTTGGATCTTACGGCGCCCTTAGAGGGGGGTGAATAAGGGAATACAATTCTTTTTATAATTTTCAAGATAATTACTAAGTTGTTTTTGATTAATAGGAAATAAGATGACAATTTAGTAATAACAATTTTGCAATAAAGAAATTTTACGCTAATTGAGAGAAATCAAATTTTGTAAACACCCTTTTTATATAATGCAATCATGATTATATTTGTGTTTATGTGATTTCTCTCAATTGACGTAAAATTTCTTTATTGCAAAATTGTTATTACTAAATTGTCATCTTATTTCCTATTAATCAAAAACAACTTAGTAATTATCTTGAAATTATAAAAAGAATTTTATTCCCTTATTCACCCCCCTCTAAGGGCGCCGTAATATCCAACAAGTGGTATCAGAGCCAGGTTATTCCAAACGGTTTGAAAACCAGAAATAATGGCGTCTTATGATCTCGCTTTTTCCGAGGGTCAGGGAATTAGTAGACCTCCACTATTTACTGGGTCGGATTATAATTATTGGAAAAATAGGATGCGTTGTTTTCTAATGACCCTAGATATTGAGGTTTGGAACATGGTAGAAGAAGAATACACTCCTCCTACATTTGTAGTTGGAGAAGTTATGTTAGAAAAACCCAAAGATAAATGGGACGATCGGGATAAACTCAAATGTAAAAATAACGCAAAAGTCATGAATGCTCTATTTTGTGCGTTGGATAGAAATGAATTTAATAGAATTTCTGCATGTACTACTGCTTATGAAATTTGGAATCATTTGGAAGTTACTCATGAAGGTACATCGCAGGTTAAAGATTCCAAGTTTTTTCAACTAGAGTCGGAATATGAAAAATTCTGAATGGATGAAAGCGAAGATGTTGATGGTATGTACACGCGCTTCACCAAGATCGTCAACGCCTCAAAAGCTCTTGGAAAGACTTTCTCAAATGGCGACTTGGACCGTAAGATCCTTCGTTCTCTTCCTCCAAAATTCAACCCGAAGGTGACGGCTATTTCGGAGTCGCACAACTTAAGGACGCTCCAAGTTGAGAGCCTCATTGGGAATCTCAAAACCCATGAGGTAGAACTCAAAATCCAACATGATGAATACAACAAGGAGCCAAAGAAGAAGGCATTGGCATTAAAGTCAAAGAAGGAGTGCCAAGAGGATGAGGATGAAGATGAAGAAAGTCTTTTGGTGAAGAACTTCCAAAAGTTCATGCGCAATCCGGAAAGGAGAAACACCTTTCGAAAATATTTCCAGAAGGGTGAAAGATGGAAAGGGTCATCTTCAAAGAAAGAAAAAGAGAGCGACAATGAAGAAGAGAGACCTCCACCGGAATGCTATCATTGTAGGAAGACGGGACACTTACGGAGCCAGTGCCCAAAGTTCTTGAAGGAGAAGAAAGAAAAACAGCACAAAGGGAAGGAGAAGAAGAAAGTACTAAAAGCTAGAACATGGGATGACTCTTCCTCCTCCTCCTCCGAAGAAATCAAGTGGATCTTCATCAAGCGAAGATTAGGAAGCAAACGTGTGCCTCATGGGACTTGGAGACGACGACACCAGTGTTCCTAGTGACACTGAGGTAACTCCTCCCACTTATGATGAATTGTTTAATGAATTTCTTGAAACTTGCAAAGCTTTTGATAAAAATATGAAAGATAGTATTTTATTAAATCGTGAAAATGAATCTCTTATTAAAGAAAATCAAAAGCTTTCCAAAAAGGTAATTGTTTTAGAAAAGAGAAAGGTTTCTTGCCAAGAATGTGATCACTCCACTAAATTGGCAAAACATATAGAAGAGTCACTTTCTAAAGCCCTCTCTCATGCCAAAACTCTTACAAAAGAAAATGGGGAATTAGAAAGAAATTATAAGCCTCTCTTTTGCAAATCAAAAATAATAAAAAGGGTTTTGAAAATAGGTGTGTCATGCTTGTGAAAGAAAACTTTTCACTTAAAGCACAAGTACATGATCTCACCATGGCCATTAAAAAATTTGGAATAGGGCAAAAATCACTGGACATGATTTTAGGGAACCAGTGTCATGGTTCTGGAAAGTTTGGGCTCGGATATCGAGGTGAGGGCTACCGCCCGGCGCTAGCCACTAACGCCGGCGCTAGCACCTCATACCAGAAACCTGAAATTTCTTTTTCAAAATGTTTTCCTTCTATAAATCAAATTTATTCCAGCAAGAAAATATTCCAGAAAAGGGTCTCAACCCCCTTTATTTCATGTGCAAACTGTTATAATTTAGGTCACACGTCTAGTTCTTGCAAGAAAATAAAACGAAATTGTTGAAACCGATTCTCAGTCTCTTGTGGAGTTCGGGGCCCTCACCGAGATGAGGGGCGACCAACCCTTACTCCTCCCAAGGGAGAACTCTAGGTTGAAGGTTGAGAACTATGGACTGGACCAAGGGCTTAGTGGGGAGGTCCCGCCACATACCCGGAAGCTCCTTAGGAACTTCCCCTCCCAAGCCACTACTAAGCTTGGGCACCACAGGAGGCTCTCCTCACCCCCTAGAGAAACTTGGGGAGGGAGAGAGAGGGAGAGAGCTAGCCTAGAATGAGATCCCCTCCAAATGGTGCCCCCTTGGTCCTATTTATAGGGTTTCTGAAGTTGGGCTGCAAATAGCCAAAAACTGGTCTGTCAGATTACCAAAATACCCTTGAACTGGGCTGCAGATAGCCAAATCCCGCTGCTCTTGGACTGCGAATAACCAAAACTAGACTGCGAATAGCCAAATCCCGTTACTCTTGGGCGCTAAACGCAGACCGCCTACCCGGCTTGGAGCTGGGCGAGCCGGAGGCCCCCCGGCCTCCCCGGCTCGCCCCCACAAGGCTCTGGGCGAGCCGAAGGCCTCCCGGCCTGCCCGGCTCGCCCCCACAAGGCTCTGGGCGGGCCGGAGGCCTTCCGGCCTCCCCGGCTCGCCCCCACAAGGCTCTGGGAGAGTCGGAGGCCTCCCGGCCCTCCCAGCTCGCCCCCACAAGGCTCTGGGCAAGCCGGAGGCCTCCCGGCCCTCCCGGCTTGCCCCCACAAGGCTCTGGGCGAGCCGGAGGCCTCCTGGCCCTCTCGGCTCACCCTCACAAGGCTCTGGGCGAGCCGGAGGCCTCCCGGCCCTCCCAGCTCGCCCCCACAAGGCTCTGGGCGAGCCGGAGGCCTCCCGGCCCTCCCGGCTCGCCCCCACAAGGCTCTGGGCGAGCTGGAGGCCTCCCGACCCTCCCATCTCGCCCCACAAGGCTCTGGGCGAGCCGGAGGCCTCCCGGCCCTCCCATCTCGCACCCACAAGGCTCTGGGTGAGCCGGAGGCCTCCCGGCCCTCCCGGCTCGCCCCCACAAGGCTCTGGGCGAGCCGGAGGCCTCCCGGCCATCCCGGCTCGCCCCCACAAGGCTCTGGGCGAGCCGGAGGCCTCCCGGCTCGGCCCCACAAGTCTCTGGGAGAGCCGGAGGCCTCCCGGCCCTCCCAGCTCGCCCCCACAAGGCTTTGGGCGAGCCGGAGGCCTCCTGGCCCTCCCGGCTCGCCCCCACAAGGCTCTGGGTGAGCCGGAGGCCTCCCGGCCCTCCCGGTCCTCCCGGCTCGCCCCCACAAGGCTCTGGGCGAGCCGGAGGCCTCCCGGCCCTCCCGGCTCGCTCCCACAAGGCTCTGGGCGAGCCGGAGGCCTCCCGGCCCTCCCGGCTCGCCCCCACAAGGCTCTAGGCGAGCCGGAGGCCTCCCGGCCCTCCCAGCTCGCACACACAAGGCTCTGGACAAGCCGGAGGCCTCCCGGCCCTCCCGGCTCGCCCCCACAAGGCTCTGGGCGAGCCGGAGGCCTCCCGGCCCTCCCATCTCGCCCCCACAAGGCTTTGGGCGAGCCAGAGGCCTCCCGCCCTCCCGGCTCTCCCTCACAAGGGAACAGTCCTGGGATGCGCCCCTCAGACTCGACTCCCTCCAAATGCTCACCCCTCCTCCTCCCGGGGTCGCGCCCTTTGGAAATATTGGGCCTAAAAATATCTTGGGCCTCGGGGGCCCACTCGGCGAATACAGGGTTGTACACAATCCCCGCTCTTTTCGAGCGTGGCTCACGCTCGGAAAGAAATGTCCAACCCTGCATATTCGACGAGTGTCGTTGGGAATCCGGTTATTGGTGATATCTTGGAAAAGCCACAGCGCCTCCCCGAGAGGTACCCTAACCTTGCCGGCTAGCGAGAGCCCGGCTAGCAGAGCCACCTTGAGGGAAAAACACAGCCTCCCCGAGAGGCCTTCCTACCCTGCCGGCTAGTGAGAATTTTCGGCCACTGAGGGGTTCCTGACCCTGCCATCTAGGTGAGAGCCTGGTCAGCAGGTCAGCATGGGGACTAAGTACTTGGGACTTTCCTGCCACCGAGCTATCCTCGGACCTGCCAGCTTGATGGGAGCCTAGTCAGCGGGCCAGCATCGGGACTAAGTACTTGGGACTTTCCTGCCACCGAGCGATCCTCGGACCTACCAGCTTGATGGGAGCCTGGTCAGCGGGCCAACGTCGGGACTAAGTACTTGAGACTTTCCTGCCACCGAACGATCCTCGGACCTGCCAGCTTGATTGGAGCCTGGTCAGCGGGCCAGCATCGGGACTAAGTACTTGGGGCTTTCCTGCCACCGAGCGATCCTCAGACCCGCCAGCTTGATGGGAGCCTGGTCAGCGGGCCAGCATCGGGACTAAGTACTTGGGACTTTCCTGCCACCGAGCGATCCTCGGACCTGCCAGCTTGATGGAAGCCTGGTCAGCGGGCCAGCGTCAGAACTAAGTACTTGGGACTTTCCTGCCACCGAGCGATCCTCGGACCTGCCAGCTTGATGGGAGCATGGTCAGCGGGCCAGCATCGGGACTAAGTACTTGGGACTTTCCTGCCACCGAGCAATCCTCGGACCTGCCAGCTTGATGGGAGCCTGGTCAGCGGGCCAGCATCGGGACTAAGTACTTGGGACTTTCCTGCCACCGAGCGATCCTCGGACCTGCCAGCTTGATGGGAGCCTGGTCAGCGGGCCAGCATCGGGACTAAGTACTTGGGACTTTCCTACCACCGAGCGATCCTCGGACCTGCTAGCTTGATGGGAGCCTGGTCAGCGGGCCAGCACCGGGACTAAGTACTTGGGACTTTCCTGCCCCCAAGCGATCCTTGAACCTGCCAGCTTGATGGGAGCCTGGTCAGCGGGCCAGCATCGGGAATAAGTACTTGGGACTTTCCTGCCACCGAGCGATCCTCAGACCAGCCAGCTTGATGGGAGTCTGGTCAACGGGCCAGCATCGGGACTAAGTACTTGGGACTTTCCTGCAACCGAGCGATCCTCGGACCTACCAGCTTGATGGGAGCCTGGTCAGCGGGCCAGCATCGGGACTAAGTACTTGGGACTTTCCTGCCACCGAGCGATCCTCGGACCTGCCAGCTTGATGGGAGCCTGGTCAGCGGGCCAGCGTCGGGACTAAGTACTTGGGACTTTCCTGCCACCGAGCGATCCTCAGACCTGCCAGCTTGATGGGAGCCTGGTCAGCGGGCCAGCATCGTGACTAAGTACTTGGGACTTTCCTGCCACCGAGCGATCCTCGGACCTGCCAGCTTGATGGGAGCCTGGTCAGCGGGCCAGCATCGGGACTAAGTACTTGGGACTTTCCTGCCACCGAGCGATCCTCAGACCTGCCAGCTTGATGGGAGCCTGGTCAGCGGGCCAGCATCGGGACTAAGTACTTGGGACTTTCCTGCCACCGAGCGATCCTCGGACCTGCCAGCTTGATGGGATCCTGGTCAGCGGGCCAGCGTTGGGACTAAGTACTTGGGACTTTCCTGCCACCGAGCGATCCTCGGACCTGCCAGCTTGATGGGAGCCTGGTCAGCGGGCCAGCGTCGGGACTAAGTACTTAGGACTTTCCTGCCACCGAGCGATCCTCGGACCTGCCAGCTTGATGGGAGCCTGGTCAGCGGGCCAGCATCGGGACTAAGTACTTGGGACTTTCCTGCCCCCGAGCGATCCTCGGACCTGCTAGCTTGATGGGAGCCTGGTCAGCGGGCCAGCGTCGGGGCTAAGTATTTGAAAACTTTCACTACATTAATCATCACATTACATGCAAGAAAAAACTAAGTAAACAACCACGCTACATGAACTTAAGGGTGGAGAGAAGAAACTGAGCACTTAGACAAACTTGGTCTCCTACTGCCGAGGGTGGTCTCCCTCGTTCCCAATTGGTTGTTGTTGTTGCCGCACCAAACCCCTCGCTTCCTTCAATTCCAAGAACTCAGGGCAGTTGATCATCGCGTAACCTTCCTCATCGTGGAGGTCACAATAGGGTAACTCCACCCTACCCCGTCTTCCTTTTCTTCCTGCTTTTCTGACTCTCCTCCTTTTTCCCCAGCCAATCGCCATGGCCTGTTGAGGCGGTGGAGGGGATGCCCTCGGCCTCTGCCCCCACCTAGGGGGGTCAACCCCCTCTTCCTGGAAGTTGCCTTCCTCTTGGTCGAACTTTCTCTTGGGAGCCCCTACTCTTCCCCCCTGCTGCCTTGCCTCTGGCTCACTCAGCTTAGCCAGCCTTCTTGTAAACTCCGGAATGGCCTCCTCACTCTCAACTTCTTCTTCCACCCTTTCCATCAACTCTTCAAAGGACAAAGGAGCTCTTCTCTTGAGGTCCATCTTGAAGAAACCCTCCCGCAGCCCCAACGTGAAGGCAAGCTTGAGGGTGTACCCGGGCACTTCTTGGACGAGGGGAACCTCCTCCCTGAACCGTTCCAGATAGTGAGCCAGCGACTCCTCTGGCTCTTGCTTGATCTTGAAAAGTGCTTCGACATATTTCTTCCTCTTTCTTGACGTCGAGAAGCGTAGCAGAAAAGCTCGGCGCAAGTCTTCGAAGGCGTAGATGGATCCTGCAGGGAGATGATGGAACCAGTCCCTGGCCTTCTCCTTCAGGGTGACGGCAAAGAGCCGACACTTGAAGGCGTCCGACGTGGGCATGATGGAGACCATGTCCTCAAACCACTGCAGGTGCAAGACGAGGTCATCCTTGCCGAAGTAGTGAGACATCCCCGCCCCCTTGAACCCCTCCGGAATCGGGGCTGAGAGGATCAGCTCACAAAAAGGACCTTCGTTGCTCGCCCCCCTTGGGGGCTGGGCGAGCTGGGGCGGGGCGAGCTGGGAGGATGCCCCCCTCCGGATCTCGCCCCCCCCCCCCCCCCCTGGGCTGGGCGAATGGGGGTATGGGACTTCCCCACTCGCCCCCTTGGGATTGGGGCGGGGCGAGTGGGGGTATGGCACCTCCCCACTCCCCCCCTGGTACTTGCGTCCTGGCCTGCTGGCCAAGAGTGTTCTCGCCCACCTACTGAGGTGACGCCTCTGGACCATCTCCTCTCACGCCTTCGACAATCGAGGTGATAGCTACCTGCAGGGTCTGCATGACCTCCTGCCTGAGATTCTCAAACATCTCCAACATCACTCCAGCCACTGGAGGTTGCGAGTGACCGGGGTCGGAACTTCCTCCACCTTCGTCCATGGAGCTCAGCTTGAGGCTTTCTTGAATTGGTCACACTCCACGCTCACCGCACCATGTGTTGAAACCGATTTCTCAGTCTCTTGTGGAGTTCGGGGCCCTCACCGAGATGAGGGGCGACCAACCCTTACTCCTCCCAAGGGAGAGCTCTAGGTTGAAGGTTGAGAACTATGGACTGGACCAAGGGCTTAGTGGGGAGGTCCCGCCACATACCCGGAAGCTCCTTAGGAACTTCCCCTCCCAAGCCACTACTAAGCTTGGGCACCACAGGAAGCTCTCCTCACCCCCTAGAGAAACTTGGGGAGGGAGAGAGAGGGAGAGAGCTAGCCTAGAATGAGATCCCCTCCAAATGGTGCCCCATTGGTCCTATTTATAGGATTTCTGAAGTTGGGCTGCAAATAGCCGAAAACTGGTCTGCCAGATTACCAAAATACCCTTGAACTGGGCTACAGATAGCCAAATCCCGCTGCTCTTGGACTGCGAATAACCAAAACTAGACTGCGAATAGCCAAATCCCGCTACTCTTGGGCGCTAAACGCAGATTGCCTACCCGACTTGGAGCTGGGCGAGCCGGAGGCCCCCCGGCCTCCCCGGCTCGCCCCCACAAGGCTCTGGGCGAGCCGAAGGCCTCCTGTCCTGCCCGGCTCGCCCCCACAAGGCTCTGGGCAAGCCGGAGGCCTTCCGGCCTCCTCGGCTCGCCCCCACAAGGCTCTGGGAGAGTCGGAGGCCTCCCAGCCCTCCCAGCTCGCCCCCACAAGGCTTTGGGCAAGCCGGAGGCCTCCCGGCCCTCCCGGCTCGCCCCCACAAGGCTCTGGGCGAGCCGGAGGCCTGCCGGCCCTCCCAGCTCGCCCCCACAAGGCTCTGAGCGAGCCGGAGGCCTCCCGGCCCTCCCAGCTCGCCCCCACAAGGCTCTGGGCGAGCCAGAGGCCTCCCGACCCTCCCGGCTCGCCCCCACAAGGCTCTGGGCGAGCCGAAGGCCTCCCGGCTCTCCCAGCTCGCCCCCACAAGGCTCTGGGCGAGCCGGAGGCCTCCCGGCCCTCCCATCTCGCCCCCACAAGGCTCTGGGCGAGCCGGAGGCCTCCCGGCCCTCCCGGCTCGCCCCCACAAGGCTTTGGGCAAGCCGGAGGCCTCCCGGCCATCCCGGCTCGCCCCCACAAGGCTCTGGGCGAGCCGGAGGCCTCCCGGCCCTCCCGACTCGGCCCCACAAGGCTCTGGGCGAGCCGGAGGCCTCCCGGCCCTCCCAGCTCGCCCCCACAAGGCTCTGGGCGAGTCGGAGGCCTCCCAGCCCTCCCGGCTCGCCCCCACAACGCTCTGGGCGAGCCGGAGGCCTCCCTGCCCTCCTGGCTCGCCCCCACAAGGCTCTGGGCGAGCCGGAGGCCTCCCGGCCCTCTCGTCTCGCTCCCACAAGGATTTGGGCGAGCCGGAGGCCTCCCGGCCCTCCCGGCTCGCCCCCACAAGGCTCTGGGCGAGCCGGAGGCCTCCCGGCCCTCCCAGCTCGCCCCCACAAGGCTCTGGGCGAGCCGGAGGCCTCCCGGCTCGCCCCCACAAGGCTCTGGGCAAGCCGGAGGCCTCTCGGCCCTCCCATCTCGCCCCCACAAGGCTCTGGGCGAGCCGGAGGCCTCCCGGCCTTCCCGGCTCGCCCTCACAAGGGAACAGTCCTGGGATGCGCCCCTCAGACTCGACTTCCTCCAAATGCTCACCCCTCCTCCTCCCGGGGTCGCGCCCTTTGGAAATATTGGGCCTAAAAATATTTTGGGCCTCGGGGACCCACTCGGCGAATACAGGGTTGTACAGAAATACTTTAAAGCAAATCTGGGTACCTAAGGCTTCCACTTATTCTATGAGTGGTTCCACTTGGGTATCCAGATCTTTACTCTCATCTTCTTTCTAGATGTGCAGGCAGGCTAAGGACAATGAAGACATGTGGGCGTGGATTCAGGCTGCTCCAAGCACATGACGGGCAATAAAGCAAAGTTCGTTAGCCTAGAAAGGAAGAAGGGAGGGATCGTAACGTTTGGTGACAACTGAAAAGGAAGGATCATGGGAATTGGTACAGTTGGTAACGAATCCTTCACTATATCAAATGTTCTTTATGTAAAAGGGCTAAAACACAATCTTATTTCAATTAGCTAATTATGTGATAAAGGATTAGATGTTTTATTTGAATCTTCTACTAATCTATGCAAAATATCTAATCCTATTACAAATAATATTTTACTAACTGCACCAAGAATACACAATGTTTATATAGTTTCATTTCATGATCTTTCAAAATCATCTTTAAAATGTTTTATTACCAAAAATGATGAACTTGAACTTTGGCATAGAAGGCTAGGACATGCTAGCACAAAGCTTATTGTAAAACTTGCCAAAAGAGATTTAATTAAAGGATTGCCTAGATTAAATGGAAATTTACCTTCACTTTGTTCATCATGTCAAAAAGGTAAAATTACTAGATCCTCTTTCAAAAGTAAAAATGTTATTTCTACTACAAGACCTTTGCAATTAATTCATATGGATCTTTTTGGTCCCGTTGGCACCGCAAGTCTTGGTGGTAGATTATATACATATGTTTTAATAGATGATTTTTCTAGATATTGTTGGACAATATTTCTCTCATCCAAATCTGAAGCGTATTGTGAATTTTCAAAATTATGTACTCGTATTCAGAATGAAAGTGATTTAAAAATTAAATGCATTCGCTCGGATCATGGAGGAGAATTTGAAAATGAAAAATTTACATCTATTGTGATATGTTTGGCATAAAACATGAGTTCTCCGCACCACGCACACCACAACAAAATGGTGTTGTAGAAAGAAAGAATAGGACACTTCAAGAGCTAGCACGCACTATGCTATGTGAATATAAATTAGCTAAGTCCTTTTGGGCCGAAGCCGTAAACACATCATGTTATGTTATAAATAGAATCATGCTTCACCCATCTTTAAATCTCACACCACATGAACTTTATTTTCAAAAGAAGCCTAATGTATCTTACTTCAAAGTTTTTGGTTGTAAGTGCTTCATTTTAAATACAAAAGATAGTTTGGGAAAGTTTGATGAAAAATGTGATGAAGGAACATTTCTTGGATACTCTTCAACTTGTAAAGCTTATAGAGTTTTTAATAAAAGAACTAGAAAAGTTGAAGAGTCAATTAATGTGAAACTTGATGAGCTTGTTCCTTGTATAGAAAGACTTTCTGCAGGCAAAGATGATGATCTATTACCTCCTTTGGAGCATGGTGATGAAGAACCTTCCAAAGAAGAAGAAGAGGAGGCCAAGAAAGATGAATATGTACCTCCAAGCGTCTTAAAATTCACAAAGGATCATCCACGGGAACTTGTAATTGGTGAACCATCCATCGGGGTAAGAACTCGCTCTTCTCTTCATGAATCTTATTCAAATGTTTGCTTCGTTTCCGAAATAGAACCAAAAAACGTTTCTACTGCTTTAAACGATGAATTTTGGTTTTTGGCTATGAATGAAGAGTTAGAACAATTTGAGCGACATAATGTTTGGAAATTAGTAGAAAGACCATCTAATCACCCGGTTGTAGGCGTAAAATGGATTTTCAAAAATAAATTAGATGGTGAGTTTAGAATATCTAGAAATAAAGCACGCTTAGTAGCACAAGGATATTCACAAATCGAAGGGATAGATTTTGATGAATCTTTTGCACTCGTTGCTAGATTGGAGTCTATAAGAATTTTTCTAGCATTTGCAAGCTTTAAAAGAATAAAACTATTTCAAATGGATGTGAAAAGTGCGTTTCTAAACGGGTTTGTAAAAGAAGAAGTTTATGTTGAACACCCCCCCCCCCCCCCCCGGTTTTATTAATGAAAAAATTCCAAATCATGTTTATAAACTAGAAAAAGCGATTTATGGTTTAAAATAAGCGCCCCGTGCTTGGTATGAAAGACTTACATCATTTTTATTAAAGCACGGTTATATTATGGGGAGTACGGATAATACTCTCTTCATTAAGCACAATAATGATGATATGATTATATTACAAATATATGTTGATGATATAATTTTTGGTTCTACTAATGAAGAGATGTGTAATGAAGTTATTTTAGTGATGAAAAATGAATTTGAAATGAGTCTAGTAGGAGAACTTTCTTATTTCCTTGGTTTTCAAATATCTCAGAGAATTGATGGTATCTTTGTTTGTCAAACAAAATATGTCCATGATATGCTTAAACGTTTTGGATTTGAAAACCTTAAACATGCTTCTACACCAATGAGTGCGACACTTAAATTAGGAAAAGATGAATCGGGAATTTTAATTGATCAAACCTTATATAGAGGTATGATAGGATCCCTACTTTATCTTAGTGCAACTAGACCCGATATTATGTTTGTCGTATGCTTATGTGCTCGATTTCAAGCCAATCCAAAAGAATCTCATTTAAAAGCGGTAAAACGAATTTTTAGATATCTCATTGGGTCATCTAGATTAGGATTATGGTACCCACATAATTATTCATTTACATTGCATGGCTATTCCGATTCGGATTATGCCGGTTGTTCACTTGATAGAAAAAGCACTAGTGGTACTTGTCATTTTCTAGGACCTTCATTAGTTGCATGGTCTAGTAGGAAACAAAATTCGGTTGCACTCTCCACCACAGAGGCCGAATACATTGCATTAGGGAGTTGTTGTGCACAAGCACTATGGATGAGCCAAACTTTAGAGGACTTTGGTTTTCATCTAAAAAATATTGAACTAAAATGTGACAACAAAAGTGTCATTGATCTCACAAATAATCTGGTACACCACTCTAGATCCAAACATATAGATGTGTGTAATCATTTCATAAGGGATCACATTAAAAAGGAAAATGTAAGGATTAGTTTCTTTGGCACGGACTCTCAACTTGCTGATATATTTACTAAACCTCTTCCCGATGCAAGATTTCAAATGTTAAGATTGGAATTAGGAGTCTTAGACATCTTAGGATGAATAACATGTAAAATGCTAATGTTTTATGCAATTTGAGCAATCAAAACATCTCTGAATATTATACAATTTCTGCATAAGACTACACTTAAGACCCCTAATCAATATCAAAAATTTAAAATTTAAAATTCCTAAAAAATCGTGTACTGTTTGCCGCGCTATCACTAGCGCCGGCGCTAGCGTGGGTGTTGGAATTTTCTGATTTTCAAAATTTCTAAAAATCACTAAAAATATTTCAGTCTATATGTACTACTTTTTTTTGTGTTTATGACATTTGTTATTTTTGTTTTATTCATATTATGAAAAATCAACTACAAAGTTCAAAATTCAAAAAATTACAAAAATATGTTTTTGTGATTTTCTGTTTTTATTTGATTTAAAAATGATAAAACAAAAAAATTTGTATGATCTTTATTGCCAATATCAAGCATGTATGGATTCTATTGTTTTGAATTATTTACAATGTTAAAACTTATTCCTTCAAATTACTATGAACATTGTTTTGCTTATCATGCTTTGATATATCTATTTAAAGTGCATCAATTGTATTGAAAAATGTGTAGAACCAAGCTTAGCATGCCTCTAAGTATGAGTAAATGTATTATGATTGATAATGATACCTTTCACTCACTTATTTTTGGTAATCAACATGTGTGTTTAAAATCTAAAAATGCTTGCTTGTGTATTGTATTTGTACAATGAATTAAAACTTGCATAAGTTTATTGCCTACACTACATTTGAATTGCACTTATGAAATTTAGAAAAGTGGTTAAAAGTTAAAAACAAATTGGTTTGCAAAACAAGTGTATTCGGAGAATGTTGTCTCACAAATGTGAACAAAAAATTATTATATATGTAGACAAATATAACTCCATCAATCACTACTTGAACCTCCTGATAAGTTTTCATAAGCATTGTGAGGTTGAGCACCTTGGAAAGAATAGTAAAGTGTCTTGTGCAAACCTTAGTTATTACACCACTTTGTTAAAAAACTATGTGCATTAAAAGTGTGTGAAAGTAATTTACTTGTGTTTTATTGTGCACTTTACTTTACATATGTCTTGTATTTTGATGATTTAAATCCATTGTTAACATTGCTCAAAATACACTTATGTGCACATCATTATCTTTCATAACACATCTTCTCATGAGTATTGGATTCTAATGCTTTATCTATACTACTCTTTATATAAAAATGCACTAGATAACCTAGCATGATCTCTACAATGTTTTGGTATTTCTTGAACTTAAAATTAAGTAACATTGTAGTATAATCTCTCTTTGATATGTTCATTTCATGCTTGGTATTTTTATGAAAAACTTTGAGATTTCAAAAAGGTTAAAACATCTTTCAATTTTGAACTAAAACTCATATTTCTACTTATGCTTTTCATGCTTACAAAAAGATGTTTATTATAATCTTCTGCTTGCTTACAACTCTTATCTTTATATTTGAAATCTCTTATATATGCTATGCTTAAACTCTTTATCATTACTTATATTTCGAAAAGCTCGATCATGATATATAAATGCCTCCTTACTACCCTCACCCCACCTTCTTTTGATAATACCAAAAGGGGAAGATTAATTGAAAAAATCTATATATGAGAAATATAGATAAATAAGGGGAGACTAATTCATGAAATCTATCATTTAGGGGGAGTAACACATAAATTGCATTTATATAGGGGGGCATTAAGTTAGGGGGAGTATGCACATTATCATGCATATCATTTACTATAGTTGCACTTTTATCTTGCTTATCTTATCTATAAACACTATTGTTGATTTCTTGCTTAAAAGATTTGTTATTATCAAAAGGGGGAGATTGTTGGACATGTGTGTCACATCCATTTGTTTGAGAATAACAAATCCCATATTGTATTTGATATTGCTTGTAGTGTGCTTATAGTGTGTAAGAACTATAGGTGCAATACTCCACAGGTATAAAGCAGCTTGGAACAATCTTTTGAAAGGAGCAGCGCTACCGCCAGCGCTATCGCTAACGCTAGCGCTACCGCTAGCGCTAGCACTAAAACAAAGCGGTACCTAAGACATCCACATATTCTATGGGTGGTACCTCTTGGGTATCCGAATGTTTTACTAACTGCACCTAGAATTCACAACGTTTATATAGTTTCCTTTCATGATCTTTCCAAATCATCTATAAAATGTTTATAACTAAAAATGATGAGTTAGAACTATGACACAGATGTTTAGGTCACGTTAGCACAAAGCTCATTTTAAAGCTAGCCAAAAAGGAATTGATTAGATGATTGCCTAAATTGAATGGAAATTTATCTTCATTATGTTCTCCATGTCAAAAAGAAAAATTTACAAAATCCTCTTTTAAAAGCAAAAACAAAACTTCTACTACAAAACCTTTGCAATTAATTCATATGGATCTCTTTGGTCCCGTTAGCACCGCAAGTCTTGGTGGTAGAATATGTACTTTTGTTCTAATAGATGATTTCTCTAGATATTGTTAGACTTTATTTCTCTCTTCCAAATCTGATGCGTTTTGCGAATTTTCAAAAGTATGTACTCGTATTCAAAATGAACTAGATTTAAAAATAAAATGCATTCGCTCAGATCATGGAGGAGAATTTGAAAATGAAAATTTTAAATCTTTTTGTGAAATGTTAGGTATTAAGCATGAGTTCTCCGCTCCACGCACATCTCAACAAAACGGTGTTGTAGAAAGAAAGAATAGGACAATCCAAGAACTAGCACATACTATGTTATCTGAATATAAATTACCTAAGTCCTTTTGGGTCAAAGTCGTAAGCACATCATGTTATGTAATGAATAGAGTCATGCTTCGTCTATCTTTAAATCTCACACCATATGAACTATATTATCAAAAGAAACCTAACGTATCATACTTTAAAGTATTTGGTTGTAAATGTTTTATTCTAAATACAAAAGATGTCTTAGGAAAGTTTGATGAAAAATGTGATGAAGGAATATTTCTTGGATACTCTTCAACTAGTAAAGCTTATAGAATATTTAACAAAAGAACAAGTAAGGTTGAAGAATCTATTAATGTTAAATTTGATGAATTTATTCCTTGTGTACAAAGACTTCCTACAGGTATAAATGATGAACATTTGCCATCTTTGGAGCAAGACGAAGAGGAACCTTCCAAAGAAGAGAAAGAGGAGACCAAGGTAGATGAATACGTGCCCCCAAGCATTTTAAACTTCTCAAAAAATCATCCAAAGGAGCTAGTTATTGGGGAACCATCAATTTGGGTAAGAACTCGATCTTCTCTTCATGAAACTTTTTCAAATATTTGTTTTGTTTTCGAAATTGAACCTAAAAACGTTTCAACCGCTTTAAATGATGAATTTTTATTTTTGGCTATGAATAAATAGTTAAATCAATTTGAAAGAAATAAAGTTTGGAACCTGGAAGAACGTTCATCTAATCATCCCGTTGTTGGCGTAAAATGGATCTTTAAAAATAAATTAGATGGTGAATCTAGGATTACAAGAAATAAAGCTCGTCTAGTCGCTCAAGGCTTTTCTCAAATCGAGGGGGTAGATTTTGAAGAAACTTTTGCACCCGTTGCTCGCTTAGAATCCATACGAATATTTTTGGCATTTGCGAGTTTTAAAAGGATAAAATTATTTCAAATGGATGTTAAAAGTGATTTTTTAAACGGGTTTATAAAAGAAGTATACGTAGAACAACCCCCCGGTTTTATAAACGAAAAATTTCCAAATCATGTTTAGAAATTAGAAAATGCGCTTTATGGTTTAAAACAAGGGCCCCGTGCATGGTATGATAGACTTACATCATTTTTGTTAAAGCACGGTTATGTCATGGGAAGTGTCGACAACACACTCTTCATTAAGCATAATAATAACAATTTAATTATCTTACAAATATATGTTGATGATATCATTTTTGGAGCCACTAATGAAGAGTTGCGTAATTAAGTAGTCTTAGTAATGAAAAATGAATTTGAAATGAGTCTTGTAGGAGAACTATCTTATTTTCTTGGTTTTCAAATTTCACAACGAAATGATGGTATCTTTATTTGCCAAATAAAATATGTTCACGATATGCTTAAACAATTTGGATTTGAAAATCTTAAACAAGCTTCTACACCCATGAGCGCTTCTTTAAAATTAGGAAAAGATGAATCTGAAATTTCTATTGATCAAACTTTATATAGAGGTATGATTGGATCTCTTCTTTACATAAGTGCATCTAGACCAAATATAATGTTTGTCGTATGTTTATGTGCTCGCTTTCAAGCCAATAAAAAAATCTCATTTAAAAGCGGTAAAACGTATTTTTCGTTATCTATTAAGGTCATCTAAATTAGGATTATGGTACCCACACAATGATTCATTTACACTTCACGGTTATTCTGATTCGGATTACGCCGGATGTTCACTAGATCGAAAAAGCACTAGCGGTACTTGTCACTTTTTAAGACCCTCATTAGTTGCATGGTCTAGTAGGAAACAATCTTCGGTTGCACTCTCCACCACGGAGACCGAATACATCGCTCTTGGGAGTTGTTGTGCACAAGTTTTATGGATGTGCCAAACTATATAGGATTTTGGTTTCCATCTAAAAAACATTGATCTCAAATGTGACAACAAAAGTGTCATAGATCTTACAAATAATCACGTATACCACTATATATCCAAACACATAGATGTTCGTCATCATTTCATTAGGGACCATATTAAGAAAGAGCATGTAAAAGTAAGTTTCATTGGTACGGACTCCCAATTAGCTGACATTTTCACTAAACCTCTCCCCCATGCAAGATTTTGATTATTATGACTTAAATTAGGTGTCCTAGATCTTTCGGGTTAAAACACATTCTTAAACGCAATGGTTTTATGCAATTTTTACATATCTAAACATCTTCAAATCTTCTGAAATTTCTGCATAAAATTAAACTTTGGACACTTAACCAATATCAAAAATCCTTAAATTTAGTGTACTGTTTCCCGCGCTAGCGCTAGCGCACCTGTCTGTGTTTTTATAATTTTATAATTTTCAAAAATCCATACAAATATGTTCTATTATATGTACTATTTATTTTTTCATTCTTGTTTTTGATTGATTTTTGAAAACTTAAAACAAAAAATATACAAAAGCCAAATTACAAAAAATATTTTTTTACTCCATTTCTTTGTTTTTGTGTCTAATTTCTATTCCTAAATGCAAAAATCAAATATAAAAATATAAAACATAAAAATTATCAAAAATATCTTTTGAATTTAAATTTTATATTTACGTATATCTTGTGAAAGGGAGATTTGGGCTACGATCTCATCTCATCTCCTAGTACCGGGCGAACCCCTCACAGGGTAGACCTCGGGAAGTCCAAGATCAATTATAAAAGTTCAATTGTTAAAATCAAAATTTTTATAAAAAAAAACTGTATGGAATTTATTGCGAAAATCAAACATGATTTAATCTATCGTTTAGACCTTCTACAAGGTTGAAATTCATCTTTTTCAAAATACTTTGAACATTGTTTTTATGATGCTTTGATATATCTAATCACATGTGCATAAATTGTATTGAAAAAGTGTTATGTAGAACTAAGCTTAGCATGCCTCTAAGTATGAGTAAATGTTTTATGGTTAATAATAATACGAATTCACTCACTTTTTGGCAAAGTTTACATGTACTTTTAATCTAAGAATGTTTGCTTGTGTATTATAATTGTACAATGAATTAAATTTACACAGGTATCTTACCTACACTACTTTTATTTGCACTCGTAAAAATAAAGAAAAGTGATTGTGCTTTCAAAATTTCATTGGTTTGCAAAAATAAGTGTATTCAGGGAACTTTGTACAAAACAAAATAAATAAAATAAAGTGACAAAGATAACTCCACCAAGCACTACTTAAACCTCCTGATGAGTCTTAATGAACATTATGAGGTTGAGCACCTTGGAAAGAATAGTAAAGTGTCTTGTGGAAACCAATAACTTTTTTCTTTATACCACTTGTTCTTTTCTATGTGCGTTGAAGGGTGTGGAAGTAAAATTATTAGTGTTTTATTGTGCATTTTACTCTACATATGTCTTGTATTTTTGATTAAAATATTTGGTTACTCTCTTCAAAATACACATATGTGCACATCATTATCTTCCATAACACTTCTTCTCATGAGAATTGGATCTTAATGCTAATTTTATACTACTCTTTATATCTAAATGCACTAGATAAACTAGCATGCTCTCTACAATGTTTGGTAGGACTTGAATTTGTGAATTGGAATAACATTGTAGTAGTCTCTTTTTGATATATTTCTTTCATGCTTGGTTACTTCTTGGTAATCTTTAAAGATTTTAAAAGAAAAATGATTTACAAAAACATTTTTTTCATTTTGGACTTTCACTCATATTTTTTCTTTTGAATTGTCATGTTTTACAAAAGATGTTTGTTGTATTTTTATAAGTCTTCCGCAAAATTCCATATAACATTTACCTTGTGTTTTTTTATCTCAAGTCTTAAAACTCAAATTTCTTTTTCATCAAGGTGGTAGACATGCTTGGTAAACTTTATATTGTTCTATTTATGCTCAAAACTCTGATTTATTTATCTGACAATTATTATGATTGAAACTCCTTATCATTTCATTTTCTCTAAAAAGCTCGATCATGCCTTATCTTATTATCAAATATCTTTTTTATGTCTCTTGCTTCCTTACCCACTTTTACCAATAACAAAAGGGGGAGAACTAACATGATAAATATTCACCGCTATCAAAATGAAAAACTAACATGATTAATTAAGATGATAGCTTACATATTAGGGGAGCATTCAATTAGGGGGAGCATGTATTTAGGAGGAGCAATTCTAAATACCAAAATCGACAATTATCCTAAGTCATCACTTTCACACACACACACACACACACACACACAAGTAGGTCTCATCATGCTTATATATTAATGCTCTGATTTATCATTAATGGATTTGTTATTATCAAAAGGGGGAGTTTGTTGGAACATGGTCTTCCGCATCTCCTAGGTTTGAGAATAACAAATCATATGTGTATTTGATCTTGTGTGTTTAAGTGTGCAGGAAACAAGTTTATATGACTCAAGGATAACATAAGAAGGTTGCCCCAAAATTTGAACCCAAAATTCCAAAATGCCCACTAGCGCCGGCAGTAACACCTAGCGCAAGCGCTAGCGATGATTAGCGAAATTCTGGGAGCATTTTTAGAAGGCGCTAGCGCTAGGTGATAACGGGTAGTGCAGGCGGTAGCGCGGAGCACAAGAGGCAAGGCTGCAGAGTTTCCATGGAATGAAAGATACGCACATGCAGAATAATTCTATACCGGGATAGCGCCGGCACAAGTTTGAGAGGGGTTGAGTGCTAGAATTCCAGAGCCTTATACTGCGGAAAAGTGATCTCCCACCAAAGTTCCATGAATTTCTGAAGGAGGATTTCTTCACGCCGGATCCGACCAAAGATCGCTTCATCAACGCTTATACTACAGTGGTCCTTCGTCACCAACTTCAGAAGTTTTTCAAGAGGGAGATTTTAATATTATTGTCTTTTTATTTCATACCTTTTCTGTAATCTTTTAGTGAACTCGTCTCGTGTTGGCGACTAGGTCTGGGTAGGATTTAGGGCAGAAATTCGCCTCGTGTTGACCACTAGATCTAGGTTAGGTCTAAGGGATGCTTGAGGCCATATCCGGGGAAGGATTGGCTAGAGCGGCTTGAGGCCGTATCCGGGAAAGGATAGGCTAGGGTCACCGATTCGTGGGGATACGAGTCGGGATAGAAAATGAAAAAGAGTTTTATTATTATTCGCCTCAGATTTCTAGCGTTATAGAAATCTAGTTTTGTAATCAATTTTATTAATAGTAATCATGTCTCTCTTTGTGTAATAAAATTGATTTTGTTCTTCATTTATCTAAATTATTTATTATCATCTCTTTCATCATAAAACAATTTAGATCTTTATTCAAAATCTCTATTTTAATCTCTTATTATTTTAAGTCAATCTAAATATAATATAAGTTTAAAAACCCTTATTCACCCCTCCCCTCTAAGGGCGCCTACCGATCCAACAGGAAGATGTTCCCCAAATCTCTCAGAAGACTCTTAAGACAGTAGTCGCCTTACGAGAGTACTCGTGGTTGACAGCCAAGCTCCCTCAAGCTCTTAGAAGATGCTCAAAACAGTACTCGCGGCAGTACTCTAGCTCAATCCCATGGCAAGGAAAGGAACCCGAACTACCGAGGGATCCGCCCTTGGGGGCATGCAAAGATAGCCCCCTCCCACTCACTCATAAATGTACCGCTCAGGCAAGAGGGTATGGTTGCACCCATCGCTGCAATGGAAGGGTGCATACGCTAGATCGAGGAGCACCAAACTAAAATGCTCACACTTTTAAGGAACACCGGAGCGCCACGGGATCCTCATCACTCCCCCCGAAGAAGAACGCTCTGACGCGGCCGGCTAACGCGCTTAATTTAGCTGGCCAGAGAACTCAAAGCTCGCCACTATCACCAGCGCCCGGGAGCAGCATACTTCAAGCCTGAAATTGGAAGGCTCGCCCGCGAGGAGATCCACGAAGCGATCGCCAAAGAATACAGACAATTCGGATGACAGGCCACGTTCGGCCACCACCCTCTTCACCATGGTTCGTCGTTGGCACTGGAGGTTCTGGCACACCTAATCCTACACGGTTTCAAGCTCCCAAACATCGAGATGTTCGATGGAATGGACGATCCACTGGAGCACGTCAACCACTTCACCACCACCATGAGGATTCACAACACCACCGACCAACTACTATGCCAAGTGTTCTCGATAACACTAAAAGGGCAAACACGAACCTTGTTCCACTCTCTGAGAGAAGGAGCCATCGAAAGTTTTGTAGAACTAGCTCAACAATTTGCAGACCAATTCATTGTCAACCGCTGAATCGTCCGGGACCCCTCCCACCTTTCAGGGATGCGCCATAGTGAGAGAAAGACCCTAAAGTATTTCTTCCACCGCTTCACTACTGAGGTACGACAAATTCCATAGGTAGACCCCCGAGCTTCTACGAGGAGTTTTTCTCTGAGGGCTCTGCCCCGGTGTGTTGGAGCTTGCTTTCCGCATCTCTTGGTTTGAGAATAACAAATACCATGATGTATTTGATCTAGTCTTTTGTGTGTTTATAGTGGCCAGGTTGTACAGGTTCAATGAAGAGACAAGTCCTCGTTCATGGGCATGATCCGAGAACGACAAGTCTCAGGTTGGATGAGTTTTGTATGCTGATCTTAAAATGGCCATAACTTTCAATCCAGGAAGAGTTACAGAACGTGCCACCCCATTTCGGAGATGAGAACGACTCAATCTACAGGCTGGAGCTAAATTTGAATATGGGAAATTTCACTGTCGGAAAATTCCGACAGCCGCTGTCGCCCAGGCGACAGCAGAGAAGTTACAACTACTTCCCTCCACGGCAGCACGACAAAAGGCAGTTTTGAGCTGTCGGAATTCCGACAGCGATGTCGCCCAGGCGACAGCTCGACGGTTACAGCAACTGCCTGCACGACGCCACTCCAGCGGTAGTTTAACGCTGTCGGAAATTTCCGACAGTCACTGTCGGAATTTTCCGACAGCGATTTTCTATAAATTGACACCTTGTGTTCGTGCATTACAACCAATTAAGAATTTCAAGTCCCTTCCTGAGTGCATTCCATCCAGAGAGCTCCAGAACCTCATGAACTCCCATTTATGCTGAGAAGGTTTGAAATTGAAGACGAGATCGGACGCGCTTCTACATCAAGGATCATCTCGAGGCTTCAACCTTCCTTTCAGAGATCTGAATTTCTAGGGAGTTCTTATTTTATCTTGTATTTTCATTTATATACATTTAACTTTGTATTGGTAGGGAAAATCGCTTCCTTGTGCGGAGCGTCTAAGTCCTTGCGTGGCTTAGGGGAAAATCGCTTCCTTGTGCGGAGCGTCCAAGTCCTTGCGTGGCTTGGTGGGAAATTGTGGCCTTGTGTGCTACATCTAGATCTTGGGAAGATCTAGAGGATAGGCTTGGGCTTGGTCTAGGGAGAGACAAGTGATAATCTTCCGATCATTGGGAGAAGGATTGGTAAACAAAAAGAAATTTACATTTGTACGCCTCTGATTTCTAGCGATATAGAAATCAAATTTATGTAAACACTTTTTCATATAATATAATCATGTCACTTTTGTGTTTACTTGATTTCTATCATTTGGCGTAATCTCTATTATATTGTGTTCTAAGTTTTCAATTCTAAATCTAAATTGTTTATTTCAATCTCCTTCATTATAAAACAATTTAGTAATTATCTTGAAAATTATAGAAAGAATTTTATTCCCTTATTCACCCCCCCTCTAAGGGCGCCGTAAGATCCAACAATTGGTATCAGAGGAGGTTATTCCAAATCGGCTTAACAACCGGGAATAATGGCGTCTCTTGATCATGATCTCGCTTCTACTAGTAGGGAAAATTTTAATATAAATGAAAAAATATTATCACCACCTTTATTTATGGGCAAAAATTTTAAAGGGTGGAAAATATAATGAAAAATTTTCTTAAGGCCTTAGATGAAAAAGTTTGGAATATTACTATTAAAAATCCATCTAGCGTACTAACTAGAAACGAAATTATTTTAAATGCAAAATCTATGAATAGTATATTTTGTGCGTTAGACCAAAATATTTTCAAACTTATTTATACTTTACCTACCGCATATGAAATTTGGAGTTTTCTTGAAAGAACTTATGATTCTCCTTCTACAGGTACGGAACATTCACAAGAACCGGAGAATATGCAAGCCTATGCAAATATTCAAGAAAGCTACACAAAGGATGGATCCATAGAATACTCATCAAGCAGAAAGGATGATGGACACTCTTGTTTGGAAGAGGAAGATGAAGAAGACAACGTCACAATATTGGACTCATTTGATGGCAAAACATCAAGCAAAAGAGAAGACAGAAACTATAGCAAGGTAAGAAAATCTAAATCTACTCTTTTAGTAACTAATTCTATTTCTACATTTCGTGTGCTTAAATTTGCTAAACGTAAAATTTCAAAGTTGAAACATGCTAATTCCAAATTACATTTAGAAAATAAAACTTTAAAAGCAAACACTAAAGTAGAATCTTATATTGATATTTCAAATTCTTGTTCATGCTCTTTAATTGAAAATGCTAAACCTTGTTTTTATTATAATTCTTTTAAAGAAGAACTCAAGGTTTTAGAAAAAGACTTTTAATTTCAAAAGAACATAATGAAAAATTGATAAAAGAAAATGATAATATAAAGGATAAACTAGAATCATTAAAAATGTTTATTCAAAAAATTTCATATAATGAAAAATCTCTTTTTTCTAGTTTATCAAATTTTCAAAAGTCTAAAAGCTTAACTTCATATTATAAGAGTAGGTCTATAAGAAAGAGTGGAAATGAAAATCATCTAAATAAGGACCAATCATTTAAAACATTTTGTAACTCACTCTTCCAACATTCAATTCTAAAGAAAGACAATCACTCTTATAAATTTTCAAAGAATCCATATAATAAAATTCATTATGATGATCAACATCAATCTATTTTGAAAAATAATTTGAATAAGTATAAATCTCAAATGAATTATTTTTCAAACAAATACAATCATATAAAGATGTCACATAATCATAATATGAATTTTAAAGATAAACAACCAAGGTATGAATGGAGACCCTTAAAAAAAATGACACATCAACTTTAATAGAAAGGGCTCATTTATCCTTGTCTCCTAAAAAATCATCATGTCGTATTTGGGTACCCAAAGGAACCATCCCTCATGGTCCCCTTTGGATACCTAAATCTCTTATTCATTAGTATCCTATCATTTGCATGAAGTAGAAACAATTAAAAATGAAATATCAATTCTCTACTTCATGATATGCTTAATTGTTTTTTCTTTTGTTTGTTTTCTTATTTTTGAGCCAACACGCTAAGGTCACTTAGACATATTATGAAATATGACTTTTACATTTTAAGCCTAATGTTTATCAAATCAAAATTGAATTAAATTAAACATAAAGTCATAATTTTTAAGTGATCTATCTTTTCTTTTTGTTTTATCCTTTTTAAATCCTTTGCCTATAAATGTCTTATATTATCATTATAAATTGAATGCTAAATTTTCTAAATGATATTATCAAGACTAATGAAATTAGTTTCAAAATTGGATTTAAATGGATTTTTAGGGGTCTTAGGCTAAAATATTAAATGCGCAACTAATTGCATATTTGTCTATTTTTCGTTGCTGCATATAATAGCCCCTATATTGAAAATCATAATCGAGAAAAATCAGAATCAAATAATATAAAAAACAATGTGTTTTAAATAAAATATAGTAACTTTGTTGCTAACGCCAGGCGTTATCACTAACGCTGGCGGTAACATATTTTCCTAAAAAAAAATCTGATTTCTCTGAAAAATTATTTTTACTATCATTATTGTCAAATACCTTGTATTTGTTTAGTCTAATTTCTAAAAATTAAAATCAAAAGAAAATTTTCAAAAATGATAAATATGATTTCACAATCACCACCATGATCTATTAATATCCTATGCTAAAATTCACTATAATCATATATCATAATTCATGATCCATCAAGACCTATCTTAAATCAACTAATTCTATCAACCTTAGGAATTATGAAATATATGATTGCAATTGGTATTATAGTTTCATATCTTGTTTTGTGTGTGTGATGTGCATCTTTATTGTTTGCATGTATATCATTATCTTTAGACCTATGAATTAACTTGGTATCAACAAGATGAAATCAAATAGAATTGTCACTTCATTTTAGGTCTATAAATTTTCAAAACTCTAAAATTGATTACATGCAAACCAATTATATAAATTTAGCATATTTTGCATAACATCCAAATTCATTATCCTAGCCGCACCTCTTTATATATGCTCAATTTAGTGTTTATGTTAGGATTATCAATATAGTGACATGCTAAAGGTAGAGAAATTTTGAACTTTAAAATTCATGAGTACATTGTGATTTCAAAATCTACTATATGTTCTAAAACTAAAACAAACTCATGTTTTATGAATCAATCCTTAGACTAAAACGCTTAGTATATCCATAATCATTAACCTATGACATGTGTCTCACAATAGCGAGGGCGTAGGATTGTGTGCATTAGAGACCTAACCTCTAAGTCATGTCTTGTCCTTAACCGGGGAGGGTTCCAGTGGGGCCTTGAGAGGCACTGGGGGGAAAGAGTGCTAGGTTGAGCGTCGTCTTTTGTATGCATATGGGATTAACACCCCAACCTAGGGCATGTGTGCAGCTCCTCATGCCCATCCGTCACTTAGTACGGGGCTAGAGTGTAGTCATGTAGTTAAGGTATCTTGATCTTAGATATACTTATATTATATTCATTGCATGAAAATTATCTCACTCTTTATACATAAATCATGCATATTTTTTTATTCTAACATTGCATCATGTGTTTGCATATTTTAATATTTCGAGCTTTAATGATTTTACCAAACACAAGTATTTGAAAAATCACCAAATACATGCTAAAAGAGCCTTCAAATCTAATCAATATACTCTGAAATTTCAACTGAAGGAAGGTCTCTTTATAATACAAATGAATTGAGAAAAATATTTTTCAAAACATCAAGAAATGCAGTTCTGTTTTGGCGTTAAGAAGTTAATGCCCGGCGTTAGCTCCTTTGCTCCAAAATATTTTTTTGTGTTTTGAATTATTTCTGGTATTATTTTAATATTTTGTGTGTTTGTAAAAAGTTTATCTTTTTATTCCTTTTAAAACAAAATTTTATTTCTTTTAAAAATATATATATATGTATTTTCTCATACATTATTTTTGTTTATTTCTCTGGCATAGAATATCATTTACTGAAAGGGCTATTAAAGACTTCTATGAGTTCCAGAGAATATATATATATATATAAAAACAAATACAAAATTACAAAACAATTTCAAAGAACAAAATATGTTTTTCTTTATGTGTGTTTATTGTTTTGTGCATATATAAAAAAAAATTCAAAAATGTATAAAAAAAATATATATATATAAAAAAAACTGATTGTTATTCATTGCCATTGTCAAGAATGGATGATTAATTATATCAATTAAAGATTAAATACAATGTTTAATTTAACTTTCAAGTTTCTTAAAAACATTGTTTTGTATTTGTCATGCCTTGAGAATTATCTTGTTATGTGCAATGAAATTGATTGTAGATAAACATGTGTAGAAATGTTTTAGCATGCCTCTAAGTATGAGTAATGTATTATGTTTGATAATGATTCATTCACTCACTTATTTTTGTTAACCTACATGTGTTTACAATCTTATTCTTACATGATTGTGTAGTGTAATTACATAAATAATTAAAATGCCTAAATAGATTACCTGCACAACATTGAATTGGTTATTACAATTCTTTGTCTTTCATGTACTTATTCTTTAGAGAAATGTGGTTTAAAATGCTATGTTTGCAAAACAAGTGAATTCGGAGTCCTTAGTCACTAAACTAAAAAGCAAATAATAACTGACAAGGAAAACTCCACCAAGCACTACTCACCCTCCTGATAAGTCTTAATGAGCATTGTGAGGTTGAGCACCTTGGCTAAGAATTGTAAAGTGTCTTGTAGCAAACAATTTATACACCACTTCTCTTTAGTACATCAGATCACAAAAAAATTGAAAATAAAGCTAAAAAGTATAAAAGTGATCCCCCAAGCACTACTTTGCACCCTGATAAGTCTTAATAAGCATTGTGTGTGCAGAGCACCTTGGTAGTTGTACTATTTATTCATGTGCATTAAAATAGTGTGGAAGTAATATTATTTGTGTATTTTAATGTTGTGTTATTTCATTATATATGTCATGTGTTTTTGATTGATTCACTTGTATACTTTATCAAAACACTACTTTGTACACATCATTATCTTTCATAAAACTTCTACTCATGAGAATTGGATCCTAATGCTCATCTACTCAAATCTCTACAAACTTAAGTAAATGCACTAGATAACAAAGCATGACCGATACAATGTTTATGTTTACTTGAAGTGAAAATTTTATTACATTGTAGTTTGTGTATTTTTTCTTGATATTATGAAATCATGCTTACAATTTTTTTTTAATCTTAATGGAATAGCATCTCTTCAATCTTTAACTCAAACATCATGTTTTCAAATTTAAAACTCATTATCTTTTATATGGTTTTATCTTCTAAAATGATGTTTATGTTTAAGAGTGCTTATTATTTTTAACACTGTGTTTTCCTTTAAGTAAGTGGTATCTTAAAATAGAATGCTTACTTTATCATGTTAGTTATGTTGCTTACTACTTTATGTTACATCATGCTTATATTTTTCTCAACAAGTAGAATTTAACAAGCTTTTGATTGCATCCTATTTTTCTTCTCGACATAAAATCTATTACTCTTATATACTCCCATATTTATTATTTCTTCATAATTATTCATTCTTTATTTCAAAATAACTTAAAGAGAGAGAAATATAAATTCAAGAAATCTCTTACTAATCTCAATTTTTCAGAATGCACTATTGCAATTAATTATAAAATTTAGGGGGAGCATACATATAGGGGGAGAATACAATTTAGAGGGAGTATATTAAAAAGTTTTCATGGAAAGCGTCTATGTAGATGGAGTGATATTGCTCGATCATGACAACCCACTTTTGGTAATAACAAATGGGGGAGAATAAAATGAGAAATCTAGTGACATAGATATTTAGGGGGAGTAAAATCTATCACGCAGTAAACCTTTTATTCATGCATATCTTTTATCGCACTTATCTATAAACTCACTAATTTCTCATATGGGTATTTGTTATTATCAAAAGGGGGAGATTGTTGGAGCTTGCTTTCCGCATCTCTTGGTTTGAGAATAACAAATACCATGATGTATTTGATCTAGTCTTTTGTGTGTTTATAGTGGCCAGGTTGTACAGGTTCAATGAGGAGACAAGTCCTCGTTCATGGGCATGATCCGAGAACGACAAGTCTCAGGTTGGATGAGTTTTGTATGCTGATCTTAAAATGGCCATAACTTTCAATCCAGGAAGAGTTACAGAACGTGCCACCCCATTTCGGAGATGAGAACGACTCAATCTACAGGCTGGAGCTAAATTTGAATATGGGAAATTTCACTGTCGGAAAATTCCGACAGCCGCTGTCGCCTAGGCGACAGCAGAGAAGTTACAACTACTTCCCTCCACGGCAGCACGACGAAAGGCAGTTTTGAGCTGTCGGAATTCCGACAGCGATGTCGCCCAGGCGACAGCTCGACGGTTACAGCAACTGCCTGCACGACGCCACTCCAGCGGTAGTTTAACGCTGTCGGAAATTTCTGACAGTCACTGTCGGAATTTTCCGACAGCGATTTTCTATAAATTGACACCTTGTGTTCGTGCATTACAACCAATTAAGAATTTCAAGTCCCTTCCTGAGTGCATTCCATCCAGAGAGCTCCAGAACCTCATGAACTCCCATTTATGCTGAGAAGGTTTGAAATTGAAGACGAGATCGGACGCGCTTCTACATCAAGGATCATCTCGAGGCTTCAACCTTCCTTTCAGAGATCTGAATTTCTAGGGAGTTCTTATTTTATCTTGTATTTTCATTTATATACATTTAACTTTGTATTGGTAGGGAAAATCGCTTCCTTGTGCGGAGCGTCTAAGTCCTTGCGTGGCTTAGGGGAAAATCGCTTCCTTGTGCGGAGCGTCCAAGTCTTTGCGTGGCTTGGTGGGAAATCGTGGCCTTGTGTGCTACGTCTAGATCTTGGGAAGATCTAGAGGATAGGCTTGGGCTTGGTCTAGGGAGAGACAAGTGATAGCCTTCCGATCCTTGGGAGAAGGATTGGTAAACAAAAAGAAATTTATATTTGTACGCCTCCGATTTCTAGCAATATAGAAATCAAATTTATGTAAACACTTTTTCATATAATATAATCATGTCACTTTTGTGTTTACTTGATTTCTATCATTTGGCGTAATCTCTATTATATTGTGTTCTAAGTTTTCAATTCTAAATCTAAATTATTTATTTCAATCTCCTTTATTATAAAACAATTTAGTAATTATCTTGAAAATTATAGAAAGAATTTTATTTACTTATTCACCCCCCCTCTAAGGGCGCCGTAAGATCCAACACGGTGGTTTCTACTCCGCACTGATGCGGGAGACCGTGCCCAGCGACCTCGATCTCATTTGTTGGGTCGACGCCCGGATTGTAGCTGATGAGGCAATAAAAGTGCACCACTAACAGTTCGAGGAGAGCTCAAAGAGGCAGCGGGGGCAAGAGTTTCCACTGTCGTCGGTTCCCAGGAAAAGCAACAGGCACCACGATGACTCTCGTCGGCCCGGGGGGGGGGGGGGGCACCAAAAAAATCAAGACTTCACTCCCCTCAACATCTATCGGACAAATGTACTCCTTGCTATCCACAACGATTAGGTTATCAAGAGGCCCATGTCGCTTCCTCCAAGCACAGACAACTAGTCGCAATATTATGACTTTCACCGTGGGCGTGGCACAAAACTAAAAATTATACTCGACTAAAGGAAAAGATCGAGCGCCTCGTCCGTCCCGGTCTCCTTGGAAAATTTCTGAAGACACAAGCGCTGTGATAAATAGCTTTGAGCGAGCTCGGGGGACTTCTCTAAGAATGGTCATCCCCGGTGGAAGGATTCTTCCTAGCACCCAAAATGCGCAGAGCATGTGCCTCATCTATCAACAATTTCTTTTTTTCCTGCTTTCTTTAAGACCAGTCGCGAGTTCAAACTTGCGTGATATCTTAAATGTTACTATAATCCCTTCCTGAACTTCATTACGGTTATCCAAAAACAAATTTTTGAGAATTACAACAACTGCCTCCGGGCAACGCACTCATTTACAGCAACTGTCTCCGGGCAGCGTGCTCATTTACAGCAACTGCCTCGGGGCAGCACGCTCATTTCCAGCAACTGCCTCCGGGCAGCGTGTGCTCATTTACAACAACTGCCTTCGGATAGCGCGCTCATTTACAACAACTGCCTCTGTGCAACGCTCTCATTTACAACAACTGCCTTCGGGCAGGGCGCTTATTTACACCAACTACCTCCGGCAGCGCACTCATTTACAACAACTGCCTCCGGGCAGCACACACATTTACACCAACTGCCTCCGGGCAGCGCGCTCATTTACACCAACTGCCTCCGAGCAGCGCACTTATTTACACCAACTGCATCCGGCAGCGTGCTCATGTACACCAACTGCCTTCAGACAATGTACTCATTTACAGCAACTGCCTCCGGGCAGCGAGATCACAATTACAGTTGTTACCTTCGGGCAACACGCTTACAATTATATCAATCACCTTTGGATGAGACGCTTGCAATCACACCAACGATCTTCGATGTCAATCCCGAGCAATAAGCTCTCTCGCAACCTGTGGAAAATGACAAGGGTCCCTCCACGCCATAAACAAGCGATAACTTCTGACATCAGCATCAAACAACGAGTCCACAACAACTAACACAACATAACGGGATAGTAGCTCGGACGCTGGCTCCAGACACCTGGGTTAATAGGCAAGCTCATAACCTTGTAAGATTGCGACAATTCGCCCAAACAAGTTCGCTCGCTCGAAAATATACGTTAAAAAATTTTCGAGCTTATTTTCTACAAAAACGACCTCCGAAAATTTGGGGCAATTGATGGGATTCCCCAAAAATAGTTTAATTGAACTAAGAATATTTCGTCGCAACATTGATCAGCTCACCGATACAATTTCAACGGGCTCATTCTCGCGCAATTCCGAGTCCGTTTGGTACCTCAAACGGACGGCAGAACAACTCACACATGGGAGCGGCCCCCGACATGCTCCCTCACGCGGGCGCAGCCCCCCATGCACACTTGTGTGCACCAGCGCATGGACGCAGCCCCCCGCCGTCGCGCACGCAACAAGAATTGAACCTGATGCAAAACCATGAATTAAAACTTGCGGTCACTCGCCCTACTAAATATTTAATAATTCGGGAAAGCAACTAAGACATCGAACCCGATCACACTGCTTGGATTATTAAAATAACAATATTAAGCGTGTCAATCAAGGTTAGTTACTATTTAGAGTTAACCTTAGAGGAATTTCACATCTCCAAGGTAACTCTAAATATGGCTAATATAACGAGCGAAAATGAAAAATAGAACGATAAGCTAAAATCAACAGTAAATAAATAGGACCACAAATAAACATGGAGCAATGTATAAAAGAAGCAAAACGATATTCATGAAATGCTCTGTTCTATCAGATCATAAAGTTCTAACAGTCCCCTACATCAATTGTAGCTCAAGCCTAAAACTACCTCTTTAAGGGCATACAATCATCATCCTTGGAGGTAGGGCGAGCAAGTTTTCATCTTCGTTTAAGGAGGTATTCACAGTTCTTTTCTCCGTTTCAAGGAGGCATCTGTTGTTGTATTAAGGTTTGAGTTCAATAGAGTTTTTAATAGTGAAATCCAACTAATTGGTATTTCGTGTTCAGGGGTTGTTGGGTTTCACATTTATCGAACTCGATAATTATTCAATGTAGCCTCGTTATGTTAAATAATCTTCAATCTAAGTGGTTGGAATGTCACTAAGTGGTGATTAAATATATCAAATTAATTTGGAGAAGAGCGAATTATCGTCGACCCGAGGAGTTCAAGTTTTTTAAACTAAATCTGATATTTTTCAATTAATTTATATAGACACATCATAAGATTTCAAGTATTTTTCTCTTTGGGGTTCAAGGGCAAAATTTGAGTCCTTGATTTATTATAATTATTTCTATTTGAAAGACTATTTAAATTGAACTAACTTTTAGTGATTTGATTATTAAAAATAGTAGATTATTTTAAAAAAATTCAGAAAATGATAATTAGATTCCTTGTAAAATTATAGACAATTTTCATATTTAGGACTTATCAATCAGAGGCCATTAAGGGTCACAATTAATTCCTTGAAGATTTCAGTTCAAAAGGATTCAACACGAATCTTAAAACATATCCGTTGGCTGAGATTGAGACATACAGAATAGAACCGCGACTCCATAGCAGATCTAGAGCAAATTCGTTGTGGTGCTAATTATTAATTAGCAATTATTAAGGTAATCAGGTCCGTCCAATCTCTTGATTGAGATCAGACGGAACTTGTAGGTCGGCGGAGGCAGATAACTATCAGGCCTCTGCCAACGCCGGCCAGTCATCCAATGTACAAGCCAACACCTCCGGTGGACTCTCTGGAGAGGGGCGCTCCTTCTGACAGTGCTCCAGCAACCTGTTGTCGTCGATGACCACCCAGAGGAGTCAAACAGAGGAGATAGTAAACTGGCACCGCCAGAGCTTTGCTCTCTGGCGGCCCCTCTGCCTTAGGGCTTCCCGGAGAGGTTCGTTGAGCCCTCTCCGACGAGGTGGTGCTCCCCAGTGAGCTAAGGAGACACTAGGGGAGCCCTGCTATGCACAACAATCCACCCGATACTCAAAACCAGAGCTCAGGTGGGCGACAACGGTGCTTTGGCAATCGGAGGCCGCATGCAGCTCATCGGGTTAGGTTCTACTAAGCAGTCGGGGGTCAGTGCGAGATGATCGGAGATGGAAGGGAGGTGACGCTCTGCTCTTTCTCCTCCAGTGCCGACAGAGGCTCAATTGGGCAGGGGAGTTCTCGTCTGGGTCCGGATGGTAGTGTGAGTTCAAACGCAAGCTGGGGGGCTTTAAATAAGGAAGTCGTGGCCTCCCCTCCCTCTCCTCGGTTAGGGTTGGGTTTTCCGGCAACCATGGTGGGAAGGGCAGCTGGCACCCAACTGGTGGGCTACATGTACTTGTGCGTTAGGCTCTATTGGAGTTAGAGAGATAAGGGTAAGTTTAAGTGGATTTGGGTTAATTAGTTGAGTGGACGAGTTTTGGGTTAGGGGCTGGCTGGCTTAGTGTTGTGTTTAGATTAGAACTCCAATAATCCCTGTCTTGGGATAAGTGCCTATCATAGGAGGATTATGTGGGTGGCTTGGAAAGTGGGTTTGGATTGGGGTTTAGGGAAAAAGTTACAAACTACCTCTTTATGAAGAGGGTTTGACCAAAGTCAATGATGATGCATATTTGGACACAAATTATCTCGACGTAAAAGCCCGTTGTCAAATTAATTTGGAGAAGAGCGAATTATCATCGACCCGAGGAATTCAAGTTTTTTAAACTAAATCTGGTATTTTTCAATTAATTTGTATAGACACATCATAAGATTTCAAGTATTTTTCTCTTTGGGGTTCAAGGGCAGAATTTGAGTTCTTGATTTATTATAATTATTTCTATTTGAAAGACTATTTAAATTGAACTAACTTTTAGTGATTTGATTATTAAAAATAGTAGATTATTTTAAAAAAATTCAGAAAATGATATTTAGATTCCTTGTAAAATTATAGACAATTTTCATATTTAGGACTTATCAATCAGAGGCCATTAAGGGCCACAATTAATTCCTTGAAGATTTCAGTTCAAAAGGATTCAACACGAATCTTAAAGCATATCCGTTGGCTGAGATTGAGTCATACAGAATAGAATCGCGACTCCATAGCAGATCTAGAGCAAATTCGTTGTGGGGCTAATTATTAATTAGCAATTATTAAGGTAATCAGGTCCGTCCAATCTCTTGATTGAGATCAGACGGAACTTGTAGGTCGGCGGAGGCAGAGAACTATCAGGCCTCTGCCAACGCCGGCCAGTCATCCAATGTACAAGCCAACACCTCCGGTGGACTCTCTGGAGAGGGGCGCTCCTTCTGACAGTGCTCCAGCAACCTGTTGTCGTCGATGACCACCCAGAGGAGTCAAACAGAGGAGATAGTAAACTGGCACCGCCAGAGCTTTGCTCTCTGGCGGCCCCCCTGCCTTAGGGCTTCCCGGAGAGGTTCGTTGAGCCCTCTCCGACGAGGTGGTGCTCCCCAGTGAGCTAAGGAGACACTAGGGGAGCCCTGCTCTGCACAACAATCCACCCGATACTCAAAACCAGAGCTCAGGTGGGCGACAACGGTGCTTTGGCGGTCGGAGGCCGCATGCAGCTCATCAGGTTAGGTTCTACTAAGCAGTCGGGGGTCAATGCGAGATGATCGGAGATGGAAGGGAGGTGACGCTCTGCTCTTTCTCCTCCAGTGCCGACAAAGGCTCAATTGGGCAGGGGAGT
The DNA here is from genome assembly GCA_033032865.1 of Dactylorhiza incarnata. Lineage (NCBI taxonomy): Eukaryota > Viridiplantae > Streptophyta > Magnoliopsida > Asparagales > Orchidaceae > Dactylorhiza > Dactylorhiza incarnata. Next base: position 117,389 of record JAWHQI010000333.1, on the reverse strand, counting down.
TCTCGTCTGGGTCCGGATGGTAGTGTGAGTTCAAACGCAAGCTGGGGGGCTTTAAATAAGGAAGTCGTGGCCTCCCCTCCCTCTCCTCGGTTAGGGTTGGGTTTTCCGGCAACCATGGTGGGAAGGGCAGCTGGCACCCAACTGGTGGGCTACATGTACTTGTGTGTTAGTCTCTATTGGAGTTAGAGAGATAAGGGTAAGTTTAAGTGGATTTGGGTTAATTAGTTGAGTGGACGAGTTTTGGGTCAGGGGCTGGCTAGCTTAGTGTTGAGTTTAGATTAGAACCCCAATAATCCCTGCCTTGGGATAAGTGCCTATCATAGGAGGATTATGTGGGTGGCTTGGAAAGTGGGTTTGGATTGGGGTTTAGGGAAAAAGTTACAAACTACCTCTTTATGAAGAGGGTTTGACAAAGTCAATGATGATGCATATTTGGACACAAATTATCTCGACGTAAAAGCCCGTTGTCAACCTTGTTTTCTCGAGTTTTGTCAAAAAAAAATTATATATAATATCGCGGCCGCGGTCTTGGCGTTGGATGATGAAGTCTTGCGAATGTTGTCGCGTTGGCCGAGCTCGAGAATTCAAGTTGCACTCGTCAATATAATTTCATGTCGTCGCCACGGGCTCGCCATAGCCGCCACCTTACCTCCATAGTCATGCACGTGGATTCAACTCAACATGCAACTTTCATGCGGCTATTATTCTTCATGTTATTACAATTCTATAACAGCCCGCCAACTCATCAACATCCATCAACCAGCCGACCATTTTTTTCATTCCATGCAACCCGACCATATTTTTACTATCTCATTCACGTGGATATTAAATCATCATTCACCATTATTATTAATTTTCAATAGGCAGCCAACTTTTTATTAATTCAAATCAATATAGCTGCCACCTCATTAATCCGAGCCGCCACTTTCATTTCTCCATGCACACAATCGTTTATTTCTAACTTCAACTCCCTCCCCCACTTAAATTCTTCCAATCAATGAGCCGTTCAACCCATTCACATTCCTGCACAATAATGCAGCCACTTTCATTTCTCAACACAATAACCATCCACTTTAATTCCTCCAAGCAATCGGTTCATTTCCTCTCCATTTCATGAAGCAACCCTCTTTAATACAAATGTGGCACAGTTATCATCCTTCAATGGATGCAAACTACATTCATGCAACCTTTCCTCTTCCCTCTAGCTGAATCTATATGTCTCTTGGAATTCTTGGAGCCACCACATTTATTCTATCTAGATTCATCCCACAGAGTTAATACTTTAGGGATGATTCTAGATGTTTTCTCATCTATATAAGGGCAAGGATATGGAGAGCATAGAGAGGAGACGAATGATATGAAGAAAGAAGATAGAGAGATCTAAGAGGGAACCTCTTGTATGTGAGAGAAGTTTTTGAGAGTTTTATTTCTCTTCTTTCCTTTTCATAATTTGTAGTGGAAGTTTTTATTTCGGTTTGTTTTTAATATTATAGTTCTATCGTTTTTAATTTTGCAATTATACTTTTATTCCCGTATCATGAAAATATTTGTTTCTCATCTTAATGTTGTCTCTACTCCTAATATGGGCAACTAATTCTCTACTTAGTGCTTGATTGGTTAGTATTGAGATGATGATTTAATCATAATCCAACGTCTCTAATTTTTAAAGCAACGTTTCGATTTATTTCTGATTAAAATTTGGTTGCGAGTTTATATTGCTAGTATGTAAATTTCGTTATCTGGTTGACGTCCTAGCGGCTGAGAGGCTCGTGGATATCATAGATCTCTCGGAAATAAAAAGCTAATTATATTTTCTTTGAGAATTGGAAATATAATTTCGTTTGGAATTTTGGATTTATCTTTCATGCGATTTTAATTTATTTCAAATTTAAGAGATTTTAATTGAAGTATTATTAAAATTAGGCGGTGGTCGCCTTTAGCGAGCTTCCATCGTATTTTTCAATCCTCCAATTGAAACGAAAATTTAAGAATTAGAACACATCTTTTGTAACCGGATTCCCAAGAACATCCAATCAAGTCCTAAGGTTTTTAAAATTGTGATCTTCTCTTTAGTAATTTTCAATTTGCAATCTTTAATTTTCCAAAAACAAAATCCAATTTCCAAACGACAAATTAATAGAATTTTGCGTGAGTATGATGACTCGACAGACCCCGGGCAAATATGACATTTTTCCTATACTATATTTCGATAGGTATACTTGTCTACATCGGGATATTAGTTGGAATTATTTTTAACTCGAAAAATCTTTATCAATCAACCCTAGGATGGGTCCCCCATGTGAGTCAAAGTCAAGGTGGGTCTTATTTGTCATGTGACGAATCAATGTCGATGTGACGAGGTTCTATCTTACACGTTCACATTTATCAAGACTCCATATAATTTGATGAAGTCGGATTTGAGTGAAACAAGTTTCATTGCATTCGTATTGATCATACAAGTCCAATGTAATTGAATGAGATTCATTCAGAGCTTATTTGCTTAAAAAGTGATTTTGGGGCAGTTGCTTCGAACAACGTGACCTAGATCGGTCAACTTCTCTAAACGTCATCAGATTTGAACGAAACGAGTTGCATTGCATTTGTATTGGTCATACGAGTCTAAGGCAACTGACTAGGGCCCTTTTTGAGCTCATTTGCTCAAAATGCTATTTCGAAGAAGTTGCGTCAAACAACATGACCTAGATTGATTAACTTCTCTAAACGACATCAGATTTGAACGAAACGAGTTGCATTTTATTTATATTGATCATATGAGTCTAATGCAACTGAGTATGGTTCATTTTGAGTTCATTTGCTCAAAAAGCAAATTTGGGGTCGCCATCAAACTTCTAGTGTACTTAGTGGGTGATTTGGTTTCCATAATTGGGTCAGCTACGATCCTAGTGACCCAATTAAAAGTCGGGATGTTACTAATGTTGTTCCAATTTTGGTCATTCTCCAAGCACACCAAAGGATCATCGGGCAACCCCTTAGACCCCATATCATAGAGGGGGTGTGAGGTAAGATTATCAACACAGAAGTCGCTCTTGCACTTGTTAGCGCACTCCGTGCACCTTCTTTTTCTTTGGGAGCGACATGTGAGGAGAGACATGTCACTTGACCTGGGCCCACTCAGTACTTTTTGTTGCGTCATCCAGAGTTGAGGCACCACTATGGACAATGAAAGGAAGGGTGGAAGGGACCGTATGCGACCCATCAAATGAAAATATTGATTAGTAACAGTGCGGCCTAGTGAAGTCACTCATCTCAGAAGTGCATATCAACTCGTCAAGCTCCCCTTCACCTTGGGTAATATGAGGGATCTTCTCAACTCATTGTTGGCAGTGGACTGCGAAAAAAATGTTTTCGCTTGAATAACTTGTACAAGGTGTGTGAGGCCGCTTTAAGCCTCGGGGAGCGGAAGGTTGATAGCTCCCTTGACTCTGGCACCAGTGGGATCACTCCAAAGTCGCCCATGACGAAGAGGACCTGATTGTTCCATTGGTGCACCTTGTTCAGGATCTCCTTTAGTTTCATGAACTTGCTCCCAAAATAGGCGACCCCTTAAACATCCGCCTTCATAAAAAAAATCTTGCGCCATACAGAGAGATACCACTTGATGCATTCCTCACTCAGGAAGAAGCGAACACAACCATGGCGGCTATGTCATTGGAATTGACTTCCATTGGGACTAGCCATAGTGGAAAAAGATTTGGATCACATCGGGAGCCTCATCCCATACTAGAAGTGAGCGAGAAGGTGAGCTCTCCTGGGCACTGTGAGTTGATCTTCACATTATGATTCACTATTTTTACCTCAAAGCCCATTGGGAGGTGAAGCAAAGGAAACACAATGAACTTAGTGGCGAAAATGTGTGATCTCGAAAATATCTCACATTCAATGAAGCGGGAAGAACAGATCAAGCAGGAGCTCGACGTTACACATCACAGAATTAGAGTTGTTGACTGGGTGAACTTGCGCCTTTGAGCTCGTCGAACAGAATTGGTCTGCAAAAATAATAAAATAAGCACATTAAAAACTATAAAGGGCTACCTATTTATGTGCAGGAGGTAAACCCCCTAACTCATCGTTAGCTCATGCATTCGAGGTCACCTCTTCCATAACACAAACCTACGATCTCACAAATGCGCGACTTGAACAAATAAATGGAAGATTCCCAAGCCCAACTTCAACGTATTATTTACATGACCAACATCTACCAATCACTGGATTTCATGTACAAGATAAACGACTACTAAAAATTAATTATTACAATCCATGCTAGTTCAAATTACAAAGCACAAAAATAAAAAAAATACACAACATGCATGAATAAATCTAAATTGGAGGGCCTCAGTGAGGAGCTAGAGCGTGGCAAGCCTTCCACCCTAACTCGCTTTGTAGCTTTGAATTGCGGTTAGGCTTGGTCTATATGCGCCTTGCCCTAGAAAATATGTTATGCGATCATGGCGAGGTTACTCGAAGACCCCAGAGGCAAGCGATCCCATGCAAATCATCCTCCAACAGATTCCACCGGTGCTTTGTCTTATGGATCTGACTCTCCAGAGAGAAGATATCGAAGTAGCGGCTCTCGGTCCCAATGAAATGATCCCCAAACCCCTCAAACTAGGTCATCCTAACCTCCAGCAAGGTCACGTGGTGCGGGAGGTCATAACCTTCCATCATCTTGAATCGGGATATAAGGGCAAATGTGAAGGCATGGAGGTGGGACCGGTACTCATATGATGAAACATCCTGATAGCAATAAGAGACGTATTTAGGTCCCCTGTAGGGTGGTGAATTGGCCCATAAGAAGAGTAAGGCGACATGCCTATAAATACCATCAAAATTTAGGCACAAGAAGCTCCCAATCGTGCAACATTGGCATGTATAAGCGACTTATCAGAGACATGATGGTCTCTAGTTGGCCCGTCACAGTTCAAGGAATCTGAATGTCCAAGGGATCCCTACCAAGATGGGGAGAGTTGACTTGTATACAAAGCATTGTGAGCTAGAGATGAAGTGTAAGAGGGGTGGAAAGCTTATGGATCTCACATTACACTGATATCTAAGACCCGACTCGTGTGGTCAAGGGCGATCAGCATTCGCGAACGCCCTACGACTTTTTGCTAACCCACGCCATGTCTTTAGCAAGGGACTGTGCAGCGAGCACGACAGGAGCCTTCCCACGGGAAGGTGACTTATGGAGGATCCCAAAGGTTCTTTCACAAATTGGCAAATGCGTAGAAAGGAGCCCGCCTTCACTGATTAGTGTGACCTAGAGAGCCCCAGCTAAAGGAATCCCCAAGGGAGTAAGGGGAAAGGACACTGACACCTCCACCATGGTAGTGTAGCGGTCGGGCTCGCCTATGCCGCTGGAGATGGCTAAGGTGCATCCTTGGATCCTCCATGTTCTTAAGGAGGCCACAACTCTTTGATAGGCTTCGACGAAGCCTCAGACGCCACAGTGGCTGTGGCAATCAGAATCTCTGCAAAAATGTCAAGAAATAGGCCAGTATTGTCTAAAAAGAAGATATTCAACCACCAACCTTGAGTCGTGATGTAGCCTACTCGAAAGTGTGGTGATTGACACCACATCCTCACTCCCCGGGACCCCATGAGCGTGCTCAGGAATGATCACATGAAGGTCACAATCTGGGGTTGTAAAATCCACGATGGCCCTGACAGACTCGAATCTGGCTTGCCTAAGCATCTATAAAGCATCAAAAATATAGATTACTACGATGACAAGTTGCCTAAGGCTCAAGCATGAGAAAAATCATCTCGATAATGCGGTGAAGAAGAATCACCCAAGAATTCTCCCCAGGAGGAGTGGTCCCAGTCGAGGAGGCGACCTTCTTCGCCGAAGGCGCATCCACTTCGACATCAGTCTCAACCCTAGGATGTTCCTCCCCCGATGGGGTCATGACCCTCTTCACCTTCTTATTTTCCTTTTTCTTCTCTGACTTGTCGGAACCGATACGCCCACAGAAGAGAAGAAGGAGCTGGTAGCAACGTCATCAACAATAGACGAAGCATCTCGACGGAAGCTTACTAGTGAAGGCGGAAAGGTCTTGGACCCCACATATTTATAGAGGTTCACCAACTCAACGAATCACAGCTCGCCAAATGGGTTGGATGGTTTTTTCTGGGCTCATGACAAGCTCATAAAAACGGAGATTGTATACAACCCTTATTCCACGAGTACAATACGGATGACGAGGATTGTCGTTGGCGCAAGGATATTTGTATAGAGGCCCCACACAATTTGCAGGGAACTTGCCTAACCTTCGCTAACAGCTCGTCGACGATTTCCCTCTGGCCATAACAACTCGTTCCAACTACTTATCAGCTCACCGGACAACCTGATCAGGTTTGCATGTCGGCAGGGTTCACCCACTGTCAACTGGGAACCCCACTAGTCCCAGCTGAGAGCACAAATGACCAAAACGTTTACTCGTTCATGACTAGTAAATTCACCAGCCTTTTCCTGAACCCATCTCGACTTTGTTTTGGGAGAGGGAGTTCCTACACACTTCTGAGTGTGCGGTGAGATCTTCACGCTATAACTTGTGAATCGTATTTGTAGGCAGTGTGACCCTCTCTCTCTCTCTCTCTCTTTATTTCTTGTTCTCTCTCTTTGATGTGGTTTTTTATTTTGGCAGACAAGTAACATTGACTCATACTCAAGTCCAAATATTGAGATTAATTTCTGGGTGTCAACATTAGGTCTAGTGTGACTCATGTTACCCTAATTGAGCTTATTAGACCAAATTTGTGATATGTGTGTTAATTGAGATCCTCTCATTCCCCCGAGGGGCCCAATTAATACATGCGTATGATAATGTGTAGGAGATATTACAAATTTAGAACCAACATAATGACAATATGCAAATATAATTATTTAAGATCTAAATATAAGGGCCGCGATCAAGTGCGAATAAATCGTATATGTGAACATGCGAATAACCTAAATTAGGTATCAATATAGTCATATAATATAGGAAAATTGTGTAGCTCGACGAGACCTACAACTTTCATATTGAACACTTTCTCTTTTGCACATATGAGCCAGATTTTCACCCCAAAAATACCCTAAAAACGAGATAAGAACACTTGGGAATATTTTGGGGCGAAAATCCGGCTAATACATGCAAAATTAGGAAAATTGTTCAACATAAAAGTTGTAGGTCTCGTCGAGCTACACAATTTTCATATATTATATTATTATTTTAATACCCAATTTAGACTATTCGCATATTTCACGCGACTATATGTGTTCGCATATGATCTCGCCCCATAAATAAAATATATTTTTCAATAGCCAATATCAACCTTATAACGGGAAATTTTCCATACGTATAACGCACAAAACTTTCTTGCGTGAATAAAATAGCCTGGGGCCCACCATTTTGCTTCCTTCTATTTTTTCGCTCTTTTCTGTCTTCTGTTCGCGCCAGCTGAAAAGGAAAACCCTCGCCATTGCCAAGCTGCAACTGTTCTCCCTCGCCATTACTAAGCTGAGAAGCTCCACACCATGTGCTTTTACTTGTCCAACCCTTGGCTTCATCCCTCGGGCTCGAACCGAAAACCTCGAGCTCTGGAACTAGCAAGAACAACTCCAGCCGAAGCTCCATCCTCTCCGACCTCTGAAATCTCTTCTGCGTGGATATCCGTTGCCTAAAACTTCGATAGAAACATGATTTTTTTTTGAAATCAGACTGCATGAAAATCATCAGAAATTGGACTGTAAAAAACTGCACAAAAAATGAACTGTATAAGAATTAGTAGAAATCCGACTATAAAACAGCTCAAAAAAAAAGGAACCGTATAAGAACCAGCAGAAATCCGACTGTAAAACTGCTCAAAAAAGAAACTGTATAAGAACGAACATATATCTGACTATAAAACTGCTCAAAAAAATAATTATAAAAAAACCAGCAGATATCAGACTATAAAACAACTCAAAATCATAATTGTATAACAACGATCATAGATTTTCGACGGTATTTATTCCAAAAAAACAAAGTGAAATACTAATCCACCAGTAAGTACCAAATGAGAAAGGCAAACTACTATAAGAGTGCTTTCACAAAAGTGGCAGAAAACTCATACTCTTGGAAGCAGTCGGGAGGTGGTCGCCTATTGTCCGACGACAGCGGAAGGGTAGGGGGCGGAGCCTTCATCATCGGAGGTGGTTGTCCTCGGGTGGAAGAATCTCTAAACAACGATGTCAAACTAAAATTTGGGTGACCTAGGGCTATAACAGGGAGGGAACGGGGCGGAGCTGGGAGTCGGCGACGAAAGAGCGAAAAAAATGAAATCAAAGGAAGCAAAATGATGCCCCATACTATTTATTCATGCATAAAATTTTTGTGCCTCGTAGTCGTAGGTATGAAAATTTTTCATCATTCTAAAGCAAATCTAGAGAAGCACGAAAAATGTCAAGTCGGCTGTTTTGGGATACGGGCCTCTGAAATCTCCTCTACGGCTCATCGAAGTCCTCTCTTCGAGCCGCAAACGCCACTTATCTCCAGCCGCACCTCGCCGTCGCACCTCCGCAAGCCACATCTCGCCGACCTCTTCCTGTGCTAGCCACATACCGCAGCATCAACTCCTGTCATAGCACCCCGAGTCCGCTGGTTTAGGGCCATGGAGGTTGTGGAATCCGCTCCATCATTGCTTACTCCGGAAGGCCAAGAGCATGAAGAAGTTGAATATGACGAGGAAGAAGAAGATTACTGGTCGTCGGATTCGGAGGTGGGCGACGCGTTGGATTGGTTGGATTCGAAAGAGGGGGCCGATGGAGACGGCGTAACCAGCTCATCCTTCTCGGTGTCAGCTGCGCGGCGTCCTAACGCTCACGGAGGCCTACTCTCGCGTCCTTTTCAGCCCCTCTCCAACCGCAGCCAGAAGTTCGCCTCCCACATGCGAGCTAATCCTCTGGAGGTACCTCTGGATTTCGATGTTGATTCATCCAATTACATTGTAATTTCGCTTCTCTTGTGATCATGTTTTTTAATTAATTTTTGTTGGTTTCTTTTCCCGTTGAGATTGATTTAGGAATGGGAGGGAAGGATGGATATTGGCATGTCTAATTCGGTGACAACTGCTATCCGGGAGACAGTAAGGGATGCAGCCATAGGTAGGATAAAGAACACGGAGAAAGCTGACAGAGCAACTGTTGAGCAAGTAATTATCTTTCTACTGTTTAGGCTTTGAAACCAAAACTTTGCAACACCCTGCACTTCCACTTGAAGAGGGAAGATAGTACTAAATTGAATAATTTTTTTCACATAAATATGGATTGTTTCTTGCACATTTTGTGTTCAGCTACTTTATCGTCATCTTAAGCGTTGACTCCATGGTTCTATGTTGCTAGGCTTTTGGAAAACAACTCAATAGTTGATATCTAATTTTTAGGCGGCTGATGAAAATTTCATTGCATTAATGCACTTGTTTTGTTCACTAATGTTTCGACAACATTAAGTAGATGTTGATTTTTTTCCTTTCAACAACACTATTATGTTGAGATGTATATGATTAAGTAGATGAATAATACTATTGTATGACCAGTACATGTGCAACTAAGGCATCATAAATTCCAGAATGTTATCCGTGTGTACAGTTTTGATTAAGATGAAGAATGAACTTTTTTTTATTTATAACAAGTTTGAAAGGGTCCATTCGGTTGGATGGAGTTGAGGTTCTAAAATTAAAATTGGCGCCCAATTTTAATGAAAATGGACCTCCAATTCTAATTCAAATGCCTCAATTCTGTCCAAACGAACGGACCCTAAGAATTTTTGAGAGACATTGTGTAAATATATCTAATTGAACCTTGAATAATCATCAATGAAAGTGGAACAGGGTCAAAATCCGAAGGACATGTCCTGGACACTATTGTCCTTCTGGACGTACTTAAAATGAAGATTACAACCATTAGTGATAGAAGAAAACAACATAATGGTGTTACCCAACACACATGCAAAATACTTAAATTTAGATAGAGATGGGGAGACAAAATCCTGAAGTCTATTAGGAGAGGGATCGCCCAACCTGCAATTCCATTAATACAAAGTAGTAGCGGAAGAGAGGACATAATATGCACTTTGGTCTTCAAATAGGAAATTTCGCAAATTTTAATGCCTCTACTAATCATCTTCCTAGAGAGTTGCAATCCTAAAAGCACATTAAGAGTGATACAAAGATTACGAGATAATTATGAGTTTCAACAAGACAATCAATAGATAATATATTTATTAAAATTTATACGATATATAAAACATCCAAGAGAGCCGGGGATTTGGAATGGACAATACTATTTCTTGGAATGCGAGATGTGGAACCCTAAATGAAATGAAAAATGTGGATAAGACATAGGGGAGATAAATAGTTGGTGGTTATCTTTCATATGTGAAGAGACACGTAAATCTAAAACCCTGGTTGTAACTATAAAGTTAACCACAATGTATCTAGAGGAAACATGAGCTATTGGATGGGATATTTGATATTGCTGAAGCTATTAATCATAATCTTTCTAAGAGAGAGTAATAGATCTGTAGGAGGGGATATATTATGGAGTAGGCATGCTAGATCTATTTTGGAAGCATGCTAGATAATGGCGAGGAGTTGACAATACTATTTCTTGGAATGCGAGATGTGGAACCCTAAATAAAATGAAAAATGTGGATAAGACAGGGGAGATAAATAGTTGGTGGTTATCTTTCATATGTGAAGAGACACGTAAATCTAAAACCCTGGGTGTAACTATAAAGTTAACCACAATGTATCTAGAGGAAACATGAGCTATTGGATGGGATATTTGATATTGCTGAAGCTATTAATCATAATCTTTCTAAGAGAGAGTAATAGATCTGTAGGAGGGGATATATTATGGAGTAGGCATGCTAGATCTATTTTGGAAGCATGCTAGATAATGGCGAGGAGTTGACAATTGAGGTAGTGAGATCTCAATGATGCTAAGAACCCTGGAGAGAAGTTTCAGTGTCAGGAATCGTTGAACTAGGCACACCTTGCAGAGAAGAATGTAAATTGGATATAAAATTGAGTATTTGATGACAATAGATTCTTTGGTCCACTTCTAATTTTTGTGTTAAAGTAGTGAGCGGTATTGAAACAACTCATTACATTTTCCTCTAAGTGGGCTATAATATTTCTGGATATACATTCAGCTTACCAAAAAGAAAAAAATATTCGAATAGACTGCTTTTTTGAAAGTAGGTGGAATGAAAATGCCCCACATCTTTTTGACAGAGTTTTGAAACATGACATTGTAGGCAATGGAATGTTTGATATTGAGTAGTCAAGTAAAAATAGAGAATCGAACGCCTACAATTTTGAAATTTTGATACTCATTATAATTTGGAGGAGCCCAAGTGGTGGAACTTGGGTGAGAGCCGACAAGGAAGCGGAGGGCCCTTGACCAGAAGATATAATTTGTATCATTGGACTTTGGTGCCAATGGTGGAGGAGGATTCCAAATCTTAAGAGGAGATTGATCGAGGCCATGACACCGTGTAAGGGAGAGAGAGAAAGAATTGGGAAGTAAACACAAGTCGTTAGGAATGAGAGACATGTGATGTGAGTTGTGCTCATGCCCTAAGGTCGTGGGGCGAGCGACAACAAATGCAATGGACTACTACAACAATAAGATTCTGCAGTTAGAGCAACAACAAAAGTGTGTGCATAAATGGCAATGGGCGCCAGTGTGAACGTGCACACATGTGCATGTGTTATAGGAGTAGTAGCGGCGGAGTGGGTGCATGAAGGGGTTGGTGAGTGGGTGGGTAATGTGGACGAGATGATGGGTGGGTATTGAGGAGGAGATGATGGGTGTGTAAGAGAAGTTGTGTTAGAACTAACCCTGCATTGATACCATATCTAAGTTGAAATATCTTTGTTGTTTTTTATTTTACTAAAGAACCCCTTCATTCATAATAGAGGAAATACTTCAATCATCTATGGTACAATCAAATAGACACACCACACATCAAACATAGAGTTCTTTCCGCTAACAAGCTACTTGCCACAATATACGCTACAATGTAAAGTAGATTCACCTTCCAGCGCACGCTACTGTGTAAAGTAGATACTTTCCATGGTTTGAACCAAAAACGAAGAATTGCTTTGCATGCAAATTTTTTTTACTTTATATAAAGTTTGTAGCAAATCAGCCAGTATTTTGACATTAGCTTAATTTGATATTCACATAGTTTGGAAATTCCTATATAGCTACTCAATTTTTGGGCAGTTTATTCCTTCATGTACCTTTTCTTCCTTTTATATCCCGGCTTATTCTTTTGCATGCTTGTTCATATTTGGCTTTAATTTTTTCTTCATTTTTACATGTATATGATAACAGGTAGAATTAGCTATGATTATTACAACATTCACTCGGTCTCAATCTAGGATAGTTTTTTTTAGTTAAAGGGACCATCTTCACAGGCAACACCGTGTCTCCTTATTCTTTAAGTATGTAATAGCATTTAGCCGGGTTTTGTTTATTCTTTTTAATTACTGAGCAATATGTTGGTTATATGGATAATATTGTCGCAGGCAATTGACCCAAGAACTAGAATGGTGTTGTTCAAGATGTTGAATCGTGGAATTTTTAACAATATTAATGGTTGTATCTCTACTGGTAAAGAGGTAAAATTTTGGTTCAGTTGCTTTTCATGTGTTAAGTGCCTTTATAATTTTTTTCTTTATTGCTTGGAGATTTGGATGGGAAGTAGGAAATATTTTACTGATAAATTGTGGTAAGCACATCATATAGACTTGAGGATCAGTTTTATAAACTACAATTAGGTCAAATTTGTTGTATGGATATATCATATGGACTTTAAGATAAACTTTATGAAGTACAGTTTGGTGAAATTTGTTGTATGGATTGAGTGTTAGGCACACAATGTTGCTAGCTAAGCGAGCATAGGTGAAATGAGAATGCAACGATGAATTGTAACAAAACTAGGAATAGTTAAAGAGTAATATTTGTTGGAGTGATATTTATTGCAGTTATGTGATGTATTCTGAGGTTGGTTAAGAACATAAAACTTGCAAAAAATTTTCAACTTCCCAAAATTTGTCTGGTCCATTCCATAGCAACTCTGAGTAAATTACCCCTTCTAGAGATAATAAAGAGCTCAAAAGCAGCGCCACATTCGTAACATATGTAACCAAACTTCAATGAGAAGATAATAGAACAAGAAACTAACACAAAACTATTATGGAAGGAAATAACGACAGACTTGGACATGCGACTAAAAAGGACATCTCATAAAGACACGACATAAATAACAGCGCCCTATAAGGACGCGTCTCTAAGAAAAATAAAAGCATATTAAGAAATAATTAATACTAAATAACGCCATAAAAGGACCCGTAATAAAAGCCTGGATGAAAATTTGACACTGGGTCAAATAGTGCAGAAAATGAACTGAAAACTGCCCAAACTCACTTTAAATCATCAACAATATCCATACAAACTTCAAAATGGTGTTCCTAGCATCCAACCCCATGCAAAGACGTAATAGTTCTCCAACAAGATAAAAAAGTACTGCACCCATAAACTCCAAACAAAAGCTTGAAAATCAGTGAGAAAACTAGGCCGGGGATTTGAAGATACTTGCTCGTCACCATCAAAGGATAAGTTGCCTGCCACCATTGGTGGATGAAGTCGACCGCCACTCTCAGAAGATAAGAGCTCTCGCCATGCTAGGGTGGATATCAAGCGATACGAGAAGGAAATGACGAGAGAGTCTCCCGCAAGAACCAACATCAGTTGTCGCCTTGTTTACTGTTGAAAAATTAGTCTAGGGCCCATTACTAGAGCCCATATATTGGCCCATTGTTTACTCTCATTTAGTCTCACATCTTGGGTTGGAGTTGAGATCTCTCTCCTCCTCCCTATAAATGTACATACATACTCATGTATTTTGTAATTGGATATATATTGGAGAATTTGATATAATAAAATTATTCCTTCTTGTTTCCTAATTTTCTATATGGTATTAGAGCGAATCTGATCCGATCGGCTCTTTTTCGCCCGATTGAGCTTATGCTCTATGGCTTGGAACTTTCTTGTACGCGGACTCCTCCTTGTGTAACCGTGTTGTACTCGCGGTTACCGAGCTCCTCTCTAGAGCGTCTTGCATGTTTTCTGACCCCCCTCTGCCTTTTATAGGCTCGACTCGAGCCTCTCAACGTCCGTCCCTCCCAGCGTCGTGACCGCAACGCCCTCCTTGTCGTAGAGAACGCGACCTCCTCAAAACCGCGTTCTTCTTGAAACTGCTTCCTCCTCCTCAAGACCGCTTGCTCCTCAAGACCGCAACCTCTTCCCCGTCCACCTCTGCGTTGTGACCACAGAGCCCGCCAAGCACGCAACGCCCGCTGTGTCCGCCTCCTTGCGGATTCCTCTCCAGTCCGCAGAAACTGTTGTGTCCGCCTCCTTGCGGTTTCTTCCTCTGGCCACCGAGCCCGCCGTGCCCGTTTCTTGCAATTGCCCTGCTCCTGAGTTCGCGTGCTCGCTGAGTTCGCCCCTCCCCTGTTCGCCCTACAGCATTGCTCGCAGCACCAGCAGAACTCGCGTGCTCTCCTCCTGCTCGCTGTGTTTGCCCTCCCTTCCTGTGTTCGCTGAGCTCGCGCCCGATGACCCTTGTGTTGCGGATTCTTCCCTCTTTGGAGTGGGCTCCTCTTGTTTCCGCTAGTGCGGTCTCTCTCTGTTGTTGTTGGGCTTTCCTTGTGTGACCACCCACTTTCTTCTTGGCTGTCATGGATACACCCGCAAGCCCTTCCTCTTCGTCCCTTTCGGCTCTCGCTCGGTCCCCTCTTCCTGAACTACAAGATGAATTGTGGATCACCACTATCCTCCTTAGTGGTAGGAAAATTTTTGTTGAATGGGTGCGCCGCGTTCTTCAGACCAAGGGTTTGCTTCATCACCTCTCGGGCCCCCTACCGAGCCCACTGAGCAATGACTCTGCGATGATGGCCGTGTTCAGCCCTGAATTTTGAACTCCATGGATAGTGAGCCCTATTGCATGGCCATGTACCATGAGATCGTCAAAGATATGTGGGATGAACTCCACTCTCTCTACTCTGGAGATGATAGTCTCCAACACCTGTTCGACATTTTCACGGATCTTCAAACACTTGAACCCGGAGGGGATGGGGACTTGACCTCCTTTGTTGCTCGATCAAAGACTCTCGTCGAGGCATGACTTCAACACTAGCCTCCCACGCCGGATCTTGCTGCCCAGCGTGCTCAAAAGGAAGTTGTTGGAATTGCCATGATGATGGCTAAGGTTCCTCCGCATCTCTACAGTGTCCGTGCTACTATTCTTTCCTCACCGGTGCGACCATTCCCTCTCTCTCGGATGTCTGCTCCATGCTTTTGAAGGTGACGCCTCCTCATTCCCCAAAGACTGTCCCTCCGACTCTCCTTCACCATACACTAGAAGCTCATCCTCCGCTGTCACCAGTCCGTGGCGGTCGCCCTGGCTCTCGAGGTAGAGGTCGCGATGGTCGACATCATTCCAAGGGGCTTGACACTCGCCTCTGCACTTTATGTGGCCGGAGCGGTCATCTCGAAGCCACTTGCTATCGGAAACTTGGTATTCCTCCACTACCTGCATCCCGCTCTCAGCAACATGTGTCTGTTGCCATTGATGCTCCCTCCATCTCCCGAACAGTCATTGATGATCTGCGTATGCAACTCGATCACCTTCAAGGCTTGATCACACGTACCTCTGGCTCAGTTGCGCCCATCTCTAGCGAAAGTATCTCTTGTTTTTCCTATAATCCGTCTCGGATTGTGGACTTCGGGG
The DNA here is from genome assembly GCA_033032865.1 of Dactylorhiza incarnata. NCBI lineage: Eukaryota > Viridiplantae > Streptophyta > Magnoliopsida > Asparagales > Orchidaceae > Dactylorhiza > Dactylorhiza incarnata. The sequence goes on along the minus strand of JAWHQI010000333.1, from coordinate 101,544 downwards.
CCACCAATCATATTACTCCGCAGCAGCCTTCTCGATATTTGGACTCTGCCTATCCGAAATTCGCCACCGTGGCTAATGGTGTTACGACCCCCATCTGCGATGTTGGCGATGTGCCCCTCATTCCATACCCATCTCGTCGCCCAGTTCTTCATGTTTCGGGCTCTCACAACAATCTTCTCTCTGTCAGCCGTCTTACTTACGATCTTGACTGCATTGTAACTTTTTCTTCTTCCTTCGTGGTGCAGGATCAACGAACTCAAAATATCATTGGTAGATGACGACTGTCGAACGGGCTCTATACTCTGGACCTCCCTCCCATACTTCTCTCTTCTGTTCCTTCAGTTGATTGGCATCGGCGCCTTGGGCATGCTCCTCTTTCTATTCTCAAGAAAACTCTTCCAGATGTATCGCTCTCCGACTTCACTTGTGAATCTTGCATCTACGGGAAACAACATCGTTCCTCCTTTCCCTCATTGTACTCGGAGTAGTGTTCCTTTTGATTTAGTGCATTTTTGGATGTTTGGGTCTCTATAAAACTGTTAGTATCTCTGGGTATCGATATTTTCTTACATTTAATGATGATTTTTCCTGCATGACATTGTTATATTTATTGCTCAACCGCTTTGAACTTCTTCGTGTGTTTCATGCATTTATCCCGGTGACGCGTACCCAGCTGTCACGCTCGATTAAAGCTCTTCGGACTGATAACGCGCTCGAGTACACTAGTTATGCATTTCAAAATCTTTGTACTGAGCTGGGTATCATCCACCAAACCTCCTCCGCGTACACACCTCTACAAAATAGTGTGGCTGAGCGCAAGAATCGTCATCTACTTGAGGTTGGTCGCTCTCTTATGTTTCAGATAAAGGTTCCCAAAGTCTACTGGCATTTCGCGGCCTCTACTGCATGCTATCTCATTAATCAGATGTCATCCTCTACTCTCAACTTTGCGCGCCATTTGCCCTTCTATTTCCCTCTACACCGCCCCTTTCCCTAACGCCTCACATCTTTGGTTGCGAATGCTATGTGCACTTCCTGGGCCCCACCATCGACAAGCTTGCTCCCCGTGCCACCAAGTACATGCTCGTCGGTTACTCTCGCACAGAGAAAGACTATGTCTGCTACTCCCCGACAAAACGCAAAGTGGTTATCTCGGCGGACGTGACATTCCTTGAAAACCAGTCCTTTCACTCCTCGCCCCTTACTCCTCCGACCCCTGCTTTCATTCCACACCTTGCCGTGCCTATCCATTCTTCCTCTGCTCCACTTCTTCAAACACCCACCACCATACCATCCGACCCGCCTCCCCTCCGTGACTACTCTCGTCGTCCTCCTCGTCCAGATGCCCTGCAACATTGACCCTCTACTACTGATGACTTGCGGTTTGCTGATCCGGCTCCACCCTCTACTGCTCATCTTCTCTCGAATTATGTCTCTCTACACCGGTTTTTTCTGGCTCATCAAAGGTTTTCCACTTTGTTGTCTTTTATCTCCACCCTATCATCTGTGCAGGACACTCTTCAACATCCGGGGTGGAGGGCAACCATGGATGTAGAAATGACGGCCCTCTGGGCCAATCACACGTGGGACCTTGTCCCCCTTTCTTCTGGCCATTCATGTGTGTGGTGTAAGTGGGTCTTTACTGTGAAGCATCGTCCTGATGGTGCGGTTGAGCGTCTGAAAGCCCGTCTGGTGGCTCGTGGTTTCACACAACAATACAATCTTGACCACGAGGAGATCTTTTCACCGGTCGCTAAGCTCAATACTGTTTGGGTTATCATCTCTCTAGCAGTCCATCGTCATTGGTCGTTGCATCAAACTCGACATCAAGAATGCCTTCCTTAATGACGACCTTGTTGAAACGGTCTACATGCAACAACCTCCTGGTTATGCAACCACGGGGGAGTCTCTAGTTTGCCATCTCAGAAAATCTCTTTATGGTCTCAAGCAGTCTCCTCGGGCGTGGTTTGACAAATTCAGTCTGGTTGTTCGCGATATTGGTTTTACTCGAAGCTCAATCAACTTCTCCCTATTTGTTCGTCGTCGTCCAATAGGCACGGTGATACTGCTTGTCTATGTCGATGATATACTTCTCACATGGGACGACCTCCCGACATATCTATGGTCAAGAAGCACTTGACGTCATAGTTTTAGACTAAATATTTGGGTCCTCTCTGATACTTCTTGGGTATCGAGGTTGCTCATCGTACTGATGGCCTCATCTTATCCCAACGGAAATACTGCCCCGACCTTCTCCAAGATGCAGGATACTCAGGGTGCAAGCCCACCGACACACTCATGGATGCCAATTACAAACTCCGCGCTCATGCTTCCGACACTGATCTACTTCTCCCTAATTCGGAGTATTATCGTCGTTTGGTTGACAAACTTATTTATCTGACTGTCACAAGACCCGATATATCCTTTGTTGTCGGAGTAGTCAACCGTTTTATGTATGCTCCTCGGAGTTCCCATCTTCAGGCAGTTGAGCGCATTCTTAGATATCTGAAGATTGCTCCTGGAGTATCCTGCATAAGCCCTTGTCTACTTTGTCCCTCGTTGCCTATTTTGATGTTGACTATGGTGGCTCCCTTGATGATCGTCGTTCTACGAGTGGCTACTGCACATATCTTGGTGAACACCTGATTACCTGGCGCAATAAAATGCAAAATTTGGTGGTCTGCCCTTCTGCAGAAGCTGAATATCGCTCCATGGCCTTTGCTGTGTATGAGCTAACTTGGTTGGAAAGTATTCTTACTAATCTTGGAGTAAAGCTCCCCTCTCCAGCCATCCTCTTTTGCGATAGTCAAGCTTCCATTCATATTGCAGAGAATCATGTATTCCATAAGCGCACTAAACATATCAAGGTTGATTGGCATTTCATCTGGGAGAAGGTTCAACTTCGTAAATTGGATTTGTGTCATGTGGCTGCTGCGAAGCAAATTTTTGATGTCCTCACTAAGGCCTTACCTTGACCACTATATCGCCAATTCATTTACAAGCCTGGAGCCTACGACTTGTACGCTCTAGCTTGCGGAGGGGGGGGGGGGTGTTGAATTAGTCTAAGGCCCATTACTAAAGCCCATATATTGGCCCATTGTTTACTCTCATTTAGTCCCACATCTTGGGTTGGAGTTGAGATCTCTCTCCTCCCTATAAATATACATACATACTCATGTATTTTGTAATTGTATATATATTGGACAATTTGATATAATAAAATTATTCCTCCTTGTTTCCTAATTTGCTACACTTACGAACATTGAATGAACTTCAAGGTATGGTTCTCGTAATCGTTCATTTGTCCTATTTAGCTTCACAAATACGTCACCAAACTCACCTCCTAAAGCTTTTATATTAAATAACAAAATTACTTATTCTACTCCAAACTTGGTTTCAAATCTAAACAAAATATAAATTCTTCATTCAAAGGACCCTATAACCTCAAAAATTGAAATTAAAGACTAGGGCAGTATAATGTTTTGAATTTGTACCGTGAAGGCCCGACGTCACTATTGTCGCGCCACAGTATGAACTATGATGCTCTATTATTCTTCAAATCACGCCCACGAGTGCTCATTTCGTTGAAAATTCCCCTTCTTGCCCAAATTCTATATGAATATGAGCATGCACGTGACAAATGCAAATATGACTATACACCAACTAAGACGAAGGTGTGAATGAATACCTGCACACAATTCAATGAGTAAAATGCTCGCTAACCCAAACCCTAATGCGATGCAAATGATTCAACCATGCAAGATAGTTTTTCGAAGTGCAATTAGTTAAATAATGTTAATTTTAAAATCTCATACAAATGCCACAATTGATCACAAATAGTTCTAAAATAGGTGCAAATTAACTGAAAGTGCTAAATAAAAAGTCGGAGCGAATAGAGTAAACACATACTAAAAATTAAAAGAGCTAAATTAATTTGTGCAAAATTTCACTAGGAAAATAATACATCCATACAATGTGAGAAATGAAATTAAAGTAATTACTCACCAAGAGATCGAAACCGACTAAGGAGGTTGTGGTAGGCGGGTTTGGAGTGGGCGTAGGTGCGTTGCGAAGGATCGATCACACGATTGAAGAGGAACTATGAAGTGGAGAATATCTAGGGTTTAGGGAATATGTAGGATTTGTGGGGTTTTGAGATTTTGGGAAAGTTAGGATTAAGGTTTTGGAGATTTTGGGATTTTGGTGATTTTGGTAGAGAGAGGGCATTGTTGGTTGGGAGGTAGGACCATAGGGAGGTCGATCGATTGGGGAATGGGGTAAGTATGCACCGACCAGGCCAGTGAGAGGATGGGATAGGCGGTTGGAAGGATTGGGAACGGAAGGAGATGAAATGCGAGACTTCTAAATGGAGGTGGTGATGGGGCCTCCTAGGGATGGCGAAGGTGGAGGTAGGGCCTCCCGAAGTTTGCGGAGTCGGCTGCGGGGCCTCCCAAGTTTGGTTGCAGCGGGGAATCTAGGGGTCGGTACCTGGAGGAGGGGGGAGTTGCCCACGATGTCGTACCGTAGGGAGGAAGGCATTTGTACCTTCTCGGTATCTAGCAGTGAAAACTTTAGCTGCAACTCTCGATACCATTTAGAGTCTAATAGAGATGTATATATCATGAGGCTTTGCATTAAGGGTCCGTTCGTTTGGCAGTAGTTGAGATGCAGGAATTGGAATTGGCCCAATTCCGATTCCCGCATGAATTGAAATTGAAGTCAATTCCAATTCTGCTGTTCGGCTAAATACATGAATTTTGTCATAGAAATTGGAATTGGTAATTCCGCTCTTCGGCTACACACATATACACACATAAACCAGGTCAAACACATACACAAACAAATAAACACAGAAATAAACACAGAAATAAACAGAAATAAACACAGAAATAAACACAGAAATAAACACACACACACAGAGATTCTGTTAAGTTTTACTGGAAAGCAATTGCATGCATATCTCTCAACATAAGTTGTGTACAGGAAGGTAGAAAAACAGAGGAGATACACACAAGATGACAGATTCACTGTTAAGTTTTACTGGAAAGCAATTGCATGCATATCTCTCAACATAAGTTGTGTACAGGAAGGTAGAAAAACAGAGGAGATAAATGAATTTAGAGATGCTAAAATACTCTCATCATTTTAAGAAAAAAATTGCACTGAATCAAATGGCGTTCCAAGACCCAGGAAAAAATGGCTTTCCAAGACCCGGCAAGAAGAAGAGGAATACCTTTGACGATGCAAATTCAACTTGTTCAGCTTGTTGATAGCTTCTCCTCCGACGACAACTTGTTTCTCAGCCTACACGAACGAATAGCAAAAAAATGCAGAAAATCTAAAGTTCTAACCGCCGGAGGAGAAGGGAGGCTTGACCATGGCGACGAGGTTCTAGGAAATGCGGACGAGTTGGCCTCCCTTTGTTTCCGACGAGTCGGCAGAAGCGAGAAGAAAGGAGTAAGCGAGAAGAACGACAAGCACAGAGGAAAAATGCCGAGGAGGTCGCGGTCGGTCGCGGAAGAAGAAGAGAACGCCTGGAAATGCGAAATCAGACATCGGGAGGTTGGAAATGGGGGGGGGGGGGGGGGGGGCGAGTTTCCTCTTTCTTGAAGGGAATTCAATTGAATTCTAATTTCTATCTAATTTTTAGGCCGCCAAACGGCGGAATTGGAATTGGGAATTGAATTCCAATTCCAATGTCCCAATTTCGCCCAAACGAACGGGCTCTAAGGGTATCTGACAGCCCGGATAATTCGATTGGACAACTTATCCTAACTCATGAAATAGACCTAAAAATAAAAGAAAAATACATAAAAATAGGAAAAATTCACTAAATGCCATGACAATCTCCGATTGTCTATTCAACCTTCCAAAATTCTCAATCACAAAATCAACTAAAGGTGCGCGATCGGTCCCTATCACATAAATTTCCTCTTTTTGAAAAGGATTTGTCTTGAAATTTGGAGAATGCTCAAAACACAAATATATAATGTCTCCTTGCACATAAGACCATACAACCATAGTCAGTATCATACTATCATCTCCCAAACTCCACTAAATCGCCTTAGCACCTTTATTAGATCTCCATCAAATAGCTATCGCAACCAAGTTCTCAAACTAGCAACAAGAATTCCCATGTAACTACCCTCAGTCGCGGACTATTGAACATCCATGGGGGGATATAATTGAGGTCATCGTCATATATGCTCTCTGCTCTACTAAGACCTGTATCCCAATAGTACTACCTAATACTTTGTCCAAACTGATATCTGGAAGTCATCGCGATGTCGAGTGAACTAAGAGATTGATACAAAGGAACTGCTACTAGTGGCGAACCTAGTAGTCTTAATAAATGACGTGATGCCCTTAGGACTCTGGACCCTCAACCTGCCAACTTCTCCATGATAACATATAATATTCAAAATGTCATTACCTTCCGCAGACTCCGCAGCATAGGAAATTAGCACAAAGTCAATTGGATCAGTCATAGTTGAATCAACTAACTCTCGGTCCTCTACAACATAGAAAACGGGCTTCAGAATTGAAAAAAACAACAACATCGTTCATATTCTCAGGGTCAACTGCCCCCAAAACATAAATATAGATTGCATAAGCAACAATTTCAACATATAGATCCTCAGTGACCACAGATTGCAGTAAAGGTAAGATCATTGCTGCTGTAGCTGATGCCACAAGCTCAATATCAAATGAAAATTTCTAACCCAATAGGAGCAGTCATTAGAGAGCATGGCTATGTTCTCAACAGAAAACTCAACTGTATCTGCTTCAGTCACATCATCCTCAATACCATTTATAATGACTGCAAAATAGCCTTAGTGAGAGCATCTAAGTAGCTCGAGATCTTCTACAAATGAATCACCTTTTGTAACAATATCAATCAATATTGGGCCGGCATGTTGCGCCCCTCTGACTGTAGGTACACCTGCACTAGAAAGTTCATTCCCCATAGGAATCAACTACCACTTCTCTCCTTTACTTGGCCTCCTTAAGATGTGGACGATTAATATACTTCTTAGTGGCACCAAAATTTGAAGGCCTACACAATAAGAGGCTCAAATATGTATCGTGACCATAGTCATCCGGTACAAAACATTTTGTCATAAGACACTTCAAACTTCTCCCAACTCATGAATTCCCTCTTGCTTTCATGTCTCCTTTGAGCCTTCAAGTTTTTCCACAAGATGCTAGCACGCTCAATTAGTTTTGAGATGATCTTATTGTATTTCTCTTTATCCGAATCTCATTCAAGACTTCAGATTCAATCATAAACTCATTTGAGGAAGTGATGCTGCACGAGTCTACAAGCGGCGGAAGGCCAATGCCCTAACCCAAAGTGCAATGCAAGCGAGCACACGACACATGCAAATGAAGTTACGATCAACTCTAAAATGACATGAAAGTATGCACGCATTCCAATATTATGCGACTTCAATGCAAGTGCAAATGAATTAGTCCGAATGCAATTTCACAGTAAATTATTATGTAAAGTACAACACAGTTTGAGCACAATCGTTCACGTGATAATTGAGTCCGAAAACAAATAATAGTTCACAAGTAATTGAGTTGCAAAACAAATTTAAGTGCGCATCTAACCGATCCTACAAATCCCGTGATTTCTCAATAATAAAAGCATATGATTTTATATCCAACAAAACATAGCTTGAGTACACAATAATAGAAAAATAAACAACTCCAAACTAACAACTTACGCATGCAGGCGGCGGTGAAAGTGGGGATCTAGGGCTGCTGTAGTTTTCAGGAGGGCTGATCGGCGGGGTATGGAGTGAGGATTACTGGGTAGTAATGTGCGGGGGCTGGAATCAAAATGTTTGGAGGGGAGGGGGGCTGTAATCAAAATGTTGGAGGGGAGGGGGGCTGTAATCAAAATGTTGGATTTTAGGACAGCTTGCTGGATTGGCTTAGGAACAGTCCACAGGGGCGGTGGGAGGTAGATTCCCGTGGCTGGAAACCAATAAACAACAGACTAGGCAATTAGGGAGAGGCGCGGGAACTAGGATTGGGACACAGGGAGGGAGTTCTAGGAGGTGTGGTTAACGAGGAGTGACAGGAATGAGATTTCCGGACTGCAACTAGCGAGACAGGACCAAGATGGTGAGGATTCTGGCTGTGGATTCACCGGAAAGGGCAGACCTGGGTGGATGCGGGTGGATTTGGGCTGAAATTAAATGGAAGTGGGAGGGATGAAGGGGTTTGCTGGAATGGCGTATTCCTGGGTGGATCCGGCGGGTAAAAGAGGGAGATAGAGGCGTGGGGCGCTGAAGAGGCTAGGGGAAACTCGAGGGGGAAGGAAGGAGGACTTATGGTGGTCTGGCAGTGGAGGAGGGGCGATGCTGCCTTGGCGTCGCACCAAGGGGGGAGATCTCCCGGAGTCGCACCGAGAGGAACCCACGACCGACGGTTTGCAAAACTGCAAATCTAACCTTCGATACCCCCCAGCCGGACCCCCTGTATTCATAAATACATCATAATAGAAATAGGGCACCCCAGATCGGACAGCTCAGAGTGTCCGAACCGATCGGGTGTCAAAGAAACTCGAAAATATAAAATAATTACATGAAATCGATTCGAAACAGCCATCCAGACACATCCGTGGACTCGGATCGTCCGAACGAGTAGCGGATCACTGCGATCTCCATCACGTTGACTGTCCATTAAACCCGAGAGTTGTCATTCTAAGTTGCTTTATTATCCTAACCAGACCAAATTGTTTCTGAACCTGTATGTTTTCCAAACCCAGCTTTGTTATCAAACAATGTATTCTGGGATCAGTTAAAAGCATAAAACTTGCTCAAAAAATAGAGTTCAACTTCACAAAATCTATACGTTCAATATAGCAAATATGAGTGAATTATCTCTTCCGTAGACAACAAAGAGCACAAAGATATCAACACCTTTACAATATATGTAACCAAACTTCAATGGAAAGATAATACAACGACAATTGTCCCAACAAACTAATGCAGGAAAGCAACATAAAATTGCCCAAAGACACTTCAAACCATCAATAAGATCCAGATAAAATTCAAGATGGTGCTCCTAAAATCCAGCTCCATGCAAACAACTAATAGTTTTCCAACAAGATAAGGAAAACGCCCTTACAAACTCCGGACAACAATTAGAAAATTTGTGTGAAAAATTAGGTCAGGGGTCGAGGATACTTGCTCTCCAATGTTGAAGGATAAGGTTGCCCGTCACCTCCTAATCAACACACTAGGGTGAATACAAAGCGATAAGAGTAGGAAATGAGGAGAGTATCTGCTCCAAGAACTAAGGTCGGTTGCCCCTTGCTTGCAAACAACAAATGAAATCCAAGTTTTCGTTCCTGTAAACTGTTGGTTGCCATACATATCTTCATAAATGCAATATTGCCAAACCCATTGCTCTAAAGTTAATTCTAAATGGCAAAGTTACCTATTCTTTAAAACTGACGCAAGACGGTCCTATGTGATGAGAAAACACATGAATGAACTCCTACATGCGACCATGCATAAATCCGACGGTTTACTTGCAACAATGAATATTTATAAAGTAATAATAATTTGATTGGCTACAAAGAGTTAAAGCTCTCATATATGGAAACACGTGAAGTCGTATAAGTGCAAGAGTGCCAGAAAATCAAATACTATTTAAATGGGAGATTACAAAGACTAAAACAATTGAATGCAAGCTTATAAACCACTATCTCTTCTAGTAGAGAACAAACACAAGACCCAAAGAAATCAACACACAAACCTTGATTACCAAGACTATAAAGAGGGGAGGGCTGAGGGCGCCTTAAGAGGGCTGCCAGGACTGGATTTCAGTAAGCATGGACTGCACTTGTCTGTCCAGAAATGGAGACAAAAAATAGGAAGGTGCAGGGGGCTGTTTTCAGCAACGAGCAAGAGGAGTCTGCTGTTCTGGATGGCTGCCAGGTGACTGGATTCAATTGGGAGGGGAGGCTGCAGTTGATGGCAGTAGATGGTGGACCCAGCAATCCAGGACTTCATGTGAGATTGAGAGCTGGGAAGGAAGAGAGTTTCGGCCAGCAGTTAGAGGAAGGTGGGAGATTAGTTATTTGGAGAAAGTGGGTGGGTTTCTTTTCACATGAGAATGTGGGGAAATGTTGGGATATAGTGGGCTGCTGTTGAGGGGGGTTTGAGGGAGTGGCTCCACGTGTGAATGAGAGAGGAAGTGAGGCTTCACGTAAAGAGGGGCTGGAAGTTGGGGTTCTGTTGGCTAAGAGAGTTTTGAGGGGAGTGGGGAGGTTGAGATAAATTTTAGGAGTGCCTAAAATTTATGAAAGAGGAGAAAGTGGGGGTAGTGTGCAGTTATGAAGGTGGTTATGGTGGTTATGAGTAGTGGGGGAGGTGGTGGCTGGTGGCCGGTGGTGGTGGTGGTCGCCGGAGACGTTTTCCGACGATCGCCGCAAAATGCGAAATATAGGGAAATTGAAGGGGAGGTGTAAGAGGACCGCCGGAGGTGGCCGTAGACGTACCCCAGTGATCGCCGAAGATGGAAAATGTAGGGTAAAGTGGTTGCTTTTGTGGGAGTTAGAGAGTGGAGGTGGGGAGGGATTATGGTGGCTCCACGACAAGGAAATGGGGTGGAGGGAGATGGAGGGCTGCTGCTTGTGGAGGAGGAGGGGCTGTTGGTGAAGGAGGCTCCACGACAAGGTGTGGGAGGAGGGAGATGGAGGGCTACTGCTTGTGGAGGAGGAAGGGCTGTTGGTGAAGGAGGCTCCACGGCAAGGTGAGGGAGGAGGGAGATGAAGGGCTGCTGCTTGTGGAGGAGGAGGGGCTGTTGGTGAAGGAGGCTCCACGGCAAGGTGAGGGAGAAGGGAGATGGAGGCCTGCTGCTTGTGGAGGAGGGGCTGTTGGTGAAGGAGGCTCCACGACAAGGTGAGGGTGGAGGGAGATGGAGGGCTGCTGCTTGTGGAGGAGGAGGGGCTGTTGCTTGAGGTGGAGGAGAAGGTGTTGCTGTAGCCGGTCAAAGGAGGTGGGGGAAGGTGAAACCAAGGCTTCACGCCAAGGATGGATGGTGGGGGTGTGCGGTGTGTGTGTGTGTGTGTGGGGGGGGGGGGGGGGCAAGGCTTCACACCCCGGCTCGGCTTTGACACCGAAATGACCAAAGATTAGGCTTTTATGCTCCAATCTTCAATGCCTAAAATGAGAGCCCTCATCCTCTATTTATAGATTCCTAGGGGGTAACAAATGACTATGAATGGCCGAACGTCCCGACTAAAAAATACATAAAATTACAACTCGAAATAAAAAATGACAAGAACAAAAACTGCTACGATCGTCGATTCACATAAAATGAATGTTTCCGATTCCCCATCAATTCCCCCCGCCGTGAAATCATTCATCTCCGTGAATGAAGATGAGCGTGCTCTCGTCTGACTACAAGGAGAAACCCTGTAGCTCTGAACTCGTAGGTCGCTGAAGCTGATGATGATGGAACCGAGGATGGTACTGCTGAAGCTGACGATGGTACTGTCACTGGTGCTGCTGCTAAAGAGATGATGTCGAAGATGTCGGGGACGGAGTACTGGGCATCAATGCTGAAGAATGTACTGCTACTGTCGTCGTCGTCGAACAATGTACGGTACTGCTGTGGAAGAAGCTAGATGATGTCTGTGCCAGAGAATGTGGTACTGATGAAGACGGTGGAACTGCTGGTGACGAACGAGATGTAGGAACTGGAGAAGCCGGATGAGCAGTCGGTGCCGAGGACTCAGGCTGAGGAGGAAGCTAGGTGGTAGGTGAAGGCTGATGCTGATGCGATGAGGTGGAAGGCGAGAATGGTGGTAACTAAGGCTGTGGTGGAGTAATGGATGCAGACGGAGGCTGAGGGGATGTGGAAGTAGAGGATGAAGGGTACATGTAGTCATGCGGCTCAAAATATGGAGTCAAATCTTTAACGTTGAATACAAGTGAAATCCCCATACTCGACGAGATTTATCCAGCTCATAAGTATTTGCTCCAATTTGTTTAAGCACGGTGTAAGGACCCATTCGCTTAACATTCAATTTTCGAGCAGTTCCTTGAGGAACCTCTCAACACATATACAAATCAACACGTGTTCTCCTTCTTTGAAGCTTTTCAATCTCCTGTGTCTATCATCATAAAATTTATAAATAATTTTATTGCAAGTACTCTTACGTCGGATGGACTCATGCATGCTACACAGTGACAATGAATGATGATCGACAAACATAACAGAATGTCTATGTAGAGACTCTGCATCCCTCCAGGTGTCATACTAGAGGGGTACATGATCAGGGGGATCAGTGGGTGGGGTGTAAAAAAATTCATCGCGAGGGCGATGATCATCTAAATAAACACATGAAATGTCTGTACTAACAATGATGGAAATAAACCCAAGATCATCGAGAGCACTCTCATCCTCGACTAACTCAAAGATAGTGGACACGTACCTAAATAGTGGTGGCTTATCTGGAGGCTCTTTTGGTGGAGTATAGAAATACTCGTCGAGTGTGAGATAAACACCTAGAAGGCTATGCGAGACTTTGGTATTGAGATACCACTCCATGATGTGTAGAATGCTTCCATAAAGTAGAAACTCATCAGGTGCCTCACCGGGAGGGGTATAATAAAATTCGTCGCAAATGCGACGACGACCAACATAAGTTCCTGGAATATCAGGAGTGACCTTAAATATAAGAGAAGCCATCACTGAGTACACAACACTAGATTCGAGAACCACATAGATGGGATGACTCGAAGATCTGACTAGAAGAGGTGTCGAGTATCTTGAACTCAGAAATGAATCACTCATCGGAATCTCATCCTCACAAGGGCGTGGTGATTCAACAGGAGGCTCTACAGGGGGGTTTCCAAAGAACCAGTCAACAGGGTGATGGTCCTACAGATGCAAACCACCGCAAGGGCCAGTGTTCCCAACGAGGGGTGGGATGGTCACCACGAGGTCAACACTAGGCTCTCGGCTCCCGATAGTAATGTCGAGGACTGACTTTCTAGCCGCAGGGGACACTAGGCCTATGTGAGGTACGGAGAATGGATATACCATCACTGTGTCACTGGGCTGTTCGTCCTCGCTCTCGTGACCATGTTCACTAATCATACTAGTGTCGCTCTCCACTGATATCACATAAAGATCGGACTCGACCCCAAAATCAAGTGGGCACTGAATCTCCTCAATATGAGAGAAATCAAAATCTAGCGTCGTGTCTCTCATGTCAGTGGGAGCACTACTATACACATTGGTGGCTTGACCTAAATCCTTAAGTTTTTTCCTGCGGGTTCCCTTTGAGGCATTCTTTATGTCATCAAAATAAACATCCAAGCAATCAAATTGATCACTGACCCATCGTTGAGATTCGGTTACCGACATATCCGTTTTCGGAACACTAGGGAGGCTACTACACGTGATGTTATCTTGATGGTGGTGACCTCTATAAGGCTCTTGATATTCTTCAAGGTAATTACCTCTAGAAAAATCAAAGTGTGAAAAAGGGTTAGCGCGATTTCTACGAGTGACGTATTGGGGACGAGGATAATCATGATAGTATGAGGGTCCCCCCGAGGGAACTCTATGTGCATGATCAGTGGTGGAATCCGGTTCCTCAAATAGAGGATTAACGAAATGAGTGGACACATGTTTATCAAATAAAGGATTAGAGTAGCAATTGCTACTATGATATGACATGGTGAAACATATAGGTTATAGTTCTGCGTATTATAAACTAAGCCCGAACCTCCCTCTGATACCAATCTGACGCAAACGGTCCTATGTGATGGGAAAACACACGAATGAACTCCTACATGCGACCATGCATAAATCCGACGGTTTACTTGCAACAATGAATATTTATAAAGTAATAATAATTTGATTGACCACAAAGAGTTAAAGCTCTCAAATATGGAAACACGTGAAGTCGTATAAGTGCAAGAGTGCCCGAAAATCAAATACTATTTAAATGGGAGATTACAAAAACTAAAATAATTGAATGCAAACTTATAAACCACTATCTCTTCTAGTAGAAAACAAACACAAGACCCAACGCTAAAGAAATCAACACACAAACCTTGATTACCAAGACTATAAAGAGGGGAGGGCTGGTGGCGCTTTAAGAGGGCTGCCAGGACTGGATTTCAGCAAGCATGGACTGCACTTGGCTGTCCAGGAATGGAGACAGCAAATAGGAAGGTGCAGGGGGCTGTTTTCAGCAGCGAGCAAGAGGAGTCTGCTGTTCTGGATGGTCTGGACAACACTCTGGATGGCTGCCAGGTGACTGGATTCAATTGGGAGGGGAGGCTGTAGTTGGTGACAGTAGATGGTGGACCCAGCAATCCAGGACCTCGCGTGAGATTGAGAGCTGGGAAGGAAGAGGGTTTCGGCCAGCAGTTAGAGGAAGGTGGGAGATTAGTTATTTGGAGGAAGTGGGGGGTTTCTTTTCACGTGAGAATGTGAGGAAATGTTGGGATATAATGGGCTGCTGTTGAGGGGGGTTTGAGGGAGTGGCTCCACGTGTGAATGAGAGAGGAAGTGAGGCTTCACGTAAAAAGGGGCTGGAAGTTGGGGTTCTGTTGGCTGAGAGAGTTTTGAGGGGAGTGGGGAGGTTGAGATTAATTTTAGGAGTGCCTAAAATTTAGGAAAGAGGAGAAAGTGGGGGTAGTGTGCAGTTATGAAGGTGGTTATGGTGGTTATGAGTAGTGGGGGAGGTGGTGGCTGGTGGCCGGTGGTGGTGGTGGTCGTCGGAGACGTTTTCCGACGATCGTCGGAAAATGCGAAATATAGGGAAATTGAAGAGGAGGTGTAAGAGGACCGCCGGAGGTGGCCGTAGACGTACCCCAGTGATCGCCGAAGATGGAAAATGTAGGGTAAAGTGGCTGCTTTTGTGGGAGTTAGAGAGTGGAGGTGGGGAGGGATTATGGTGGCTCCACGAAAAGGAAATTGGGGGGAGGGAGATGGAGGGCTGCTGCTTGTGGAGGAGGAGGGGCTGTTGGTGAAGGACGCTCCACGACAAGGTGTGGGAGGAGGGAGATGGAGGGCTGCTGCTTGTGGAGGAGGAGGGGCTGTTGGTGAAGGAGGCTCCACGACAAGGTGAGGGAGGAGGGAGATGGAGGGCTGCTGCTTGTGGAGGAGGGGCTGTTGCTTGAGGTGGAGGAGAAGGTGTTGCTGTAGCCGGCCAAAGGAGGTGGGGGAAGGGGAAACCAAGGCTTCACGCTATGGATGGGGGGGGGGGGGACCAAGGCTTCACACCCCGGCTCGGCTTCGGCACTGAAATGACCAAAGATTAGGCTTTATGCTCCAATCTTCAATGCCTAAAATGAGAGCCCTCACCCTCTATTTATAGATTCCTAGGGGGCAACGGACGGCTATGATTGACCGAACGTCCCGACTCAAAATACTTAAAATTACAACTCGAAATAAAAAAATGACAAGAACAAAAACTGCTACGATCGTCGATCCGCATAAAATGAATGGTTCCGATTCCCCATCAAAAATCCTATAGGGTTTAAATCTAAACATAATATGAAATCTTCGAAAATAAGACCAGAAAACCTCCAAAACTAAAATAGAAAACTAGCAACGAAAAATGTCGCTCAATCCACATCGTGGATGCCTAATGTCACTATCCCCACACCCTGCGCTCCCCACACCCTGCGCTGAACTTTAATGCCACGCCATTCTTCAAATTATATCCCTGACCGCTTTTTGTGAGCCAAAATAGCCCTTGCTACACATAATTTATTTCGAGTCTTTATATATTTGAGGTCGCGTTATACGAGTCTAGTCGTATCAAGTCGAGTCATTAGAGTCTTAATGTTTTAGTACCGTGCACATCTCTTTTATTTGATGTTTTAGTGCTCATGCCGTTGTAGTCTATAAATAGACCCCTTGGGTCATGTATGAAGGAATCAATGAATTAATTAAATTTTCTCCATCTCTCTCTAAGTTCTTTTCCTTCTCTCTCAAGCTAGGGTTTGGGTGAGTAAGGCTCCATTCTCCCCTCTTCTTCTCTTCTGTCCTCATTCGGGTGAGCTCAACTCCCTTGTATCTTTACCTCCAACACCTCCTCTGATGAGATCCCGACGTCGTTATGGGTAGACCCGTAACAACTTGGTATCAAAGATAGGTTTCCTCCGATCCACGCTTCCCTTCCACATCCATCTTCGATCCCCTCCGCTGCAGTTTTCATCAAGCCGAGTACGCCACCACAATTTTCCAGCAACAACCATCGTCCATGATACCGCCATAGTTTTTCTTGAAGATAGTCCAAGCTCACCGGATGCCCGTCGTTCTTGTTCCAGCCCGTACCCTCACCTTCCTTCGTCGGCTTCAATAGGCGCTCATATCGATCATCGATTGATCGATCCCGTAGGGCGACGTTGTCCAGGGAAACAGAAACACACGCACGCATCAGCGAACATCCAAGGACCATTCCGATGGTTCCAACCGCTTGGCAAATATACTGTTCTTCTTTCCACTGTCCGTCCAACCACGACTTCCGTCGACGGTCTATCCGCTTCATCGAGACCCCACTGCTACCTCGAGCCGTTTGTGCTTTCCTTTTCGCTGGACATTCGTAGAAGAGCAGCCAAGAAAGCCCGAAAATGCACATGCTTCTATCCCACCCGTGCTTCTGTTTCGAGCTTTCGCGACTCGTCGCACACCAAGAGCCCCTTCCTGCTATTAATTAATCGGTTAGTTAATTCATTCAGCATGAGGATAAGTGTCGCAGAACAAGCCACCGTCCATTTGATGTTATTAAAGATGTCGACGTCATTTGACGTCGTGCTTTCGCGACTCATCACCAGCATTGACGAACACTCGGGGGTGGGGGGTGGGCTTGAACTAGGGTTGTTCGCAAACTAAATAGTTTGTGAATAATTCAAAAATCAATTCGTAAAAAAATGATTAAGATTCGTATTTTTCGAATTCGAATTTGGATTCTTATCCACATATGGATTTGAGTGATATTCGAACCTGAATCCGAATAATATTATCTCTGTGACAAGATTCGTGAATAGTAAGACTATCTATATTATATATAAAGATGATCCCGACAGTCCGATCAAAGTCTATTTGGTCCATCATTTAAAGTGAATTCGAATCCAGAATTTCAGGACGAATCCGAATTCAAATAATCGAACAAAATTGAATATGAATCTCTGTATACGATGACAAATTTGAATTCGATTGAAGAGCTACTCCATTTGATTCCGTTCGTGAACACCTCTAACCCGAATCCACTAGAGCAGTCGTGGCAACGCCAAGCACACGAAGAAAATCCACCAATCTATGCATGTCATGTTACCTCTCCATCGGTTCCGATTGGTGCCCTCGTACAACAGGAATCGTCGCCATTAGTTCCCGCAGTCTCCATCCTGCATCCTCCACTCCAGCCGCCTGTTTTGTGGCCCTTATAACGCCATTACTTCCTGTGACCACCCCCAACATATGCCACCGCTTCCGATTGCATGCCCTGTTGCTATGCCATCACCATTAGTGCCTTCCATACTTGCCGACTCCATCTAACTTCCAATCGCCGCAGCTCACATTCAGTAAGTGCCTCCGTCGCCCTTGACTGTTCACAATCACCGGGCACACTCGCCTCGACTCTAGATATTATGTCCGAGAGTCTCCCTTCAACAAGCGTCTCTGCCATGCTAGATCCTTGCAGTATCTTGTGACATCTGTGAGCACGATGACGCCCTATTGCTCGATGCAGCCTCCGGTATAGCGACGCGCTACCAGGAGCTGTTTATGCGTGAAATTAAGGAGCCAGATGATCATCTCGTGCAAGCCTCGTTCGAGCCTGAAGACAAGCTTGATTTGAAGGACAAGTGAGATGTTATGAGCCACAATTGTCCTCGTTACACAATTTATTTCGAGTTTTTATGTATTTGAGTTTGGTTATATGAGTTTAATCGTTCAAGTTGAGTCGAGTCATTAGAGTCATAATGTTTAATATTGTGCACATCTCTTTTATTTAATGTTTTAGTGTCCATGCCGTTTTAGTCTATAAATATACCAATTGGGTCATGTATGAAGGAATTAATGAATTAATCAAGATTTCTCTATCTCTCTCTAAGAGTCCATTTGGAGCGGTATTTTTGCTCCGGTGAGTTTAGATACAAACGCCTCCATCATAAAATATATGTTTGACATGACAACAGTTATGGCCGCCACTAAGAAAAAAAAAATAGTTTTAAACATAAAAGTGGATAAAGTTCCTTAGGTGAGGTTCGGCGTTCACGAATGACGATACATTACCACCGCGTCCACAACGCCACCGCCGTGCCGAACTGATGCAACCTGCATCGCATCATGCGTCTTATTTTATTTTACGCAATTTTACTGTTTTTTCTGAGCATTTTATTTTAGCATTTGTAGCGCATATATTGGCGCACACGTATTTTATTTCGCGCACTTGTTATGACTTATTGGGGTGACCGTCCAATAAGATCTTAAATAAAAAGATCCGTCAAATTAGGTAATAAGTTAATTAAGGCAAGCACTCTAAAATAATTTATCAAAATTAAGCATATTTTATTTTAGGTAACATATAAATTAAGAATCAAATTTCACTTTGGGAATTAAACTTAAGATGGAAATTAAGAGCCTTTGGAAAGTAAAAAACAAATTCCTTTCTTCGTTCCTTTTCCTCTGTCAAAAAAGAAACCTGCCTAAAAAATCCTCATAATGATATCTTATTAAATCCTATTCCCCTCTCCAAAAATCGGTAGCTTGGATAGAAATTGGAAAACAGGAGAACTCCTCCCTGTTTCCCAATACGTCCAACCCTAACCTTCTGCGCCCCGAAGAACCAGTCCGTCATTCCTCACCTCCACCGCCGCCTGTCTCCGTGGACGTCGGCGACCTCTCCTCCACCAGAGCCTTCCGGATCGACGACTTCGGAGTCGGTCTTGTCTGTTCCGACATCATTCAGCCAATCGATTCCTCCAACTCTCTACTCAGCACCGCCCGACCCTCTTCCACCACCGCTCCACCACCTGCAACCTCTCCTGCCATCACCGGACAGTCATTCACTCGAGGCTGTTCTCCCGTCCAGAGTCCTGTAGGAGCCCGAGCCTTGCTGCTGTTTGGTTCGGTTTCCCCTTCCGATTTCAGTGAGCTGGCTGCATTTGAGGCCTTGTGGTATACCTTTTAACATCTTACTCCAAAATTTTAGTCTAATTTGATCCCTACATGTTTATTTGATATGAAATTTTAGAGCATGCTTGCCATTAATTAGTTTTGAACTTATTTGTCGTTAATTTTCATATCCGCACATTTCTTCCCCTAATTGTTTGATTGTGGAACGTTACTTCGTATTTATTCAGCGTTTAAATGTCGAATTTTACGCGCGTATGCGAGCCCGAGATCAAATGTCGCTTACCGTTTGCTCGAGAACATCTCTCTTACGCTACATATTTAAAAGAGAATTCAAATTTATTACTTTAAACTCGACTCGAGAATTCTGGTTTACATCAGTTTGGTATCAGAGGGTCTGTGATTCGCTCCTATCGCGAGTCACGCGATCCGAATTTCAAAATTTATTTATTATTTAAAAAAAAAATCTATTTTAAAATATTTATAAAATTTCCAAATAATATGGTGTGGCTCCCCCACACGCACCCATAGCCCCTTTTTAAAATTTACCTTTAAAAAAAACATTAAGTTTTTACTTAAAAATATGGAGAGTCGCTTAGATCGAATAAGAGCCACCTTAGGTGACCTAGCCAATCGAATGCGCGATCTGACGACGTCAGTCGACACAATCACTGCCAAATTAAAACAAAATCTGAATGGGTTGTGCACCGATGTACACAACTTTGAGACGACAATGCGCAAACAATATGTTTTCCCTGACTACGTCCCAACTACGTATCAATCAGTGGAACTCTTTAGATCAGTGGAACTCTTTAGACTTGTCGTTTCCCCCAAGCGCACCTTGGCCCCCCTAGTTTCCACTATAACACCTCCTTCAGTCGAAGAGTTCCTTCATGAGCCTCTGCTCCAAGAAGAGGAATTTCATCCTCCTCATTCCCCCATCCTGACTGAAGCGGTGTCCTCACTTGTTCACACTGAACCACAACCTTTAGTCACCAAGTTCCTTCCCGAGCCCCTTCTCGATGAAGAAGAACTTACTAGTGGTGTGTCACTCACCTTGGATGACACAATTTCAATCTCACTTCTCCCGGAGAAGGAGTTGGCTAGTGATGAGCCCCTCATCTTAGGTGACGTAAACTTTATCCATTTATGTCATGATTCTCCTAGCCCACTGCAACCACCAACCCTTGATGCCACAAATACTATGTATGACGTTCACTTGCCCTTGAGGTTAGAATCATCATAATATATTGATTTTATATTTGGAGATCGTCATTTTAAATCACTACATTATCCTCTAAACATAAACGTACCTGATAAACTCTATTGTCAAATTATCAACATTTTTATCAAAATTATTGCTATAAAAATAGAGAGAACTCTAAAAAAATTCACTCCCAATAAGGATACACGTTTTAAAGGTTTTCTCTGGAAAATTTTAAATAATAGATTTGTAATCAATTTTAAATTTTGTAGCGTTGATAAGATTCTATCGGGTGATAAGTTCCAGATAGTTGATCTTGGTCTAGTAGATGCTCGTATGAGTCTGACAGGAGAGCGTTTGATGCGATATAATTTAACAATTCCACGAGCCGACTCTGCTTGCTTTCTACCATGCTTCTTTGATCTCCACTCTCCCCCACTTTGTGATACCATTCTCTCTGATGCTCTGATTTTTACTGATCATTTAAATATTATGCATAAAATTATGACTAACAGTTTGCGAGCATCTTTGGAAACATATAATTCAATGGTTGATTTTATCACCGAGAATTATAGTTTTCCGAAGGAGATTGGTTTTCTGTTTTTTCCAGGAAAGAGAATTTACTTACGGGTCATGAGTTGCCCTGAAGAATCCTTCCTTTGCATCACTATTTACCACAACTTACAGCATGACAGTAGCGGAGCAGTTCCAGATCGACTTTGGATATTCTAGTAGCAAGTCACATCACAGTCTCGTCGGGGTCGAGCTCTTTCAACCCCAGGAGAATTGATGCAACCTGCATCGCATCATGCGTCTTATTTTATTTTACGCAATTTTACTGTTTTTCTGAGCATTTTATTTTAGTATTTGTAGCGCATGTATTGGCGCACACGTATTTTATTTCGCGCACTTGTTACGACTTATTGGGGGTGATCGTCCAATAAGATCTTAAATAAAAAGATCCGTCAAATTAGGTAATAAGTTAATTAAGGCAAGCACTCTAAAATAATTTATCAAAATTAAGCATATTTTATTTTAGGTAGCATATAAATTAAGAATCAAATTTCACTTTGGGAATTAAACTTAAGATGGAAATTAAGAGCCTTTGGAAAGTAAAAAACAAATTCCTTTCTTCGTTCCTTTTCCTCTGTCAAAAAAGAAACCTGCCTAAAAAATCCTCATAATGATATCTTATTAAACCCTATTCCCCTCTCCAAAAATCGGTAGCTTGGATAGAAATTGGAAAACAGGAGAACTCCTCCCTGTTTCCCAATACGTCCAGCCCTAACCTTCTGCGCCCCGAAGAACCAGTCCGTCGTTCCTCACCTCCACCGCCGCCTGTCTCCGTGGACGTCGGCGACCTCTCCTCCACCAGAGCCTTCCGGATCGACGACTTCGGAGTCGGTCTTGTCTGTTCCGACATCATTCAGCCAATCTATTCCTCCAGCTCTCTGCTCAACACCGCCCGACCCTCTTCCACCACCGCTCCACCACCTGCAACCTCTCCTGCCATCACCGGACAGTCATTCACTCGAGGCTGTTCTCCCGTCCAGAGTCCTGTAGGAGCCCGAGCCTTGCTGCTGTTTAGTTCGGTTTCCCCTTCCGATTTCAGTGAGCTGGCTGCATTTGAGGCCTTGTGTGGTATACCTTTTAACATCTTACTCCAAAATTTTAGTCTAATTTGATGCCTACATGTTTATTTGATTTGAAATTTTAGAGCATGCTTGCCATTAATTAATTTTGAACTTATTTGTCGTTAATTTTCATATCCGCACATTTCTTCCCCTAATTGTTTGATTGTGGAACGTTACTTCGTATTTATTCAGCGTTTAAATGTCGAATTTTACGCGCGTATGCGAGCCCGAGATCAAATGTCGCTTACCGTTTGCTCGAGAACATCTCTCTTACGCTACATATTTAAAAGAGAATTCAAATTTATTACTTTTAACTCGACTCGAGAATTCTGGTTTACATCACGAACGGACCCTAAGTTCTTCTCCTTCTCTATCAAGCTAGGATTTGGGTGAGCAAAGCTCCCCTCTTTCCCCTTCTTCTACTTTGCCCTCCTTCGGGTGAGCTCCGCTCCCTTGTTTCTCCGCCTCCACCACCACCTCCGACGAGATTCCAACGACATTACGGGGAGGCCCGTAACACCCCTCTTTTTGCTTAGAACTCTTCTTCGAGGCTCCAAATATTTCCAAACCAAAGTGGTGCTTATGGATATGCATCATTAATTAAAATTCACATGGGTTGTTTTGACATTCACAGCAAAGTTAGAAAATGCAGCCACTGGATGGGTAAATAAAATTTTGCGTAAGGCTACTCTCCACATGAAAATATGAAAAACTCTTAAACCTGGCCCCCAATAGGTAGGCTATGCTAATTAGGATGATGATGATTGCTTATAAATTTATATATCAAATAGTTTTTATGGGGAAGAGAAAAGATTTGCCCCAATGAGTAGTTTTTATTTACTTTTGATGCATCCTTGTTCTATGGGGTTGACTTTGAATTTGTTACACGTACATAACCAGGCAAATGTGTATCATGCAACAAGAGATGATGGCAAGGAATTGGCAATCAAAGTGTACAAAACTTCTGTTCTTGTTTTCAAGTAAGTCTGATTTTTTTTCTTTAATCTATTAATTTTATGATTGTAAAATTTGTTGCTTATTAAAAATTTTGTTTTGTGGAGGGAGAATTCACATTTTCTATTACATTTACATATTGTTCTACATTGTTTTTGTTCTATGATTCACACTAATGGACACAACCGACAATAAACAAACTGTTATGAGTCTGCATGATCTATTATCTATATGTTTAATTAAATATCATGCTTATTCAATTAATGTCTTGTCATTTATTTTATATTTCGAGCATGTTTGCAGTCGATCCGAGTATATTGACCTAATCATCGTTTCGTGTATCTTTATAATTCATGTCGCACCATAAAATCTCTCTTTAAGGACCCTTAGGTCATGAAGAGAAGTAAACAATGAATAAATCTTAAACCTCTCGCTCTTAGTTCACTCTTCTCCTCTCTCCCTCTTCAAGCTAGGGTTAGGATTGATCAAGACTCCCCTCTTCTGCCTTTGCCCCCTTCTCCTCTTGTTGAACACGGCTCCCTTGCCACATTCTCTGCAGGTTGAGCACGACTCCCTTGCTGCAAGCTCCATAGGTTGGGCACGACCCCCTTGTATCTTCGCCCCACCCTCACTACCTCCGGAGGCCTCCACTGAGATATCAATGCACTTACAGGTTTGCATGTAACAACTTGGTGTCAGACCTTTCGATCTCACCTTCATCCTAAAGAGCCGTCTTGGCGAGTCTTCAACGACTCTTGTTATCAGTTCAACAGTAGATATTTTGATTCCCTCTAGCCAGGCCTCAATCGTCCCCAGTTCTTCCCTGCGTATTCCATTAAGTCCATACACGTCTACTTTAATATTGACGATTGTCTTCCAGCGAATAGGCTTCGTCCTAACAACCTCTGTGAACCCTCCATTTGAGTCATACACACCCCACGCGAGGTTGATCGACAATCTTCCCTCCAATTCCCCTCCCAGAACCGCGCGAGGCCGCATGTCAACCTTCTAATCGCGTCTTCATCGAAGAAGCTCCACCTGCATCCCCTTACTTGTCTCCTTCCTCGAGTTCTTCATCGATCGATAGATCCATCACCTTCTTCGTGATGTTTCTGTTGAAGTTATTAGAGTTGTCGCATTATTAGAGTCTTTTAGGAGTGTTTGAGGTCTAATCCCACATTGTAGTTTCTACTTTATGAGTCCTTGTAAGTCTTTTAAATACCCCTCTTTAGGGATGAATGAATTGCACCTTTCAATCCTATTTTGTTATTTCAACATGGTATCAGAGTATGTTACATTCCTCTCTAAAATTTCTCACCCAAAAATGTTGGCGCATTGAAATTTTTAGCCGGCGGCTCCCAATTTTTTTCTCCCGTTCTTGCTTAAGAAATCTTCGTGGATCTTCCTTTCTGATCCTGTCGACGAGTCCATTTGCGATCCTGTCGAAATCATCTCCCGCATTCCTTCCGGTCGACTGGGAGTTTGGGACAAATCATAAGATCCCGAGCGTCTTCTCTGTCTCTAGTTCCCTTCGGGCGGAACCTTCAATTGGAGTCGACAATCTCATCGAGCCCGATGCTACCCTCGTCGTAGATCCAGTCGACGATGTCTTTCCAGTCGACAGAGCTAGATCTTGTCACGTGCATCCCTGTTCTCTGTGAGCCCGCCTGGAATTGATCCCGCCATTGAGCCCGTCTGGTGTTTTCGATTCTCTGCTCTTCTACATCTCCTTCTCGCTCGATCTGCTCGCGACATGAGCATAATATGTTCTCCTCAAGCTTGCCAACCTTGTTGGAGATGTCGTTCTTGTCGTCGGCCCCATCTGACGTTTCTGTCAGGGATCCCACCAAGTTCTCATCCCGTTGTTGCCTGCTCCAGACCTCGACATCTCAGCCTGCCGCTGCTTCAGATCTCATCGACACATGTCCTGACTGCTCCTCATCCACGACGTCTTCTCCCACACCATCGAGAGCTAGTCTTTTTCAGTTTGGTGATACAATCCAGTCATTTCTTTGTCCAGGACTTCCCACTGCTGGCTTCGACGCTCCAGTCGATGTTTCCCTATGTCGTCGTCTCCAACCGCTGCTTTCCGTCGATTCCAGCTGCTTCCTACCACTGTCCTTCATGTTTTCGATGCTACCAGCCGCTTTCGGCCACTGCACCTCTTGTTTCTATCTCTACTAGCCGCTGCTACCCTTCTTGGGTGTTTTCCTCTCGCCGGTGATGAAGCTTCGTGCTGATTTGGTCATTTTTTATGTCTTTAACATTTTTTTTGCTTGGATGTTGTTAGTGTTTGTTTAGTGTTGTTATTATGCCGTCTTGCACGTGTGTTCCACGTACAGAGGAGTATTTGAGACGAAGACAACTCAGATGGTATTTCCCGACTCTCGCCTTAGTCCCACACGGTCCTCCCGACTTATATCTCGTGTTATTTGCGTCTCCCCATTTTTTCTCCGTTGATTGGTACATGTGTTGTGGTACGATCATTGTTGGTTGTGCTAATTTCAATGGGTTGTGTCGTGATGGATCGTGTCGTGCGGGACTGTGGCGTGCGTGACCGCCCTTTGTGTCGATTATCTCCGACGGATTATCCCCGGTTGCCCGTTTGATGATTAGTCCCACATCTTCCGTTACCTTCCACATGTTGTGTGTGTACATGATGTTGGTTGACCTCATGCCTGGTAGTCCACGTCGTGTGTGCGACCTGCGTCGTGTGTGGGTCTGCGTCGTGTGTGACTATGCCCCCGATTTTATTCCCCGGTTTAGAATTTCCCCCGGTGGCTTCTCTGATGTTGTCCCACATCGCCTACCTCCATTACCTTTATATGATGTTTTCAAGCTAGAGTTTTTCCCTCCAACTTGAGGGGGAGTGTTTAAGTTATTAGAGTTGTCACATTATTAGAGTCTTTTATGAGTGTTTGAGGTTTAGTCCCACATTGTAGTTTCTACTTTATGAGTCCTTGTAGGTCTTTTAAATACCCCCTTGAGGGATGAATAAATTGCACCTTTCATTTCTTTTTTGTTATTTCAACAGTTTTGACGCCAGCCCACTAACCGATGACACCAAGGTTTTGATGCAGCGCTTCGATAATTC
Source organism: Dactylorhiza incarnata (assembly GCA_033032865.1). Taxonomy (NCBI): domain Eukaryota; kingdom Viridiplantae; phylum Streptophyta; class Magnoliopsida; order Asparagales; family Orchidaceae; genus Dactylorhiza; species Dactylorhiza incarnata. The sequence continues at coordinate 75,530 of JAWHQI010000333.1, read as the reverse complement.
AGCCCCTCCCCATTATACTTTTGTCAAGCTCAGTGCTCCTTGACATATATATTGTCACCGCAGAACTCCACGGTGACAAATACAGCTCATTAATTGATAGTCTTTATGTGTGTGTATACATATTTATATGGCACATATCTTTATATAAATAGATATAATAGTTTTTGCTTGTCTGATGAAATGTTGCTGCGTACATAAAAATATATGTTGATATTTTGTCATGTGTGTAAGGGAAAATAGTTAAAATAGGATCATACCAAGTGAAGAAAGATATCAAGATGTCATTGGGGGCAATGTTGACAAGGGAATATGAAAAGTTTGACTTGGTATATGACTATTACAGATTTTTGAGCAATGTAACATAATATAAAATGAGATTGATTTGGTATATAACAAGTTATCGGGAACTAGGTTGTGTTGATTTGTGCGTGTTACGATGATGCATCCACACGAGTCTGGGAAGCGCTTATGGAAGCCACCGTGATATCCTTCTTGTAATATAAATTAAATATCATTTTATGATAGTGTGTTACGATGATGCATCCACACGAGTCTGGGAAGCGCTTTATGGAAGCCGCCGTGATATCCTTCTTGTAATATTAATTAAATATCATTTTATGATAGTGTCATGTGAGCCCCCTCCTCCCTATATAAGGAGGAGGTATGAGAGTGTTTTTTTTATCTTTGAGATCTTAGGGTTTTGGCTCTCATTTGAGAGAGGGGTCTTAGGAGGAACCAGCCTCCTAGATCTTGGCTGGCGTCCGCGCCGGATTGTATCCGTTTTCCCGTTTATTGCAAGCATGTCTCGCGCTTTGTTCGATGATCCATCAATGGTCTGACCTGCCGCCCCCGTCTACTCCTTCGAAGTCGCCGGGGCTCATGCCAAGATGGACAACCAACTCAACTCCATCGACCGCCATCTCGCCGCCATCGAACACCGCTGCGACATCCACGACAACCTCCTCGCCTCGCTGTCTGCATCCTTGCAGAACCTGCTCCAACGCCGTGCCGACCAGCCACCCAAAGCAACAACAGTGCCCGCTAGCGGTGTCGTCTGTCGCCCGATCCAACCGGCAGAGAGTCCAGCGCCGATCCAACCGGCAGAGAGTCCAGCGCCGATCCCGGCTGTCGAAGCTGAAGCCCGCACCTCCAACGTCGTCCGTCGATCTCCGAGTCGATCTCAGCGTCGTCCGTCGCCGATCTCAGCGTCGTCCGTCGATGACGCACCGTCCTTCGTCGTCGGCCACCCGATCCAACCAGCAGCGAGCCCAACAGCAGCCCGCACCGCCATCCCACCCGCACCTCCAACGCCGTCACACTTCCCCCCTGCGTACGCCGACACCCGTCCAATCCCGCCGCGCCCTCTCCTTCCCGCGATCGCAGACCACGCGGACGCCGCCCCCTCCTTCACGCGATCGCAGACCGCGCAGACCTGCCCCGTTTTCCCTGTTCTCGAGCCCCACATAAAGCCGCCCCTCCCACGTATACTTTTGTCTTTTCCTGATTTCTCTTTTTGCCCTTGCCCCATCACATCCCACATAAACTCTCCTCTTTCTTCCTTGAAACCCACGCTAGCTGCTAGCAATTTTCCATCATAAACTCTCATAATTTTATATCCGCACCTCACTTCACCCTCTCACTGCCACTATCAATTTCATCCTATCATTTTCTTCTATTTTCCTCCTTGCCCACGCAGTTACCGCCCGAGCTCGGCCGCTATTTCTTCGTCGCAATTAACACCGCACGCAACGAACTATTCAAACTCGACCTTACCAAGCTCGGCCGCTATTTCGAGGACAAAAACAGTCTGCCGTCGTTCCTTTCGACAATACCTGCTGTCGACATTTTGAAGGACCCTGACAAAAATTTTAGCCTTGACCTTGGGGACAAGGTCAATTTTCAAGCACGGGCTATTGTTACGATGATGCATCCACACGAGTCTGGGAAGCGCTTATGGAAGCCGCCGTGATATCCTTCTTGTAATGTTAATTAAATATCATTTTATGATAGTGTGTTACGATGATGCATCCACACGAGTCTGGGAAGCGCTTATGGAAGCCGCCGTGATATCCTTCTTGTAATATTAATTAAATATCATTTTATGATAGTGTCATGTGAGCCCCCTCCTCCCTATATAAGGAGGAGGTATGGGAGTGTTTTTTTTTTAATCTTTGAGATCTTAGGGTTTTGGCTCTCATTTGAGAGAGGGTTCTTAGGAGGAACCCGCCTCCTAGATCTTGGCCGGCGTCCGCGCCGGATTGTATCCGTTTTCCCGTTTATTGCAAGCATGTCTCGCGCTTTGTTCGATGATCCATCAGTGCGCCACATGCAATTTTTACCTATGCAAAGAGCAACCAAATAGCCTTTGTTTTTTATAAACAAATAATGAGAACATGCAGACACAGTCTAGTGTGGCATAAGTTAACGTATACCACACCTTCAAAGATACTTTTCGCTCCATTTCTTGAGAGGACATATGAGGCAATGGAATACCTTATCAAAGATAATATTTTGCTTAATTCATTTGAGTTGAAATCATTTTGAAACTCTTTCATTTTTCAATAATTACAGGTTAAAAAGAATGTTGAAACTTTCTATGTGAATTATTTTGTCTAGTGTTTAATGCTTGTGTGATAAATAAAATGCCCTAGGCATTTTTTTAGCTGATAAGTCATTATTGTTAGGTGATCTTAGGTGAGCATTTGACACACAACATAGAGTAGTAATTATAGAGGTAAATTTTAATACTATAAAAATAATAAAAATAAATAATTGCTTATGATTAAGTGGTGGATGTTGGTAGGCAATAAATTATTGTTCTTTAAATATCAATTATTAGAGGATGCAAACAAAAGCATTTTTGTTTTATCATATTTGATGTGGTATTTTAGAGGCTAGTTCTGTTTAGAAGTTTGCTGTAAATGTTCGAGAGCATGATATATATAAAATTGTTTGAGCTAGAGAGAGGAAGACGAATGATTAAAGCCAAGTTAAATGCATGAAGGATGAAACATATATGGTTTTGATGGATGATTTGCCTAATTAATGAGCAATGAAAAAGATACTTTCATTAACTCTACAATGAAGAAAAAAACAATGAAATGAGCTTGGAAGAGTTAAGTAAATCGAAGGAATATATGAACGTAAATTTTTATCGTAAAATTCAAGCATTGGAGGTAAATGATGCTTTGAAGAAGATGACAAATGGAAAGGCGGTTGAGCCAAACGATATACCCATCGAAGTATGAAAATGCCTAAGGAAAGAAGAGATTTTATGGTTTACATGATTCTTCAATAAGATAATACAGATAAAGAGGATACCAGATCAATGTAGAGAAAATATCTTGGTACCTTTGTATAGGAACAAAGAAGATATACAAAATTGTGTCAATTACAAAGAGATTAAATTAATGAGTCATACCGCGAAACTTTGGGAATGAGTAATAAAGAGATGAGTAAAACGAGAGACTAACATATGGGAGAATCAATTTGGATTCATGTCATGACGGTCGATCATGGAAGCTATACACCTCTTGAGGAGACTCATTAACAATTATCAGGAAAAAACAAGATTTGTATACGTTGTTTATCAATCTTGAGAAGACTTATGATAAAGTTTCAAGAGAGGTCTTATGAAGAGTCTTAGAAAAGAAAGGTGTAAATGTATCATGCATTGATGTAATCAAAGACATGTATACAAATTCAGTGACGAGGGTGAGGATTTCTAGAGGATTAACATAGGGATTCCTTATCACTGTTGGCTTACATCAAGGGTCAGCTTTAAGCCCTTATCTCTTTACCCTTGTCTTAGATGAACTCATCAGACATATCCAACAAGCAATACCTTGGTGTTTATTGTTTGCAGATGATATTGTTTTGGTCGATGAGGCGCGCGAGGGTGTAAACGCAAAACTTGAATCTTGACAAGACACTTTAGAAAAGAAAGGTTTTATGTTGAGTAGGACAATGACGAAGTATATGTAGCTTAAATTTAGTAGTGCAAGAAGGACGGATGACTCCGTCATTAAGTTGAGTGACTAAGATATCTCTCGCAGCGATTGCTTTAAATATCTGAGATCGATAGTTCAAAAAGATGGAGTAGTAGATAAAGATGTGATACATAGAATCCAAGCAGATTGGTTGAAGTAGAAAAGCGCCTCTGGGATCTTATGTAATCGTAAAGTACCATTAAAACTAAAGGCAAGTTTTACTGTAATGTAATTAGACTAGCGATGCTCTACGGTTTTGAGTGTTGGGCAGTGAATTGTGTACATGAGCAGAAAATGGGAGTTGCGGAGATGAGAATGCTTAGGTGGATGTGTGGACACACGAGTCTGGATAAAATTAGGAATGAATGTATCAGGGATAAGACGGGAGTGGCAAGATGCGAGAAGCTCAATTAAGATGGTTTAGGCACGTACAAAGGAGACCATTAGAGGCACCTGTTAGGCATTGTGAGAGTTTAGCCACTTGGCATGTTAAACGGGGGAGGGGTAGACCAAAAAAGACTTGGGATGAAACTATAAGGAAAGACAAGATGTACTTAGGCATTAGTGAGATTATGACTAAAGATAAACGCAATGACGACAAAGGATCCATATAGCCGGTCCCACTATGGTGGGATAAAGGCTTGAGTGTTGTTTGATAACTGTTTTAAAACAAAATATTTATTGATAAGGAGACCTTTTAGTGAGGTGGTAAATTACAAAAAAAATATTAAGAAATATAAATCTTGCTAGAAGTGTAACGAGCAAAGCAAAAACTATATCTTTTGATGATTTTTATAATGCTTTGGTACTAAGGAGAAAATGAGATATTTAGAATATCTAAGATTGGAGATGAGAGATCTACAACCTAAATATGTTAGATCTGTCAAAAATGCAGGTACTATAATTTTAATTAAGATAAATACATCAAGGAGATATGACATTACTATTTTGAGAAATTATCAAATGGAAGTTTAAAAAAAAGGAAGTGTTTTCGAAAAGCATAATGTACAAAAATATATATTATAGATTGATTAAAAAAAAGTGAAGTGCCGAACAAAGGAAAATTAGTTCAATTGAGCATCAGCTTACTTGTTTTTCTGCATTTCATCCTTAAATGCTACACTTTAAATATAACTCTAGCACTCTTGAATTTGTAATCATTCTTTTATTAAACGGCAAAGATATGAAAATTCGATGAAACAATACAAAAATAATTAAACAGCTGTAAAAAAGGAAAAGCGTATTAGCAGATGCAGAGTGTGGCTAGAACATTTTTTACGAACATCAATTGGGATGCAAAGAAATGACCATAAGGTTCATATAGTTTTTTCGGCAATACAATTGTTATAAAGTATCAAGTTATTGGTAATGCTAAATTTGATGAATGGTGCCATTAGCAAAGCTAAGAAAAATGTTTTTGAGGAAAGAGTTGAAGGTCATTGAATTAGCATAAATACAACTGTTAGATGATGCAAAGAGCTCAAACAAACACAATAATATTGACATCTTATAAAATCAGTTGTGGGCAAACTAAGGTTCCATTTGGCGCGGCTTTTTTGCTCTGGAGAGTTTGGGATAAAAACGTCACCATCATAAAATATGTGTTTGACATGACAGCGGTTATGACCGCCACCAAGGAAAAAGAACTAATTTTGAATGTAAAAGTGGATGAAGTTCCTTAGGTGAGGTTGAACGTTCACGAACGACGGCTCATAACCACCGCGTTCACGACCACCACCGCCGTGCCAAACAGACCCTAAATAATGATAATAAGGTGAAATTGTTAAACAAAAAGTGTGGAAGTTTCATCATGTTGGTGTTTAATAGGTAAATTTGTTATTCTAATCTCTTAGAACCATCTGTCTTTTTTGCATATATATATTTTTAATATATTAATATGATTTTTTTCTTTCCTCTTGGAATCCTGTTTTCTATTCTCTCTAGGGATCGAGATCGATACGTACAAGGTGATTACCGGTTCAGACAGGGTTATTGTAAGCATAACCCAAGGAAAATGGTGAAAACTTGGGCTGAAAAAGAAATGAGAAATCTTATGAGGTAAGGCAGATTTCTTTCCATTTTGTTGTTTTATCACAACCTGCATCTAAAACTCTAGTTGAGGGTCATGCTAGCAGATATGTGATCTAAGCAATATAGGTAGAAAGATAATATTCTTTTTATAGTATTTTTAAAAGGGTGTCCTCTTGGACAACATGTTTTAGTCCATCTGATAATATGGATTTAATTGATGAACCCATTGTGTGGAGGAAGTTTCATAGAGCCAACTACAATTTCAATTAGCCAATGATGCTGATGATATTTAGTTAGAGTTTACTAGGACTTTTTTTTGGAAATTAATGTCGAGTTATCGTGGGGCTATTGATTAATCAGGAAGGACGTATATTTCAATTCAATAGTTGACGTATATATATCAAATTCAATCTATATTTTCAGGTTAAAGGCTGCTGGGATCAGGTGTCCGACAACATTTCTTTTGAGGCTTCATGTTTTGGTTATGGATTTCATAGGTATAAATCTTTTTTCCTTGATATTATAGTTATCTCAGTGTTTACTCTTTTATTTCATTATCATTATTTTGAATATTTAATTTTGAGCTAGCCTTTGCCATAATTGGAGAATATGCTAATAAATCCACTTAAAAAATGCTCAATATTTCAATCGATTTAAAATTATTTGAGTCAAATGGCTCGAATCTGATTTCGAGTCCGAGTTCATTCAAGTCAGCTGCTCGAAATTTGATTGGAGTCTGCTCAAAATTGTAGCAACCATATAATTGTTATATCATTTATCTTCATCTTTAATGCACCGGATCTTTACAGTATGGAAACACAGTTTCAAATTTCAAATACCTAAAACTATTTTTTTTAAAGATTACAACAACAACAAAACTCAAGCCTTTATCCCACTATAGTGGGGTCAGCTATATGGATCCCTTGTCGCCATTGTGCCCTATCTTTAGTCATAATCTCACTAATGCCTAAGTATATCTTGTCTTTCCTTATAGTTTCATTCCAAGTCTTTATTGGTCTACCCCTCCCCCGTTTAACATGCTTAGTGACTAAACTCTCACAACGCCTAACAAGTGCCTCTAATGGTCTCCTTTGACGTGTCCAAACCATCTTAGTCGAGCTTCTCACATCTTCTCTGCAATTGGTGCCACTCCTGTCTTATCCCTGACACATTCATTCCTAATTTTATCCATTCTCGTGTGCCCACACATCCACCTAAGCATTCTCATCTCCGCAACTCCCATTTTTTTTGCTTATGTACACAATTCACTGCCCAACACTCAAAACCATACAACATCGCTAGTCTAATTGCAGTACGGTAAAACTTGCCTTTAAGTTTTAATGGTGCTTTACGATCACATAAGATCCCTGGCGCGCCTCTCCATTTCAACCAACCTGCTTGGATTCTATGTATCACATCTTTATCAACACCTCCATCTTTTTGAACTATCGATCCAAGATATTTAAAGCACTCACTGCGGGAAATATCTTGATCACCCAACTTAATAACGAAGTCATCCGTCCTTCTTGCACTGCTAAAGTTAAGCTCCATATACTCCGTCTTTGCCCTGCTCAACCTAAAACCCTTTTTTCTAAAGTGTCTCGCCAAGATTCAAGTTTCGCGTTTACACCCTCGCGCGTCTCATCGACCAAAACGATGTCATCCGCAAACATTAAACACCAAGATATTGCTTGTTGGATATGTCCGGTGAGCTCATCTAAGATAAGGGTAGAGAGATAAGGGCTTAAAGTTGAACCTTGATGTAAGCCAACAATGATAGGGAATTCCTGTGTTAATCCTCTAGATGTCCTCACCCGCGTCACAGAATTTGTATACGTATCTTTGATTATGTCATCTGGATTTCAAGTCATCTCGTAATCGAGTTGATTTTGAGTTTGGGTTTGATCGGATCAAATTCTATTTCAATTTCAAGCCGAACCAGACTCAAAAATTTGCTCTCTCGAAATCGACTCAATATCTAACCTTGATCACTTAAAAAAAATTCAAATCCACTAGTGTGGTCATCTGTTCATGGTAATAAGTAATGAGAGTTCTTATAATGATGATGACGAGGACGATGATAATGACAATAATAATCTATGCACCTTCTGAATCCAGGGGCTATTTGTAATTGCTTTAAATTTGATTTTTCAACATACTTCTCAAATAACTGAATGCTCTTATTTGATGCAGGTAAAGCTGGCTGGGCTGCACCTCGTCTAAAGGATGCAGATTTATCTGAAGCCAGGCTTCGCGAAAGTTATGTTGAGGTTCACCGCTGTCTGTTCATCTTGCCTTTGCTATGAACTTGATATATTTTTTTATATATTTAAGTTTACATAGATTTAAGTCCTGGAAGCAGCCTCTTGCAAAAAATGGCAAGGTTTTCCTACATTTCACCCTAGTGGTGGGACCCTTCCGCTGACCCTCGCTGCGCGGGGATGCTTTGTGCACCCGGCTGTCCTTTTTTTATTTAAGTTTACATAGAATGAAGGGGAGCCTTGGCGCAGCGGTTGAGGTGTTTCTGTGTGACCTTGAGGTCACGGGTTCGAGTCCACGAAGCAGCCTCTTGCAAAAATGCACGGTAAGGTTTGTCTACATTTCACCCTTGTGGTGGGACCCTTCCCCGGACCCTCGCTGCGCGGGGATGCTTTGTGCACCGGGCTACTCTTTATTCCAGTTTACATAGATTAATTGTGTCTATTTTGATATTCTTAGCATCTGATGATTTATTTTTCACTATTTTGACCTGTTAATTGTCAGGCATTTTTCATTTATTTTTTTAGTTTAATGTAAATGATTTTAGTTTGGTTGGTACTTTCCTTTATCATTTATCACTACAGGGTGGTTTTCTATATAAACTTGTAGTGGATATAAAATTCTGAAGTGAATTCAGATCAAGGTTTTTATTATGTTTTATTTTATTTGAATTGGTGAAGCATTGAATTGCTACTTTGAAAGCATTCTCTATATTTGCATACTATCTCCTTGTCCTGCATAGTTTTGTCATGTTTTTAGAGTTTCAAAAGATAATGAAAATGATCTGATTCATTGCTGCTTTTATTTTTCTCTGATGTTATTAATTATGAAATGACTTCATTTCATGTGATGTAAGGTTTGTTCTCTATTTTGTTGACGTCTTCAACAATTTTGTTTCTAGATTATAATGATCATGCGGACATTATACCAAAAATGCAAGCTCGTGCATGGAGACCTCAGCGAATATAACATATTATATTTCGAGGTAATCCTAATGATCTTTGTGCACCGTTGCCAACATGAGTCAGATTTGATAGCATTATCAAATAAATTTTTTATTTTCACAATTTCCCAGGGGCACTTACACATTATCGACGTCTCTCAATCTGTAGATCTAGATCATCCTTCTGCATTAGATTTTTTACGGGAGGACTGTATTCATGTTTCAGTAAGTGATAATTTCTCTTAATGGTTCTCTTGCTGTTGGTTTTAAGCTATTTCTGAATATTATTGTTGCTCTACTCCAGGATTTCTTCAGGAAACATGGAGTTGCTGTCATGACAGTTAAAGAGCTGTTTGATTTTGTTATTGATTCAGCAATTGCTGATGATGATGTTGATGATTACCTTGAACAGGTAATGTTTCTTTTAGCTGTTTATCAACTAGGTAGGTTTCTTTGTGATTTACATAAGATCATATTGTGATTTCAGATACAGGAGAAAATTTTAGAGAGAGGAGACATGGCGCACGATGATTCGGTTTCGTCAACTGTGTATGTTCAGGTATTCTTCTTAGGACTTGGTAGTGTGACCTTGATATGAAAACAACTTTCTGGGCCATCCACGTGCCCTTCTATCCACGTATGTAGCATTATGACATTTCTATAATTATGTATGTTTCACTCCTGCTTATATAAAGAAGTAGCAATGTGTAGTTAGGATCTTGGATCATTAGGTCTTTGGGATTTTTTGGAGAGTAGATTCTTAGAGAGATCTTGCCCTCAAGATATTTTATTGAGCTTGTGATGTAGGGTAGGCTGTGAAGTGAATTCCAAAATGCACGCTAGTGGTGAGTGGGGGTTGACTCCTAATGACTCAATGCATGCGACACGCTTGGCTAGGCGCATCAGTTAATATTAGCAACTAAATATTATAAAACAACACACAACATTCCATAAGCGAAGATAAACAATTTCTTAAAGCTTGAGGCGTGACTTTCCTCCGCACGGAGGGCCAGAGCAAGCGCGCGGCGATTCAATCCGTCCTACAGTTAGAGATCTTCAGAAGACAAATAATAATGCACTTTAATTTCAAGCAAGCATAAGATTGCCACAACGCAACAAAGTTTTAACACCGTCAACTAATACAAAACACAACGAGAATCTGAAATAAAATAGGACTGCTGTAGTTTTTAGAAAACTGAAGTTTTGGAGAAGATTAAAGGTTTTCCGGGTGGTGATGGACTGGATCGGGTAGAGGTGGTCGAGGGGGGGGGGGCTGGATCTGGGCTGTAGTGCCCAGATCTGGGCAGATCTGAGAGGGGAGGGGCTGAGGGGGTTGGCGGCCTGCTGTGCTGGGTTAGGGGGGATAGCGGGTGGATGTTGTAGAGGATTTAGGGGTGCGGTGGCTGCTGTGGAGGGCAGGGTGGCTGGCGGTTATGGAGGGGCTGGGGTTGGCGGCAGGGAGTTGAAAGGGGGCTGGCGGCAGGGGCTGGCGGCAAGTGGCCCGGGCTAGAGGGGCTGGCGGCTGGCGGCTGGGGTTTGAAAGGGGGCCGTCGTCTAGAGTTTGAATGGGGGATGGCGGTAGGGAGAAAAGGGAGAGGGGTGGCTGTTTGGTGGAGAAGAAGGAGAACAAGGAGGAGATGAGGTAACTTACCCAAGGAGTCATCACCAAGGGGCTCCACGGAGTCGACACCGCGAAGGAGATCACCGGAAATGAGGAAGAAGCTCTCCAAATTTCAGCAATGAAAATTACAGCAGCCCTAAGGTTCTATTTATAAGAAAACTGGATTAGGGAAACCGAAATCGACGGCTATGATTGACCGACGGTTTCAGGGCCATAAATACTTGAAATAAAACTCAAAATACATAATGTCATATATGAAACTATATCAGAACGACGAGCCGGACGCTTCCGCATTGGCGGATCGCCGGTTTGATCAAGTCCGCCTGCGAGAATACACGAAGGTGGGATCCGCCTTGCGCCGAGTCACGCTAGATGGTCCCCCATCAACTCCCTCCGACTGAAAAGCCTTCATCTCCGATGAATGGAGACGATCATACTGTGGTCGAAGTCTAGGGGCGTGTAGATCAAGCTCTGCAACAACAGTCCAGGTGTCATCGGAGAAGGGGCGTCTGCGCCAGCGAACCAAGTAGCGGCTCATGAGGCCATCCGTGGAGGGGACGTACTCATGCGCAATGATCTCAGTGATGTGCTCGTCACTCAACGCTCGAGGAAAGAGATCCTTTGGAATCTGCGGTGCAGAAGATGAAGCCAGTGGAGATGGAATCCCGGGTAAGTGAGGGTCAATGGTGGGCTGGGTGCGGGATAAGGACGGTGGTGGCGAGGGCTCAGACATAGGCCGAGTGGAGGGAGGTGAAAACGGTGGTACAGGCTCGGAAGGGCCGCTAATGTGGGGATCAGGATACTCGTGAGGTGCAAAGTATGGCGTCAGGTCCTCAACATTGAACACAGGGTGGATACCCATGCTCGCAGGAATGTCCAGCTCATAAGCATTTAGCCCGATCCGTCTCAGGACTGTATAGGGACCGATTCGCCTAGCGCTTAGCTTCTTACAGACCCATGAGGGAGTCTCTCAGTGCGGACTCTCACCATCACTTGTTCACCTATTTGAAAATGTCTTTCTCGCCTATGTTTATCTGCCTGTTCCTTATAATATTCGTTGCTTAAATTAATTTTGTGCCTAACTGACTCATGCAACTCATGCAAATGACGTGCGAAAGACTCAGCGGACTCACTAGGACGTGACTCAGCCGGGACAGAGATAAGATCAATAGGCTTCCGAGGGTCGTAACCTGACACGATATGAAACGGACTCAGACCTATAGACCTATTGATTGAACTGTTATATGCAAACTCCGCAACAGGGAGCACCGAGTCCCAACTAGATGCACGCTCCCCAACTAGACACCTCAGTAAATTGCCTAGGCTTCTATTCACTACCTCGGTCTGACCATCCGTCTGAGGGTGATATGCAGATGAAAATTTTAGGGTAGTCCCGGTCTTTCGCCACAAGGTCTTCCAAAAATAGCTAACGAACCTTACATCCCTATCAGACACAATGGACTTCGGCAGACCGTGTAATCTAAAGACGCCAGTAATAAATAAGGCCGCGACGTGGGGCGCATCAGCAGTCTTACTGCATGCAATGAAATGGGCCATCTTAGAAAACCGATCAACCACTACGAATATAGAATCATGTTTCTTCTGGGTACGAGGAAGTCCAAGTACGAAGTCCTTGCTAATGTCCTCCCAGGGACGATGGGGAACAGGAAGTGGGGTGTACAAGCCGGTGTTCTGCTTCGTTCCCTTGGCTGTTTGGCAAATACGACAATGCCGTACGACACGAGCTACATCCAACGTTTTAAATGTCGGATGTCGGATACATATCAGATTGAGTTTTTAAATATCGGGTGTCGGATGTCGGAGACATATCGGAGACATTTGAAAATGTCGGGTTTTCAAATTTTCCAAGGTTTTGATCGAGCTCTACTAGGTTTTGATCGAACTCTTCTCGCCACATCTTTTAGGATGTTGTTTCTCAAATTTTCCAAGGTTTTGATCGAGCTCTACTAGGGTCTTGGGCCTCTTGAGAGAAGAAAAATAGATGTAAAAGAAACTAAAACTAGACGGTTTGAGAAACCAATCATGCTTTCCTATATTGATATGTGATATGTCCCTTAACTACTTCTGTGTGTACTTAGATGTGACTTATGAGTGAGAGTAAGGAGTAGAAGAATTGTGTGTGTGTTGGGGGGGGGGGGGGGGGGCAAACAATTTTCATTACTAAATTTACAAAATTTTATCCACGAACAAGTCATTGAAATCATAAATATGTAGTAAATACGACTGCACTGAACTAGGATCAAGAAATAGGATGGGCATATCAAATTTATATACAAAAGACAAAGCCCCAACCTTGATGGCTTCGAGACAGATGAAACTGATCAGCATTTTACCAAATCACATGACCAGGTTTTAAAGTAAACTAAACCGGGCTTATGTAAAGCAAACAAATGCATGTGACCCACTTGCATTTCTACAGCTTTTCTAATCATGTGAATGACTAGCATAAGCCACCGTCCAGGCAAAAAATCTGCCATCACACATGATTGGGCAGAGTAAGACTCATGTAGTAAATACAAATTATAGCAGAGAATTTGCGTGTAAGTGAATAATTTGGAAGGACTAACTTAATGGGCTCTGATAGATTTGATGGTACACTACTGTCTTGCTCATTAATCATTTGAAAGCAAATAAATAAATCAAAACTACAAGCATAAGCCCTAAATTATTTCCTGTTGGTTATTTTTAATGCATCAATATCAAAATAAAAAATTTATAAACACTCGGGTGACCTTGGGATTGAAAAGATTCAGTCAACATATCGTAGTAGAAGAGAGATGCATAAAAACTAAAGAGCACAAATTTTTTGGAATGACTATATTAGATTTAGCATTGAAAGACTATTTAGGAGAATGGTTACTAGGCCTAAGGCAACATGAATAAAACGTTATAAAGAGGATTTGGGTACTGAGTAGTAATGTACAGAGTAGTAGCAATATCCATCATTCCTTCGTCCATACCTGATGCCGCAAGCCGCATCCTATAAACGTTGCAACAAGTCAGACCTAGCGGTGACGGCTGCCAGAAACAGTAGATGACTGGCGAGGGAGGAAGAAGCAGTGACGGGTGCCAGAATCGGCGAGGAAGAAGCAGTGAAGGCTGGCAATGACGGGCTGGCGGCAGACATCGACGAGGGAGAAGGAAGAAGAAGACGACGACGAGGGAGAAACAAGAAGCAGACGACGACGAGGGAGAAGCAAGAAGCAGACGACGACGAGTGCGGAGGAAGCAGTGACGGCTAGAACGCAGATGACTCCAATCGACTGCGGGATAATTAGGATTTAGGGCAACCATGCGGGTTTTGAGCAAAAATTTTAAACACGCGATAATTAAATATCGCCCGAATCTGTGTTATCGCGGAACGGCCGATATATTGGGTAATTTCCGAGATATCGGCCGAATTAATTAAAAACGAATTAATTTTATAAAATTGCAAAACTAGATCGTTTTCCCCTCAAAACAGACATGTCGGCCGACATGTCGGACATGTCGGCCGACATTTTAAACATTGGCTACATCCTTCTTCAGGCTCGGTCAATAGAAACGATCCTCTATGATAGCGATCGACTTGTCCCGCCCAAAGTGACCGGCGACACCTCCTGCGTGTAACTCCCATACTAAATAATCGCGGTACGAAGTGTTGGGTACACACAAGCGGGAACCCCGGAATAAATACCCGTCAATAAGCTGATACCCCTCAATACTATCAGGCGGGTCCCTCGACAACGCGACATATAAATCAGCGAAATCACGACAAGTGGGGTAGTCTGCGATCAATCTCTCAGACCCATCCACCTGGGTCCTCAACGTGTGTAGGAATGAGACTCGGCGACTGAGTGCGTCAGCGGGGTTGTTCTCAACACCAGCGCGGTGTTTGAGAACGTAGTGAAAATCCTGTAAGTACTCAACCCACTTCGCATGCCGATGACTCAACTTCCTCTGGGAATCGAGGTAACGTAGGGCCTGGTGGTCAGAATAGAGAACGAACTCCCGTGGTAGGAGGTAGTGTCTCCAATATCGTAATGACTGGACGATAGCATAAAATTCTCGATCGTAATTTGAGTATTTTTGCTTAGCTTCGTTCAGTTTCTCACTAAAGTAAGAGATTGGGTGTCCCTCTTGACTCAACACACCCCCAATACCAATACCTGATGCGTCACAGGCGACCTCAAAAGCCCTACGAAAATCGGGCAGTCTCAGAATGGGAGCGGACGTCAGCTTGTCCTTAATCTCTTCAATGACACGAGTGGCCGCGACGGTCCACTGAAAATCTTCCTTGCGCAGGCAACTAGTAAACGGGGCCATAATCGAGCTAAATCCCCTAACAAATCTCCTATAAATGGTCGCAAGCCCATGGAAACTGCGGGCCTTGTGGATGTTCGATGGCGTGGGCCATTCGCGGATGGATTTGACATTCTCAGGGTCAACGGACACGCCCGAGGAAGAGATAATGAACCCGAGAAAATGGACTGACTCGGATAAGAAAGAGCACTTTTTCATGTTTATAAATAACTTCTCCTTTCGGAGGATGTCAAACAAAAGTCGCAAGTGCTCGAGGTGGTCCGACTCAGTATGACTATAAATCAGAATGTCGTCAAAGTATACGACTAGGAATTTGCCCATGTAGGGCCGCAGAATCTGAGTCATGACTCACATGAATGTGCTCGGGGGGTTCGAAAGCCCAAACGTCATGACCAACCACTCATACAGACCATCTTTGGTCTTAAATGCCGTCTTCCACTCGTCTCCCTCTCGAACCCTGATATGGTGGTAACCGCTAAAGAGGTCGATCTTCGAAAAAATCTGGGCTCCGAACATCGTATCTAAAAGATCATCCAATCGAGGGATCGGGAAACGATACTTCACTGTAATCTTATTGATAGCTCGGCTATCGATGCACATGCGCCAATTGCCGTCCTTATTGGGAGTAAGAAAGGAGGGGACCGCACATGGACTCAAACTCTCCCAAATGAATTGCTTCCGGAGAAGCTCATCTACCTGTCTTTTGAGCTCGACGTGCTCAACGGGGTTCATGCGATAATGCAACAAATTTGGGAGCGAGGCCCCCAGGACTAAGTCAATAGCGTGCTGGATGTCCCGTAGAGGGGGCAACTCACCAGGGAGCTCCTCAGGCATAATGTCCGCAAACTCATCTAACAATGGCCGAACGATGGGGTGAGGCTCTGGTGTAGGGCAATCAGGTGCCATGGTGGCTGCCTCTACATACATAATGCCAGCATCAGTGCTGTCTCTCACAAACTCACTGCGCCTCAGAATGTGCACGGGTCTCGAGGCACTCGTGCTAACTGAAGACTCAACCCGACCCTTGGGTCTCTCCCTGGGTTGGGTTGGCGATTGCGTAATCTTCCACCCCTTATCATAAAAGACACATGTGTTCGAGCGGCCGAAACGCGTGACGTCGCGATCAAAAAGCCAGGGGCGGCCTAACAGAACATGGGCGACGTCCATGGGTATGACGTCGCACCAAACCCGATCCTCAAAGGAAGCGATGCTGATCGGCACAAGACAACGCTGAGTAACCTGGATCGCCGTCTTGTCTACCCAAATGACACGATAGGGGTGTGGGTGAGGCTCAACCTTCACCTGCATACGGTCTAAACCCTTCTGGGCCACGATATTCAAACAACTCCCATTATCGATGGCTAGCTTGCAGGGTCCGCTTGCACTCTGGAAATACGTGTAGAAAATGGTGGTGCGGCGCCAGTCCTCATCAGCACGTGGGGTATGTAGAAGGCGCCTGCCCACTCCCAACTCTAACGAACGCTCAGCGTCGCTCTCCCAACCCTCCTCAACGGCGGTCGTAATCTCCTCAGTCACCTCCTCATCTCCCTCTAAACCTTGCTCCTCATCCTCAACCAATAAATTCCGCGTGGGGTACTGCGCCGCCACGTGTCCTCTGCCTGAATATCTATAACACTGGATACCCCCAGAGCGCTGACCATCAGTGGTAGTGACCTTGCCCTTAGTGTCCGTGGGAACACGTGTAGGTGCAACCGAGGTGGTCTGGGGCGGAGCGGGTTTCCTGAAAGTCGAGGAATCAGTCCGAGATGGAAACTGCCTCGTAGTAGATGATCGAAGGTACTCAAGGGCGAGCTGGAATATCTCATCGACTGTCTCTAAACGGTGGAGAATTAATTCTCTCCGAATCTCAGTGCGTAGGCCCGCCTTGAAACGAGATGCAGTGGCAATGAGCTCCTCCGAGACATCACTTCTATTGACTAACTCGTCAAAGCGAGCCATGTACTCTGCGACAGTGAGTGTCCCCTGTCGTAGGTTCTGCAACTGCTCAAATAGCTGGTCTCGGTAGGACGCAGGGAGGTACTTCTCGCTCAGTCTCTGTTTCATCTCCTCCCATCTGGTGATGGGGTAGTAACCATCTCGCTCCAAAGCTCTCTCAACGCTAATCCAGAATACCTTAGCCCGTCCGATCAGCTTCATTTTTGCGAAGTGAACATAACGCTCGTCACTCATATCATACCACTCGAAATAATGGTCCATGTCCAGAACCCAATCGCTGAAGGCTTTCAGATCCAAACGACCATCGAACGTAGGGGCGTCGAGTCGAATACGACGAGTGATGTCCAAGTGGTGGTCACCTCTCCGTGGGTCGGGATAGTCCTCGGGATAATCGTCATGGGCATAGCCGTATTGAGCGGGTGGGGGCCCACGCTCTCGCCGAATCGGGGGATAATACTCATCTCCGTGACGATCCCGTCGATCGTGTGGGGGCACACGATCTATGGGGTCCTGCTGAGGCTAACGTGGCATACAGTACTTATCACGCTGAAATGGAGGCCTATATCGTGCTGGAGCTTGTCTATGCTCAACTGCTGGGTCAGGGTGTCGCCTTGCCGGTGGAGCTGGGGCTCGCTGAGGAATCTCACGATGGAGGCGATCTACTGGTGGGTGGCCATCTCTCGGACGCTGGTTAGGTCGTAGGGAACATCGGTGTCGTCCTCAAGCGAATCGTGATGCTGTGCTGGGGTGTCCCTGACATTCTCTAAGTGGTCTAGGCGAAGATTCACCTCGGCAAGGTCATGACGCACATCATCAAACTGGGTACCTAAGGTGTCCAAACGATCTAGGATAAGACGCTGGAACTCAGTGAAAGCGGTGCCCGAATTCGAGCTTGCCGTGCGGTCGTCGATGACTTGAGGATCTACCATGCTTCTTCTAAAAATCCTACCACTACGGAGCATGCAAATGGCCCAACCCAGGCTCTGATACCAACTGATGTAGGGTAGGCTGTGAAGTGAATTCCAAAATGCACGCTAGTGGTGAGTGGAGGTTGACTCCTAATGACTCAATGCATGCGACACGCATGGCTAGGCGCACCAGTTAATATTAGCAACTAAATATTATAAAACAACACAACATTCCATAAGCGAAGATAAACAATTTCTTAAAGCTTAAGGCGTGGCTTTCCTCCGCACGGAGGGCCAGAGCAAGCGCGCGGCGATTCAATCCGTCCTACAGTTAGAGATCTTCACAAGACAAATAATAATGCACTTTAATTCCAAGAAAGCATAAGTTTGCCACAACGCAACAAAGTTTTAACACCGTCAACTAATACAAAACACAACGAGAATCAGAAATAAAATAGGACTGCTGTAGTTTTTAGGAAAACTGAAGTTTTGGAGAAGATTATAGGTTTTCCAGGTGGTGGTGGACTAGATCGGGTAGAGGTGGTCGAAGGGGGCGTAGGGGGGGCTGGATCGGGGCGGCACGGGGCTGGATCTGGGCTGTAGCGCCCAGATCTGGGCAGATCTGAGAGGGGAGGGGCTGAGGGGGTCGACGACCTGCTGTGCTGGGTTTGGGGGGAATAGTGGGTGGCTGTTGTAGAGGATTTAGGGGTGCGGTGGCTACTGTGGAGGTCAGGGTGGCTGGTGGTTATGGAGGGGCTGGGGTTGGCGGCAAGGAGTTGAAAGGGGGTTGACGGCAGGGGCTGGAAGGGGGCTGGTGGCAGGTGGCCTGGGATTGAGGGGCTGGCGGCTGGGGTTTGAAAGGGGGCTGGCGGCTGGAGTTTGAAAGGGGGCTGACGGCTGGAGTTTGAATGGGGGCTGGCGGCAGGGAGAAAAGGGAGAGGGGTGCCTGTTTGGTGGAGGAGAAGGAGAACAAGGAGGAGATGAGATAACTTACCCAAGGAGTCATCACCAAGGGGCTCCACGGAGTCGGCACCGCGGAGGAGATCACCGGAAATGAGGACGGAGGAGATCACCGGAAATGAGGAAGAAGCTCTCCAAATTTCAACAATGAAAGTTACAGCAGCCCTAAGGTTCTATTTATAAGAAAACTGGATTAGGGCAACCGAAATCGACGGCTATGATTGACCGACGGTTTCAGGGCCATAAATACATGAAATAAAACTCAAAATACATAATGTCATATATGAAACTATATCAGAACGACGAGCCAGACGCATCCGCGGTGGCGGATCGCCGGTTCGATCAAGTCCGCCTGCGAGAATACACGAAGGTGGGATTCACTTTGCGCCGAGTCGCGCCAGATGGTCCCCCATCAGCTTGTCTCGATATATTTTATTTTCTTCTGTATCAATCTACATTTATTGTTCTGTGTTAGTGCGAGTCTATCAACTTGTCTGAACTGCTTCCCATTTAGGGTTCAATCTAGAACCCTAATTTGCTCTCCCTCTGGTGTTCCAACCTTGTTCCCCGCCCACAGATCAGTACTGCACCTTTGCACGTTCGGATCCCGCAACATTTATCACACTAACGCCCGACGTCCAGTTCTCGCACCAGGTTCTATTGATCGAACTTCCTAAGGAGCGCCGCAATGGATCACAATATCTCACATTGCGTCGTCCTGTATCGTCCAATATCCTACAGATCTACGCCCTCAGGCTACACCCACTCATCGTTGCTTGTGCACGATGACACCACATCGACACACTAGCCGCTCGACGGGCTTGACTCCCCCAACTGCCTGCTCCAGCAAACCGATGCGCCCCCTCGTGGCCAGCTTCCAACTACGTGTGAATTCCTCTACTTGGCGCCACCTACTCCAGGAACTATTCCTTGTGCACGCCACCTCGCGCGGTCTTGTTTCCTTCCCTTAGTGCCCCAACCCGCTCCGTTTCTCTCCGCACCGACGAGGACGTCTCCTCTTCGTCCTCCACCAATTCCACTCGCTTAGGATTGGCTCGAAGCTCGATTAGATTATTTCACCTTTCTCCGTGAGCTTTGCCACTACCGCTGTCAACCGACAACCGACACCTCTGCCCCCTCCTCCACCACCGACCGCCTATTGACCGCCCTCGAGTACATAGTGATGCGGAATGGAGACGCGAACTTGCGGCAGAGGACGAGTTTTGGGCCCGTTTGAGGCCAATTGGCCACCTGCCATATATGGCATCTCTGGATCGATGATCCGACTCCACGGATGCATCTGACTCGTCGTTTACCTACATTTTCATATATTATATTATTGCGTTTCAGTTTTATTTAGTGTAATCAGTCCCTCCACACCCCAACCAATCATAGCCGTTGATGTCGGGGTGCCCTAATTATGTTTTATTATAAATAAGAGGCATGGAGGATGCTTGCAGATTTTGGAGTGAAGAATCCCGAAATCCGGCGATCCCTCCACGGTGCCGACTTCGTGGAACCCTAGGTGACGACTCCTAGGCCTTCTCCCGCTTCTCAAAGTTATCCCCTACCCATAGCCATCCTCCTCCACCCCCAAATCCTTCCACTGTCACCTCCATAACTCCAAAACCCTAGCCGAAACTCCATCCAGCAGCCACTGCCCTTCCGCCCCTCCTTCCAACAATTCCTGCACCATTTTGGCCGCCGACCTCCACCCTACACCACCGCCCAACCACTCCACCCTCTCCCTACAGCAAGCCACAATCGCCCCCCTTCCTGTTTAAACCCCACCGTCCAGCAACCCCTCCCTCAACCACGCCCCCCTTTTGTAGCCCACGACAGTAGAAAAGCCCTGCCTGTTGCCTTTAATCCAAGATCTGACCCCTCCCCCCTATTGCCTATCACCTAGATCCATCCATATTCCTTCATATTCCCGCCACCGCCACGAAGGACGTCGCCGGATCTACTCCCCCATGACAGCCCCCATGCGTTGTGAGTGTTTTCTTGTTGTACGAACTCTTGTTTTTCAATATTAAAATATGGTGATGTGATTTCATATTTATTTGGATAAATAGCATCGTAGAATCTTGTTCCAGATATCTTGTGATTTGTAGGAACCATTCGCCACGTGCTCTTGCTTTGGCCCTCCACGCGGGAGATAACCAAATCTTGTCCGCTTAAATAAATAGTTTTGCTTGTGCTAAAATTAGATGCGTGCTATTTAATTATTTATTGTTTAGTTTGATTTCGCCGTCGAGGCTTGCATCTTACATATAGTAGTTTATGGTTGTCGAGTTGTTTCCCTGACACTTCACCTGGGGTTGCATGTTAGTCACCCACCCAAGTAGCCTACCCTACATCAATTGGTATCAGAGCCCAAGGTTTGGGTCACATTCATAAACGTAGTGGTAGGTCATATAGAGTTTTTAGGTTCATCTATGACTAATTATCATCGACATTCCTCTTCTCTATTTGTGGATCTGGAGTCTACCTATACCCGATCCCATAGAGCTCCTTTAGAGAAATCCTCATGTTATTATGATGATTATTATCGTTTGCCGCACACTACTTCCAGAGATCGTGTCGAACCCTCAACGTGATTCCACTGTGCTAGAGATGATAACTATGATGATTATCGTCGTCCCCATCCCCATACATGAGCAGATAGTGCCGACCCTCTGACACGACTCGATTATTTTAGGAATGACTATTATGAGGATCATCATATTGAGAGAGATCTTAAGAGTAGGTTTCGTGTTGTTGCCCCACTTTTTGACGGTTCATGAGTCCCGAGTATTTCAGTTATTGGCTTGTGGATATGGAATATTATGTTGATTATTTCGAATTATTCGGTGAGCGTCGCATAAAATTTGCGAAACTTAGGCTTCTAGATCAGGTGAAAACATATTGGTCTAACATTGAAAGGACCCGTGAGCGAGATCGTCTTCACCGCATCACTAGTTGGGTGGAGATGAAGCTTAGGTTGTGTCAGAGGTATTTGTCTGCATCGTATCAGAGCCACTTACCCTTCGGCAAGGATCCTTGTCCATCTCTGAGTACATGAATCGTTTTGATGAGCTAGCAGTGAGGAGTGACATTCGAGAGGAGCCATCTATGATCACTTCCCGATTTTGGTCTGGACTGCGATCTGACATACACACTGAATTGGCTTATCACCGCTCGGAGTCCCTTGAGCAGACCTATTAGCTCGCCCTTCATCATGAACAGTTCTTGAGATACGCTAGAGTTAGCCGAGTGGGTTCACACCTTGACCGCCCCAGTATGAGTCCCTCCTGTACTGAGGTCACCAATCTGCCTACCCTTGTCCTGTCGGACACGACAGAAGTGTCACCCGAGTCTGATTTCTCTCACCCCAGTGAGGTACTTAGTCAGACGAGTGGTCCATCCTTTGATTCTAACTCATTTACTGTCATCTCGACTGAGAGTGAGTCTGGGCGACCTAGCGATCTAGTGGTGACGTGTTCTTACCCTACCTCACGTGTTGATTTCATTATTGCTCCTACCATAGACCTACTTATTGAGACCATACTTATGGGCCCATTCTTGATAGTATGTCTTTTTCACTCTCCCACTGCCATTGTCCCGAGCCACATCACGACTAATAGCCAAGAGCCTGGTGTTGATCTCATAGTGGCTACCTCACTTGTTTATGGGGACACTACCCCTTACGTTGGTACTCATCTGAAGGATCATGGCCCTGTTGACGGGTTCTTTGACGAGCCCCCCCCGTTGAGCCTCCTGATGAGCCATCACGTCCTGGTGAGGATGAGATTCAGGTGAGCCACTTGTTTATGAGTATTGAGTTATTGGCGTCTCTTTCGTTATCGTCTCTGGTCTTGCCCCAGAGATTGAATCTTGAGTGGAAAGTATTTATGGCTTTCCTTAAGTACACTTGAGCTTACTCCCGCTATTTCGAGGACCTGCCTTATGACACATCACACTCTTGATGAGTTTTGAGACACACCACCTACTGACCCACCAGATAAGTTCTTTCTTTTGAGGGGCACTCGCCACACTCTAGAGTCATGTCTTCTAGTCGATGTATATGGTTTTCACTCAAGTGGTCGTCGCGTTTGCGGTGAATTTTCATACATACCTCCTAGTGAGCCCCTGATGTGTCACTTTCCCCGAGAGACATTTGACATTTTATGAGCTCGTATTTGAGTACTGATGTCTCATGCAATCATTTGGATACTCGTCGCACACTCGATGAGTTTTTTAACTCCCCACCGAAAGAGCCTCCTGATAGACCGCCCGTCTTAGATATTTGTAGGTCATTATCAGACTGCCCCCTCGAGAACGTGTCGTGCTTGTCGTGTTTCATTTGCATCATTATCATGAGTCTGTTGAGTCAATTGTTCATCATTTGCATGTGTCTGTTGAGTCGTTTGTTCATCGTTTGCATGCGTTTCATGAGTCGGTCCGATGAAGGATCAATACTGGTAATAAATCTTATAAATCGCATGCAGATGTTCATTGGCAAGAGCAGGTATTTCATGAAGGCGAGCATGTGATGGTGAGAATCCGCGTTGTGAGGCTCCTTGGGAGGCCTGTTAAAAGTTTGAGCGTTAGGCGAATGGATTCCTACACAATCATGAAAAGGATCGCAGCAAATACATATGATCTTGATATCCCTACGAGCATGAGTATGACCTGATGCTATACTACAAACCTCATAAGTATGTGGACCCATTTCATGGAGATCCTTTCATCCTTTTGAGTCTACACCTTCACATTCTTTTGAGCCCACACCTCCACATTCTCACTCCTGCACCCAATCCACTTCTGAGTCCCACCTGCCTTTGGGCCAGTCACCTATAGCTTCACCGTCTGCACTTATGATCGCACTGGTACCACCATCACACCTTGTGACTTTTGAGAGCATTACTGATATTGTGACCTACGAGTGTATAACCACGTCTGACGGATAGAAACCGGAGTACCATTGGAGAGGACGCCTGGCGGACAGAGACAGGAGTACCATTGGCGAGGATGTTCTGTTATCGACGATACTTGGACGACCTCTGATGGACATCATTGATTCTTACCTGGCATACACCGAGAGGATTCCGATCTCTATTCATCAGGAGATGAATTTTTTCAAGCCAGAGAGAATGATGCGGAACGGAGACGCGAACCTGCGGCGGAGGACAAGTTTTGGGCCTTTTTTGTGGCCAATTGGCCACCTACCATATATGACATCTCCGGATCGACGATCCAACTCCACGGATGCGTCTGGCTTGTCATTTACCTACATTTTCATATATTATATTGTTGCGTTTCAGTTTTATTTAGTGTAATCAGACCCTCCACATCCCTGACCAATCATAGCCGTTGATGTCGGGGTGTCATAATTATGTTTTATTATAAATAAGAGGCATGAGGGCTGCTTGGAGGCTATTGCAGATTTTGAAGTGAAGAATCCCGAAATCCGCCGATCCCTCCACAGGCCGACTCCGTGGAACCCTAGGTGACGACTCCTAGGCCTTCTCCCGCTTCCCAAAGGTATCCCCTACCCATAGTCATCCTCCTCCACCCCCAAATCCTTCAACCGTCATCTCCATAACTCCAAAACCCTAGCCGAAACTCCACCTAACAGCCACTGACCTGCCGCCCCTCCTTCCAGCAATTCCTGCACCATTTCTGGCTGCCGACCTCCACCCTGCACCATCGCCCAACCGCTCCACCCTCTCCCTATAGCAAGCCACAACCGCCCCTCCCCCTTCCCGCTTAAACCCCACCATCCAACAACCCCTCCCTCAACCACGCCCCCCTTTTGTAGCCTACGACATCAGAAAAGCCCTGCCTGTTGCCTTTAATCCTAGATCTGACCCCCTCCCCCCGATTGCCTATCACCTAGATCCAGCCATATTCGTTCATATTCCCGCCACCGCCACGAAGGACGTCGCCGGATCTACTCCTCCATGACAACCCCCATGCGTTTGTGAGTGTTTTCTTGTTGTACGAACTCTTGTTTTTCAATATTAAAATACGGTGATGTGATTTCATATTTGTTTGGATAAATAATATCGTAGAATCTTGTTCTAGATATCCTGTGATTTGCAGGAACCATTCACCACGTGCTCTTGCTTTGGCCCTCCACGCCAGGGATAACCAAAGCTTGTTCGCTTAAAGAAATAGTTTTGCTCGTGCTAAAATTAGATGCTATTTAATTATTTATTGTTTAGTTTGATTTCTCCATTGAGACTTACATCTTACATATAGTAGTTTATGGTTGAGTTGTTTCCCCGACACTTCACCTAGGATTGCATGTTAGTCGCGCACCCACATAGCCTACCCTACGTCACACAATGTTCGTACTTCCTGTCGGGGACATTCACCTGGGCCATCTCCGCCTTTGGGATTTCAGTGTTTGATGACACCTACCCCTCTGTTGGATTGCCCGCGTCGAATAGTTTTTTGACTTCTAGTACACCCCCGCCGACCAAAAGGTCTCCATGGCGATTATTTACATGGAGGGCCCTTTGCTCCACTGGATGTGTTGGTTGTGCCAAAATTTCCTTGATCTCTATTGGCCCACGTTGAAGTAGGAACTCCTTCGGTACTATGACACATGACAAGCAGGCAATGCCTACAAGCGCCTCAGCTCCATTCCCCAGTCCGACACCCTAACGACCTACATCATCAAGTTCATCAAGGCCGCCACGCACGTCACCAGACTCTCTTCTAACCACTATCTAGGGTACTTCCTAACGAGCATGCAATCCCACCTACGCACGCGTTTTCGTGTCCACAACCTATATGCTCTCTCCCGCGCCATGAAGCAAGCTTGTTGCCTCGGCTAGGAACTCCACACGGTCTTGCCACTCTTCCCTACTCGACCAGCCCACCCGTTTCTGTCACTGCTAAAATTCAGCCACAACTCCATCTCCTGGATCCCTCGCCTCCACCTAGAACTCCATTGATACGCCGCCACCGTTGGTAACCCCACCACCCCAGTGCTTATCGCACCAAGAGTATCAAGAGCTTCGTCGGACATGCCTTTTCTTTCGCTGCAAACATCTGTACTTTCCCACAAAAAAAATGCCCCCTCTGGGAACTGTGGCTTTTGATCATGGCTGAAGACGACGACCCGACATTGCGGAATTGGATCTACTTATGCTCGGAGACGGACCATATGAGCCTCGACCTTGAGGACAGAATCAATTTTCGGGTAGAGAATGTTGATACAAAGATGATTTCCCGGGGCGTCTATGCATCCTCCTATCTACTTATGTAGCCTTATGATATTTTCGTAATTATGCATGTCCATGTTGTGTGCTCCGATTTGAGATCGAGTGCTAGGGAGAGCGAGGGAGAAGTCCCTCAAAGGATTTGAGTCCCCTTTCCTAGATCCAGTGGAGCTATGGTTGCGGTGGAGAAGGCCGGAGGAGAAGAGCTCATCTATTTCCGGCAAGGAAAGTCCGACGGAACAACCTGAGGAAATGCGGTAGCGGGCGTAACGCGCGACTGCACTGTTTTCGGCAAGAAAATTTCTAGGTCACGGGAATTAGAGAGAGAGAGAGAGGGAAAAAGGAAAGAAGTGAGAGAGAGAGAGGGAAATAGATAATAACTTCTTGATTCCCATTTCTTCAAACCAAACCAATCAAATAGGTTTCAAGCCCCTCACTTGGGCCTTAATAAGACGAGTGAGTAAAAATAACATATGCACGACATAATAATTATAAATAGTGCGGCAAGAAAACTATCAATCCCTGGTGGATTGGATGCGTCGCTGATATGTGCGCCCCCAACGTGGATCCATAACAGTCCTACTCTCTCCTATATGAGGGAGTGGTAACGAGTCTTTTAGGATCTTGGAGCATTAGGTCTTTGAGCTCTCTTGGAGAATGGGCGTTTAGAGGGTCTTGCCTTCAAGATATTGGATCCTATGAAGCACCGATACTTCCTTGAGGGTCACGTACCCGTACCGGATACGTATTCGATACCGGTACGTACCCGATACTCACGGACACACCTGTTATTCTAGTCTGTAAATACACTTGGACTTGGTAGATTGTTATGCATATTGTAATAAGAGTATGTTTTTCTGAAGCAAACAAAAGACTTCTGTGTCTTTTTAGAAAAGAAAATTTGTGACCCAAAAAAATGCAAATGGTGATGCTTGTTTATTATAGTAACAAAAGGTACTTCAGATTTAAGCATCTTTTTTCGTTTAAACTCTAAAATATTATATTGCATTAACTATGAATTTATACTTCAATTGGTGATTTATGCAATTATGTTTGATGTTTTATTATTTTGGTGGACTTTTAATTACATTTGTGAGATTATACATATATATTTATTATATTTAATACAACGTATCCCGCCGCCCCCGTATCATTATATCTTAAAATTTGCCGTACCGTCGTACCGGATACGCATCGTACCCGGTACTCGTACCCGTACCGGTGCTTCCTAGATTGGATCAGACTTGTCTCAATATCTTGTATTTTCTTTTGTATAAATCTACATCTATTGTTCTGCGATTGCACGAGTCTATCAGAGCTTCGAGCAAATTTCGTGAGAGATGAATGGAATAATTCAGGTTTAGATGCATTTTCAATTTTTAGAAGTTTTGGACGAAGTTGAATTTTGGACACTAGGCTCTCTGTTTAAGAACGAAACACAGGGCGGGAGTCACCATTCCAACGCCTACTGGAGGGAAGGTGGGATATAGGGAAATGCCATGCGAACAGAAGAAACACGGGAATGTGCTAGGATAAGTGCCATCGTTTGATAACTCGTGTTCGCGTTTGCCAGGCGCTACAACGATTCGCTATTGGATTCCCAAACATAACTTGATTTTCGCCCTGATTCTTGTAGGTTTTGAGTGAAACTTCACTAGAACTCTCACGAACTCATTGAATGTCTACTAGATTATCTTTTTCGTTATGGCCTCACTGAATCTTATGTATTGTAACTTTGGATCAAGTTAGATAATCATTAGGATCCATTCATCTGAACAGAATTTGAATTGAATTCAGGAATTAGTTTCAATTCAAATTACAGCCTAAATTATAATTTGTTTGAATTCCATTTCAATTCTTCAGCCATAATACATAATTGTATATGCAGACTTAAGTTGTACAATTCTGTTGTTCGAATGCAAACATGAATTCAAGCGCAATAATTTCTAGTTTTGTTAAACCCAAAATAAATTAGGATCATCTTAAAAGATCATCTTCATTAATTAAACACAATTTTAAATTTATCATATAATATACACTAGTTGCATGTCTAGGTAATTTTTTTTAATTTCTCTGTATGGATTTCTCTAGAAATATATCTCTACATATTGTTTTTATGTAAAATTAGATTCTTTTTCAAGGATTCTGGCTCCGTTTGGCGCGGCGGTGGCGGCCGTGAACGCGGTGGTTATGAACCACGTTCGTGAACGCCCCGACCTCACCTAAGGAACTTCATCCACTTTCATGTTCAAAACTAGTTTTCTTTTCTTGGTGGCGGTCATAACCTTGTCATGCCGAATATGCATTCTATGACGGTAATGTTTTTGTCCAAACTCACCGGAGCAAAAAAGCCGTGCCAAACAGAGCCGTCCATCTTAGTAGGATTCTCCCTCTCAAATTTTTTCTCTAGCATTTTTCTTTACAAATTTCATTACGATTCTCTATATAGATATCTATATTTTGAGGGTTCTATCTTACTAGAATTCTTTTACTCTGATCTTCTCTCTTATAATTCTCTCTCTAGAAATTTATCTCAATGATTTTATATTACTAGGATTTTCCTACTAAAATTTTTCCTCTATAAAATTTCATTTTAGAGACACTAGAAATCTCTTTCTAGAAATATATTTCTCCAATATTCTAGTTCATCAATTATTCACTGCAAGAATTTCTCTCTAAATTTTTTGTTTCTATCAGTTTTCTGATTAAGGCTTCGTTTGGCACGGCGGTAACGGTAGTGAACGCGGTGGTTATGAATCATCGTTCGTGAACGCCCGACCTCACCTAAGAAACTTCATTCCCTTTTATGTTCAAAACTAGCTTTCTTTTCTTTGTGGTGGGACCACAACGGTTGTCATTCCAAACATACATTCTATGGCGATGGCATTTTTGTCCTAACTCACCGGAGCAAAAACGCCATGCCAAAAGGACCCTAAAATTCTCATTATGTTTTTCATTGTAGAAATCTATCTCTAAGGCATTCTATCGCTTGGATTCTTTCTCTCATTCAAAATTTATCTTTGGATGTTCTCCATAGAATGTCTAAAAAATCATGTTAAGATTCTCTCTCTAAATCTAGCTCACAATGTTTTTTTTCTAATGCCACAATATTTTAATACACGAAGCAATCTGTTACGAAGACGGAAGAGGGTCAGGGACGAGGACACTAGGACACAACGTATATGTCGTCGTTAATCATAGGCGCTATATAAGCCTATGCTATATAGCACACCACAACACCCACTAGAGAGCGCACTTAACCATAGGCGCGTAACGAGTCTAGCTCGTTTCTTGTGTAGGATTGGGAAAATTGTTGTGCTGGCATAGCGCACCAGTCATCGTTATATTTTAGTATCGCTTTTGTATATCGAGCCGTTGGTTATTTACCGTTTGCTCCCGCATATATTGTAACTAGGCACTATATAAGCCTTGACTTATTTTTCATTTGAAGGATCAAAGAGTAAGAACTAATTTGAAGGATCCATAGGGGCTGGGCTCATCTCGCTTCTCTTCCCCCTTCGTCTCATCCCTTCCCTCCTCCTCTTCAACCCTAGTATCTAACATTTGGTCCGACCTATCGCCTTTCGTCCACCGTCTCGGTCGCCCGAAGTTCTACCAACGCTCCTCCTTCGTCCTTCAACGTCGCAGACCTCGCGTTCTTCCCAGAACATTGGTCTCACGTGCATCTACTCCTCCCGACATCGACACTGTTTGCCACCCCTTCCGACGGCTTTGCACGCGCCTTCCACTCCTTCCCACGACATCGACTCCGCCTTCCGCTCCTTCCCATGACATCGACACCGCCTGCTGCTCTTTCTCGCAACATTGCCGTCAACATCGACTCCCGCACCATCGCCCTCGACATCGACTCCTGCACCATCGCCCTCGACATCGACACCGACTCCTGCGACATGGATAGATCCACATTGACCTCGCGCAGCCTTCCCCGCGACCTCGCCTTTTGCTTCGACCCCGACTTCGGACCCACCTTCGACTGCAACGACCTTGGGCCACCTTCACCACGTCACTGCCACTGCCGGCCTACTCCTCTGGGCTGCTTCCAACCGCACCTTGCCGTATGTATGCCCCCTCAGCTCCGCTCCATGACACATTCCGACGCACTGACGCCTCCACCAATGGTGGATCCGACCATCCTTTGTTGCCTCGACGGTCACAACGACGCCATTGCTTTGCTCCAATCCCTCATGTTATGGATGGACGCAAAACTTGTTGCGATCATGGCCGACCACCCAAGATCGTCCGCCACTTCCATTGCGGAATTCCCATCCCTCCTCAACGCACCCTCAGACTCTTCTCGGGACACTGTTCCTCCGCCAACTGTTTTTTCCTTGGCACCCCGATCCTTCGATGTTCCGCCCTTCACCGATCCCATGGGCTGGATTGCCTAAGCGGAGCAATTTTTTGACATCCAACAAATCCCGGAGCCGCATAAAGTTAGCACAACTATGATAGGCATAGATGACTCCACACTCCATTGGGTCCGTTGGCTTTGACAGTTCACACCTGCTCTCTCTTGGCCCGACCTACAACAAGATCTCATTCATCGATACGATGTTCCTTACTCGGGTTCAGCGGTGGAGCGCCTTTGCACTATTCGTCAAACGGGACCCCTTGGCGATTACATCGACGAATTCATTGCTCTCGCCACGTATGTGCCCGACCTTCCCCCTGATCACTACCTCAGCTTCTTCATGTATGGGCTCCTCCCGCATATTCTTGCCCGCCTGCGCACACATCACCCACCCTCGATTGTCGAGGCCATGGACCTTGCTCGCTTGGTGGAAGAGGACTTTAACGTCCCCTCCGTCGACATCGGCCAGCCTCCAGGGAGTCCGACGCACGGTCCGGTCGCTTACCCTTCACCCTTTTGTCCGCCACCCCAGTTGCATACCGCGGCTCCCCCGCATCTCGGCTCATCGCCTCGGCCGCCCCGGCCTCCGCACAGTCCTAACCCAAAATATCACGATCTTCGCACTAAGGGCCTCTGTTTTCGTTGTAAACAACCCTACTCTCCGACTCACGACTGTCCTTTGAAGGAGCTCCGCATCACCATTGGCGAGGAAGACTCCGAGATCACCCTTGGGGATTTCGAAGCCCTGGAGAGCGATGACTTTCCCTCCGTCACGGGACCCCACGTGCGACTGCATCGTTTTGAACTTTTGTGCTTGTTGACTAGCGACGTCTCCGCCCCCTCACTATGACGTTCTCTGGATCCATGTATGGCACTCCCCTGACTGTGTTGGTTGATAGTGGGGCTAGCCACAACTTCATCTCTCAGCGCTTTGTATCACTGTTCGACATTCACCCATCTCCTGCTCCTCTCGCGGTTTGCTTGGGCGACGACCACCTCACTACCAGTGGGGGCCACTTTTCGGACCTGCACATGACTGTTGTCCCATGCCCTCTCCGCGTAGATTTCTATTCCTTCGAGCTTGGTGGCATTGACGCCATGCTCGGTGACTAGCGACGTCTCCTCCCCCTCATTATGACGTTCTCTGGATCCATGTATGGCACTCTCCTGACTATGTTGGTTGATAGTGGGGCTAGCCATAACTTCATCTCTCAGTGCTTAGTGTCACTATTCAACATTCACCCATCTCCTGCTCCTCTCGCGGTTTGCTTGGGCGACGACCGCCTCACTACCAGTGGGGGCCACTTTCCGGACCTACACGTAACTGTTGGTCTATGCCCTCTCCACGCATATTTCTATTCCTTCGAGCTTGGTGGCATTGACGTCATTCTCGGCGTTGCGTGGCTTCGTACCCCGGGCGATGCGTATGTAAACTGGGCTCTCATGACGATGCATTTTCCTCAAGCAGGAGTTCCCTTCCTCTTTGTCGGGGCGGTGGCTTTACCCTGCCAGGCAATGACCCTCATTCCTCAGTAGCCAACGACTATGGACATTGTCATCCACCTGCAGTACGACGTCGCGCGAAACTACCCGACCAACCCTCCATCGTCCCAGCTATCGGCGTTCAACGTGTTACTTCGGCCTTGAGGAGAAGACAAATTTGCGAGAGGGCGGACCGTCATCGTTATATTTTAGTATCGCTCATGTATATCGAGCCGTTGGTTATATACCGTTTGCTCCCGCTTATATTGTAACTAGGCACTATATAAGCCTTGGCTTGTCTCTCAAATATCTAAAACAATCCCATTTTTTTTACCGCTGGGTGAGAACTGGGGAATTGAGTTTGTAGGCTGAAATTCAAATTCAAGATTCAATCATGCAATTGAACAATGAATTAACTATCTCTACTGCAATTCCTGACACCCAAGTTCGTCCACCTGAACTGACCTTTATATATATATTCATAATAAAAAGCTAACTGAAATTGTCTCTAAATTGTGATTTTTGTAACCATCAAAACTACAACTTTTCTGAGACTGAGGGTCCTTTTGGTGCGGCGTTTTTACTCCTGTGAGTTTGGACAAAAATGCTATCGTCATAAAATATATGTTTGACATGACAACGGTTATGATCGCCACTAAGAAAAAAAAACTGATTTTGAACATAAGTGGATGGAGTTCTTTAGGTGAGGTCGGACGTTCACGAACAATGGTTCATAACCACCGTGTTCACGAACGCCACCGCCTGTGTCAAACAAACGGACCATGACTCATAAACTTTGATTTTCACTAGTACTCTTGATTAGTTGATCAATTTATTAGTGGTATCCCTAACTGGTCTTATTCTTGTTTGGCCAATTTACATTGTTTTGAGTCTCTTCCATTTTCATTGACGAATACATTGCAGAGTCTTTAATAAAGATTGGCACAGAAACCCTAAGCCCTAAAGCCTATCATTGCAGAGTCTTTAATAAAGATTGGCACAGAAACCCTAAGCCCTAAAGCCTATCGGTTCAGCTTCATTTGTCCTGTTCACCTATTTAGATAAGCTCACTTCTTCGCCTAACAGATCTCTCTTGTATCCAAGACTTCGCTGCTGCGCAGCTCAGCGACTTTGTCTCCTGTTCGCCCCGTATATAAAGCTTGAAGCTCCTTCTTCGCCTCTTTATATAAGCTCCCCCGCTTCAAACGCTTATCCTTAGTATCCTTCATCCTCGTGTGTAAAATGTAAATGAATGGCTTTCTTCTCTTATGAGATTTTGAGTTGGTTGGGAACTGCGCTCCGTCATGAACTCTTTCCCCTTTCTACTCTACCCCCAAGTTAATATTGTGCTAGACGTCCAAAGAGTAACCCGTTCATTTTTTTCACATTTGTGAAATGCACTCAAAAGCGGTTATAAGTTTTTTTTTTTATTTAACATAGAAGCAAATGAAACATTGTTACAAGTATTTTACATATTTTTTTGAATTTGAAACTTTTTTTTGAAAAGAAAATACTTTCAGGAAAAAACGTTGCGTATTTGAGTGCGCATAGCGCTGAGTTCGGACGACTAACCGTTAGGTGTTGTGTTTATAAAATTCAACTGCTCTTAAATGCTCAGGTTGTTCCTAACTTATCTGCGTCCCTCTTTCATTCACAGACGATAGATTACATCAAAAAGTGCGAGGAGGATCTCGTTCAGATGGCGATGCTCCAGCGCCCGGCTTTTGCCTACGAGCCCGAAGCCAAAGAGCTTTACGACAAGCCTCTACTGGGATTCATACAGACCAGAAACGAGTCCGCCGGAGATGCGGGCGTCACTGACTCCGACGAAGATGATGAGTCCTGCAGCGATTCCGACGGAGAAGATCCGCCGCACAAGCCCGAGACGAGATTGGAACCCGGCGAGAGGAAGGCGGCGCGGAAGGAGAACAAGAAGAAGGTGAAGGAGGAGAAGCGGGAGGCTCGAAAAACCAAAACTTCGAAAGTGGATAAGAAGAGGAGGAAGAAGCTGTCGAAGATGAAGTGCAACAGGTGATATGAGCATTTTTGCAATTTTCTTTTCATTGTGATCCAGTTTTCTTTAGTTATTATACAATTATATTTGCACACATTTTTTGATCGTGAGAGTACCCTAAGCCGGCTCGATGTTTCCTTCCATGTAAAAATATTTTTATCCGTTCCTTTATATTTTTCTAATGAAATTTAAATTATTTCTATTTTTACATTTTTTGTATTTCTTTTTGTTTTTCTATTTTTTTCATTATATTTCTCTTTATCCATTATTTATAGGCAATAACTATATGCAGTCCCATTTTGGCTATGCGCAGGACATGCAATTTGAAAATGGCTATATGCAGACCAATTTCTGAACGGGTTCACAAGTTCCTATGGGTTTTTAGTTTGGCCTGCATATATCCTTGGACTGCATACAATCAAAACTGGCCTGCATATAACATGACCCTATTTATATTATATACCCTAGTTTTAAGAGGATGGTTAGTCATCATTCGGCATTCATTACCGTTGCCCCCTATCTTTAGTCATTATCTCACTAATGCCTAAGTACATCATGTCTTTCCTTATTGTTTTATTCCAAGTCTTTTTTGGTCTTATCTCTCCCCCATTTAACATGCCTAGTAACTAAACTCTCACAATGCCTAACACGTGCCTCCAATGGTTTCCTTTGTACCTATCTGAATTATCTTAATCAAGCTTCTCACATATTCTCTACAATTGCTGTCACTCTTGTCTTATCCTTGATACATTCATTCTTAATTTTATTTAGTCTCGTGTGCCCACATATCCACCTAAGCATTCTCATCTCCGCAACTCCCATTTTTTGCTCATGTATAGACAATTCACTGCCCAACACTCAGAATCGTAGAACATTGCTGGTCTAATTTCATTACGATAAAACTTACCTTTTAAGTTTTAATGGTACTTTACGATCACATAAGAGCTCATACGCGCCTCTCCACTTCAACCAACCTACTTGGATTCTATGCATCACATCTTTACCTACATCTCCTTCTTGCACTATTAAATTTAAGCTCAATATGCCCTATCTTTGTCCTGCTCAAATCTAAAACCCTTCTTTTGTTAAGTGTCTCGCCAAAATTCAAGTTTCGTGTTTACACCCTCACGTGTCAATATCATATGCATACAATAAACACCAAGGTATTACTTGTTGGATATGTTCGTTGAGGTCATCTAAGACAAGGGTAAATAGATAAGGGCTTAAACCTGATCCTTGATGTAAGACAAGCACTGATAGAGAATTTCTGTGTTAATCCTCCCGATGTCCTCATCATCGTCATTGAATTTGTATACATGTCTTTGATTACGCCAATGTATGATACATTTACACCTTTCTTTTCTAAGACTATAAGACCTCTCTTGGAACTCTATCATAAGTCTTCTCAAGATCGATAAACATCATACGTAAATTTTATTTTTTCCCCGATAGTTGTCGATGAGTCTCCTAAAGAGGTCCATAACTTCCATAGTCGACCACCCTGACATGACTCCAAATTGATTCTTATAGCTAGTCTCTTGTCTTACTCTTCTCTCTTAATTGTTCCCAGAGTTTCATGGTATTACTTATTAATTTAATTTTTCTTTAATTAATACAATTTTATATATCTCTTTTGTTCTTATACAAAGGTACCAAGATGCTTTCTCTATATTTGTCCGACATCACATTCTCTTTGTCTTTAGTATCTTATTGAAGAAACATGTAAATCATAAATTCTTTTCTTCCATAGGTATTTTCGTATTTTGATGGGTATATCGTCCAACTTTACTGTCTTTCTATTTTTCATCTTCTTCAGAGCATCATTTACTTTCGATGCTTGAATTTTACGATAAAAAGTTACGTTCATATACTCCTCCGATTTACTTAACTCTTCTAATCCTAGTTCATCGTCTTTTTCTTCATTGTAGAGTCCATAAATTTTTTTCCCCACTCATTGATAACCACATCATCTGTCAAAATCATATCTGTTTCACCATTCATGTATTTAATTTGACTTAAGTCTCTTGTATTCCTCTCTCTAGCTCGAGTAATTATATATATATATACCGCTATCTATATTTGGTGTATAGTCACTTGTAAAATTCTTCATAAACTTGACTTCTTGCTTTACTTACTACATTTTAGCTTCTATCTTGGCGACTTTATATCTTGCCAAGTTTTCATCTTTCCTACAAGCGTAGAGTGCTTTACATCTAGTCCTCTTTTCTCCTATTTTGTCTTGCACTTTCTCTTATCACCACCAAGATTCTTTATGTGGGGCGCACGGTCTTTTGACTCTCCAAATATGTTCTTCACTTATTTGTGAAGACATAACTTCTCATGTGACACTATGATTAACATAAAGATCATCAATTAGTTGTTCCATAACAAGTGCCTTTTAATGTAATTTTTTTAAATTAAATATTAAAAAAAATTTAAATTATTTATTTAAATAATGTTTTGATAAAAATACTAAATTGATATTCTACTTTTGCGTATAATAATTTTCATTGAGACTGCGAATGACAGGTTTGTTTTGCGCGGCACGGTGAATTTGCTGCACAACTGCTTTTATTATTATATATATTTTATTTTATGTTATGTTATTTATTTTATTCTCCCTCCATTTCTCTTTGTCTGTCCCACTCTATGTAAAAGAAGGGAAATTTTTGAAGTGTTTAAATGGAAGCTTCAATGTTATTATTTCAAGTGTTGGAGCCGGAATTATCTAGGGAGTGATTCTTAACTAGAGCTTGATGGAACTAGAAATGATGATTGGGAGATTCGGTCGTAAAAGATCCGGAATTTTGGTCAACTATCTGTCTGGCTTCCTTACTTTTTTGTGCGACATCTCCAGGCGATATCCGTGATTCAGATAGCGATGATTTGTGATATGCCATCCCGTGACATTTTTCTCTCGATTCCGTTCACAATCGCTAATATGCGCTTAACTATACAACCTCCAAAATCTTAAGAAAAGAAATGTTGGCTTAACTCGGATTGATATCAGCAGTCTAAAATAAGTTGGACATCAAAGATCGGCGGTTACATGTTCATGCCAACACGTGTCAAAATCTCATACACACAGACACTTATCTTTGACTTCGAACTAACAAATCAACATTCTATAGCATCACACATCCATATACAAATCCGTATCGAGCCATCTCAATGATTGTCAACAATTGTTACAATGCTATCGTGTCAATGATTGTTACATGTAAACTCTATAAGATGAATATGCTCTTCTTAGCAACCAACATAGTCAAAGCGCGAGAGATCTCAAAGGAAAGAAAGTCTTTTTATTGAACAAGACCACGAGGGGAATGTGACCGGTGGAAGCGTTTACATATATTGTACATATTTCGAACCATTAATGCGTCTCTGCATATTATGAAGCATTGATCATACTGCAAATCATCTTCATTGATAAATTCAACTACGTAGAAATTTTTATATTACCCACAAATTCATCGATATTATCGGTTAATTACGCCTTATCAGATCGATTAGAGTTGATATTGCTAAAGCATCAAATTGTAGGCGCTTTTGTTTGAGTTACAATTTTATTTAAGTGGTACTTTGTTGCAATGTAAATATTGAAATGCATGTCTTGAAAAATCTGTGGTGTAGTGTAATTATAGGTTTGATGTATAGAAGTCCTCTCTCTTTTGATGAAATGATAATTAAGCCTTTCATTGATGATTTAAACTATATTGTAAACATATATAAATTTAGGTTCAATACCTTTTGTGAATAATCACACACACACACATAATTATTTTTTCTTACATTTCAAATCATCATGAATGAGTTTATATATGTACAAGAAAAATCATCATAAAAAGGAGCATTTCATACTATTCATACTATATATTATTTGTTCATGACAAAGTTTATCATCAGAAAAGAAGAAGAAATTATACACAACCAAATGAATTATGATGGTAATGATGATGCTAACAAAATCTTACTTACTAATCATAATCATATAAAACAAAGCTTGAAATCTTAAAAACTAGAAGATGAGCCAAGTGCTGTAATTCATTCATCTGGAACTTTTTGAATTAATATTAAATTCAATTAGTTTATAATTCATTCACTGTGCTTCTAAAACTTGAGTCAAGCCTGTCTTCATCTGGAACTTTTTGAAGTCATTTCAAACCTTAAATCATGAGATTTATTTCCAGCAGCAACAATGAACTGAAGAAGACTTCATAAGAAAAAAACTCTCACAACAAGCTATAAAATAATGGTTGTATTGATGTTTTGAGACTTTGTATCAGCAGAGTCAAATAGCATAAAAAACAAATAAGATCTTGCGACTGAACCCATGGTTAACATCAAAGTGCAGAAATGGAAGGCCAAATCAAACTGTTAAGGGAGCGAAAGCTCGCAGAGAGAACTACATTTAAGCGCAACTGCTACAGCTTAAGAAGAAGAAGAAGAAGAAGAAGCACTGCACAGAGCCTGGTCCTTAGGTTTCATGGTTGCAATTTGGGTATCCGCCTGCCGCAGCCAGAAACTCGTGTCAGATGAGTAATTAATGGAACGAAAGTTTGCTTTTGGCTCCGTTTGGCGTGACGGTGACAGTTGTGAACGCAATGGTTATGAACAGTCGTTCGTGATGGCCCGACCTCACCTAAGGAACTTCATCTACTCTTATGTTCAAAACTAATTTTTTTCTTGGTGACGGTCATAATCATTGTCGTGCCAAACATGCATTAGCGTTTTTGTCCAAACTCATCGGAGCAAAAACAACGCGCCAAACAAATCATTTATTTAATAGGGACCACGCCACGGTGTCATTCCTCTTTTCGGAGAAGGCAATTAGTGTTTAGGGTGAAGTGCATTTGATATCCTTAAATTTTTTTTTTAAGAAAGACAGGCTAAAACTATTAAATTCTTAAATATTAGCTGAATTAAAAGTAAAATCATTTATAATTTAACTTGGGGCCACTAACCTGACCTCACCTCTAATGGTCTGTTTGGCACATTTGGCACAGTGGCGGCGGTTGTGAACGCTGTGGTTACGAACAGCTGTTCGTGAACACCCAACCTCACCTAAGGAACTTCATCCATTTTTATGTTCAAACTTAGTTTTTTTTTATTGGCTACAATTATAATTGTTATCATGTCAAGCACATTTCATGATAGTGACATTTTTATTCATAATCATGGGAGCACAAATGCATCGCCAAATGGACGACGGTTCGTAACCGCCGTATTTACGACCACCACAGCCGTGCGGACCCTAATTTTGCAAAATTATAAGCTGCACCCCCTAACTCTTAAAATTATAAGAACCTCCCATGTAAGTTTTCATTTCATAACATCGCCAAATGTAAATTTTACTCCAGGAGGATATTTTTGTGCATGAATGTTACGAAATGTAAACTTACATGAAGATTTTTGCAATTTCAAAAGTTATAGGGGAGCAAACTGTAATCATGCCAACTCTCAGGAAAATTTTGAGTAATTAATTCTTTAATTTAATATGAAATTATGTTGTATCTCTACACCAAATGAAACGGAGGGGCCAAGCCAGAACCTGCCGGTTATGCCAGTTAAACCGACATGAAACCGTGGGGCAGGGCCAGAACCTGCTTCTCACGCCGGTTAAAGCGACATCTTTAATACCTTTTTAATAAACTTCCGCAGCTTGAAATCTGAAGCTGAGCACCGCACCGAGGTGACCGCGACTGTGCGGTGGAAATCCGTGGGAAATCTGCAGATTTTTTGGCGGGGGGGGGGGGGGGGGATCCCCACAGCCCGGCCGCTGCCTGCCAAACGCCGGGCGGTGGTGGCCGCGCGACCTGCGCGGGTCTGTCCCGCCAAACAGGGCCATAGGTTGAGCTCAATGTGATAGAGAGATGACATATAGGCTGCAGGAAAACTGAATAAAAATCCAAACTGCTAAATTAGGGAACTGAAAAATCTCAAAAAAGTCGGACAAACTTTTTTAAAAAGGCGAAAATATGATATACGGTTGATTCGTCCGTGAGCACGGCATGTCCCGCGCCTCTGTTTCGGAGCTTGGTTCACCAGAATGTGTGAGAAGTATGGAGAAGAAATTCTTGGATATGGTCCCGGACAAATTTCGGGACCAATTGAAATGTAGCAGTCCATGGGCCCCATGGTGCATAGGGTGCACCGCGGGACCCACGAATTGCTGCATTTCCTTGCATTTCAAAATCACGCAAAATAAATAATCGTTCACGCAATAGCTCAGGGCGTTGCTTTCGGCATTCGTGAGTAAATCTAGAATGAATCTCGCATATTTCGCGGGCCGACGACCTTGCCCGTTCGAGTGGCAGGCCTTGGTCTGGGCGGTGCGCCCTACGCCCCAGCAATATCGCCTGAAGGGGAAGTCCTGCTTGCTTGCGACGGATGACGTCCTTGAGATAACACTCATTTTTTCGTGCGCTCGAAGCACAGGAGCTGTGTGCGCGGGGAGAAATCCAAGGCATTCATCGCTCGCCTTTTTTTGGGGATTTTTTACTTTTATTTAAAGGCCCATTTTTTCAAACCGCTGGATCAAAGATTGGACAGGCCACTTGCACTGCGCACATAGAGCTATGTGCGCACGCGCACCTACTTATCTCTCCCTTGAGATCGCTTTGCTTTACCCACACACAACTCTTTGATTTAGAAGAGATTTTGAAAGATGGAGGGGTGATCAATGCAATTACGCAGAGCTGGAAGTTTTGCGTAATTAATCCTACATCTGTATATGAATCTCCAGTTGTGAACCCATGATTTTCAGCCGATCCGGGCACCAAATAAAAGATTTTGATTTTTGATAATATCAGTCATATTCTAGTTATCAAATCTAATGGAAACAAAAATCCGAAGGAGCAAACCCTTAGGACAATTATGTTCAGGTATCTAGTGTCGGATGATAAGTCAATGATAGTTAAGTTGTAGTATAAAAAATATGATTTGTGGTAATACTAAAAAGATATTGAGGGCCGGCAGCGCAACCGCGTCGCCGGCCGGCGGGGGCCGGCCGCCCGCGCCGGCCCCCGCGAGGCCCGTCCGCCCGCGCCGGCCCCCGCAAGGGACGGCCACCCCGTCCGGCCGCCTGACCGCCCCGTCCGGCCGACCCCCCGGCCGGGCGTTGGGCTAGGCGGGGGCGGCCGCCACCTCTTCCGGCGGCCGCCCACCGCCGCCTCCCTCCCCCCCCTCTCTCTCTCTCTCTCTCTCTCTCTCTCTTCAAAACCCTAAACAGGTTAGGGGCGGTCCCGTCTTTTCCGGAGAGTTGGTGATCTGTGTGCCTCAAGCGGAACCCTCATATTGGTCGGCCCGATAAATAACGAGTAAATTTACCGGACCACCCCTCCAAGAAACTACAAATAGACCCCTTGGGCTATTCATTTGAGCACTTTTGGCTTGGAGCTCTAATCCCCTCCTTTTCTCTCTTTCTCTCTCTCTAGAGATTGGAGACTTGAGGACCGCTGTTCGCAGACCGTCTTGAAGACTCGGAGTTTACTGTTCGTAGACCGCCTTGAAGACTCGGAGTTTACTGTTCACAGACCGCTTGGAATCTTGGAGAACGCTATTCACAGATAGCTTGGAGGCTCGGAGCTCGCTATTGGCAACCCGTTTAGAGGCTCGAGGCCCATCATAGGCGGACCTATCAAGGAGTCGAAGGCCCGCAGTGGGACGGACGAAGCTTGGACTCGGGGGGCAAGCTCGTTTTGGAGCAAGGCGACGAACCCTCTCTCTCAACCCCGTCATTGTAACGAGGTGCGGCCTGTCGCCCTCGCTGTCCCGAGAACGAATCTGTAGAAGAACTCAAAGCATAGTGAAGATTAGGCCAACAAAGCTCCGACCGCGTGGTTTTTCACCCCGATTGCGGGTTTTCCACGTCATCAGCTCTTGGACTCTGTGATGCGTGTCGGCAAGTGCACCGGTCGCTGTCAAGTAATAAATGTGGAGAGTGGAATCCCCGAATGTCGGTCTCTTGAGGAATGCAAGTTAGGTGAACGAATCGCGTTGTGTGACTCTTGTTACACAAGCGCAACACACATAAAAAGGGGATTTTTGGTTGATTTGTCCTAATCCTAACAACAATAAAAGAAATGCGGGTCGAAGGCACCGCTTCGCTAGGCGAGATGGATGCAACGGCCGCGATGCCGTGCTTCGTGAGGCGGATGGAGTGTGCTCTAGTGCGAGAGGGTGAGGGTCGCAAACACCTCTTCACAACCGCCATTAGCTCTTGCCAACGCGGATCAAAAACCTTGCGTGCGTGCGTGAGTGAGAGAGTAGAAACAGAGTGATTCACAAGCAAGCGATGAAGGAAAGTAAAGAAACATTCATTTCAAACAACCCAAACAACACAATATTCCAGTTTACACGATTCAACGAGTACAATGAAGGAAAAAAGAAAGAGATAACCGATGGGTGAAGACTAGCGGCCGTTCACGGCCGGAATGGTAGGTTGTCGGGCTACCTCCGGACTCGGGCGGACTATGCTTCCGGCGCAGAGAGCTGTCACGATCTCCCTACGTAGCTCCGTCGTCTTCGACTTCAGATTTCCTCTTCTTCTCACCGGGTCGTAGTGGGGAAATAGCTGCTTGGAGGCTTGCAGATGATGGAGAACGCTCCCGGACAATGGAGGAAGGCTTGGAATGGATGGAGGAGACTTCCCCTTGCGTAGGAGATGAAGTGGAGGCGTCCCAGGATGGTGGTCGGCGGCGTACGGAACAGGCAATCCGCTCCCGGCGGCTGAATGATAACCTAAAATCGGAACAGGCATTTATATAGGCGCTGATTTAAATAGTGCGCACGGTCATTGGCGCACGACCACTGGTCGTGCGCACTAGAATTCTGCGATCGTGCGCACTGCCTGGGTGGAACCTGCAAGATGCGAAATTTATAAACTATAATGTTCGCACGACCAGTGGCGCACGACCGGTGGTCGTGCGCACTATCGTCGGTGGTCGTGCGCAGTAGTCGAAACAGAACTCAGAAAATTAATGATAAGTGCGCACTACCAGTGGCGCACGACCGGTGGTCGTGCGCACTATCGTAGATGGTCGTGCGCACTACACCAAACAGAACTCATGAAAAAAAGGTTAAGTGCACACGATCAGTGGCGCACGACCAGTGGTCGTGCGCAATAGAACCGGTGATCGTGCGCAGTGTTCCTGTGCAGAATTGCACCGGGAACACCTGCACGACTCCTATTCCAGCACAACCACGAATCTAGCCACTGAAAGTGGCACCTAACGGAGCATGAAAACTACTAATGAAGAAAAGCATGAAATCACACCAAAATGGGCCTAGAAGTGCACCTAACATGGAATATCAAATATAAACTATAACAAGGCTAAAGTGCGGTGAAAAGACTGAATAAAGGCCTAGATGAATCCATAAAAGTGTATATGATCAGGACTCATCACTCTGTCTTTCTCAGGAGACCCCTTTATCTGTTTGCACGTTCGGGCGCTAGCGGGCTAAGACGGTCAACTTGCCCGATCTACCGAAGGCCCCGAGCGAT
The DNA here is from genome assembly GCA_033032865.1 of Dactylorhiza incarnata. Classification (NCBI taxonomy): domain Eukaryota; kingdom Viridiplantae; phylum Streptophyta; class Magnoliopsida; order Asparagales; family Orchidaceae; genus Dactylorhiza; species Dactylorhiza incarnata. The sequence goes on along the minus strand of JAWHQI010000333.1, from coordinate 31,953 downwards.
CCGCAATAGATTGACACCGTCTGTGGGAACAGTTCCCAGCAATCACCGGGGGAATCAGAAGATCGTCGGGGAGACATGGGTGCATCGCCTGCTTCCGACGGCGGGAGCCGGTGCCCAAAGAAGGCGAGGAGGGAACCATCAATCACGTTTGGCCAGGAGGACCTAGTGTAACATCCCAACTCTAAAATATGGTCTAGTCGGTTCAGTTGAACCCTTGGAGGAGCTTAGGCCTGGTCCTCGGACAACCATGACCCAACCTTCGCCGCTTAATGATGGTCATTTGGAGGAATAATTGTTTTGGGTAGCATCGTGCTTCACCACAACGTCAAAGTTGTATAGTGAGCATACGTGCTCCGAATTGACTTCCATCAGTTCCGTTAGACTCGTATGGTTGATACGAGTGCAATGAAGTTTGTTTTGTTCCAATCCGAGGTCGTTTAGGGAAAACAACCATTTTGAGTATCGTAGTGCGTCACAACAAAGTCATTGGGGTACAATGACCATACACACTCCAAATTGACTTCCGTCAGTTCCGTTAGGCTCGTATGGTCGATACGAGTGCAACTGAATTCGTTTCGTCTCAATCCGAGGTCGTTTGAAGAAAACGACCATTTTGAGTATCGTAGTGCGTCACAATAAAGTTATTGGGGTACAGTGACCATACGCACTCCAAATTGACTTCCGTTAGACTCATATGGTCAATACGAGTGCAACGGAGCTCGTTTCGTTGCAATCCGAGGTCGATCGAGAAAACGACTATTTTGAGTAAGATCGAGCGTCACAACAACGCCATTTTCAAATGTTGAGCTAACGTGCTCCGAATCGAATTCTGTCAGTTGCCCTAGACTCGTATAGACAATATGAGTACAACAAAATTTATTTCGCTCAATTCCGATGTTATTTAGTCAAATAAATAAAAATATTGCTCGTAAAATTATACGAAACCTCGAGGTATGCGAACACTGAATTTTAAACCCCGTCTCGATCATCGACGTTGACTCGACACTCGACGACTCGACGCCATATTTACGTTGACATGTATTAGGGGGGGGGGGGGGGGCACTTAGGGTTGATTATGGTCAACCCTCTCCTAAGAGGTGATTTTTATAACTCTTAAACCCCCACCCCCACCCCCACCCAAGGCTCCACTTAAAGGCCACTCACCCAATCCCATCTTAAAGCTACAGGCAGATAGTAATCCTAATTAACTTAGCCTAAAACCCTCACTAAATCCAATCCAAGCTCCACCAAACCTTCCAACTTAGCCTAACCAAGTGGCTCTCAGGTTAGCTATAAAACAAGCCTCAACCCTGCTTCAGGGAGGGACCACCTCCAAGAGCTTCTCCCAAGCTTTCTCGAAACCAGCACACCACCCACGCGCCTGCCGGAGCCTGAGAAGACTAGCCGAACGCCACCCCACCACCTTGACGCCTCCTCCCTGCATGGTGGCTCCCCGAGACCCTTGCCCCTCTGATGGATCCATACCTCGCCGGAGAGGGAGAGGCGACCCTCACCGGGAGGGTTTCCGGCAAACCGCCGGAGAGCGGGGTTCCGACGGTGCCCGAAGAGCCCATGCTCTGTAATTACCTCACCCGACGGCCGGCGGCGTCGCCAGGTCGCCAGACCACCGCCGGGAGAAGCGCCCGCCTCCGACGAGTTGGCCAGAGGCAGTGGCAATCCGACCCGACGGTCGGCCGACGATGGCGAGAGCTCGCAAGCCCCTTCCCCCCGAAGCGTACAGTTACCGTTGGATCCTATGATCCAACAGTCCACATCTTGGGGCGATGATTAGCCCTCCCTGCAGCGGATCATTTGCAGATCCGCTGAGGGGTTCTAGTTACTCTCGGTGCGCCTCGATCTCAGCCGTGGAGCGTACTCAAGATCTGTGCGGGCTTGATTATTATTAGCACTTAGGGTCTTTATTTTTCTAAGCCCAATCCAACACTCAAATAAGGAAACTTCCAACATGGAAGTTGTAGGTACTGACAAAAGGCACCTCCAGATTTTTTTTTAGAATTTTCTGCTATCAACTGATATTTTTAATAAATTAAAAACGTGTAATTTCTCAGTTTTAAAATTACCAGAGTGCCTTAACAGTAATGAAAAATTATGAGAAAATTGGTTATGCTTCCTAATATTGTCTTACATCTTCTATAATTATTTTGGAATTTTGGAGAAAGGTTTACTATTTCTAGATGCTTAAAACCTATGTTTTAAATTAATAATGAATTTCCCTCTCCTCCAAAATGTCTCCAAAAATTGTGGAAAGCTTGGGGGGCTAGATCACACCCTCTGAAAAAGTTTGGGTATTTTTAAGGCATACATGCTATATTTATGAATTTATTTAACGAATATGGGAGACAATAAATTAGCAAAGACTATTTATATCTCAAAAGGCTTTGGAAAATTTACGATAGCTCGTTATGGATGTTATCAGCCTAGGATAAAAGTTGGATAATTTTGGATATGGTCTACTATTTTAATGATCTTAAAATAGAATAATAACTCAACGAGCTGCGATTAGAATAATGTTCGGGCATTGAGAGTCACCTCTTCTGAGAATCTAAGGAACTCATAATATCGTTCCTCAAGTCCGCTAAAGCCATGCTTAAAGGTTGCAATTAAAACCCAAGGTCGAACTATAACAAAAATGCAGAATTTGGAAGAAGCTCCTATGAACGGAGATAGAACAAAACTTTCCTCCTATGAACGGAGATGAAACTGAAGCCTCCTATATATGGAGTGAAGGACTACTAACCCTTTTTAATCTATTGCATTTTCTTCCACTCCAGTCTCGTACTGGTCCAGTTCATTCATGTACTTCATTTTAGTATTGCCTATAATTTAGGGTTGACATGAAGATGAAACATTCCTTCAGGGTCAACCATAAATAGTGCCGAACCGACCGCCGCTCTTGGAGCAGAGCGGACAGATCGATGTTTGGTTTTCTTTGAGCATTTTGATTACTGCACTCAATTTCAGTATTTCAGTTACTGCAGTTAATTTCAGTATTTCAGTTACTGCACTTAATTTCAGTATTTTAGTTACTGCACTTTATTTCAGTATTGCCTATAATTTAGAGTTGACGTGAAGATGAAACATTCATTCAGGGTCAACCTTAAATAGTGCCGAACTGGCCGCCGCTCTTGGAGCAGAGCGGACACATCAATGTTTGATTTTCTTTCAGCATTTTGATTATTGCACTTAATTTTAGTATTTCAGTTACTGCACTTAATTTTAGTATTTCAGTTACTGCACTTAATTTCAGTATTTCAATTACTGCACTTTATTTTAGTATTTCCTATAATTTAGAGTTGACGTGAAGATGGAACATTCCTTCAGGGTCAACCCTAAATAGTGTCGAACTGGCCGCCACTCTTGGAGCAAAGCAGACAGATCGATGTTTGGTTTTCTTTCATCATTTTGATTACTGCACCTAATTTCAGTATTTCAGTTACTGCAGGTTATTTCAGTATTACCTATGTTTTATAGTTGACGTGAAGATGAGAAATTCCATCATGGTCAACCCTAAATAGTACCGAACTGGCCACCGCTCTTGTAGAGTTGAGCGGACAGATCGAGGTTTTGACTTTTCCTTCATTATTGCCTATAATTTAGAGTTGACGTAAAGATTGAGCATTCCTTCAGAGTTAACCATAAATAGTGCCGAACTGCCCGCCGCTTGTAGAGCAGCGTGGACGAATCGATGTTTTGAGGTTTTATTCTTGTATTGACCGTAATTTAGATCTGACGGGAATATATTGTGTCTTCAAGAAATATTCCTACTAGAATATATTGTGCTGTCAAGAAATATTCCTACGGGAATATATATATTGTGCCTTCGAGAAATATTCCTTCGGAAATATATTGTGCCTTCGAGAAACATTACTACGGGAATATAACATGCCTTGGAGAAATATTCCCGCGGGAACATAATGTGCATTCGAGAAATATTCCTACTGGAATATATTGTGCCGTCAAGAAATATTCCTACGAGAATATATAGAAATATTCCTTCGGGAATATATTGTGCATTCGAGAAATATTCCTACGGGAATATGTTGTGCCTTTGACAAATATTCCTACTGGAATATATTGTGCCGCCAAGAAATATTCCTACGGGAATATATATGTTGTGCCTTCGAGAAATATTCCTTCGGGAATATATTGTGACTTCGAGAAATATTCCTACGGAAATATATTGTGCCTTCGGGAATTATTCCAACGGGAATGAGTTATGCCTTCGAGAATTATTCATACGAGAATTTATCGTGCCTTCGAGAAATTGTGCCTTAGGGAGAAAATTGGATGGCTGATGAGTTATGCTATGAGGCAACCCGCACGACGGACGGCCTGGGAGGGCAACCCGTGCGAAACTAATAGAACTACATGGGTCTGAGACCATATGCAGGATGATATGGAGTACGTATGCGGTGGTCGTGGGATGACTACCTCGGCCCAATAAGAGTCCAGATATCCCCCCCCTTATAAATGTTATATTATGTCTGATGTTAGTAGGGGTTGGATTCTGTTCATGGTTCTAATAACCTGTCTTTAGCACAAGTGACACGTGCGGATGAGAGACAACACCCATGTGTGGATGAAGCCACAAAGCAGGCTATGTCAGGTACAAGTTGTTAAGCCGCATCCCCTTTTGTTGTGCCCTACCTCACAATATCTATATATTGGCAATGAATCCTTGATGGATAAGATTTAATGCGGCAGAGATATGGAAATTATTCATACATGTCTTGAGTTTGAATTTTCTGTGATAGTTAATCTTCCGCTATAATACTACGTCTTCCACTAAGTGCTATAAAGTGCACTCTTTGATGATGTCTTCCGCTAGAATACTGTTTCCCTACTCTGTTGATGTGTCGTGAAATTCGCCTAACATCACCCCTATGCACGACAATGGAGTGTTCAAGGAAGGGGGTTGGAGAAGCTAGTACCTTCACCCTTCGTGATCACATCGACGTCATGCAAAAAGGGTGGTGTGCGATAAGATCCCCCAGTAGGACCGCCGATTTGGGAGGGGGGGGGAGGGGGCTTACACCTGGAAGGGGTTTAGTTCCCTCATCACGATCCCTTAGTAATCACCGTCGACATTGGAGACCCGAGCTTTTGGGTAAAAAAAATCCTGGTCGACTGCGGGAGCCCCGTCGATGTGCTATTTCTTCAGACGCTGCAGAAGATGGGGCTGAGGGGGGGGGGGGGGCAGGAGCTTAAGCCCCTCACCGGACACCATTTGCAGCCTCAACGAGCATCCCGTCGCAGTTCGAGGGACATTAACACTCCCCGTCACCATCGGCAGGCCGCACTGTCAGTCGCACCGGCTTCTTCAGTTCGCAGTCACGGACTTCACCTCTCCCTACAATGCAATCTTTGGGATACCCGCTCAGGTTGCGTTCGAGGCGATCCCCTCAATTATGCATCTCACTCTGAAGTTTCCGACCCCGTGGGGCATTGACATTGTATGAGGAGATCAAGAGGCTGCGCGGGTGTGCCGCGCAGAGCTTCCCAGGGCAGCCCGGGCTACAACATACAACATTGACGACTTCGACCTTCACGACGAGACCTCAGCATAGCGGGGAGTTCCCATTGAAGGTCCGAATCAAGTCCCCCTCTTTCCATCTGACCCATCCCGGGAGGTGCACGTAGGGTGTAAGACCCCATTTTTTTTCTTTTTAAACACCAGGTCTTAGGCCCAGAACCGCCGCTTTGCAGTGACACCTTCACTCGGGAAGGTCGCCACCACAAAACGCCGATTCTGCCAGCCAAATCGATCACAAAGAAAATTTCATAAAAGAGAAGACAAGTCCACAGAATCAATCATGAAATATAAATGTCCACATATACTAACTGAATAAAGATAACAAGGGATACAAAAATAAAAGGGCTCTTGCCCTGTACATCATTTCATCACTACAAGATCACTCGCGGAAGCTGACTCCTAGGTAAAACTAAAGCTAATCGTCACCGACACTGAAACCGGAGTACCCAGACTAGTCTGACTCATCCCTGCAGACTCCGTGCTCCACTGGTGCTGCATCACTGAATGCTTCTTCTCTTTTGGCCCGCGGTCGCTGCCTTGCAACCCACATCTATGTCTTCGCCTTCGGCCCCCTGGTCGCTGTGCTGGAGGGGTTCCACCCATCACGGGGCATCTGACTCGAGTATGTCCCGGCTGGTGACAATGGTAGCATGGCCGTGGGGTCCACCATGTCGGATCATGCTGCACCTGTTTCTCTGATGTTGCTGCGTCTCCTTGAAACCCTAAAATGATATGTTCCACCGACCGTCAGTCAACATGACTCAGCCAATTCCCCACCCCGCCCCCAATGGCTCCTAGGCAACGTATGGGGAGGAGGAAGCGGAGGACATTCAAGGGGTAAAAACAAAAATAGGTGGCGACGGATCTACTACTACACAGGTGAGTACATATTTGAAGCAGTAAGTAAGATTAGTAAAGTGCATGTAAAGAATCAGTAAAGCAGTATGAATAATGGCAAGTAAAGCAATATAAAAGTAACCATTAATTTATAGGAGTGCCCATACAAACCTATAGACCAAGGGGTCGTTTAGCAGGGCCTATCGTATAAAAAGTTTCATACCAATTTATACGATAGGGGTAGGGGTTGAATGCAATGTTTATGCTATGACATGCAAAGTATGCTGTTATGCTATATTCATACAAGTGCAACTCACTCACCACGACTCTATGCGCATAGACCTTTAGTTCCCCCTTTTTGGAGCTAGCAAGACTCCCAGGATACTCCCGCAGTGGCAAACGGAAGCGGTGGGTTGGGCCTCGCCCACCTCTAGGTTGGTATTCACACTACCTAACCTAGACCTATCGTACGCCTCCACAAAACCCGTGGAGCGTCTGCGTACTCTTGCTGACTGGACCGCCAGACTTTCAAGGCTAAGTGTAAAACCACACTTGCCGAGTCAACGTAATGACGTCGGTGTGAACGATCGTCCAATACCGAAGACCCACCACCTTCAATGCACATGCAACATGTTCTACTTCCTATCACCGAGCCATAAGCTCCCCGGGCTAACCTGCCCGCCATCAAACACCACTGAGTCACAAGCTCACCGGTCTTAGCAATTCGCTCATACATCCACCGAGCCTACCGCTCGTAATACCAAAACGACTAAACTCCCGAATCCACGGGGTGAGTGTGGGTTGTGTTATTAGTTAATCTTGTACAACCTCTTACTCCTATAATTTAGGGTTAGTCTTGGACTTCCCGAGGGTTACCCTGTGAGGGGCTTGCTACGGTACTAGGAACTATGATGGGATGACACCCCAAGGTTCCCATTCCCAAGACACTTAATATTGTTGGTATCTACCCATAGGAAAACCCCCTTAATACTTTTACCTGAATTAAACCTAAGGGCTTTAAGACACTAAAGGGGAAAAGACGATCTTTTGTCAGTCCCAAGATGACCTACCCCAAGGGTGGCACCCCACCACCCTATGACTCATCAGACCCTAATTATCTCCAGGGGTACTCACATGGCCATAAGATCACCATTAAACTCTCACATCTCCAATCAATGTACCCCAATTTGGCCTATAACTCCAAAACTGCCAATTTGCTAAACGCAGACCATCCTTAATGTTTTGATGCTCATGAAGGGAGGTACATTAAATAATCAACACTATGAAACAATATTTTTACTGGGGGTCCATGTCACTGATTTAAGATCCATTCCAGAGTTCCATAATTTTCCCAATAATATTAATATTTAAAACTATTTTTCCAAAATACGACTTCCTAAGGTTTGAACTACAAGTGCACTTTTCTGACTTCCAATGCCTACCCAACTTTGTAAATAAATCAAGGGTATCTAATAATCAGTAAATATGAATTTGTAGGAGATTCCAGCAAGATTTACTATTTTTTGAAAATTCCAAAACCCATTTATTTCCAATAAATTCCAAAGGAGGTACCCTCATATGAACTCCAAACCTTATGAAAATTTATACAGAGGTGATTCACACTAAAATATTCATCCCTACAATGTTTGACCACATTCCATAAAGGTTACATCTGTAATTTCCACAAAGGATATATTTGCAATTAATTCCAAATTGAACTAGAGGTACCAAAAATATCAATCCATAAATTATGAGAAAAATACTGTGGGTACATATTGGTATGAAATGACATCCAGCAAGGTGTCATGTAATTACAGAAATCTAACACCCTAAAATCAGTCATCCCCAAAATTGCCAACAATATAAATAATTACAATTTGGACCTCCAAAAGTTTCCCAATGGTTCTAATAGAATCTCCAGGGATTAATAACATCAACAATATGTTGGTGACAGAAGATGGTTAATCACTAAGTATTATTTCTTCCTAAATCCCCAAAACCTAAATATTTACAAATCTACCCAAGGATTTATTACCTAAGTTTGGCAACTCCAAACCTCTTCATTTTCACAGGGGAGGTTCCTATGGTCACTATGACCTATCCTCCAAAACTGTAGGTCAAACCATTTAGGTTTGACCCCACTTCCTTCATTGACCTCTAATTGCACCCCTTTAGGGTTTAACCTAGGGTTAGGGTCAAAACTTCTCCAAATCCAGCCAAACTTCTTGTGAGGGTGTTACAACACCTATAGAACTCAGGGGAGTCCAATACACCCCTCTCCAAGGACAAACTCTCCTATGTCCTTCACAACCCCAAATTCCACTCCATAGGGATCAACCCTATGACCTTGAGCAAATTAACTCCAATGCTCACCAATCTTCCTCATGGGGTCTCCAATTGCTCCCACTGACCTTTCCAAGAAGACTCAAGTCTCTATGGACCCATTTGGCCAATGGTTCTCTACTTGACTAAATGCACCCCAAGGTGCTCCAACCCCATGTCCTAGGGCAAACCAACTCCCCATGACCCCATAACTCTCTTGGAGGTGATTTGGGTGATATTAGGGCAGTGGTCAAATATCCACTCCATTTGGAGGTGGTTGATCATGGAAAACCCCAAATGTCTTCTAAACACAACTTTCCCCTTTATGGACAAAATTTTGGCCTAAAGATTACCTAATCAAATGAACTCCAAATAAGTTGATATTTTAACCAGGGGTTTATCATGACCCTAGTAACACCCCACCAAAATTTGGTGGAGATTGGAGGTCATTTGACCCTCCAAATAATTTATGCAAAGATTATTAAATGTTTACAAAAACTTTAGAAAAAAGTTCTCCAAAAATTCTCATTTTTGGATATGTTATAGTCCTAGGCATGACTCACTCCTAGTCCAAATTTCAAGTCATTTGGACTAGTGGTTTGGTGTGGGCACCCTTTCAAAGTTCAGTCAAACTTTGCACTAGAATGGGTGCTGAGGTCAAACCAGGGCTCCAAATGATGTGAACTCAATTTTGTATGATCCTAGGGGTCAAGGCCTACAACTTTAAAGTTGGGCACTTTTTCAGTAGAGCCCTCTAAGTATTTTCTATATTTAAAACTAGCTTCAGTATATAAAACTCTATTAAAAAGATTATTAATATTAAATAATATAATCAATGATTCGATAATGCGCTGATCCGACGGCTCCTGTTCATCGTCCCCGATGAATCAAGGGTTCACAGAGCCCGCGCCTGGGAGGTTTTGCGGGCGATTTTCCGGCGTGATGGCGCCAGCTCCGGCGAATCGCCGCCGCCAATAGCACCACCCGACATCCAGCTTCCGATTGCCGGTGTCGGTGTGGCCGGGGGTGGCCGGAGTTGGCCCCCCGGATGTTACGTTTTTTGGCCATGAACAATGGAGAAATCCGATTGGAGGGGGCTCCAATCTCGATTGGTTTTGAAAAAGGAATAGAGTGGATCTATCCACTGAAAGAGAGGTGAAGAAATGGACCTGCATTGGGGGGTTTAGGTGCTCCGGCCGTCGACCACCATTGCACCTCCTTGGAAATTCCGGCACCACCCAACTCCTTGCACAGATGGCTCATTCCTCTCGGGGAAGGGGGGGTTTCAACTCCTTTCTGGCTTCTGAAGATGATAGGGGGGTCGATTGAAGGTAATGGTGGCTTTAACCACCAATGCCATTAGTGGCCTCTTCGAATTCCTCCCAAGGCCGGCCCTATACATCCCCCCTGCCTTAATCACCCTTGGAAACTGCTGAAAACTCCTCTAAATCGCCAGAGGAGATGAATGAGTGAGTAATGGAGGGATGCCAAGGGGGTTTAACATCTTAATGGCCATGAATACCACCTTCTCTCTCTATTAAAATTGGGTTTTTCTCTCTCCTACTCACCATGGCCGATTTTCCCTCTCTCTCATGTTTAATATCAGTCTACTAAGCTGGTCAAGTGATCAATTTGGGCTTAGCCCAAAGGGATTGGGTTAGATCCACGGGATTTGACCTAATTTGGGCAATTTTGACTTTTGGTCAAATTGACCAACTGGGTGACCCTAGGATGGGGCTTTTGGGTCCATTGGGTTCCAAATTAGGTTTATAAACTACTGGTGGGGTCAATTTGGTCTCATGAGCCTTAGTTGACCCAAGTTAAGCTGATTTGACCAAAACATGCTATGTTGACTTTGGTCAAATTGAGCCCTAGGGTTGACCCAGTCATGGGGCTTTTTGGTCCACTGGGTCCCCTATGGCATGATAACACTAAGGGTAGGGTCAATTCAACATGGTGATGGTCAATTAGGGTACTTTGTGAAGAATTGCCATTTTGACCTAAAAAGGGCATTTTGGTCAATTTGCACCCCTGGGGGTCCCATGATGGGGATTTTAGGTCTACTAGGTCTCTTATGGTATTCTAGACCTAGATGGGAGGTCAATTTGTCATGGTGAAGGTTAATTGGCTCTAAATAGGTTACTTTGACCAATATGGGGTTTTGGTTGACTTTGGTCAAATTGGCCTCTTAGGTTGACCCCAATGGGCCCTTGATGCCCTAAGGGCGCCCCTAAAGGGTTAGGGATACTATGGTTGTTCAATTGATCAAGTTGAGGCCCTAAAGTCCAACCCTAAGCTTGGTCACTAGAAATTGCTATTTGTAGTCCAAGGCACTTTCAACCCTAATCTCGCCTAAGTTAAAGGAATTACTACACTACCAAGGCCTTGTCATGACCTTGGCAAAACAGATTCACCTGGGGGGGTCTAGCTGTCTGGGGGATGTTACAAATCCCGATAAACAAAAACAATAATTTCGTCCTCGAAATTCAGGTTAGGCTTGCAGGGTTTTCACTGCGAGTGACTGAACGTAACATCCCCTAAGAATCGAAGTTGTTCCTGGCTCAAAGAACCCTAAATCTATGCCACACCGGCTCTAGTGGCTCCAAGTTGTGCTCCTCCTGACCCTAATTTTACCACATGTCCTAACCTTTGGAATCTTCTTGCGTCGCAAGACTCGCACCGTCGTATCATTTATCCTGACCGGGGTGACCTAGCTACCTTGGTCAATCTATCCTCGAACTTCCACTCTAACCTTGGCAGACTCTTATGCCCCTTAAAGTTTTCTCCTCGCATTCAAATTCTTACCCATTCAGGTACGTCCGAATAATCAATCATCTCTACTCTACAACTTTTCCAATTCTTACTATTGATGGAACTAATCAAATCGTCTAGCGTCCCAATCATCCTTAAATATTAGTGGGGGTGCACTTGTGAACTTTTATGAGTATAAATTAACCAATCATGATGGTTAGATGACTCCCAATCATTTTCTACGTGGAGTTTGATTCATAATGAGCAAAATTTTGATACCCTAGGGTTTTTCACAATTCGATTCATCAAGGAAATATCATCATGTTTATTTCTCCAAAATCCTGTCACTTCCACTTATGCTAGTTTGATCGCTCTCAAACGGTCTTAAGCAAGATCAACTTAGATCGTTCTTAACATAGTAAACCCAAACACTAGATTCTAAATCCAATAAGTCATCGTCTAAGATCTCTGGTTGTTTATCATCAAAGCTCCCGAGGCATAAAGCTATTAATGTAGATAAAATTTTCCAACCATGACGGGGCATGATTTTTAACAAGACATGAGTTAATCACTTCTGAATTCCCCCAACCACAAGAGCTTTCAAATTTAACTACAACTTGTAAGATCTAATTTCTGTCCATAACTTCTGTACTAGGACATCAACATCCCTAAGTGATTAATCCTAGCGACTTTACATTTCCAATGATTCAACTAAGGTCAAGTTGTTATTTGATCAACAAAGTTTATTCATTGTCCTAGTAATATTTCAGATCATTATTCCGAACATACTGTTACACCATCTCATCTTCTTCCAAGTAGCATTGAGTAAGATCGACTTTAAAATCATAGTGTTCATGATACAAAAAAAATTTCTAACTTAAGTCTAAGGGAAATCCAAGTCCGTCATTAATTTGCCCAATAAACAAAAGGTAATCCCCAATAAACAAAGGATAAGCCCCAATAAACAAAAGATAAGCCACTATCTATTCTGGGCTGAGTATCTTCAATATCGCCAAGTTGTATTCATCCCAAATACGCAAACGATCCTTAGGGCACACCACCTTAGACTTGGGGTTCTATCTTGAGGCTCATTGATATACTCCACACCTTAGACTCTTCTAGGTACCTTCTATGACAACCTTATCAGGGCCAATATGTCACCCAATCCCAAACGGGTCCCTTTTGAGTATCAATTCTTATCCGACCCTCGGTGTTTGTTGTCTTAATGTAATCCTGTCACAAATACGAGGATTGAGTCTTATGAGTCTCATACCATTCTGCTTATGTGTCAATCTCTTTTCCTCTAGCCTCTTTGGGGTATCCTTGTACCTTCACCAAAAGCTATACCTACGATCTATTCCAGACTAGGTCATGGTATAAATTGTCCTAGTAAGTCACGTGTCCTAGTAGGATTGAGTCTAACTCATTAACTAAGGGACTATCTAACGAGATCTTTGCAGCCTGAGGTATTCCCTGCTGGGGCAGGGTTCGCCACAGGTTACAAAGAAAACTTGACGCTCGCAGGGAAAATAACTACGAAGATTCAGTTAAAAGTGGACCTTTTCAATGTGATTCCCATACGGGCACACCACTGCTTCCGCTGCTAGTTTGTCCTCAAATTAAGCTCGCGCGGGGTGGCCCAGGTTTTGTGGACTTCTTTTCTTCGGATCGAGGTTTCTCTCTGATACCACTTGTAAGACCCCATTTTTTTTCTTTTTAAACACCGGGTCTTAGGCCCAGAACCGCCGCTTTGCAGTGACACCTTCACTCGGGAAGGTCGCCACCACAAAACGCCGATTCTGCCTGCCAAATCGATCACAAAGAAAAGTTCATAAAAGAGAAGACAAGTCCACAGAATCAATCATGAAATATAAATGTCCACATATACTAACTGAATAAAGATAACAAGGGATACAAAAATAAAAGGGCTCTTGCCCTGTACATCATTTCCTCACTACAAGATCACTCGCGGAAGCTGACTCCTAGGTAAAACTAAAGCTAATCATCATCGACACTGAAACCGGAGTACCCAGACTAGTCTGACTCATCCCTGCAGACTCCGTGCTCCACTGGTGCTGTATCACTGGATGCTTCTTCTCTTTTGGCCTGCGGTCGCTGCCTCACAATCCACGTCTACGTCTTCGCCTTCGGCCCCCTGGTCGCTGTGCTGGAGGGGTTCCACCCATCATGGGGCATCTGACTCGAGTATGTCCCGGCTGGTGACAATGGTAGCATGGCTGTGGGGTCCACCACGTCGGATCCTGCTGCACCTGTTTCTCTGATGTTGCCGCGTCTCCTTGAAACCCTAAAATGATATGGTCCACCGACCGTCAGTCAACATGACTCAGCCAATTCCCCACCTCGCCCCCAATGGCTCCTAGGCACCGTATGGGGAGGAGGAAGCGGAGGACATTCAAGGGGTAAAAACAAAAGCAGGTGGCGGCGGATCTACTACTACACAGGTGAGTACATATTTGAAGCAGTAAGTAAGATTAGTAAAGTGCATGTAAAGAATCAGTAAAGCAGTATGAATAATGGCAAGTAAAGCAATATAAAAATAACCATTGATTTATAGGAGTGCCCATACAAACCTATAGACCAAGGGGTCGTTTAGCAGGGCCTATCGTATAAAAAGTCTCATACCAATTTATACGATAGGGGTAGGGGTTGAATGCAATGTTTATGCTATGACATGCAAAGTATGCTGTTATGCTATGTTCATACAAGTGCAACTCACTCACCACGACTCTATGCGCATAGACCTTTAGTTCTCCCTTTTTGGAGCTAGCAAGACTCCCAGGATACTCCTGTAGTGGCAAACGGAAGCGGTGGGTTGGGCCTCGCCCACCTCTAGGTTGGTATTCACACTACCTAACCTAGACCTATCGTACGCCTCCACAAAACCCGCGGAGCGTCTGCGTACTCTTGCTGACTGGACCGCCAGACTTTCAAGGCTAAGTGTAAAACCACACTTGCCGAGTCAACGTAATGACGTCGGTGTGATAGATCGTCCAATACCGAAGACCCACCACCTTCAATGCACATGCAACATGTTCTACTTCCTATCACCGAGCCATAAGCTCCCCGGGCTAACCTGCCCGCCATCAAACACCACTGAGTCACAAGCTCACCGGTCTTAGCAATTCGCTCATACATCCACCGAGCCTACCGCTCGTAATACCAAAACGACTAAACTCCCAAATCCACGGGGTGAGTGTGAGTTGTGTTATTAGTTAATCTTGTACAACCTCTTACTCCTATAATTTAGGGTTAGTCTTGGACTTCCCGAGGGTTACCCTGTGAGGGGCTCGCTACGGTACTAGGAACTATGATGGGATGACACCCCAAGGTTCCCATTCCCAAGACACTTAATATTGTTGGTATCTACCCATAGGAAAACCCCCTTAATACTTTTACCTGAATTAAACCTAAGGGCTTGAAGACACTAAAGGGGAAAAGACGATCTTTTGTCAGTCCCAAGATGACCTACCCCAAGGGTGGCACCCCACCACCCTAGGACTCATCAGACCCTAATTATCTCCAGGGGTCCTCACATGGCCATAAGATCACCATTAAACTCTCACATCTCCAATCAATGTACCCCAATTTGGCCTATAACTCCAAAAACTGCCAATTTGCTAAACGCATACCATCCTTAATGTTTTGATGCTCATGAAGGGAGGTACATTAAATAATCAACACTATGACCCAATATTTTTACTGGGGGTCCATGTCACTGATTTAAGATCCATTCCAGAGTTCCATAATTTTCCCAATAATATTAATATTTAAAACCATTTTTCCAAAATACGACTTCCTAAGGTTTGAACTACAAGTGCACTTTTCTGACTTCCACTGCCTACCCAACTTTTTACATAAATCAAGGGTACCTAATAATCAGTAGATATGAATTTGTAGGAGATTCCAGCAAGATTTACTATTTTTGAAAATTCCAAAACCCATTTATTTCCAATAAATTCTAAAGGAGGTACCCTCATATGAACTCCAAACCTTATGCAAATATATAATATGGTGATTCACACTAAAGTATTCATCCCTACAAAGTTTGACCACAGTCCATAAAAGTTACATCTGTAATTTCCACAAAGGATATATTTGCAATTAATTCCAAATTGAACTAGAGGTACCAAAAATATCAATCCATAAATTATGCGAAAAATACTGTGGGTACATATTGGTATGAAATGACATCCAGCAAGGTTTCATGCAATTACAGAAATCTAACACCCTAAAATCAGTCATCCCAAAAATTGCCAACAATATAAATAATTACAATTTGGACCTCCAAAAGTTTCCCAATGGTTCTAATAGAATCTCCAGGGATTAATAACATCAACAATATGTTGGTGACAGAAGATGGTTAATCACTAAGTATTATTTCTTCCTAAATCCCCAAAACCTAAATATTTACAAATCTACCCAAGGATTTATTACCTAAGGTTGGCAACTCCAAACCTCTTCATTTTCACAGGGAAGGTTCCTCTGGTCACTATGACCTATCCTCCAAAACTTTAGCTCAAACCATTTAGGTTTGACCCCACTTCCTTCATTGACCTCTAATTGCACCCCTTTAGGGTTTAACCTAGGGTTAGGGTCAAAACTTCTCCAAATCCACCCAAACTTCTTGTGAGGGTGTTACAACACCTATAGAACTCAGGGGAGTCCAATACACCCCTCTCCAAGGACAAACTCTCCTATGTCCTTCACAACCCCAAATTCCACTCCATAGGGATCAACCCTATGGCCTTGAGCAAATTAACTCCAATGCTCACCAATCTTCCTCATGGGGTCTCAAATTGCTCCCACTGACCTTTCCAAGAAGACTCAAGTCTCTATGGACCCATTTGGCCAATGGTTCTCTACTTGACTAAATGCACCCCAAGGTGCTCCAACCCCATGTCCTAGGGCAAACCAACTCCCCATGACCCCATAACTCTCTTGGAGGTGATTTGGGTGATATTAGGGCAGTGGTCAAAGATCCACTCCATTTGGAGGTGGTTGATCATGGAAAACCCCAAATGTCTTCTAAACACAACTTTCCCCTTTATGGACAAAATTTTGGCCTAAAGATTACCTAATCAAATGAACTCCAAATGAGTTGAGATTTTAACCAGGGGTTTATTATGACCCTAATAACACACCACCAAAAGTTGGTGAAGATTGGAGGTCATTTGACCCTCCAAATAATTTATGCAAAGATTATTAAATGTTTACAAAAAGTTTAGGAAAAAGTTCTCCAAAAATTCTCATTTTTGGATATGTTATAGTCCTAGGCAAGACTCACTCCTAGTCCAAATTTCAAGTCATTTGGACTAGTGGTTTGGTGTGGGCACCCTTTCAAAGTTCAGTCAAACTTTGCACTAGAATGAGTGCTGAGGTCAAACCAGGGCTCCAAATGATGTGAACTCAATTTTGTATGATCCTAGGGGTCAAGGACTACAACTTTCATGTTGGGCACTTTTTCAGTAGAGCCCTCTAAGTATTTTCTATATTTAAAACTAGCTTCAGTATATAAAACTATTAAAAAGATTATTAATATTAAATAATATAATCAATGATTCGATAATGCGCTGATCCGACGGCTCCTGTTCATCGTCCCCGATGAATCAAGGGTTCACAGAGCCCGCGCCTGGGCGGTTTTGCGGGCGATATTCCGGCGTGATGGCGCCACCTCCGGCGAATCGCCGCCGCCAATAGCACCACCCGACATCCAGCTTCCGATTGCCGGTGTCGGTGTGGCCGGGGGTGGCCGGAGTTGGCCCCGCGGATGTTACGTTTTTCGGCCATGAACAATGGAGAAATCCGATTGGAGGGGGCACCAATCTCGATTGGTTTTGAAAAAGGAATAGAGTGGATCTATCCACTGAAAGAGAGGTGAAG
This sequence comes from Dactylorhiza incarnata, assembly GCA_033032865.1. Classification (NCBI taxonomy): domain Eukaryota; kingdom Viridiplantae; phylum Streptophyta; class Magnoliopsida; order Asparagales; family Orchidaceae; genus Dactylorhiza; species Dactylorhiza incarnata. The sequence continues at coordinate 14,588 of JAWHQI010000333.1, read as the reverse complement.
AAATGGACCTGCATTGGGAGGTTTAGGTGCTCCGGCCGTCGACCACCATTGCCCCTCCTTGGAAATTCCGGCACCACCCAACTCCTTGCACAGATGGCTCATTCCTCTCGGGGAAGGGGGGGTTTCAACTCCTTTCTGGCTTCTGAAGATGATAGGGGGGGTCAATTGAAGGTAATGGTGGCTTTAACCACCAATGCCATTAGTGGCCTCTTCGAATTCCTCCCAAGGCCGGCCCTATACATCCCCCCTGCCTTAATCACCCTTGGAAACTGCTGAAAACTCCTCTAAATCTCAAGAGGAGATGAATGAGGGAGTAATGGAGGGATGCCAAGGGGGTTTAACATCTTAATGGCCATGAATACCACCTTCTCTCTCCATTAAATTTGGGTTTTTCTCTCTCCTACTCACCATGGCCGATTTTCCCTCTCTCTCATGTTTAATATCAGTCTACTAAGCTGGTCAAGTGATCAATTTGGGCTTAGCCCAAAGGGATTGGGTTAGATCCAAGGGATTTGACCTAATTTGGGCAATTTTGACTTTTGGTCAAATTGACCAACTGGGTGACCCTAGGATGGGGCTTTTGGGTCCATTGGGTTCCAAATTAGGTTTAGATACTATTGGTGGGGTCAATTTGGTCTCATGAGCCTTAGTTGACCCAATTTAAGCTGATTTGACCAAAACAGGCTATGTTGACTTTGGTCAAATTGAGCCCTAGGGTTGACCCAGTCATGGGGCTTTTTGGTCCACTGGGTCCCCTATGGTATGATAACACTAAGGGTAGGGTCAATTCAACATGGTGATGGTCAATTAGGGCACTTTGTGAAGAATTTCCATTTTGACCTAAAAAGGGCATTTTGGTCAATTTGCACCCCTGGGGGTCCCATGATGGGGCTTTTAGGTCTACTAGGTCTCTTATGGTATTCTAGACCTAGATATGAGGTCAATTTGGCATGGTGAAGGTTAATTGGCTCTAAATAGGTTACTTTAACCAATATGGGGTTTAGATTGACTTTGGTCAAATTGGCCTCTTAGGTTGACCCCAATGGGCCCTTGATGCCATAAGGGGGCCCCTAAAGGGTTAGGGATACTATGGTGGGGTCAATTGATCAAGTTGAGACGCTAAAGTCCAACCCTAAGCTTGGTCACTGGAAATTGCTATTTGCAGTCCAAGGCACTTTCAACCCTAATCTCGCCTAAGTTAAAGGAATTACTACACTACCAAGGCCTTGTCATGACCTTGGCAAAACAGATTCACCTGGGGGGTCTAGCTGTCTGGGGGATGTTACATAGGGTCCCTGCTGACCCAGGTGGAGAAGGAGGAAATAATGTCTTTTCTCCGCAGGAATAGTGACATCTTTGCTTGGAGCCCAGAGGACATGCCGAGGATCAACACGGATGTGATACTCCATTCACTGAACATCAACCCACTGTGCCTCCTGTGGTACAGAAGAAAAGGAGCTTCACGCCGGAACGTCTCTGTTGGAACAACCCTATTACTGATTTGGGCTAGGATTACTATGTGTTGACTAGGATCAAGTTGACCCCCATTGTATAGTCTAAGGGTCATAGTTTTAGGTTGATAAGATAGCTAGAACTTAGCATTTCTCTAAGTTTCTGCGTTCGACGAACTCTATACTGGGTTCGACGAACTGCTCTCTGCGTTCGACGAAAGGCCTTCTCTCTGCGTTCGACGAACGGCGTGCTCCAGTCTCAGCGTCTCAGCGGTCGATGATCTTCAGTTCTCAGCGGCTCAGCGGTCGACGAATTCTTCAGTTCGACGAACTTTATAACCATGTGACCCTTCCTGGGATCATGCATGTAACGACTCACCACGCTCACAGCGAAGGAGATGTCTGGACGATTGTGGCTCAGATAGATCAATCGCCCGACAAGTCTTTGATATCTCTCCCGATCAACTGGTTCCCCTGCCTCAGCACTCACTTTCTCTTTAGTGTCGATAGGCGTTGCAGCTGGCTTGCATCCAAGCATCCCTGTCTCAGTGAGGAGATCCAGGGCATACTTTCGTTGAGACAGAACAACTCCCTTCGCACCATATGCAATCTCTATCCCAAGAAAGTACTTAAGGGAACCCAAGTCCTTCACCTCGAACATCTTCCCTAAGTCATACTTAAGGCGCGCAATTTTCTTCTCGTCATCTCCCGTAATGATCATGTCACCCACATACACAGCAAGTATGGTGTGATGTTTCTCATTATGTCTGAAAAACACAGTGTGATCGGTGTTGGTTTGCTGATATCCCATCCCGACCATGGTCCTTCTAAAGCGATCAAACCATGCACGAGGGGACTGCTTCAGTCCATACAGTGCCTTCTTCAACCTACACACTTTGCCTTCCATCATGGTTGTACCAAATCCAGGTGGGACCTCCATATATATTTCCTCAGCAAGATCGCCATGCAGAAAAGCGTTTTTCACATCCAGTTGGTGCATCTTCCATCCACCATTGGCCACTAGGCTGATCAGGGTTCGAACCGTACTCATCTTCGCAACAGGTGCGAACGTCTCATCATAATCGATGCCGTACGTCTGGCTGTACCCTTTCACAACCAATCGAGCCTTGTAGCGCTTGATTTTGCCATCCGGGTTCTGCTTTACGGTAAAGACCCACTTGCACCCAACAACCTTCTTCCCCGTCGGGAGCTGTGCTAGTTCCCACGTCTTATTCTTCTCCAGAGCGTACATCTCCTCCTTCATTGCTGCTTGCCAGTTGTGGTCGGTTTTAGCTACCTGCCAACTATTAGGTACAGTAATAATATCCAAGGATGCAATGAATGCTCCGTGAGAAGAAGAGATAGCGTCGTAGGAGACAAAAGAAGCAAGATCCCAACCATAGCGATCATGAGGATTACCCGCATTGCTGCGAGTGCTCCTCCTGACAGAGGTAGTCGGGGTGTGGCAGAGATAGACTCACCGGGAGGTGACAGTGGTTCAACTGGAGGTGCTTCCGGGATTGAGACGGGCATAGACAAGGGACTAGGCACTGTCGCTGTGGGTGCAGGTACGAGGTTTGTCTTTTCTCTCCTCTGATATGTGACGAGCTCCCCTGAAGTTGTGGGTATCACACCTCTCACCTCCTCCTGCTCTTCATTCTTCCCTTGCTCCTCAACGGGTTGTCCACTGTCTTTACCTAAATCTGTCACCAGACTCTCCCATTCTCGGCCTCCATTCCTCAGATTGGGCTTTTCAGGTACGAGTAGAATCTCCTTCTGTGGGTAGTACTGCTCTTGCTCTCGAAAGTGGACATCCATGCTCACGAAACACCTTTTCTCAACTGGACTCCAACATACATATCCCTTCCGCGTACCAGAATACCCCACAAAGATACATTTAATTGCCCTGGCATCAAGTTTGCCAACACTTGCCCTATTATCCTTCACAAAGCAGACGCACCCAAACACCTTAAGGGGAAGTATACCTCCGTTATGCCCTTGCAACTCCTGACACGGGGATCTCCACCCTAAGATCTTCGATGGCATTCTATTGATTAACTGTGCTGCTGTTAACACTGCATACCCCCACAAGTGTTGGGGAACCTTCATGTGCAACATCACGCTTCTTGTCACTTCCATCAGATGTCTGTTCTTCCTCTCAGCGACGCCATTCTATTCAGGAGTGTATGCACAAGTGGTTTGGTGCAGTATCCCGTAAGATGATAAGTACTGTGCAAGGGTCTTATTGGTATATTCCGTCCAATTATCCGTCCTAAGTACCTTGATGTACAACCCCGATATTCGCCTAGTGGATGATCAAATAAAAGTAATGCGAGCCAGGTTCTCGGGATATATATATGTTAATAGGCAGAAAATAAGAGAAAGAGCAAAATTGACATATGCTCTCTGCGTTCGACAAACGACGCTCTACGTTCAACAAAAAGGTTCAAAGCTGCATTTGGCGAAATCCAAGCAGCGCTCGACGATCCCGTCTCAGCGGATTCGTTGGGACGAGCACTGAGCCGGCTGCTCGCGAGAAGGCGAGAGAGTCAAGAGTGCGAGTGGGGCAGGAGTGCAAACGAGGTCTTCACAGGCCATTCGCCCAAAGGGGGCGAACCAGATCTATCAAAGGTCACCTGCGGGAAGAAGCGCGAATCAAGTTCCCACGAGCCAGAGCCTCAAGGTCGACCAGCAAGAAGGCGAGCGAGCCAGGTACTCGCCGAATGCTCGCAAGGAGGCGAGCGAGCCAGAAACTAGCCGAAGGATCGCGAGAAGACAGGCGAGCTAGATTTCTTCCAAAGTCTCCGTGATCGACGAATCTCAGTCGAGGTCGACGAACTCAGCCCGGCGCCCGACGAAGTGCGGGCCGCGTTCGACGAATTCGCCAAAACTCTGCGTTCGACGAACTCTCCAAGCTGCCGCGTTCGACGAATCCGCTGATCATCTATGATCGACGAAATCATCTCTCCATCCCCGTTGGCCTGCCATTAGCCTATCCAAACAATGGAGTTCAGCTGTTAGCAGGCCCATTTGGGTGCGGATAGTAAAATCAAAAGGCGGAATCCTGCTATTTGCAGGCCAGACCAGAAAACCTATAAATAAGACCTCAAGGGCACCTTTGGAGAGGACTTTCACTTCAGCTTCCCTCTCCTCAGGCTTTCTTTGGGTAGCATTTTCAGAGCTTTCCAAGGTGCCCGAGTCTCAACTTTGGCTTGGGAGGGGAAGCGCTCAACGATCTTCCGGGTTAGTGGAGGGACCTCCTCGCTGCGACTAAGGTCTTAGTCTTCTTTCTAGTCTTCAGTCTACCTTCCCCGAGGGATCAGTAAGGGCTAGCTGCCTCTCATTTCGGTGAGGACCCCGAACTCCACAAGAGGCCGAGAAATCGGTTTCAACATTTTGGTGCGGTGAGCGTGGAGCGTGGCTGGTCCAAGAAAGTTCCAAGGAGCAGATATGACGGGAGGCGAGGATCAAGGCGAGGGGTTCAGCGAGTCACCACAGGTGGTGACGCCGAGGATGTTCGCGAATTTCAGGAGGGAGGTGCTTGACACCTTCGGGCTCGCGGTCGCGGCGCTGCGAAGTGAGTTCACGACTCCGACACCCCAGGTAACTCCTCCCCTAGCAGCGGTTGGCGAGAACGCCCCAGGGGGAAGGGCAGGAAAGGAAGTGGCCGGAGGGCCAGTGCAAGAATTAGAAGGGCGAGTGCTGTTCGCCAGCCCGGCGAGCTCTGTGCCGGCGAGCGCGGCGCAGACGAGCGCACGCCCGCAGGATGTAGCGACTGTGGGAGTCGTCCAGGCGAACACTGTTCCCGCGAGTACGGTTCCCGCGAGCCCGAGTCTGGCGAAAGAACTCGGGGGTCGTGAGGATCGAGAAAGGGTGGCAGAAGGGGGAAGTCCCTTCCGCGAGTTGGTACTTTCTGCACCTGTCCCGACAGGGTTTGGAGAGTGGGACAGGGTGTACTACAACGACATGGATGACCCTGTCCAGCATCTCTAGTCATTTGAGGACTCGGTCTCTATCAGGCCGATGTCGGATGATTTCAAGTGTCGGCTCTTCGCCGTCACTCTTAAAGAAAAGGCCAGGGACTGGTTCCATCAACTCCCTACAAGGTCGATCTATGCTTTCGAAGATTTGCGCCGGAGTTTCTTGTTGCGATTCTCAACTTCAAAGAAAAGGAAGAAGGACGCCGAGTCTCTCTTCAAAGTGAAGCAGGAGCCAAAGGAGTCGTTGGCTCGCTACGCGGATCGGTTCCAGGAAGAAGTGCTACTCACTCAGGAGATGCCTGGGTTTGCACTCCAGCTCGCCTTCACAGTCGGGCTGAGGGAAAGTTTCTTTAAGATGGCTTTGAAGAGAAAAGCCCCCGTCTCCTACGAGGAGTTGATGGAGAGGGTGGCAGAGGAGATTGAGAGTGAAGAGGCCAACCCGGAGCTCGCCAAGAGGCTAGCGAAGCTCAGTGAGCCGGAGGTCAGGCAGCAGGAGGTAAGGAGAAGGGAAGAGCCCAGGGCCCCGAAGGGGGAGGGGAGGCAGCGTGCCGAAGGAATGCAGGGTCAGGAAAGGGGTTACGGCCCGGGAATGGGTAACTTCTATGGAGGACAAGGAAGACCCCACCAGTTGGGGTGGAGGCAGGGTCCGAGGCAATTGCCTCCCCCACCTCAGCAAGCCATGGCGATCAGGTGGGGAAGAGGAGGAAGAGGAAGGAGAGAAGAGGCGAGAGAAGAAGCGGGAGCAAGAAGGAGGAGGAATAGGATGGCGGAAGGCGAAACAAGGGAGGTGACGTTGCCGTATTGTGACTTCCACGATGAGGAAGGTCACGCGACGGCCACCTGCCCAGAGTTCCTGGAAACAAAAAGGGGTCGAGTGCCCGCGCCGAGGCAACATGTGAGAATTGAGGAGGTCGAGCCTCGAGGGGAGGAGGAAGAAAGGTGTGAAGACAGAGTTGATGTGGGGAGTAGAGGAGGGATCAGGGTGATCCATGGGGGGGGGGGGGGGGGGGGGGGGGGGGTAGGGGTGGAGGCAACCCGCAAGGCTAGCCTCCATACCATCTATCCGCGGAGCGTGGCCTCAACATCCACTGCTCCACCCCCGGCGGAGAGAATTACTTTCTCCCAGAAGGACATGCCAAGCTATGAAGGCCCGTTCTGCGATGCGCTGGTCATCCAGACCGCCATCGAGAACTTCACCGTCTCACAGATTCTAGTCGATAACGGTAGCTCGGTCAACGTCGTATTCAAGAAGGCGTTTGATGAGATGAAAGTGGAGTCCAAGAGGGTGTTGGCCTCGGATGGCCCCCTATTCGGATTTTCAGGAGAAAGGAAGGAGGTAGAGGGTGGAGTGGGGCTCCATGTGACCCTCGGAGGGCAGTCCCGGAACTGCCGCTTCGTGATAGTGGACGCCCCAAACAGCTACAGCGTCATCTTCGGACGGCCTCTCATCAGCGCGTTCAGATGCGTCCCTTCCACCTTCCACCAGTGTCTCAAGTTCAACGTAGGTGGAGTCCAGGTCCGGATCCGAGGAGATCCCAAGATGGTGAGACAGTGCTATGTGACGGCTGTCAACACCGTCACCTGGATGGGAGAAGCAGAGGAGTTCGATAAAGTGATGGAGGAGGCGACAGAAGCCGGAGAAGAGAATGGAGTCGAGGAAAGGATGGGGGAAGAGGAAGTTCATGCCCAGGAAGGGGTCGCTGAGAGGCCCAGGGCGGAGAACGGAGAAGAAGAGGGGAAAGGAGAGGGTGCCCGGGAAGGAGGGGCAGAGGAGTTGATGATGGTAGGGGGGAAGAGACGGAGGAAGGAGCCCAAGCGCTCACTTGCGGTGGAGAGAAGGAAAGTGCTTGGGGAGAGCAATCCAGGCTGGAGGCCGTGGATGAGGTCGTGGAGCTTGAAGTCACCACTCGGCTTGGGGCGGTGGAAAAGGTCCGAGTCAGCGGAGATCTCAGTTCGGAGGAGCAGGCTGAGATCTTAGCCTGCGTGCAGAAGAATGTGGATGTCTTCGCTTGGAGCACCGCGGAGATGCCCGGGATCAATGCGGATGTGGCTTGCCACCGCCTCAACCTCGACCCCGGCACCCGCCCCATCCGCCAAAAGAAGAGGGCCACGACGGACAAGCTGGAGGGACCAATCCGCGAGGAGGTGAAAAAGCTCATACAAGCAGGTTTTGTGTCGGAGATCCAGTATCCAGGCTGGGTCTCCAATGTAGTCATGGTAAAAAAGGGGGGAGGTAAGCGGCGCATGTGTATCGACTTTTCACTTCTTAATAAATCATGCCCGAAAGATTGCTACCCCCTGCCTAGAATCGACGCGCTGGTTGACTCAGCCGTTGGTTTCTCTGTAATGTCTTTCTTAGATGTTTTTTCAGGTTATCATCAAATCCGCATGCACCCCCCGGACATCAAAGATGTCTCCTTCATCACAGGGGACGAATGCTAACTGTTATAAGATGATGCCCTTTGGGCTCAAGAATGCAAGTGCCACCTATCAAAGGATGATGGGTCGGGTCTTTCGCGAACAAAGGGGAAGAAACTTGGAGGTCTATGTTGATGACCTCATGGTAAAGAGCCGGGACCTTGGGTCTCACCTACGAGACCTTGAGGAGACGTTTGGGACCCTACAGAAGTATAAGATGAAACTCAACCCCTTGAAGTGTGTCTTCGGGTCTAGCCGAGGGAAGTTCCTAGGCCACTTGCTCACCCCGGCAGGAGTGAAACCTAACCCAGACAAGGTAAAAGCGATAATGGAGTTGGGGTCGCCGAAAAGCCCGAAGGAGGTTCAAAGCCTCACGGGGAAGCTGGACGGACTTAGCAGGTTCCTCTCCAAGGCGGGAGAGAAGTGTGCACCCTTCTTCAAGGTGCTGAGGGGCAATAAGAAATTCGAATGGACCCCGGTGTGTGAGGAAGCTTTTCGAGCCTTGAAAGGGCAACTCACCCAAACCCCCCTACTTCAAGGGCCGAGACCGGGAGAAGACCTATCCCTATACCTGAGAGTGGGACTTGAAGCGGTAAGTTCGGTATTGATCCGAGAGGAAGGAAGAAAGCAGTTCCCTATCTACTATGTCAGCCGAGTGCTGAAAAAGGCGGAGCTCCGGTACCCAATCTTGGAGAAGTTGGCTTTTGCATTGGTGGTGGCGGCTCGGAGACTCCGGCCCTACTTCCAGGCCCATTCAATCAAAGTGATAACAGATCACCCACTTCGCAAGGTCATGGAAGGGGTGGAACACTCGGGAAGATTGGCGAAGTGGTCCGTGGAGCTGAGTGAGTTCAACATTACGTTTGTCCCTAGGGCGTCAGTCAAGGCCCAGGCAGTGGCAGACTTCATGGCTGACTACACATCCGAAGTAGAGGAACATGAATCGCCTCCCCCAGTGGCGTGGAAGATGTTGGTAGATGGTGCGTCAGGAAGACACTCCTATGGAGGGGGAATCATCTTGGTGAGCCCCCAAGGGACCAAGATTGAGCAAGCTTTGAACATCCACTTCCCGATTACCAACAACCAAGCGGAGTACGAGGCGGTGATAGTGGGCCTGCAGTTGGCTCGGGAATGGGGGTAGATGTGGAGGTCTCGACGGATTCCATGGTGGTCGCATGCCAAGTCAGGGGGGAGTTTTAGGCGAAGGACTCGACTCTCCTGCGGTACCTGGAAAAGGTCAAGGGGGTCATCGGGCATTTCCGTACTTTCTCCATCAAGCACGTGCCAAGGGAGGAGAGCACCCCGCAGACCTCCTAGCCAAATTCGGTCCCCGGGCAGGAGGAACGGTTTCAGAACTCTTCCGACCCACCATCGAGTAATGAGAGTTGATGGAGGTGGATCAGCGGGTCTCGTGGACGGATCCTTTCGTCACTTTCCTATCATCAGGGAAATTCCCTGAAGGAGACATAGACAGACGACGCTTCAGGTATAAGTCAGCTTATTACTCTTTGCATGCAGGAGGGCTGTATAAGAAGACTCTCTCGGGACTCCTGGCCCGTTGTGTTTCAGAGGAGGAGGTTCCGAGAGTCCTGGAAGAAATTCACTCCGGGGAATGTGGGAGTCACTCCGGGAGCCGAACTCTGGAAGGGAGGGTGTTGAGACAAGGCTACTTCTGGCCCACCCTCAACAAGGATGCGGCGAAGTTCGCAAGGAGGTGTCCAAAGTGCCAGCTCTATGCTCCGCTCCAACTCCTCCCAGCTCAGAGGCTCCGAACCATCACTGCTCCCTGGCCCTTTGCCATATGGGGGTTGGACCTAGTTGGCCCTTTCCCTCAAGCTAGCGGCCAAAGAAGGTTCTTACTGGTCATGATCGATTATTTCTCCAAATGGGTAGAAGTGAAGGCGCTCGCCAAGGTAACATCTCAAGTTGTGAGGAATTTTGTATGGGGATAAATAATCTGTAGGCACGGCCCCCTGGCTATAGTGACGGACAACGGGCCGCAATTTGCTAGCGAAGAATTTGTTAGTTTCTGCACCCAGCTTGGCATCGACCTAAGGTTCGCATCGGTTCACCACCCAAGAAGCAACGACCAGGTGGAAGCGGCAAACAAAGTAATCGTCAACCTACTGAAGAAGAAGGTGGAGAACCTCCGAGGGAATTGAGTAGAGCAACTACCATCCGTTCTCTGGGCCCTGAGGACTACCCCTAACACCGCCACCAGGGAGACCCCGTTCAAACTTTCTCATGGGTCCGAAGCGGTCCTACCCATCGAATTTGAAGTAAAAACCCCCAGGGTGATCGCCGCAGGTGAAGGGAATGAAGAGTGGCTAGTGGCCAATGACGAGGAACAAAGGCTATCCTTGGACCTGGTGGAGGAACTCCGGGACCAGGCCACCATCAGGCAGGAAGAAATCAAGCGACGAATGACCCGATATTTTGACAAGCACATCCGAGTAAAACACTTCGAAAAAGGATACCTAGTGCTAAAGAAGGTTGACGCGGCCGGGAGAGGAGCCGCGGTAGGCAAGCTAGAGCCCAATTGGGAAGGACCTTACATTGTAAGTGAAGTGCTCAGGTCAGGAGGATACCACCTCCGGGATGTGGAAGGGGTACCTCTTGGCCGAGCCAGGAGTGGAGATGATTTAAAAAGGTTTTATCCTTAGCCATTTTTTGTAGATGACTTTTCATATTTCCTACTCAACACATGCATTTTGGAGCAATCCTTTGGCAGGTCTCAAATAGTTTTTATGCTGGAATGCCCCAGATCGATTCCGCTCTCGGGCTCTCACTAGACGGGGGGTTTCAGGTTGATCTCTGGAGAGGCTGGCAAGGTGACAAGTATTGGTGCTGGAATGCCCCAGATCGATTCCGCTCCCGGGCTCTCACTAGACGGGGGGTTTCAGGTTGATCTCTGGAGAGGTTGGCAAGGTGACAAGTATTGGTGCTGGAATTCCACAGATCAATTCCGCTCCCGGGCTCTCACTAGACGGGGGGTTTCAGGTTGATCTCTGGAGAGGCTGGCAAGGTGACAAGTATTGGTGCTGGAATGCCCCAGATCGATTCCTCTCCCGGGCTCTCACTAGACGGGGGGGTTTCAGGTTGATCTCTGGAGAGGCTGGCAAGGTGACAAGTATTGGTGCTGGAATGCCCCAGATCGATTCCGCTCCCGGGCTCTCACTAGACGGGGGGGGGGGGGGGGGGGGGGGGGGGGGGGGGGGGGTTCAGGTTGATCTCTGGAGAGGCTGACAAAGTGACAAGTATTGGTGCTGGAATGCCCCAGATCGATTCCGCTCCCGGGCTCTCACTAGACGGGGGGTTTCAGGTTGATCTCTGGAGAGGCTGGCAAGGTGACAAGTATTGGTGCTGGAATGCCCCAGATCGATTCCGCTCCCGGGCTCTCACTAGACGGGGGGGGGGGGGGGGTTTCAGGTTGATCTCTGGAGAGGCTGGCAAGGTGACAAGTATTGGTGCTGGAATGCCCCAGATCGATTCCGCTCCCGGGCTCTCACTAGACGGGGGGTTTCAGGTTGATCTCTGGAGAGGCTGGCAATGTGACAAGTATTGGTGCTGGAATGCCCTAGATCGATTCCGCTCCCGGGCTCTCACTAGACGGGGGATGCCAGACTAATCTCTGGAAGGGCGGGTAAAGTTTCATGTGGTTTGGGCTGGAAAATAAGTTACTCATCGCAAGGGTTTTGGCTCGCAGGCAACCTCAAGATCCGGGCGAGGCGGGACCAAGGGTCCGATCGCATGAGGGAATATTCCGCGGCAGAACGGCTGAGTCCGCTGACTCGCAAGGCTGCTTGTGAATTTCGGTAGCGCGAATGACGTTGGCGGGCCAAAGAGGGCCCGCCTCCGCGGTGGTCCCCGGATAATGAAACAGCTCGCAAAAGGCGAGTGCGAGCGAGGTAGGCGAATACCGGCCTATCTCACAAAGGTCCTCAACAAGGTACTTCTTAAACAAGGATAAGGCTCGGTGACCTAAGTCTTACCATTGCCTCAGAAGGGAATGGGGGCGAGAGCGATTTAGGTATAGTACGGCGAAAGGAGAATCGTCAATTAAAGAGACGTAGACACGAGCATCAGAACGAAAGTCTTAAAAGCGCGAGCACAGGAAAATCGAGATCGCGCGAGCGCGAATGAAAGATTCCATGCGAGCGAAAAGTAAGGAAATCACACTGAAAATATGGACAAAATATTTCTTTTTTCATTTCTCACCAAAGATTACAGTCCAACGGCGGGCTCGCCGGCAAAAAGGAAAAACCTTTTACATTATAAACAACAAAAAATTTTTAAGGCGATTCGCCAGATAGCATTTCAATCGCTCTCTCGACCCTACGCCTCGGAGATGGGCACGAACAAGTCTGGGACGACTTCCTCCGCAGTGAACACCATAGCGTCGGGAACGATCATGTCCGCTCCTTTGAGAGTGCCGAGGACGAGCTCCGCGATCTCCATCGACCTCTTGCGGTCGGCTTCTTTCTCTTCCCGCGACTGACCGCGAGTCCCAGCTCGCGGAGGAGGGGGAGGAAGCACCGCCGAGGTCAGGTCGTGGACCTGGGCCTTGAGGAAGGTGTTCTCCAGCTCCAAGTCAGCGATCCGCGCGTGAAGCTGGCTGACGGACTCGGCATCCTGCAAAAAGCAGGTTAGCGAGAGAAAAGCGAAGCCGAACTGGAAAGGATTTTCGCAAAGCACTACTTACCAGTCCGCCTTGAAGACTGGCGAGGAGGCCCTCCGATAAGGCCTCCTTCCCCTTGAGCGCCGCGACTTCATTCGCAGACCTCTGGAGCTCAACATTCAGCTCCTTGATCTCCCTATCCGCCGTGAAGTACCGACGGCCCACCATGTGGGTTAGCTCCATCGCCCGGAATTGGGCTCGCATCGCCTCATATACGACCCCCCTCGGCGTGAAGGACCGAAAGAGGGAGGCGTCCTCGCGACCGTAGAGGCCGAAGTTGAGGGAGAACGCCTCACCCACGGCCTTGTCGTCCTCTACCTAGGAAGGGAGTAGGGAGGAGCAGACGACCTTGTTCTGGTCGGGGTCCTACGCGAGCACCGGTTCGCCGACCGCGTCCGCCAACTTCATGCCGAGCCCGAAGTTAGTATGGCTCATCGGCTTGGGCTTGGTGGCCGTCTCCCCTGGCTCGCCCCCCTCTTTGGCGAGCTCCTGACCCCCTGCGGAAGGAGAGGAGAGATCAGATTCGGATAGGTCCACGACCTCCTTCGCCTTAGCAGCAGAAAGGCCCTTCTTGGTCTTCTTCGCCTCCCCCCTGCGAGGTAGGCCGGCGTAGGGGAGGAGGGCGCTTCTTTCCCGACGAAGAACTCGGGACGTCGCGACAGGCCTCGGCGGCCGCGCGCGCGAGCGAGCTGGAGGTAAGGGAAGAAGGAGGCGCGTGAGGTGGGTTGAGGGGGAGTTCACGCTCTCCTGCGAAGATAACAGGGGACGCTAGACAATCGAAGGAGGATGGAGTAAGAAAGTTGACGAGTGCGAGTCAAACCTTCTCCTGGGAGGACGGGTGGCAGGTGGTCCACTCGCTCTCGAAGGAAGGCGACCTCGAAGTTTTTTCCCTTGAGGTATTGGTACAGGGCCGCATCACAACCCCCTAGCGAGGTTGGAGGGCGGTAGGCGGCCTCGTCTCGCTGGGTGGGAGTATAGGATACGTTGCCGAAAGGACCCTTCACCAGTACGAACTTCTGCGTCCAATAATGAGACTTGTTCACCGTCTCGCAGACGGTGACATGCTGGCTCGCGAAGTGAGCCGTCCCGTACCTATACGCGCGGAACGAAAAGACCTTGCGGAAGACGAGCAGGCTGAACTCGATCCTCTCCGCCCTGAGATAACTGGCGAACGCGACCACCACGACGATCGCGTTCGGCGTTAGCTAGCTAGGCAGAACGCCGAAATACTTGAGCACCTGGAAGGGTCAACAAGGTTTAAGCGCCATTCGATTTTAATGTCAGGGATGTAAGGTTAGAGAAATAAATGTACCTGGCGCACTTCCGGCTAGAGTGGGAGTCGCAACCCGTTTTCGAAGTGGGCAACGAGAATGGCGAGTTCGTCGGGATGCGGGTCGCTGATGGTGTCCCTCTCGGTAGGGCAGCGAGCCACAAAACCGGAGTGGATGTACTGGTCAGCGGCGGCCTGGTACTCCTCTTTCGTAAGGTTGGCGCAGTAGAAAATGCCATCGAGGAAGTCCCTGGCACACTTAGACCGCCCCTCAGCTTCCGTCTCGCCGACCATGATGTCTGGGATCCGCGGAACGCAAAAGCCGCGAGGGCGAGCTAGATCTGCGAGAGAATCAAAAGAGAGAGAGCGCGAGGGAGTAACAGTAAATGCGGTGGTTGGAAAGGAAAAAAGTCGTCTATTTATAGAAATGAAAAAGGCGAGAAGAAGCCGAAGCGTCAGTATCTGCGGATAGCGGATTCACGCGGTACTCTTCCGCCTCTAGGGTCATATTCGCTCCCGGCGAGTCGGCCCCCTGTCAAAGCTTTCTCCCATTAATCATCGGCGAGCTACCGCTAAATAATAAAATGTAGAAAAGCAAGGGCAATACGCGAGTGCGAGTAATAGAAACACAAACATAATCCGCGCAAGAGCGAGCCAGGTAGGGTGAAAGAAGAGATGAAGAACAGGGAAAATAAAGGGCTCGCAAGCGAGTCAAAGTATCATTATTACAAACTTATAAAAATTGTTCGCGACCCCTCCTATCGAAGAGGAGGGGGGAAAGAAAAACAATA